>CM053581.1:337268834-337292454 GCA_028627135.1 Pseudochirops cupreus | reverse complement strand
TTTCCTTTTGAACCGTCTTCAGTTTGTTTCTTTATTTCTAAATGCTCGTTGAATTTCTTATCCTCCTCTTTTTCTTTGTGTCATTATCACTATGCCACCACTCCCCTTCTTTCTTCAATCCTAAAATAAAGTGTCTCCCTTATAATAACTAAATAGTGTTAAGCGATACAGATCTTCACATTGGTCATGTCTAAAAAGGTATCTTTTACTCTGTTCAAGAGTAAATTGTTTCATGTTTGATCTCTTGTGTTCTGATTGGTTGTTGCATTGATCAAAATTCTTAAGTCATTCAAAGTTGTTTTTCTTTACAATATGTAGTCATGTAAATTGTTCTGATTTCTGCTTAGTTCACTCTGTATCAGTTCATACAGATCGTCCCACGTTTCTATGGATTTGTCCTTTTTATCATTTCTTATGACACAGTAGCATTCTATCATACTAATATACTATAGTTAGTTCCATTCCCCAGTTAATGGGCACCTTGTTGGTTTCCATTTCTTAGGTACAGCAAATAGTGCTGCTATTAATATTTTTGCACATATGGATCCTTTCCCTTTTTCTTGTATCTCTTTGGAGTATAACCCTAATAGCTATGCCATTGGGTCAAAGGGTATAAAGTTGTATAGAGTGACTAAGAGGGTTCCAAATTCCTTTTCAGAATGACTGTACTGACTCCCAATTCTAACAACAGTGCATTTGTATGCCTCTGTGTACATTCCAGCAATTTTCATTGTTCTTTTTTTGTCACTTTTGCAATTTGATGGATGTGAAGTGGACAGTCTGTAGACTACCATGATGACCATTCTTATTTACAGTGATGATTATGAAACACTGATATTTTGAATCATGCAAAAAGGATTCAGTTATATTCATAATATTTTTACTAGTTCAGGAAACTGTAGTAATGAAATAATTTTTCAAAAACAAAAAATGACAAAGGATTCTCTGATTTACCTTCATTTAACCAAAAACTCAATTATTCAGAACCCTCAGAAGGGATTTATAGTACTGAAGCCCTGCATCATTTCCCTGTAAACCTTTGAAATCTCCTGTAATCTGTTCAATTCAATAAACATTTTATTAAGTGCCTACTATTTGCCAGATACTGTGCTAAGCTCTGAAGATACAAATAATAAAACGGTTCTTGCCCTCAAGGAGATTACAGTCTAATGGGGGAAGACAACAGGAAACTGGAAAAGGGAAGGGGATATGAGGGGGTACTTGGCATAGGGGCATGATGTTCCCTGGAGTCCAAACTGAGCAGAGTTGTTAATGAAAGTGGAGCATTAACTCTAAAGTTCAGAACTCAGTCCTCTGTAAAGGAATGCTTTGAAGGGAGTTTAATGGTCTATCCTTTAGCCCTCCAATCCTAGGGGAGAGGAGACTGAGGGAATTGAGAAGGTGTTGATTACTAAAGCTGAATTACTCAGCATGATGATGAGATTTCAGGTGATCAGTGTATATCCTAGGTGAGCCGTGATAGAAATAAGGGAGTTTGGGAGAGGAGTGGATTTGGAAGAAAAGCTAATGTGTAAGAATTGTCGTATGTGCTGCAACTGATTCTGATCCATTCCCTCTCATCTCATGAGACTCCCTCTATCTCACCCACAACAAACTTCCTTGGAGTCCAAGCCAAGCAGAGCTTCTCCCATAGTTTTGATTATCACTTCTATGTGGATGACCTCCGAAATATGCATCTTCATCCTTAACCTCTCTTTTGAGCTTCAGTTGCTTTACACCTCAGATTCAACACGTGCAAAATAATTTTCCCTAAAAACCAACTTCTCTGGATTTCTGTGTCATTTTTTAAGGTATAAACTATAGCATGGTCACAATAATCCATGCTCTAATTGGTAGTCCCCAAAGTGCATGCTGACAGCCAATGTGGGAGTTGTCTCCAGCACAAAATTTGGCCTTAGTCTACAACATTCCCCCATACCAGCCACTTCCTCCACTGTGTAAGTTTCCAGCCTTCTCCCTCAGCAGTTCTAATCTGTTACCCAGGCAACCTCACAGCTGCTATGCAGGTGCCACTGGGAAAGTCACACATACAAGTATACACACACAGACACCAACACACCCTGACTTCATGCCTGCAGCACATGTCCCTGGGGCCTGGAGGCTGAAGGAGGCTGACTGGGGCAATGACTAGTAAGAATTTTTTCCCTCTTTGTGTTTTACTTTGTGTTTCATAATGTACATAATATTAGGAGACTAGTACATGTCAAAGTTTGGAGACCATATTGGCCAAGTCTCATTCATACTGTGTGAATGGCACCTGTCTCCTTTCCTTTCCTGTTGTGACTAACCTAGTCCAGACCTTTATCACCTTATATATAAATTATTTTTGTAATCTTCCTGTCTTCATTATCTTATACTTTTTCATTCATTTTACTAGTGATAGGAAAATTAATATTCCAAAAGTACCACTTTGTATTGTACACATAACAACCCTAATGATGAAGGTCCTTCACAATTGGACCTTTACTTTAAAAATATTAAAATTTTATTTTATTTTTAATTCATGAAATAAAATAAGTATTTCCATAACAGTAGAATTTTTTAAAAGATGGTTGCACATGAAATGGCAGTGCTCTTATGTACAACTTGCTATTCCTTTTAAATATGTAATAAAGTTAACATGGAACTTTTTTTTCCTTCCTTCCCTCCTGCCCCTGCTGTAGAGATGGCTACCATTAGACACAAATTGTCTGTGTGTGTGTGTGTGTGTGTGTGTGTGTGTGTAAGTAAGTGTAAGATCATTTTATATGATACTTCTATTTATCAGTTGTTTCTCTGGATGCAAATAGCATCTACTTTTACTTCAGTCTTCTACTACTCCCATACATAAACCCCCGAA
The DNA here is from genome assembly GCA_028627135.1 of Pseudochirops cupreus. Lineage (NCBI taxonomy): Eukaryota > Metazoa > Chordata > Mammalia > Diprotodontia > Pseudocheiridae > Pseudochirops > Pseudochirops cupreus. The sequence continues at coordinate 337,289,594 of CM053581.1, read as the reverse complement.
ATGAAATATCAGCTGCTTATATTTCAATGTACTCTATAGTTTTTAAGAGCACTTTGCTCACAACCGTGTGATATAGAATGCAAGTATTATTATCCTCATTTACAGAAGAGAAACGTGATAAAGAAGGCCAAGAAATGAAGCAGCTTAACCAATTCGAACCTAGATATTAATCTGTTGTTCTTTTTACTACATTATAGACTGGTTTTCCTGCTTTTGACTCTTTAATTTTCTCCACCTGTGGTGATCACATTTACTCTTTGCCTTTTTCTAAATACTATATTTCAGGGCACTGAATGTGTCCTGCCTCCTTCATAAAGCCTTACCGTACAAGATCATGTACTCCTCAGGACTCTGTAGCCCTTATTGTAGTTACCACTCATTTGGCATGTAAGTCTATAAGGCAAAGCTCTTTTGTTCTATGATATTTTCCACTTATCTTTTCATGTACCTATCTTATATTCTCAGCAAGCTGTACTCCTTTTGGGAGTAGGGATAGGGATCTCTTTGTAACCCCAGTGACTGTCAGCCTTTTTTGGATCTTTTAAGTACTTAGTATGTTTGTGGATGATGCTCTTAAAGGGATAATCACATATATAGCATATTACCCCTTAAAGGAAATTGGTATCTAGGACACATTCCTCATTCCAAGTTTAGAGATTGATGTTATTTAAAAGAATGAAATTTCGTTAAGTTATTTACAATAATGTCACAAGGGAAACTGAAATAATTTTTAAAGTAACTAGATATAATTCTACTCACACCTCATTGTGGCTTGGGCAGTCTGACGGGTCACAGCTGGAAAGGCTCCAAGCTTATACCCAGTAACTGTCTGCCATCTTGAGACCAGCCCAGATTCAGAAAGCTTCATCATCATAAGACTAGATACCAAATGATGGGTCTTTTTGACTACAGCAACTCATGAAGACTGTCCACTAAGACCTAGAGGCAATTGTGATTTGATCAGTAGCTACAATGGAATAGCAAAGAAGCTATAGAAAGAAAGGGGTTCCAACAATTATAACAATGTGAAGAGAAAAAAAGAACAAGAAAATGGGAAACTGAATGCTGGGGAATTATAAAGGTCAAGCTTGGCCACACAGAAAAGATGGGGGAATGCATATAATGACCCCCCTTCTTTACAGAACTCAGATAATTCCAGGTGTGGAACACTAGTAATGCCAGGCTTAGTTATGTGTTAGTTTTGGTGAACCAGATTTGGTTTTTTTCTTCTTTTGTATTCTTTGTTATAAGGAGTAGCTCTCTGTAGAAGGCAGGGAGAAGGAATATATTGGGAAATGAAGATAATATAGAAAACAAAATATATCCAAAAAAATTTTAGATGATGTATAAATTCCAAAAGACCCATGATTATTTAAAAATGTTATCCTCCAACAGAGAGCTAATGTAAGTACAGTTTGAAGCATATTTTTGAAACTTTTTCTTATTGTGTGTGTGTTTTCTTTCACAACATGGCTAATATGGAAGTATGTTTCACATGACTTTACATATATAATCGATATATTGCTTTACCTTCTCAATGGATGGTGGAGGGACGTGAGAATTTGGAACTCAAATTTTTTTAAAATGTTAAAAAAAATTTGCATGTAATTGGGAAATATGTAAGAAAATAAATAAAATGAATTTTTAAAAAATATATGTATCTTTAGGATCAGTCTCTTTGGGTCTAGTTCTGAAATCTCAATTGATTCATGCTACAGGCTAACCAACTTTTCAGATTCATCTTGCAAGATGAAGTTATTTTTCTATCATGATGACTCAGTGCATGAGAAACTGTGCAACATGGTGCATAGAAAGAGAGCTGAACTTGAGGTTACAGCACCTGAATTCTAATCCCATTTCTCTCACTTACAACCTGTATAATCTTTTTGTTTGCTTGAGACAGGGTTCTGTATCTCTCCCAGACTGGATGTACATCAGCCACTCACAGGTCCAACCCCACTGCTGATCAGCAAAGAAACTTTGACCTGGGCCAGTTCACCCCTCCTTAGGCACCCCTAAAAATCCCCTAGTGACTTACCATGTTGAGGCCAGGTTGAATATGGACACCACGGTGGCTCTAGCCTGACTGTAGCTCAGAACTCCCAAGCTCAGGGGATCTACCAGCTTGAGCCTTCCTAGCCACACAGACTAGAAAGATGTGTATACGTAACTGATGTCATCCTGAAGAAGTCACCTCACTTCTCAGGCCTTTGATGTCCTTATCTCTAAAATGAAGGGATTAAACCACATGGCCTGCAAGCTGCCTTCCAGTTCTAGGTCTATGATTCTGTGGTCGTCAGTATTATAACGCTGTACCACACACTTGGCCATACATTACAGTGCACCTTCCTAACAGTATTGGGGCATGTTTATTTTTTGTTCTAGATTCACCGGGTCATCACTTGACAAATCATCACTTGCTAAATGATAACAAATTTGTAAATACAGGATCTTGAATAAGTCATTGAGGCTCAGAATTTGAGAGTTGGATGGGACCTCAGTAACTAATCTAAGCCTTTTATTTTACAAAAGAAGAAACTGATGCCGAGATGGTCTGACTTGCTCAAAATCAGTCACCATGTTTGTGGGCATCTTTATATCCATCCTGTGACCCAAGAGTAACTTTGTTAGTCTTTTTTTTTTTTTGCTTTTTGGAGGGGGGAAGGCAGGGCAATTGGAGTTAAGTGACTTGCCCAAGGTCACACAGCTAGTAAGTGTGTCAAGTGCCTGAGGTCAGATTTGAACTCGGGTCCTCCTGACTCCAGGGCAGGTGCTCTCGTTACTGCACCACCTAGCCACCCCTGTAACTTTGTTAGTCTTGATCTCAGAATTACTGGTCTGGGTTCAGGGAAGAGAGAGGGATCCTTAGTTTAACTAAAAACATTCCAAATACAAAAACTGCACCAAGTCATCTGATTTTTTTCCGTATTCACCTAGTAATCTTTGTTACTTTTATCATAGCATGAAAGTGACCCTGAGTCACTATGACTATGCTAGTGGAGCACAAATTCAAGCAAGTCCTACCAACAACCCAAAAAGATTTTGTTGTCCAAAGACCAGGCTATCTGTATTATCTGATTAAGTTTTTGGTCATAACGACTTGTGAAGACTAGCTGCTAAGTGCTAGGGAGGCAGTGATCTAGATCTGTGACCCTTCAAGGGTCACCAAATAGGTACAATATCTAATAAAATGTATTTTAAAACTTGGGTGCTTTTCAGACTCAGTGATGGCAGAAACCATATCTAATTCTTCATATAATCTCCAGTGCCTTGTATATAATGGACACTCAATAAACATTTATTGAATGAATAACAAATCCCTTTCTTTTTTGAAAATTGTCACTTAAAATTTGCATGAACTAAGGTAGAGCCAGCCAGAAAAATAATAATAGAGTGACCACAATATAACATAAAGGAAAATATCACTAAAAGGAAACCAAACTCAGTAAAAAAAAAAAAAAACCATGAAAAACCCAAAAGGTAATTATCTGGGAGAACAAGTAAAATATGCCACCCTCCTTTCTGCAGATAAAGGTTCAAGACTACTAGAGCAGAATGTTGTATGTATTTTCACAGGAGATCACGGTATAGGGTGTCTGCTTAAATATTTTTCTTCATTAAAAGGAAAAGTTCAGTTCTGGAATAATGATAGAATATTTCCAGAAATGACTATAATTTTAAAAAAACCAATCATCAAACTTACTTTAAAAAGAAAAAACCCTTCTAGGAATGAAAGAATAATTGTTTTTGTGAATTAGAACATTTACTATACACTAAACATCTCTTTCAAAGCCACCATTTTTCATAGACAGGAAGTGTCTATTTGTAATATTATTCTTCATGGTACTTGTATTTTACAAGGAAACATCAACTACTAAACTGCTTCTTTTGTAATTTCATAATGGAGATAAATTCAACAAAATAATCTAATATCTTCAGTAGGAAAAACAAATGACACAATCAGCCACTCAACAAACATTAAGCACCTATTATGTACCAGGTTTTTTACTAGACATTGGGGATATAAGTATAAATATGTATATTTATATATATGTGTGTGTGTGTGTGTGTATGTTTGTATATGTACCTACACAAATATATGCATATGTAGCAAATAAATTATACAAAGAAGTTTGGGAAATAGGGCAGTAGTAGTTGGGATCAGGAAAGGCTTCATTATTTTTTGAACTGATTCTTAAAAGAAGACAGGGACTCTATAAGACATGTGAGAAGGGAGGGCATTCCAGGTATGTAGGACTTCCAGGGCAAAGACAAAGAAGTGTCTGAGGAATACAGAGACCACTTTAGATTACTGGTGCAGGTGAGGGAGTAATGTTTAATGAAACTAGAAAGATAATTTGAGTCCAAGTTGTAAAGGACATTAAAGACTGAATGGAGCAGTTTATATTTTATTCTAGAGGAACTAGGAAGTCACTAGAGTTGATTGATTAGGAGAATGACATGGTCAGATCTGTGCTTAAAGAAAATTGTCTTGGAACAGTGTACAGTATAGGATTGTGAGAGACTTGTGGTAGGGAGACCCATTAAGAGGCTATTACAATAATCAAAGCAAGAAGTGATGAGGGCTTGAACTAAGATGATACCTGTATGAATGGAGAAGAGGTCAAAGACATGTTGTGGAAGTAGGAACAGCAAGGTTTGGGAACAAATTGGATATGTGAAAATGAAAGAATAATGCATCTGAGACTAGATGGATAGTAGTGCTTTTGACAAAAATGGAAAAGTTTAGAAGATGGAAAGGTTTGGGGGACAAGTTAATGAGTTCAGTATGGTATATTTTGAATTTGAGATGCCTCTGGACAATTCAGTTTGATATGTCCAGAATAGAAGAGTCAATTAGTAATTCAGAATGGAATCTCAGGGAAGAGACAAGCACTGGAAGTCATCTTCCTAGAGATAGTTAAATCTATGGAAACCAATGAGGCTACCAACAAAGAGTATGTCAGTTAGTCATTAAGCACCATGCTGAGCACTGGGGTGCAAAGAAAGACAAAAACAAAAAGATCCCTGATGTTTGGGAGTTTACAGTCTCATGAGGGAGACAATATACAAAACTATATATAAACAAGATACATACGGGATAAATTTGTGATAATCAACAGTGAAGGCACTACCATTAAGGGAAATTAGGAAAAGTTTCTTGTAGGAGAGAGAATTTTAGCTGGATCTTGATGGAAGCTAGGGAGGTGTCATGATTGAAAATGAGGCACAAGTTCCATTGGGCATGAGGGCTGACAGATCATTTTTATTGACAAAAGGAAGATCATCCAAAAAGTAGCAGCATCATATGAGGGATACAGTATGATTGGTTACAAAGTCAGAACCATCATAGACTGGGGAACAGTATGATTGATTGGAAATCAGGAATGTGGGGCTTACAACAAGCCCTCTTTCTATCTTGCCACTAGGAAATTCTGATTGATAATCCACCTGCATGAATAAGTAGTGGTATGGAGATAACAGATTTCCTCTAGTTGTACAAGGATGGCTAGTGGTATAGAGATAACAAGTTTCTTTTAATTAAAGTGATTTATAAGGAAACTGAACTTTTACACTTTCAGAGGAAGACTGAACTTCTGAACTTAATTCAAAGACAAAGAAACATGACTTCAGCAAGGTATACAAAATGTCAGCAGTGATATAAAATAGAATCAAATGAAAAAAACAGAATCAGTTCTGATTTTCTCAGTTCCCTTCTTTGATCCATGGGAGAAAGATCTCCCATGGATCAGTTATCTATAAGCTAATTTAATTAAGATTTTTAATATGGTTAGTTTCAGCAATGCATACTAACATGGGCCTTTCTGGCACAAGTTTGGAATAGGCTTTAACTTAACAACTAATAGAAAGTCTAAACAGGATTATAAAGCAGAGGGCAGTAAGAGTCATTTATCAAGGGTGGCTAACAAGCCATTTACCTATATAGCCAAGTGAACCAAGACTAAGGATTCCACCAGGAGTCACTTGGGGTGGGTAGTTGTGTCTCTGCCATAACTTGTTGGGTCTTTTGTAGGCTTGTCACAATTTCTTCTGAATGGTTAATGTAAGAACAACAAGACTGATTAATCATAGCACAAGCCTTTCCTTGAATTGTAGCAAGGATATCTAAAATCATGTGCCTTTGCAAAGCCATTTGAGCTACAGATCCTACCTCAGTCTGGAGGGAGGAGATGGACTCATTTGTATCTTAAGGCTACTTCTCAATTTCAAGTGAGATATTCAAACTCCTTGGAAGACTTACCAAGGACTAATTTGAGAGGGGAGATTTGCTTATCACCAAGGTAACCAAAAAAATTCCGCAAGCATAAGCACCATGAAACAAAAAGTCAAAGTAATACAATAATGATCATTGATGTTAACTAACATTGAGTCTCCTTGTATACTAGTAACCCAGCGCCAATGTCCATTTAATCAGCACCTTTCATCTGGGATCCTAGATGTCCCATATAATTGTCTGGTTCCTGGGAACATCTTCTCTTGGACAGTCTAGAATAGGTGTCATTCTCACAGCAGCTCTGAAAAGGGCTCTTCCTTGAAGATCTGCTTCTCTGGTTCAAAGTTATGTGGAGAGGTTACTCAATATAATTTAACATAACTTCTTAAATTTGATATTACAATAACTAGTTCATTACAATAACTGGTGAAAACCCACACAAATATTAACAGAACTATAAGAAGAACAACACATTAGGAACTTGCAATAAATATAAAACTTCAAACAATTTCAGTTATTACAAACCACTTTGTGTTTCTATCTTTACCTAATTCCTATGCCTGATATGGACAGTGCCAACAACAGGCTGAATGAAAAGTCTTAAAATGAATCTGTGAGGATCTGACTTGTAAAATGGTCCTTTCTGTCTCTTTAAATTATCAGACAGATACTTCAAACAGGAAAAAAATATTCAAAATTTCTTTACAGTTATTAATACAATTTATATGTAGAATCCTTGATCTAATTTTTAAATTTATTATTCCATTAGAAACACTTGAAAGCCAATTATATATTATATAAGTCCATTTATATATTCTAGTTCTTAGAGAAAACAGCCTGATCCTGTTGTTTTCTCAAAGTTTACTACTTCATTTAATTAAAAAGTTTTTATAGGTGGTCGCCCTCCCATTTCCCCATAACTTTCTCTTTCTTTTTAAATCACTCAAAGCCCCTCCAAAATCAATTCCTTTTGTGTTCACAATCTAGCCTCCACTTTCTCACCTGTCCCCAAGACTTTTCACTTCTAACATTGGGCAAAAGATTGGGAGAGGCTCTTCATGGCAGCCTTGGATTCCCATACCCCTGCTTTAGAGCCCAAGAATTTAATGCTGCAATTTTATTACTATACTTTCCATGTCATAAAAAATAATCATCTACTGCTTCCCATATTCTTCTCTCAATAAGGTCAAAACATCCCTCAAACCTCTTTCCAAAACTCCAGACCTTTTACTTTCAAATCCTTCATTCACAGTCAGTACAAATGAACTACAACTTTCTTTAACTTTCTACATAGTTCCTTTTATCCCTTCTTATTTAAACTGTATCTTTTTGTTTCTTTTGATATCCTTTCAAAACTTCATCTGTCTTGTTTCTTGTTTCTGTTCCAACATTTCCCTCCTTTCTATTTGCTTAATTCCTTTAATCTTTATTTCCCAATCACATCCTAGTTTGTCTATAGAACTAATCTTCACACCACTGAATTTCTTCTTTGTAATTTGACACACACACACACACACACACACACACACACACACAATTTCTTACACAACCCTGATTAATTGAAATATTCTTGCCATTGGGATTCTTGAGAACTTGCAAACACACGATCTTGTCCAATTTCTTTTGGTTGCTTTGCTTCTAGTTTACCTAAACAATTAGTTCTATTATGTCATTTATTGAAGAAAATACAGTAATAACACCAAAACATTTTTCCAAGTTAAATTTTACTTACTCTTTAGTTGCTCCATGATTTAAACAAACTTTTAGAAAAGAGTTCATAATAGGCAATTCTTAAAAACTGGATAAATTTAAACAGCAAACTGCAACACCCACCGTTTTTCACTTTGGAACTTCACAGATGATACTTTCAAATTAGCTTCCCTTCCTTTCTTTTTCTTTTTCCCCCTCTAATCAGTGAAATAACCTTCTTCCCTTGCACTACTACAACTCTGTCAGTCTCCAGAGAAGGGGAGATAAAAAGTCTTAAGTGTTGTTTCCAATGTAAATTTTGTTTTATTCTTGTTTTCCTTTAAAACAAATTCTACAGAGTGGTACCCCAATACTTGCTAAAATTTTTCAGCATTTATAAAAACATTCAAATTTCATTCTGGAAATTCACAGTAGAGTAATTACATTCAGACAAATTTAGTGTCTAATTAGTTTATAATGCCATAAATTTCTGCAGACTGGGAACAGAGTATCCCTCTTATCTGTGTCTCTTGTCTGTCTTCCTACTTTCTTTCTGAAGAAAGAAAATTTTTTTCTATTTCAGGTGACCAGGCCCCAGGAAAAAGCTAGTTGGACTTACAAAACACAGACAAGATGCAAGAACACTTAAAAATCAGTATGCACAGGTAGAAGTCCCTTTTCAGGCCAAATTTCAGACTCTTCTTTTTTATTATTAGTTACTCCCCTTTTTAATCTGGAGGTATCTTTGTTTTCAGGCTTCTCCAACACCTTCTTGAATGGGAAGCATCCCTGTTTCCACGCTCAATATCTCTTTGTGCTCAAACCAGGAACCTCTCTTGAGGAAAAAAATTCTCCAGGGGTTTAGTAATGACTTCCCTGAAGAAGCATTGACAGTGAGTGACCTATGATCTCTTTCAGCTTGAACCAGGAGCTCTCCTTGAAAGAAAAAAATTCTCAAAGGACTTAGTCCCTGAGGGATATTTCCCTGATTTGTTGCCAATAATCAACAAATGGTCACACTAGAAACAAAGACCAGCAAGTAAAGTTGCAACTTCCCCAACAGTGTGGAGGTTTTATCTTGGCTCAGAAGAATTGGAACTGAAGGGAGAGTCCAGCTTCTGGTGCAGTCTGCTATGGAGAAGCCCCTTGGTGAAAATTTCCACTAGAGGATCCTAGAAGTTCCCCTGAAAAGCTGTCCCAGGGACTTGATCCTGCTGTGGTTGCCAATTGTTATGATTAAAATTAAGGTAAACTGAGGCAAAGCTCCAGGTGCAATCAATTTATTAGCAAAGTATGAATTTGCCAGTAAAGAGGGTCTCAGCCTCCTTGGGAAGCTAAGACCCCAAATGAGGACTGGCAGATCATTTAAAAACATTTTTAAAATTTTTCCCCCAATTACATGTTAAAACAATTTTTTACAAAAGTTTTGAGTTCCAAATTCTATCCTTCCCTCTCTCCTTGCCCTTCCCCCTCCCTGAGAAGTAAGCAATCAGATATAGGTTATACATGTATAATCATGTAAAACATTTCCATATTAGTCATAATATACAAGAAGACTAAAAGAAAAAAAAGAATGAAAGAAAGTGAAAAATAGCATGCATCAGTCTGTATTCAAACTATATCAGTTCTTTCTCTGGAGGTGGATAGTATGCTTCATCATTAGTCCTTTGGGATTGTCTTGGGTCATTGTATTGCTGAGAATAGCTAAGTCATTCTTCGTCATACAATATTGTTACTCTGTGTAATGTTCTCTTGATTCTGTTCACTTCACTTTGCATCAGTTCATATAAATCTTTCCAAGTTTTTCTGAAATCATCCTGACATCATTTTTAGAGAGAAAAGGAGGAGCATCCAAAAAAAATAGAAGGCAACATTATAGATGAGAAAGACACTATAACTGGTTACAAAGTCAGAAGCATTATAGATGTAGAGAAGAATGTGATTGGCTAGAAGGTGGGAATGCAAGGCTAGCAATAACACCTCCTTCCATCTTGCCAATAGGAAATTCTGATTGATTTAGTCCATCTGTAAATAAAATGATAGATAACAGACTTCCTCTAATTGTACTGAACAGCTTAGTGGTATAGCAATAACAGATTTTTTTAAATTAAAGTAATTAAATTTAAAGTAAACTGAACTTTTTAAAGAATGTTTTATTTTTATTCAATTATATGTAAAAACAATTAGTAACATTCATTTTTTAAATAATTTTTAAGTTCTAAATCTTTTTTCTCCTTCTCCCCCTCCCATTCTTGAGATAGATTATACATGTACAGTCATGCAAAATATATTTGCACATTAATCGTGTTGCAAAAGAGAACACAGACCAGAACACAGAAAGTAAAAAAAAGTATGCTTTAATCTGTATTCAGACTCCCTCAGTTCTTCCTCTGGTGGTTAATAGTATTTTTCATCATAAATCCTTTGGAATTTTTTTTATCATTGTATTGCTGAGAATAGCTAAATCATTCACAGTTGATGATCATACATTGTTGCTATTACTGTATACTGTGCTTCAGTTCATATAAGTCTTCCCACATTTTTCTGAAACCATCCTTCTTATCATTTCTTATGGCACAATAGTATTCCATCACAATCATATAACACAACTTGTTCAGCCATTCCTCAATTGATGGGCATCCCAAAAGAGCTGCTATAAATGTTTTTGTACATATAGGTCCTTTTCCTTTTTCTTTGATCTCTTTGGGATATAGACCTAGTAATAGTATTTCTGGGTCAAAGAGTATGAACAGTTTTATGTTCCTTTGGGCATAGTTCCAAATTGCTCTCTAAAATGGTAAAATCACAGAAAATGAACTTTTAAACTTAACTCAGTGGGGAAAACTGAACTTCTGAACCTATGAACTTCTGAACTCAATTCAAAGACAAAGAAACATGACTAAGGCAGTTATACAAAATGTCAGTGATACATAATAGGACCAATTTTGGTTTTTTTCAGAGAGCAAGAGATGGAGATTAATCAATAAACGTTATTAAGCACCTGCTATGTGCTAAGTGTTGGGAATACAAAAAGAGACAAAAGACAGTTCCTGCCCTCAAGGAGTTCACAATCGAATGGGGGAGATGATATTTGAACAAATATACAGAAACATGTTATATGCAAGATAAATATGGAATAACATGGAAGACACTAGAATTAAGAGGTTTTGGGAAAGGCTTCCTGTAAAAGGTGGGATTTCAGTTGGAACTTAAAGGAATCCAGGGGAGTCAGTAGGCAGAGTTGAGGAAGAAGAGTGCTGGAGGCATGGGAGACAGGCAGAGAAGATGCCTACAAGGGGTAGAACATCTTGTTCATGGCACAACAAGGAGGCCAGTATTTCTGGGTCAAAAAATATGTGATGATGAGTAAGGTGTAAGAAGACTGGGAAGGTAGGAAAAGGCTAGGTTATGAAGGGCTTTGAATGGCAGGGTATTTTGTATTTGATTCTGGAGGCAATTGGGAGCCATTGGAGTTTATTGAGTAGGTAACATAATTGGACCTACATTTTAGGAAAATCATTTTAGTGGCTAAATGGAAGATGGATTAGAGTAGGGGAAAGACTTAAGGGAGGCAGACTTACCAGCAGGCTATTTCAGTAGACCAGATGTGAATTGTTGAAGGCTTGTACTAGAGTAGTGATAGTGCAAAGGAGAGAAGGAAGCATATTTGAAATACAATGTAGAGGTGAAATCAACAGAATTTAGATTGGATACAGGAAATGAGAGATAGTGAGGAATCCAGGACAATTCCTAGGTTGTGAGCCCAAGGGTCTGGGAAGATGGTGTTGCCCATTACAGTAATAGGGAAGCTGGTGGGGAGTAGGTTTTGGGAAAAAAATAATGAGTTCTGAAAAATGAGTTTTAGACATGTTGGGTTTAAGATGTCTAAATCCAGTTGGAGATGTGTGAAAAACAGTTGGAGATGTGAGATTGGGGCAGAAAAGGTAGATTTGAGAATCATCAGCATAGAGGTGGTAATTAAATCTATGGGAGCTGATGAGATCACCAAGTGAAATAGCATAGAGGGAGAAGAGAAGAGGGTCCAGGACAGAACCCTGAGAGTCATGACCTGGAGGAGTATATAGCAAAAGAGACTGAGAAGCAGTGGTCTGATAGGTAGGAGGAAGACCAGGAGAGAGTGGTATCCCAAAAACCTAGAGAAAAGAGAAGGTGATAAATAGTATCAAAGGCTGCAGAGAGGTCAGTGAGAATGAGGATTAACAAAAGGTCATTGGATTTGGTAACTGAGAGATAATTGGTAACTTTGGAGAGAACAGTTTTAGTTGAGTGAAGAGGTTAGAAACTAAATTGTAAGAGATTAAGAAGAGTGAGAGGATAGGAAATGGAGGCATCTATTGTAGACAGTCTCTCAGAGGAGTTTAGCTGCAAAGGGAAGAAGAGATTTAGGATGATAGCAGGGATAGAAGGATTAAGGCGGGGTTTTCTTGAGATGAAGTAGACAGGAGCATGTTTGTAGGCAGTAGGGAATGAGCTAGTAGACGGGGAGAAATTGAAAATAAGGGATAGAGTAAGGATGACTGAGGGGAAGATCTGTTAGAGGAGAGGATCAAATGGGCTCACTTGAGCAGGTAGAGGTGTCAACCTTTGTAAGGAGCATTTGAGACAAAGGTTGAAAAGATATTGCAAAAGGCGTGATAAATGAGGAAGAGGAGAGACAAGTAAGTTCACAGCAAATGGCCTCATATTTTTCTGTGAAATATGAGGCAAGTTCCCAGCTGAGAGGATGGGGGAAAGGAGAGTCATGGGAGGTTGAGGGGGAATGAAAAGGAAGAGCTACTGTAGGGAGTGGGATAGTAAGCAGATAAAGCAGGTATAGAAGGATTGTCTAGCAGCAGTGAGAGCGTAGTTGAGGTTGTGTAACAAATTGAAAGGAAGCCAGAGAAGTTACTAGGCAGATTTAAGGAGGGAAAGATTTCTAGTCATGGGGTACACAGCTAATGAAAAGTGCCAGAGTCTGGAGATGGATTGTCTTGTGTAAAAAACACTGAGGAAACCAGTGTCACTGGCTTGCAGAATAAGTGGGGATGGGTAGGGTATAAGAAGACTAGAAAAGTAGGAGGAGGCCAGTGACAAGAGGAGAATTTTACATTTGATCTTGGAGGGTTTAAGGAACTACTGGAGTTTATAAAACAGTGCGGTGATATGGTCAAAACTGCACTTTAGGAAAATTGAAAGCTGAGTGGAGGATGGACTGGAATGGAGAGAGGTGAGACAAGTAGACCAACCAGAAAGTCATCACAATAGCTCAGGCATGACATCTTGTAACAGGTAATGGTATTGTTGGAGAAGAAAAAGGGGAGAATGTGAGAGATGTTACAAAAGTAGAAAAGACAAGATTGAAAAGAGTGATAACTTGTAGATTGCTTCAGTCTCCATTTAAACTCTGTTCTTTCTAGATCTTTCTCTGAATGTAGGTATCTCCTTCCATCCTGAGACTTGTGGAGTTGTCTTATAGCTGTGCGTTGCTGAGAAGAGTCCCGTTTATCAAGGCTGGTCATCACACATCACAGTGTGTCTGTGATTGTGGACAGATTTCTCCTGGTTCTCAGCAAGCATTTATTATGTTGTTTGCTGTTGCTGTTCAGTCATTTCAATTATGTCTGACTCTTCAAGACCCCATCTGTGTGGTTTTCTTGTCAAAAATACTGGAGTGATTTCCATTTCCTTTTCCAGCTCATTTTACAGATGAGGAAACTGAGACCAACAGAGTTAAATGACTTGCCCAGGGTCACACAATAAGTGTCTGAGGTCAGATTTGAACTAGAAAGATGAGTCTTCCTGACTGCAGGCTCAGCACTCTATCCACTTTGCCACCTAACTGCTCTTTTATTATGCTCCTATGAGTCAAATACTCTGCTAAATGTTATAAATACGAAGACAAAAGGTGTCATCCAAGTCATAAAAAACTACTGGAGATATTTATTTCAGTAGAGGAGTGCGATATAGTAAAATTTGTGGGGAACAGATAGGAAAGAGGAGAGACTTGAGGCAGGAAATAAATTGGAAGGCTTTTGCAATAGTCCAAGAAAACAATGTTGATAGCCTGAACGAGGGTAGAGACTATGTGAGGAGGGGTAAAGAGGAGCAGTTCAAAGTGATATTACGAAGGTAAAATCAGTGATTGTTTTGAGACTGCAAACCAGGCTGACTGAAATGATACTGGTGCCACCAATAGACGAGGGAAAGTCTCTGGGAGGGGGAATACTAGAAGGTGCCCACATCTAGTGAGTTCAGAAGAATAATTCTTCAGCGAAGGAGAATGAGAAGGAGCACTTTGGTAGGTAAGTGGAGAACCAAGAGAAACCAGGAGAAGAGAGTGTCCAAGAATGGACATATGGTTGACAGTGTTAAACTGCTGGGATTTTATAGTAGAATGAAGACTGAGAAATGGCAATTGAGAGATCATCGGTAACATTTTTTAGTTTTTAATGTATTTTTATTTTTTTACATTCATATTAAATATATTTTCACATTAGTCATGTTGTAAAGAAATATTAGAAGCAATGGGAAGAACCACAAGAGAGAAGAAATAAAACAAAACAAAAGAAAAAAAAGAGCAAATAATATGCTTTGATCTGCATTCAAACTCCATTGTTCTTCCTCTGGATGTGGATAACGTTTTCCATCATGAGTCTTTTGGAGTTGTTTTAGACCCTTGCATTGCCGAGAAGAGCCAAGTCTATCAAAATTAGTCATTGCACAATGTGGCTGCTACTGTGTACAATGTTCTCCTGGTTCTGCTCACTTCACTAAGCATCAATTGATATGTTTTTCCAGGTTTTTCTGATGTCCCTGCTCATCATATGCAACAACTTATTCAGACATTCCACAATTGATGGGCATCTTCTCAGTTTCCAATTCTTGGCCACCACAAAAAGCTGCTATAAATATTTTTGTACATGTAGGTCCTTTCCCACTTTTATGATCTCTCTGGGATACAACTTTAGAAGTGGTATTGCTGGGTCAAAGGGTATGCACATTTTTATAGCCCTTTGGTCATACCTCTAAACTGCTCTTTAGAATGGTTGGATCAGTTCACAACTCTGCCAACAATGAATTATTGGTTCAATTTTCCCACATCTTATCCAACATTTATCATTTTCCTGTTTTGTCATATTAGTCAATCACTGGTAATATTAGAGCAGTTTCAGTTCAGTGGTAGGGCCTAGACCCATATTATAATGGTTTAATAAGTGAATGGAAGGTGAGGAAATGGAGATAACGAGGCTAGACAATCCTTTGCAGGAGTTTGTGAAGAGAGAAGGAATAGAGGCCAATATTCAGAAGGGAAAGGTCAATAGAAAGTTGTTTTTTTAAAAGACGGGAGAGATTTGGACATGCTTGTAAATACTGGAGGAGCTAGGAGATAAGGAGAGATGGAACATGAGAAGAAGACTAGCAAGAAAAAGGATAGGATTTATCAAAATCCAAGAGAAAGAGGGAGAGGATAGATCAAGAATACAAGCAGAGACATTGATCTTGGCAAGGGGAAGGCCGATCTCTTTATAAGATACTGAAACAGAGGAAGAAAAAATGAGGGATCATGAGGAGGAATTTTGAGGTACAGAGTAAGAGAGAAGGAGCTTGGATGGATGATCTCTATTTTCCCAGTTAAGTAAGTGCCAAGGCCCTCTGCTTAGAGGAGGTATAGAAGAAATAGTGTATGAGATTTGAGAGGAGAGATGCTTTTAGTAGCTGTGGAAATTGTGGCAAAGTCAATCAGAGAAGAATGGGATTGCCATGTGGTTAATGAAGCTGTAATTGAGATTTTTTTGATTGGTCAAAGCTGCAATTTCATCACTGAATGGAACTTCCAGTGAGATGACACTCTCTATCAATGTATATCTACAATTCTTCTTCAATTTACAGTTATAAAGTCCCTGAAACACTATGAATTTAAGTAGCTTGTCCAGGGTTTCTTAGCTAATATATGTTGGAGGCAAGACTTGAACCCAGAACTTCTTAAATCCAATACCTGTTAGCTCTATCTATTATATCACAATGCCTCCACAGTTGAAATTGGATAACATTAAGTTGTAGTTGAGGCAACATGACATGATGGATAGAAGACTGGTCTCGGAGTCAAGACAAACTGGGCTGGAAGTTCCACTTCTGAAATGTACTAGTTTTGTGACACGGAGCAAGACACTTATCCTCTCTGCACCCCAAGTAGCTCCCTAAAACTATAGGTTGGTCTAGTCTCAAAAAAAAAAGAAAAAAGAAAGAAAGGAAGGAAGGAAGGAAGAAAAAAAAATGAAACTATAGTTTGCCAAAGAGTTGCCAATCTGTATTGGTAGAGAAAGTTCCCTCAAAGGAAGTTCTCTAGACCAAAATCACAGGTCCAGGAAAAAAAAATAATGGAGAAGATAGTCAACACAATTATGTGACTTTCTCCAGGAGTGTTCAGCAGTAAAAGAGTTATAAAGAAGGCAGATACTAATCCACAGTTATGGATTGGCAAGGGATTACTGGGAAAAGGGACTTAACGCTTAATTGGTGATGTGTGACTGAACTGGTCAGCCATAGATAGGGTCAAGGCTGTGATAGCAGGAAAGGGAGTTTAGAACAAGAGTGTTGGGCTAGCAGTGGAAAGATTAGAGAATAAGTGCAGGCAGAGCGAGACAAAGGAGTTTAAAAGATAAGGGAGAAGAATTTTAGAGTTATGAATTACGAGGATGGAATATTTATGTGTGATTATTAGATCAAAAGTGTGACTATTCTAATGTTTACCTGAAATGGAGTAAAGATGGAGATCTTGAACATTTGGAAGAAGTGACCAATTAAGAGAATTTCTCAGTGATTTCTGGCTATGAGCTGCTATGAACTGGAAAACAATAGAAGTTGGGAGATGTGGCAGGAAGTAGGATGCAGTGATGACTCATTAAGTTAGAAATTCATTTTAATAGCTACCTTTTGGGGGACAAAAATAGCCCTTGGATATTAAAAGGTCAGGGTGAAGTAGAGAGTATACTTTAAAAGATTTCCTTGAAATAATTTTATTTTTCCTTTGACTCGCCAACAACATTGTAAGCTCTTTAAATCCAGGGAACATGTCACATATTTCTTTGATATCTCTACATAGTAGGCAAATTTGTCAAATTGAATTAATGTGTTTCCCCTCCTTTTTTCCTCTCTTTTCTTTGTTTTTCTCTTCATCTTCTCCCTGTTCTTCTGCTATAGTAGCAGTGCTACTATACTTTCACATGTGCTCTCTTCAGTCATGCCTAAACATACTTTTTTTTTTTTTGCTTTTTGGAGGGTAGAAGGTAGGGCAATTGGGGTTAAGTGACTTGCCCACAATCACATGGCTAGTTTTTGTGTTAAGTGTCTGAGGCCAGATTGAACCCAGATCCTACTGACTCCAGGGCCAGCACTCTATTCACTGTGCCACCTAGCTGCCCCTAAATATACTTTTCTTACTACATTCTATCCCCAATGCAAAACTCTGCCTTTTGGAAGCATTTGCTGCTTTAGACTATTACCATCCCCTTCTAGAAATAATAGCTCCTCATTCTTCTTCTGTCTGGAATTGTGATGACATGATTTTTATCCTATCTCTTAATCATTTCCTAGTAGCTTAGTAATAGACCACCTTATACCAGTACCAGCTCACAGTCTTAAAGGATCTTTGTGCAAAGATATTTCAGAAAAAAAGGCTACCAAATTCAATAGCACCAGGGAGCTCTGGGCAAGTAGGTGGTACAGTGGATAAGGCATCAGGTCTTAAGTCAGAAAGATCTGAGTTAAAATCTGACCTCAGACATTTACTAGCTGTATGACTCTGGGCAAGTCACTTAACCCTGTTTGCTTTCCTCATCTGTAAAGTGAGCTGGAGAAAAAAATGACAGACCATTCCAGTATCTTTGCCAAGAAAACCTCAAATGGGATCACAGAGTCAGACATGAGTGAAAAGACTGAACAACAGCAGAGAGTTATAGCATATCCCCTAGAGAGGAACTAGCTACTAGTACTAGAGGAACTAGAGTTTATCAGTTAGATGAATGCTGACCAAACTTGACCTCTGAGAATAGTTGAGAAAATATACCTCTCTCCTTTCACTTGCAGAAATGGGGGCCTATGTGCGTAGATTACACATGTTGTCAGACACAGTTTATGTACTGGTTGGGTTTGCCAATTTTTTTTCCTTTTCTTTTCAAATCTTGTAAGAAGGATGATTCATTAGATAGGGGAGAAGGAAGGGATATGTATAGAAACAAATGTGAGGTAAAAATAAAAGGCATCAATAAAAATAAGATTTTTTTAGAAGTTCAGTTAGCTGCTGTGGTGCTAGATTACTTAAAAGAGCTAAGGAAACATTATTGCTGAGTTGCTGCTGATATGAGCATTAGTAGATTTTTTAAAGTATGGAGCCCATAATTACACTGTTTAAACCTTTTATCCACTGTTTAATGCTTTTTAATCTTTTCCCCCCTTCTAAACCTTATTTCATTGAAATGGATACAGTAAAGTCAGAAAAGAGGAAACTGAGAGGAAACCGTTTCAATGAGTAGTGTTATGACTGGAAAACAAAATGAGCCTCATAAAGCCCTAAGAAGTTGTCGACTAAGAGTAATTGTGTGTGTGTGTGTGTGTGTGTGTGTGTGTGTGTGTGTGTGTATGTGAGAGAGAGTGTCTGTCTGTCTGTCTATATATAGGTATATAGATGCATGACTTGCCTGGCTATAAAGATATGGACCCACCTCTCTGGAAAGTAGGAGGATGGCCTTGTCTGTACTTCCAGCAGCATAGCTGGAGGGGTGCATTGGGGAATGGGAATGGTGCAAGGAAGGGGTAGGCAAGATGCTGAACTGTTGAGCCTGGGTGATCTCTCCTATCTCCAAAAGGGTATCAGACTAGAATTGTATTTATCTGTCACCCTTAAAACATCTCTAATCTAGGGGTACAAGTTTGGGGAGTTCATAATGAAAGCTGCTTCCTTTATTACTCTTGAGTGGGGAAGATAACCCTTAGCTGATACTTACCAGCTTAATTCCTTCCCACTAAATGCTGGTTATACAAGAAACCACTACAGATAGCAGCTAGTGAATAAACTCCTTTATCCAAGAAGAAAAATAAACAGAAATTGAAGAAATTCTATGATTAAACTATGTCAAAGAACATGCAATAATAAATGAGCTCTTCAGATGAATATAAGACAAAATTTCAGCTCAAACTAAGAAAAAATTGTCACCCAGGAGAAATCTACTCTCAATAGTCTCTAAACTTATAAGCTCTGGAGGTCAAGGAGTATGCTTCCCATGCAAGTCATGGCTTCAAGGGCCCTAGTGCAAAAGCCCTTGCCATTCAAAAGTGTTTCCACTCTATTTCATAGGAGGTCTTATCTTAGAGTGTATCTCAGGTACACACTGGGATGGTCATACTCTTTTTTTAAAATTTATTTTTAGTTTTCAACATTCATTTGCACAAGATTTTGAGTTACAGATTTTCTCTTCATCTCTCCCCTAAACCCACCCCAAGATGGCAAGCGTACTGATTGCCCCTTCCCCCAATCTGCTCTCTCTTATATCCCCCCCATTCCTTATCTCTTACTTCCTTGTAGGGCAAGATGGATTTCTATACCCCATTGCCTGTATATCTTATTTCCCAGTTGCATGTAACAACAATTTTTTAACATTTGTTTTTAAAACTTTGAGTTCTAGATTTTTTCCCTTCTTCCCTCCTTACCTACCCCCACTGGGAAAATAAGCAATTCAGTATAGGTTGTACATGTGTTGTTACACAAAACATTTCCTTGGTAGATATATTGTGAAAGACTGACTATACTTCCCTCCATCCTATCCTGCCCCCCTACTTGTTCTATACTTTACTTTGACCCTGTCCCATTACAAAAGTGTATGCTTCTAACTACCCTCCCCCCCAACCTGCCCTCCCCTCCATCATCCCTCATCTCATCCCCTTCCCCTCTACTCTCCTGTTGGTCAAGATACCCAATTTAGAGTGTATGTCATTCCCTCCCTAAGCCAAATTCAATGAAAGTAAGGTTGACCCATTCCCTTTTGCCTTCCTGTTCTTCCCCTCCATTGTAACAGTTATCCCTTGCCTCTTCTATATGAGATAATTTACCCCATTCTGTCTCTCCCCATCTCCTCTCATTATATTCCTCTCTCACCTCTCAATTTCACGTTTTATATATCATCCCTTCCTATTCAATTAATCTTGTGTCCTCTATGTATACCTGTACACATATATACACACTCACATATGTGTTCATACCCACATATACCCTCCTATATAGGCATATATATGTATGTATACGTATAAATACATTTATATTCCTTTCTACTTTCCTCAT
Organism: Pseudochirops cupreus; assembly: GCA_028627135.1. Taxonomy (NCBI): domain Eukaryota; kingdom Metazoa; phylum Chordata; class Mammalia; order Diprotodontia; family Pseudocheiridae; genus Pseudochirops; species Pseudochirops cupreus. Next base: position 337,269,336 of record CM053581.1, on the reverse strand, counting down.
ATTGAGAAAAATTTCATAGGTTACAATGATCGTTTTTCCATGTAGGCATGTAAATAGTTCAACTTTGATAATTTCCTTATGATTTCTTTTCCCTGTTTACCTGCTGATACTTCTCTTGCCTCTTGTATTTGAATGTCAAATTTTCTATTCAACTCTGCTTTTTTCATCAAGAATGCTTGAAAGTCCTCCACCTCATTGAATGACCATATTTTCCCCTGAAACATTGTACTTAGTTTTGCTGGGTAGGTGATTCTAGGTTTTAATCCTAGCTCCTTTGACCTCCAGAATATCATATTCAAGCCCTTCAAACCCTTAATGTAGAAGCTGCTAGATCCTGTGTTATCCTGATTGTGTTTCCACAATATTCAAATTATTTCTTCTTGGCTGCTTGTAATATTTTCTCCTTGATCTGGGAACTCCAGAACCTGGCTATAATATTCCTAGGAATTTTCCTTTTGGTATCCTTTTCAAGAGGTGATCAGTGAATTCTTTCAAGTTCTAT
>CM053581.1:337253036-337268334 GCA_028627135.1 Pseudochirops cupreus | reverse complement strand
TGAATCTCAAAAGGGGCAGGAGAGCACAAAAGGCCATCCACCCTTAAGTTACAACAAGATTAAGATATCATCTCAGCATTGAATACCCAAGGAAAGGTCTTTCTTTCGTCTTCACCTGAGGCAAGCCCTCAGCAATCTCAGTTCCTGGGGAGACAAGGCTCAACAAAGCCATTGCCAGTGTCCTCATCAAGTCACTCTCTGCCTGTAGAACAGTCCCAGAACCCCTGAAAACATCAGCAAGGCCCTCTTCCAGGATTTCCGTAAACATACAGCAGGAAAATCCTCCTTCAGAGCTTCTGAACCAATAGCCAGGTTCCAGGACCTCTACAACAGCAGCACTGTCCTTCACCATCAGGTGCATCTGGCAAAACAACATCAAAACAGACAGACAAAATGCCGGTATCACAGCCATGCCTCCTCAGTCCTTGGCAGTTCCAGGTGGCAGTTCTCAAAATCCTGGGCAGCTCCCACGGGCTCTCAGCAGTCTTTTTCTCAGCAACTCAGGCTCCATGATACTGGATACTGCTCTCCCAAAGTCATTCTGGCCTTCTCTAGGCTTGGGCCTCTCTCCCAATTCACAGCTCCTCCCAGTTCAGCCCTCTCTCTTCAAATCAACAAGTCCATCCCACAAGTGGGATTCACAAGCTCTGGGTTTTAACACTCAACCCAAAAACCAGGCCAATACAGGGGCATCTCCGAATTCCATTACCAATACAATGTCTGAGGCCAAATTTGAACTCCAGGGTCAGTGCTCTATTCACTATGTCACCTAGCCGCCCCTAAAACTAAAACATAGTAATAAAACAATTCCAGCAACCTGAGGAATCTGATTCAGAGGATTTGGGAACTGGAATGAACCTCAGAGATCATTTATTCCAATCCCTTGATTTTGCAAATAGGATTTTACTTGAATGTTTTTCTTATAATATCCAAAAGATGTTGGTCAAATACTGTGCAAATACAATCACTACAATTTTCACTGACACTTATTTACTTTGGATTATGTCAAGGTGTTTATATTTTGGGCTTTTTAGAAATCACATTACTTACCTAACAATATTTGTTTACAAAATCATAGAGAGAAGGCATTGACAGCACAGTATTATCTTTGTACTGCAATTATGAACTGATATTCCATTTTTCATTACAATTGCCAGCATATTCATCTTATTAAATTATAAGCATCATGAGGGCAAAAGGCCACTCATTTTTTACTTTTATATTTTCCCCATAACTATTAACTATGCTCTGCATGTAGGTAAGCTCTTCAAGGTCCACTGAATCTGATCATACAATACCAATTTTTTTCAATGGGAATTCTACCTGAATTCATTTCCTATTGTCTTCTCTCTGGAAATTTACTAATTCCAAAACACAGCTACCAAGAAAAACAGATATGAATTTATATATTAGTGGATTTTAAAAATCTTGACATATGATTTCGTCGATGTAGGGAACTCTCTGTGAAGAAACACCTTCTATAAGGCAAACAATACGATACTGATTATACATGGGAAGTCATGCAAAACGTCTTTCCTTCTTAGCCATGTTGCAAAAGAAAACACTCAAAAAAGCCAAGAAAAATAAACAAAGTTTAAAAAAAGTATGTTTCAATCTGTATTCAGAGTTCATCAGTTCTTTCTCTGGAGGTGGATAATATTTTTCAATATGAGTCCTTTGAAATTGTCTTGAAGCACTGTCTTGATCAAAGTAGCTAAGTATTTTACAACACATCATGCTTACAATAGTGCTGTTACTGTGTACAATGTTCTCCTAGTTCTGCTCGCTTCACTTCAAACTAGTTTTTCAAATAAATATTTTCCAACTATTGGCATTTTCTTCCATTCTACACTACTTGAATATTTTATAGTTGCTCAATAACAAAACCCAAGAAAACTGGCTAAAATAAAATGTTAACGCTATAATTTTTAAAAATTTACATGACTAAAGGACTGTATTTGAAAATGCTGAAATGACTACTTGTAATCAATATTACTTATAAATAAAATAGGTATATAATGTTCTCTCTTAGAGGAAAAAACCCCAAAACTATTCAACTGAAACTGCTCTGTCTAAAGTTACCAGTGATTTCTTAATCCACAGATCAGGTGGCCTTTTCTTAATTGTCATCCTTCTGGACCTGTCTACTGTTTGTGACAATGCTGACCACCCCCTCCACATATATACTCTTTCCTTCCTATTTCTGTGACACTACTCTCTCTTGCTTCTCCTCTTATCTGACTACTACTTTTCATTCTTTGCTGAATCATCATTTCCTCAGTCCCTTAACTCTGGGTATATTCCAAGACTGTACTGGGCTGTCTTCATTTCTCCATCTATAATCTCTGAGAACTCATCATCTCCCACTGGTTCAACTGTTGTGTCTAACAGATGATTCCTAGCTGTACATACCCAGTTACAGTCTCCTGAACTCAGACCTGCAACATCAACACGTTTTTGTGTATTTTTCCAAGTGGATATCCTACAGGACTCTCAAATTCAATATATCCAAAATAAAAGGCATTATCTCCTCCCCCCACCAAACCCACTCTGTGAAACTTTTCTACTTCTATTGAACGTACAACTATACTTCTAGTCACAAGCATTTGCAACCTCTAAGTCACCTCTGCCTCCTTACTCTTCCTTAACCCACATATCAAATGTCTTGTTAATTCTATCTCTACATCTCCCATTCATCCCCTTCTTTCCACTCCACAATCACCCCAGCCTCACCACCTCTCACTTGGACTATTGCATTTTAAATTGGTCTCCTTGTTCCTTCACACAACTGCTAAAACGATGTTACTAAAGTAAGGTATGACTATGTTACTTCCTTACTCGATAAACTTTAGGGGCTTCCTACTGCTCCTAGGATAAAAAATAAATTGCTCTGTTTGGTGTTTAAAACCATTCACACCCTGCATCCAATCTACCTTTCCAGCCTTATTATATATTAATATGTATATGAAGGGGAGCTCTGTGTACTCTACAATCCAGCCAAATTGGCTTTGCTTTGAGTTCTTTTGCCCAAATACAGCATTCCATATTCTGACTCTGTACTTTTGCATAGGCTGTTCCCACCCGCATTCCTGGAATGCAATCCCTGTTCACCTCTTCCTCTTAGAACAGATCAGCTCAAATACCATCACATGAGGCCCTTCCTCACTGGTGCTTTTTCCTCACATCTGCTTGGTATTTACTTCGTATATACTATAGGAATGCCTAATCTCCCTTTAGAAAATGTAAGCTCTTTAAGAATGAGGACTATTTCATTTATGTCTTTGTGGATCCCCAGCATCTACCTCAGTCCTAGCAGGGTAGGCATTTAATAAATGCTTACTGCTTGACTACAGATGCTTGGCAGCTCATTGGTTTAGTTGCGTGGGGTGCTGAGAAGTTAAGTCCAAGTTACCAAGCATTTATTTAAAACTTACTTTGGGCCAAGCACTTTTGGAAGTGCTGGGGATTTGAAGAAAGGTAAAAGATAGTCCCTGCTCTCAAGGAGTTCATGATCTAATGGGAAAGACAGCAGGGAAACGGTCACAAAGTCAACCTATATCAAAGCTGAACCCACATCTTTAGGACTCCAAGGCCTGCACTTTCTATTCATTATCACTGTTTCTATACTAGAAATCACTTTTTACATTTTATTGACAACATTTATGGTTAGGTACATACATTTCTCTACAAATAAAAGGCTCTCTCCCTACTAATGGTGAACAAGTATTACACAACCTAAAGGTTTATTTAATTCAAGCAAATACTTATTAACCCAGTGTAAAAATAAAGCCTTCAGGAATTGAGCATCCAGTTCATTATTTAAAAAAATCTTTCTCTAATGTGTTAACAAGTTAAATCAACTTTCTGGTAGAAGGCAAAATTGATGACTGAATGATTCTCAACCAAATCCTTCACAGGCAGTTCAACCAATGAAGTTGGGAGGCAGGCAGAAGATATCCCCCTAGAGTCTTTGCTCTTGCTAGGTGACCATTCCACACCCTTTTATGCTTATACGTGTCTCTGATAAAATTTATGCTAGTTTTCAGTAGTAACATGTACCCTACTTATGACCACCAAGAATTCACCATTTCCCTTTGGGTGACCTTCAACTTTAATTCTTCAGAATGATATTTCACATCTCACCGCCAAAATAACGTTTATGTTAAAAAAAGTGGGCCTTTGTTTTGGGGAGCAGTTTGGGGGGATTTAAAGAAAGCACTGGGTAATTTCCCAAATGCCAGCTCTTCCCCTTTAAGTAACTGAAGACAGCCATCTATCATAGTCAAAAAATTGTCTCCGGTCTACACATCCTTAATTAGTCCAACCATTCCTCCTTTGACATAATTTGCACTTCTCTTCCCATTTTACTTGGTCATTTCAAAATAAGAGCGGGCTTTTCAATGTCTTTTCCTCAAACAATAGTGTACAAATACTTATGACAGCTCACAAAAACCATATTCCAGGTATCTGACCAACGCATGACAGGACTGTCATTTCCCTCTTTCTCGGACCCATTTTTTAAAAAATTGTTTTGATAACTCTTTTTCAATATAATTGGTTTCCTTTATTATATATGTATTTTATGTACTAAAAAAAAATTCTGAGAAGGGGTCTGTGTCATCATGCTGCCAAAGGAGACGATCACACAAAAACCTCCGTTCTAGAGAAAGATTTGAGGAAATTAGGTGGTGCAATGGTTAGAGCCCTGGATCAGGAAAACCTCAGTCCAAATCCTGCCTCAAACACTTACTAGCTGAGTGACCTTAAGCAGGTCACAATCTCTTGTCTGCTTCAGTTTCCCCATCTGTGAAATGGGAATAACGATGGCCCCCTCCCTCCCAGGGTTGTGAGGATAAAATGAGATAAAATATGTAAATGACTTTGCAAACCTTAAAGATCGACATAAATGCGGGCCATTACTACCAGACGCTTCTATTAACGGAATTTGCAGGTGGAATGGCAATTGGCAAGCAACAAGCGTTCATTAAACGCCTTCCATATGCCGGGCATACGGAAAAGCAACAAATGAAATACGGTCAAAAAAAGGTCTGGGCTCGCGTTCCTCTCTGACCCCGGCCAGGTCATAACCTGACGGTGCCACAGGTAACAGCTGCAGACTCGCGCGGAAGTGGAGGGAGTGTCTTTACCAGGAGTTCTTCACGACAATAAAGTCAGAGCCAGTCCGGTCCAAAGGGGAAAAAGTGCTTTTAAAGGCTTGGAACGAAGCGAGGGGGGGGGCTGGGCCGGGAGCTCTCTGAGGGGTCTTCCTTTAGAGCATCTCACCTGACCCAGACCGACAAGTGACAGGGTCGTCAAGGTCACCCAAGTACTACGTAGTCCGGGAGCTGCACCAGGGGTTCTCGACTCCATATCCAGGGCGCTCGCCTCCCTAGACGACGGCTAGACGCCCCAAGGGCCCCCGGTCCCCTCTCGGCCAGTCTAGGGCCGGGCTCAGGCGGCCTTTCTCGCTCCTGCCCCCTCACGGCTTCCGTCCTCGCCAGCACGGGACCCCGCCTCCCTTCTCCCCCCTCCTTCTTTCCCCCCGGCCTGACTCGCGCCGAGGCGACAGCGGCGGTTCCCACACCCTAGGACGGCCTACGACGGAGGACGCGGCCTCCCTGGGCCCCTCACCAAGCCGGCGGCGGTCGCCACGGCTCTCGGGGACCCAGACGCAAGGGCTGGAGTCCTCGACTGAGCCTCGGACTGCCGGTGGATACTAGCTGTGCCTGGGAGGTGGTCGCGCCTGCGCAAACAAGCTATAAACAAGCCCTCCCTCCTTCCCGTGGCCGCCGCACTCGGTTGGGAGAGACCGGAGTGGAAGGGTGAGAAGGAGGGCGGGGTAAAAGAGGAGGGGGGGAAAGGGGAGGGCGGCCTCTGGGAAAGCTAGGGACGGCGCCTGCGCAGTGGGTGTGATCCGGGCACTTGGGGCAGGATGAACGCTGCTTTCCAAGATGGCGACGGAGGGAGGAGGGAAGGAGATGAACGAGATTAAGACCCAGTTCACCACCCGGGAAGGTCTTTACAAGCTGCTGCCGCATTCGGAATACAGTCGGCCCAACCGGGTGCCCTTCAACTCGCAGGGGTCCAACCCCGTGCGCGTCTCCTTCGTCAACCTTAACGACCAGTCTGGCAACGGCGACCGCCTCTGCTTCAATGTGGGCCGGGAGCTCTACTTCTACATCTACAAGGGGGTCCGCAAGGTACCGACCCGGGAAGCGCCAGGGCCCGCCGGCGGTGGGGATCGGGGCAGCGACATCGCACGGGCGTCAGGGAAGGGGACGGGACCGGGTGACGTGACCCGACCCGGGGAGGAGGCGGCGGCCGCTTCACTTCGGAGTGGGCCGGTAACTCCACTTGAGAGTTCTCACCTCAGCGCCTGAGCTGGGGGGAGGAGGGATATGGAGGGGGCATGTAGCGGGGGTGGGGGGCTAAGGTCTGACTCGCGGGGAGGAAGCCACCCCCCCAGGTGGCTGCCTCTCGTCACCCCACCCTCCTCCGCCCCGGGTCTGTCAGGTTGGGTGACAAGCATGGAGCCGGGCCTGCGGAGTCCCTCGGAAAGGGGCGAGGGGGCGGGGGCTGCGACTGCCCCAGCCAGACTGCGAGCTGGGGGGCTCCCCGTCGAGAGGGCAGGGGAGGGGGCTAAGTCAGGGGGGAGCCGTGCCGGGAAGTCCGAGCGAGCTGCCCGGACGGGGGTGGGGGTTCAGCGAGGGGCCGATCCACCTGCTGCCGCACTTCCTAGGAGTCAGTCGGTGGCTCCGAGTGTTCAAGGGAGGGCAGCTGTCGCTGTCTCCGTCTCCAGCCATAGAACGCATGGGAGCGAATCTTTCCTTGAGAAAGATCGTGAAAGATTGTATTTTGCCTGTTTCTAGTACATGGATAGACTAAGTTTTAAACTGAGGGACCGAGTCCTCTTACTTTTCCATTATTTTAACTGGCGATGGGGTTTCGGCGTGAGAGTATTTGAACTCTATCTTGCCAGACAAGTCAGACCTAAATCATGAAGGTCTAAAAAGCTATTTCGTTTGATCTCCTTTTCATGGCAAACAACAGTAATATTTTCGACCATGCAATCGTTCTCAAGCATGTTCTCTCTTTAAAAAAACCAACTTGTTAGAACTTTCATTTATGTTACTACTACATACTTGTTGACCTTTTGAAATAGAGCTTTGAATTTACTATTAGCAGAGAGAAAATAGTGGACTCTACATATAATCTGTGCAAGATTATGAGCAGGCAAATATGATAGATGCTGATTTTTTTAGTATCTTAAAATGTGCACATACTGAATAAGAAAGAATACAAATTTTCTGAGAATAAATACATTATGTACAAGTATAGTATTTTCATTTCAGTATTGCAGGGTCATGTGGTGGGTTTCTAAAGCAGTTATCTGAAATGTTTTTGCTAGTGTTTCTTTCTGATTGTGGTCAGAATGTGATGGAAAATATTGAAAAGAAGCCTCTTAATTTTTCTTTTCCATTAAAGTTGGAAAGTAAGAAAACATAGCCCCTGTCCTGTTCTAGCTTTGTCGCTGCCTTGTTGGGTGACCTTTGCCAAGTTGGTTCACTTGTAACTCCTCTACCTTAAAAAAAAGATTGGTTGCTGTGAATATGTTGTAGATAATGAATTAATAAGTGTAAAATACTGTGAAGTCCTCAGAGACAAAAAATGGAAAACAGTTACAAATATAAAGAATTATGGTCAAACAGGAAACTGCCATCTTGATTTTGATGCTAGGACTGACTGTAAGGGTCAGTTTTCCTGTGCAATTAGTTTCAAAGTTTTAATTGATAAAATGTATTTTTTTAGACATGAAACATCAAAAAAAACCCCAAACAAACCAACCCACCAAAACCAACCTTAACTTTAACCTAAACTGATAACCAGTTGAACCGGCTTGTTACTCTGTTACCTTTTTTACTCCACAAGTTTTCTTTTTGAAGCTTTCTCATAGGAAACTTGATCTGGTCAGTTGTGGTTTACTTTATAAAACAGAGCCCATGTCCAAGAATTATCTTTGCAATGGAAGTTCTTATGAAGGGAGATAATAACCTTTCTTACAAAATGGTAATACTAAAGTAAAGAGAGATTTGCAAAACTGCACTGAAAAGTAATTCTAAATAACTTTTTAAAAAATAAAGAGTTGCATTTACAAAAAATAGAAGCAGGTGGTGGTACAATAGAGTCAGGAAGATCTGTGTTCACATAGGGCCTCAGTAACTTCCTTAGCTGTGTGATCCTGGAGGAGTCACTTAACTTTAGTGAAATTTGCCTCAGTTTTGTGAACTGTAAAAATGGGGTTGATGATAGCACCTACCTTTCAGAGTTGTCCTGAGGATCTAATAAGATATTTGTTAAAAAAATAAATAAATAAAGCACTTAACTCCATGCCTAACACATAGTCAGCTTTATGTAAATGCTTATTCTCTTCCCCAAATTCCTCCGTTGCCTACAAGATCATATTTATACTTTGATGTAAATTTACACTATTTCCTCTTAAATGTTTAGCTTTCTTTGGATACCTGTAATGTGGGACATGTCATCTCTCTTTTTATCTATCATAAAATACTTAGATTTCTGTTTTTATTGTCTAAATTTGCAGCTTATTTCATGTTTCTAATTATTCACATTTGTGTAGCCTTTTTTTTTTGTGCAAAGTTTGAGTGGTGCTTTCCCCAGAACAATCCTGTGAATTATGTAGTATAAATAACATCCCTATTTCACAGATGGGGACACATGTTCTGAGCTATTATGACTTGCCCCTGGCAATAGATAACTGGTAAATATCTGAGGCAAGATTTGAATCCCAATCTCCTAACTCCAGATCTAGCATACTTGGCATTACACTACTCTTTGTTCTATCTGTGTCAATCTGCTTCTCATTCTAGTAGTAGTTATTTTTTCATTAGGTTTTTAAAAATTTGACATACCTTGAAGAATATCTTTAAAAACTAGAAAATTGAAATTTTGTTATTTTACTGTTAAGTGATAATGATAGTTTTAAAATCTAATTTTGATGGTGCGAATTATTTGGACAATCATCCTTTGTGTAAGGAATCTAAATTGAACAGCATTTATTCACATCTAGAATTTTCAATTTTTCAGTTCAACAAGTTGAGACAAATTTGTAGAACACATAGTTTTTTTTAGAACACTTAAAACATTGAGTAATATAAATAACAGAGTTTATGAAGATCTTGGTGCCACTCTTGTGGTAAGAAACTGGGATATGATGTATTGTAAAGAATTACTTTGGCCCATTTTTATGATTAACTGACCAAGTCAGACTTTGTGTTAGTAATTGAATGAAATATTAAAACACAGCTGAACTCAGGGTATCATTTTCATGATGAGAAGGGGTTGGTCAGGCTCTTATTTTACAGGTCTAGAATAGGAATTCTTCTATCTCTTCCTACTTTCTAGTTTCCTGCTGCCCACAAACATGCCCAGGTTTTCCCAATTCTTACAAAACTTCCACAAAATCCAGCCATTCCTTCTAGCTATTGTCCTACATCTCTCTTCTATTTCTCAGCCACATTGTTTGAAAAAGCCATTTTGGTGCTTCCACTTACTCTCCTCTCCTAAACCCTTTTCGGTTTGGTTGCTGACTTCATTACCCAACTAAAACTGGTCTATGGTATCACCGAAGATCCCTTAATAACTAAAGTTAATGGCTTCTCCTCATCCTATCCATAGCATTTGATACTGTTGACTTCCATCTCCTGAGTACTCTCTCCTTTCAGTTGATCAGCCTTCTATGTTCTAGATACTGTACTAGGTGCTGAAGATACTCTGAATTTTCATGACACTGCTCTTTCCTAGTTCTCCTATGTGTCTGGTCCTTCCTCCTCACCCTTCTTCCCTGGTCCATCCATTTTATGCGTGCTAATTCTGTATGTTTTCCAAAGGCTCTTTTCTGGGACCTCTTTTCTCTATACAGTCTTTTGACAACTATTTGACAGTCTATTTACACCCATGGATTCAATTATTATCTCAATGCAGATGACTCCCAGAGCTGTATATGCAGACCTAGTCTGTCTCCTGAGCTCCACTTGCACATCTCCAATTGTTTGTCTTGTAGGCATCTCAAACTGAAGGTGTTCAAAACAGGACTGACCATCTTTGCCCCCAAATCTCTCCATCTTCTGAACCTTCCTATTACTGTTGAGAGTACCAATATGTTTCTGTCACCCAGATTTGCAACTTTGGAGTCATCTGCTCATCTTTGACACCCATTTTGACTTTGATATCCAACCACTTGCCAAATCTTGTCGTTTTTATCACTACAACATCTCATATTTTTCCCTGTTTTCCATTCACACAACCATTACCCTAATCTAGGACTTTGTCACCTCTAACTTCCATTGCTTCAATAGCATATTATTTGGTCTCCCTGACTGAAGCCTCTCCCTCTTCTAATTCATCCTTCACACATAACCTGCAGTGCGATTTTTCTAATGAGTAGATCTGACCATGTTGCTCTTTCCTATTTAAATAAACTCTAGGGACTCTCATTTACCTGTTAGATCTATAAACTTCACTATTTGATTGTTAAAGCCCTGTACAACATGACTCTTTCCTACTTTTCCAGCCTTACTTTTTCCTCCCCTTCCTACACTCTCCAGTCCAGCTATACTGGCCTCCTTGCTGTTTTCATGTATCTTCCATCTTCTTGACATTGCATTGACTGTCACCCATGCCTAGAATTCACTCCATCACATTGACCTTTTGGAATCCCTAATTTCCTTCAGGTCAGGCATCACTTTCTACATAAAGCTTTTCTTCATCCATCCATCCATCCCCAGCTGCTTGTGTTTGCATTCCTACAGCTGTCTTATATTTATTTTGTATTTATTCTGTATATCTTTTTACATATTCCTCTTTAGCAGGGAATCTGTCACTTCTGTCCTGTCACATAGTACACACTTAATAAATGCTTATTCATTGGAAAAATCAGTCACTAATTTTAGATATATGTAACTTTTATATGAATTTTCATTTTTTTTCTGTAAGTTACATTTACATTAAGTATTTACGTTAAAAACTGACAATTAAGGGCAGTTAGGTGGTGTAGTGAATAGAACAGTGGCCCTGGAGTCAGGAGGACCTGAGTTCAAATCCAGCTGCAGACACTTAACACTTACTAGCTGTGTGACCTTGGGCAAGTCAGTTAACCCCAGTTGCCCTGCCTTCCCCCTCCAAAAAGACCAAAAAAACCCTGACAATTAAATGAGTTATTTCAAACACAAAGGTAATGCTATAGAAACAAATTTAATGATAGGTATAATTGAAAAGAAAATTGAGAATTCCCCAAATTATTTTGTTTAGGCAAAGCATATTTTTTGGAAATTGGTCCCTAGAGCTAGAGACTGTAGCAAATGGTAGGGTCTTGCATCTTTTCTCAGTGTTGAATTGAGCTTTTAAAAAGTAGCTTCTTATTTCAGAATAAGTATTACATTAACCACTTTGATTGAAGATATTTTCTTTTATCAGCTATGTTTTAAACTTTTTTTAAAATTATACTCAGCGCTTTTGCTTTTTGATGTTCATTTGTGTTATGCCACTTCAAAAAAAAAGTACTAAGACTGAACATGACACTGGATAAGTGCCTAAAACAATTACATTTGTAGTATTGATAGATAGCAAATTGAGTTTGAACTTGAAAGTTGTAGAATGAGAGAAAATGAAATAATGGAATTTTATGAAAAGTAAATCAAGTAGCGTGTCTGAGACTAATTTTGTGTACTATTTCTTATCATACTATATTCCCTACTGGATTAATGTTCAAATGAATAGCTAACAGTACATCTTTGCAAACATTAGATTTGAGAAATTTTCTCTAGCTTAATTTTTATCTCTAAGCATTAGATTTGTGAGATTTGTGAATAAAATAAGTTACATATATTCAGAGTTTTGTACCTTTGTACTATACTTCATTTAGGCAAAAACTTTAAAAATAAGAGCGCAAAAGGAACGTGATAAAGGGACATAGACAAGCAGTACAGTGTTGGAGCTACAAATTTAAATTTAAAATACCCAAAAAAGCCTGCCAGGCTGTCTGTAGTAGCAGTTCATAGTGGCCTTTTTTCCTGTTCTTCTTTGGAAATGGAAATGGTCATGTTTGTCAAAATCAGAGTAATAAAAAGGAAAAAAATTAAATATACATATTTACTTTAAAAAAGATTTAAGTTTTAGAAAAGGTGTTAATAAACTTTGTGATCTTTTGTAAATCTAACAGTGGCATACTTAGACCAAAACAATTAAACTTTGAATGACTGTTTTCTGCATTTATTGTATGATGGTAAAACTAGCACATATTTTGTAAATTATCACAGTGCCAACAATGGACCTTCCTCTGTTCTGTTTAGGAATAGGAATGAGAATGGTGGACAGTGGGGATGATCCAGGGTTGAGGTTTGTCAGGAAAGAGATGGTAGAAGAACAAAAGGAAGGACTTATATATCCCTTTATAACCTAACTCCTTCCAATCTTTCCAGTCTTATTACACTTTACTGCCCTCCCTGTATTCAACAATCCAGTAAACATTGACCTATTTGCTGTTTTATCTCCTAAATTTGTGTATTTTCAGTGACCGTCCCCCATGCCTAGAATGTTTTTCTTCCTCACATCTAATTCTTGGCTTCCTTCAAATTTCAGCTAAAAGTCAAACTCTTACAAAAATCCTTTCCTGGTTCCGTATAAAACACTAGTACCTTTCTTCTGAGATCACCTCTAATTTTCCCAGTATGTTACCTTGCATGAACATAGGTGTTCACATGTTGTCTCTCCCATGTCTCTCCAGCACACTGCCTGGTATATGATAAGGACTTAATAAATGTTTGTTGACTGTGAACTGAAAAGGCAGTCATAGGTGGATAACAAGTGCATAGTTAAACTGGTTGGTCAACTACAAGGTCATGACTGAACAAAGGAAAGGGTGAGGGGTGAGGAGTAGGGAGAGAGAGAAAAAGTGGAGGTTAGTGAGGATGAAGAGGTTTAGGAGCGAGAGAGAAGAGATAGGACAGGAAATTATGATCAGATGTGACAGTACCCTCAATACTAAGAAATAATCCACAAAATAAGAGAAAGTATTTTCCAAGAAATACCAAGTACCTGTCACTAAATTTATTGAACTACAAACTGCAGAAAATAGCCTAATACCTTCATCACTTATTTTCCATTCCAAGCAATCTGAATTTTTTATTTCCATGAAAATGATAAAGTAGGAAGCTATCACCAGCCTCCCCAAAATCTGCTAATAAGTTCTGACCCTTGCCTAAGGCTTTGATCAGAACACAAGAATTAATACCAATTTCCTAAATTAATTGCACAATAATAAAATTTAAAGTGGAATTATAATCCCTGTGCTCAACAATACTAGCTGATACATTTAGCAAAGTTCCATCATTTGCTCTTGTTTGCTTCCTAGCTAATGATCCTAGGATGTCTCTCTCTCTCTCTCTCTCTCTCTCTCTCTCTCTCCCTCTCTCCCTCTCCACACACACACACACACACACACACACGTGCGCACGCACAGTCAAAGAACCCTAGATAGCTTTAAAAAATTTGTTTCCTATGTCTGCTTTCCTGCATCAGACACTTGCTAATATTGAAACAAAATGTCTTTCAATCAAAAGTTATGGGACATTTAATAAAGTGGAAAAAAAAAACCAGGATAGAAATATTCCCTCGTTATTTTGCAACCCAATATAAAGAATTCACAATTTATTAAGAATAAATCATACAGGGGCAGCTATAGAGCACCGGCCCTGGAGTCAGGAGGACCTGAGTTCAAATCCAGCCTCAGACACTTAACACAAAAACTAGCCATGTGACCTTGGGCAAGTCACTTAACCCCAATTGCCCTACCTTCCCCCCTCCAAACAAACAAACAAACAAAAAAAGAATAAATCATACATATTACGTAAAAAGTGAGTGGGATAGAGAAAAGTCAATCCTAGTACTTGTAGTTATCAATAGGAGCCTTCATTGTCTTAGAATGACAGAATCCTAGAGGGACCTTAGAGGTTACCTAGTTTCACCCAAAGAAGGAATTCCTAAACAACATCCTTAACAGGTAAGGTGACCATGTTTCCAGAATGTTTCCAGGTGAAGGTTTCCAGAATTTATTTATTTTTATTTCTCAACATTCATTTCCACAAGATTCTGAGTTACAGATTTTCTCACCATCTCTCCCCTACCCACCCCAAGATGGCAAGCATATTCAATACCCCAATACCCCTTCCCCCAGTCTGCCCTCCCTTATATTCCCCCCTGATCTTCCGCTTTCCCTCTTCCACCTTACCTTCTTGTAGGGCAAGATGGATTTCTATACCTCATTGCCTGTATATCTTACTTTCCAGTTGCATGTAAAAACAATTGTTTAACATCTGTTTTTAAAACTTTTGAGTTCCAGATTCTCTCTCTTCTTCCTTTCTTACCCACCCCCACTGAGAAGACAAGCAATTCAGTATAGGTTATACATGTGTAGTTAGGCAAAGCATTTCCATAGTATTCATATTGTGAAAGACTATATTTCCCTTCACCCTCTCCCACCACCCATTTATTCTCTTCTCTCCTTTGACCCTGTCTCTTTTCAAAAGTGTTTGCTTCTGACTACCCTCTCCCCCAGTCTGCCCTCTCTTCTATTATCCCCCCCTTGTACCCTTCCCCCCTAATTTCCTGTAGGGTAAGATACCCAATTAAGTGTGTGTGTTATTCCCTCCTTAAGCCAAGTCCAGTGAGAATAAGTAATGTCATTCCCTTTCACCTCCCTGCTTTTCCCCTCCATTGTAACAGCTTTCTCTTGCCTTTTTCATGTGAGATAATTTACCCTGTTCTATCTCTTCCTTTCTCATTCTCCTAATATATTTCTCTGTCATCTCTTAATTTTATTTTTTAGATAACATCCCTTCATAATTCAACACAGTCTGTGCCCTACACATATATACCCACCTATACATACATATGTTTATATAAGTACACACACACATATATACATACACACACACACATATACACACACATATATTCCCTTCAGCTATCCTAATACTGAGAAAATTCTCATTAGTTACAAATATCTTTCCATGTAAGAATGTAAACAGTTCAACTTTAATAAGTTCCTTATGATTTCTCTTTCCTGTTTACCTTTTCATGCTTCTCTTCTTGCTTCTTGTATTTGAAAGTCAGATTTTCTGTTCAGCTCTGGTGTTTTTATCAAGAATGCTTGAAAGTCTTCTATTTCATTGAATGTCCATATTTTCCCCTGAAGTATTATACTCAGTTTTGCTGGGTAGGT
>CM053581.1:337235401-337252536 GCA_028627135.1 Pseudochirops cupreus | reverse complement strand
TTCTGTCATCCCCACCTTATCCTCTGCCATCCTACTTTCCTGGAGGGTAAGATAAATTTTCATACTCAATTGAGAGTGTGTGTTATTCCCTCCTTAAGCCAAATCCAATGAGAGTAAGGTTCACTCATTCCCTCTCACTGCTCCCCTCTTCCCTTCATTGTAAACACTTTTTCTTTCATCTTTTATCTGAGATAATTTACCCCATTCTATCTGTCCTTTTTTCCTTCTCCCAATATATTCCTCTCACCTCTTAATTTTATTTTTTAGATATTTCTTCATATTCAACTCGGCCTGTGCCCTCTGTCTCTCTACACACACACACACACACACACACACACACACACACACACACACACTCCCTCCCATTACCCAAATACTGAGAAAGGTCTCATGAGTAACAAATACCATCTTTCCATGTAGGAATGTAAACAGTTCAACTTTAGTAAGTCCCTTCTGATTTCTCTTTCCTGTTTACTTTTTCATGCTTCTCTTGATTCTTGTATTTGAAAGTCAGATTTTCTATTCAGCTCTGGTCTTTTCATCAAAAATGCTTGAAAGTCCTCTATTTCATTGAATATCCTTTATTTCATTGAATATCCATTTTTTCCCCTGAAGTGTTATACTCAGCGGTGGCTAGGTGGTGCAGTGAATAGAGTGCTGGTCCTGGAGTCAGGAGGACCTGAGTTCAAATGCTGCCTCAGACACTTAACACTTAGTGGCTGTGTGACCTTGGGCAAGTCACTTAACCCCAATTGCCTTGCCTTTCCCCCTCCAAAAAAGCAAAAAAAAAAAATTTAAAAGTATTATACTCAGTTTTTCTGGGTAGGTGATTCTTGGTTTTAATCCTAGCTCCTTTGACCTCCTGAATATCATATTCCAAGCCCTCTAGTCCCTTAATGTAGAAGCTGCTAGATCTTGGGTTGTCCTGATTATGTTTCCACTGTATTCAAATTGTTTCTCTCTGGCAGCTTAAATATTTTCTTCTTGACCTGGGAACTCTTGAATTTTGACTACAATATTCCTAGGAGTTTTCCTTTTAGGCTCTCTTTCAGGAGGAGATTGGTGGATTCTTTCCATTTCTAGTTTACTTTCAGGTTCTAGAATATCAGGGCAGTTTTCCTTGATAATTTCTTGAAAGATGTCTAGGCCCCTATTTTAATCATGACTTTCAGGTAGTCCAATAAATTTTAAATTATCTCTCCTGGATCATTTTCCAGGTCAGTTGATTTTCCAATGAAATATTTCACATTGTCTTCTATTTTTTTCATTCCTTTGGTTTGGTTTTTATAATGTCTTGATTTCTCATAAAGTCATTACCTTCCACGTGTGCCATTCTAATTTTGAAGGAATTATTTTTTTTCTGTGAGCTTTTGGACCTCCTTTTCCATTTGGCCAATTCTGCTTTTTAAGGCATTCTTCTCCTCAATGGCTTTGTGAACTTTTTTTGCCGTTTGGGTTAATATATTTTTTTAAGGTGTTATTTTCTTTAGTATTTTTTTGGGTCTCCTTAAGCAAGCTGTTGACTTGTTTATTATTTTCTTGCATCACTCTCATTTGCCTTCCCAATTTTACCTCTACTTCCCTTACTTGATTTTCTAAATCATTTTTGAGCTCTTCCATGACCTGCAAGCAATTAATTTTTTTCTCGGAGGCTTTGGATTTAGGAGCTTTGATTTGTTGTCATCTGGTTGTATGTTTTGATCTTCCGTGCCACCGAAGTAAGAATCTGTAGTCTGATTTTTTTCCCCACACTGTTTGCTCATTTTCTCAGCTTATTACTTGACTTTTTAGTTCTTTGTCAAGGTAGAACTCTGCTTCCATGGAGTGGGGGGTGGAGGGCTCAGTGTTTACTGTCTTAAGTTTCAGGGGTTTTGTGCAGCTGTTTTCAGAGATACTTCTAGAGACCTGTAAATTTTTGGCTTTTCCAAGGTGGTATGATCAAAAGAGAGGTATTTACTCCTCTCCTGGCCTGTGCTCTGGTCTTTGATTCACCTCAAGCACTCTTTTTTGCTATGAGGATGATTCATTCTCCACAGCCTCCATAAACTCCACCATGCCAGTGCTCCTCCTCACCCAAGGACTACCACCTAGGACTGTGACCCAGATCAAATCATGGGCAAAACAAGAGAATCCTACCTCAGTGCCAGCAAAGAAATCCCTGCAAAACCCCTCTGATCAGCAGCTTGATCCCTCCACCATCTATGGATCAAGAGCTCTGGAAGCAGCCACTGCAACTGCCAGTGCCACCCCTTGGGGCTGGGGCCGGACTGCGCTCCTCTCTCACATAGATCTGACAGACCTACCACTGACCTTCCAAGTTGTTTTTGGTGTTGACAGGCCATCTTTTGGGGTCTTGTGAGGCCCGCTCCAGCCCCATCTGTGTTGGCATGGCCCAAACTGGACTGTGTTCCTCTCCCAGCCAGGTGCAACAGACCTTTCCTGTCTACCTTCCAGGTTGTCTTGGGCTGGAAATTTGTTTCACTCTGTCATTTTGTGGGTTCTCGAATTTATTTAGAGTCATTTTTATAGGTATTTGAAGGGGTTTGGGGGAGAGCTCAAGCAAGTCCCTGCATTTACTCCACCATCTTAAAAGTATTATTATATATGAGTATTGTTCTATTAGAAATTAATATGAATGTTTATATTATGTTTAATATTTATATTTCATATATGTCTTGGAGTTCCTCAGTGACAGAGCTGGCTCAATGTTCAGTAGGTTCTGAAAGAAAGTGTGGGAGAGAAGAGGCATTTCATACCACACTGAAGGTTTGCAGAGCCATTGTGTTGACTTCATTGTTGTATGCCTGTGAAACCTGGACAGTTTACTAGCATCATGCTAGAAAACTGAAATTCCTTCCATTTGAATTGTGTTAGGAATATTCCGAAGATTACCTGGCAAGATAAGGAACCGGACACTGAGACCCTCTTTCCAGCTGAATTGCCAAGCATTCAAACTCTACTACAAGACAGTGCAACTTTGATGGGCTGGCCATGCAGCCTGAATGTACTATTTGATGGAGAACTAGCACAAGGCAGGCACTCACATGGAGGTCAGAAGTATCAGCATAAGGACATTCTCATGATCTCTCTGAAGAACTTTAGTATTGATTGTGAGACATGGAAGACTCCAGCATAGGACTTTTTGTGCCCAGCCTGTGGGTAGAACCTTTTGATCTTTATTGGACTGATCAGCCACAGTGAAACACACTGTACCTTGCTCCCAAATCATGATGTCATTGGTCCTCTTTTAGTACAAAGGAGGAACAACAACATTTATATGTAGAGGTGTCTCTATACATATTTATTTTGAAGTTTATCATCCAGCTTCAGTTCACTGAATTATATGAAGTGATTAACAGCAGTTAATATCAAAATGCATGATTCAGACTAAAATAACACAAAGCAAGCTTTTAGTATATGGTTTTTTAATAAATGAAGAAGAGATAGCAGTATGATATCTTTAAAAAGTAAATTTGTCTCCAAGACCAGATTATGCCCAATAAATACGTGTTCATCTATGCTAAACACCTTCAGGGAAGAACAGTCTATAAATTGTCATTTTCTGCTAAATGAATCTCCTATCCCAAATGTCTTTAGGGTACATAAACAAGTATTTACTGAGCATACTGTTTTCTGACTTTTTTTTACAAATGTTTTCCTGATCCCTTTAACAAATGTAGTAATGGTCAGCTGTTATCTAATTTCATGAAGGCTTACCAGCTCCTTTTTAGATAGGGTAAGAATATTCCTTCAATGTTGACTAAGCCTGGATGCAAACCAGTCTGGTGCATTGGGTTAAAAATGAGATCCTTGTAGACCATCAAACAGTTTGTGTAATCATGACACAGAAAAGGATACTCAGCAATGATTCAGATAAGTGCAACTTCCCTGACTCTTTCTGGGACCAACCATCTACTGGTCAGAAGCCCGAGGGAGGAGCTCCTGACTCCTTATGACCTGGCTTTTGTACTTAGATCTCCAGGAAGTAACATCAGTGGCTCAAGCCTTGGCCAGTTTCATGCAGTATTTATTATTTCTGAACTGGACCTTGAAAGAAGAGAAGCATTAGTGTTGTTGAATGGAATTGTGTTGAAAGGCTGTCTAAATGTTGTCTTTCAGTTTAACAGATAGATTGAAATTTTCTTCCTTTGGTGATATCTGCTGTCTGCTCATTTACACAACTGAAATTGTGAGAAGAAAGACAGAATGGACACTGAAAGTGGATTTATGATCTATTGATGATGCCCATCAAATGGGGGCAGATTGCAGTCTATGTATATGTCTCATCCTGTGCAATTCTTGACCCTTTCTTTCCATAAATTTTATACAGGAGATCCACATATTGTGCTAAGGGCCTTCCTTTTGAAAATCTCTTGACATTACTTGGGTTTTAATGGAACTTTGGACTATCCATCTCTTTTGAGTTTCAGTCTTACACCAGGAACTGCCTTTTGAAGATTTTTAATTGTATATCCTATAAGCATCTCAAACTATATCTCTTTCCTCTCAAAACCAACAACTTATTTGGACATCATTATTTTTTTCAAGGACACTACCTAATATTCTTTTAATTACCCAGGTTTGTAATCTTCAGCTCCTTACTTTCTGTCCCACTTAACCAGTCTGCTGTTAAGTTTTTTTATACTGCAACACTTGAGGGATCTGTCTACTTTTCTCCAAAACCTAGTTCAGAACTCATCATCTTTTACTTGGACTCTTGCAGTATCATAATTGATCACCCTGTTTCAGCTCTCACCCCACTCCTATCCATTCTCCATACAGTGGCTGAAGTGACTTTTCCTGAAATACATGACTATGTCACTCCCTATTCAGTAAACTTCAGCAGCTCCATATTAATTCTGGGAACAATATAAACTCTTCTGGCATTTAAAGCTCCTTACAACTTGGCCCTCACATATTTTTTCTTATTTCAGGAGGGCTCCCCCCGCCTCTGTTTCACTTTACTTCCAAAATAATTTTCTGGACTTCTTTTCCTCCTTATTGCTAACTGCCTTGCCACCCTGGACAAATCAACAATTCAGAACTCTCTTCTCTTGATGTAGTGACTCTGCCTGAAATGTTTTCAGAAGGGGTCCCAGCCAAGTTTCACTCCACTCCTGACTCCACTCTCTTCACTTTTCCTTCTTCCCAACTACTTTGTTTCTGTTTGTTTACCCTTCTTTTCCTCTCCTCTCACCCCCCACTTTTCTTTATGAGTTGTCTTTCCCATTAAAATGTAAGGTCCTTAAAGGGGGGGAGGGAGTCTTTGCTGTGTTTGATCACTAATGCCTGAAAGTGTTTAGTAAATGCTCTGTGCAATCCATACCTTTGCACTGGCCATCCTCCATGGTTGATATATACTCGAACCTCCATTTCTGGTTGTATACTCCTTTTACAATGCTTGTACTTCATAATTCTTCATTGATGATGTTTTACAGCTTACTTAGCTGTGATGTAGCTCTATTTTACATCCTGTAATTGTTTCCCAGCCTAAAATGATGGACTTTTATTTCAGGGAAAAGCTTATGATAGTTCAAAGTATGTTGCATCTCTCATTTTTCTGGGTTCAGTTTGTTTTATATCTGTAGCATCTTTGTGAGGGGGTATGTGTGTTTGTAGGTTGTCCCTTTAACTACTTGGCATAGTTTGGACAATCAGTATGGTTCATCTATTTGACTTTTCCTGTGTAGATAGTGAGAACAAACATTTGATTGATTATAGATCTTATTTAAGAGGCTCTGCAATGTTCTAGAGCTTGATGGAATCAGCATTTAAGCACCTGCTGTATACAAGTCACTATGGGGGTACATGGAGCCCCTATTCTAATGTGGAGACAAGTACATATATGAATATACATTAAAATGAAAGTAAATATAAGGTAGGGAGGGAGAGCATTATCAATCAGGGAAGTGAGGAAAGGCTTTATGTTGAGGTTGGTGTTTGAGTTCTGTCGTAAAGGAGAGAGGGGTTCTGTGGGGTTTAAGTGAGGAGAGAATATGTTCTGAAAGGATAGGGATGAAAGATGGGATGCCATGTGTCAGGAACAGAAAGGCCAATTTAGCTATATCACAATGTGGGAGGTATATAATGACATCTGCAAGTAGGACTCTCTGGAAGACATCATCTGCAGGGATTCTTCTTCCATTTGGATTCTGTACTGGATGCCCTCCATGACAGTGGCAAACACTGTTTTTATACCTCGCTTGATACTAGTTGTGGAACAAAGTTATTTTGGTATCTTTAAAGGAATTTTACATAATTTTAACATGCATATAAAATATTTTGTTGAAGGAGAACCTTTAAGATAGCATTTCGCTATCTTAAAATGTACTCCGTATCATATTTTCCTTACCTTTTACTCAGCTTATGACTATAAGGATGTAGTAATTTGCTATGAAATGTTTGTTTCTGAATGTCTGGTGTTTCTTATACTGTTATCAAGAATATTTTCAGTACACGTATGGGTTACTCCAGAGACTTATAGTGAAGTGGTGATATGGGGTGATAGTTGTTGATAGTTTCTTTTTTTTATTAGTAATTATGTAATTTTTTTTCCCCTAAGCATCAGATACTCTTCCCTTTCCCAGATAATCCTGAGACTAAGTCTGTCAAAACTCGTTACCCAGAGCCCAGGCCTTCTTATTACATATTTAGTTGGGTGCAGCTGTTCTTCATTTTTTTGTTTTCTTTAAATGCAATTTCTTATTCTCATGCAGCATAGCAGAGACTCTGATTTTAGAGTTCAAAAATGGTAGCTCCAGTGTTACTGATAGAAGAGATAATTTGTTGTAAAAGTCTTGACTCATCTTACTCTTTTTATTCTTTTTTTCTTTCTTTCATATCATGTTTCCAGTTTCATCTTGAAATGCTTTGGGGATGATTTGACTTAATTAAGTTTCTAATCATTTTCTGGTTTTGTTGGTTTTTTTTTTCCACTGCTTGTCATTTTATGAGGTGATACTTCTCATAATCTATTGCCCTCAAATGAGTTTATATTTTGAACTAGTGTTGCTTTTGGCTGCCTTTTCTTTTTACTTTCTAAGTGGAGAGTTTCTTATGCTGACCAGTTTGCATCAGTTAAACTTCCTTAGGAAAGAATAATAGTCTATGTCAGTATTTATTCTTATATCTGTTTTTACTGTATCAACAGCTTGTTTAAACAGATTGTGTTGGAGTTGTTGCAAATTGAGTACTGATATTGATGTTTAAAGTCAGTGGTCTGACTGTACAAAAACTTTTGATTCAGAAATGACGCCTCCCTTCCCCATCAGTAACCTGGCATTTCTTGTTAAGGTATAGTCAGTTTCCTTTGTTGTGATTGTTGCTTGCCCTCTCTATCACCTGCCATTTGTCTTGAAGAAGGTATGAAAACATCTGTGTAGCCCATAAATCTTTGAACTCTTCCCATTTCTTCCAAGCCTTATTTTCCAATTCATATTTTACACTCATCACCAGACTTGCTTTCGCTTCAAAGTTACCGAGTAATTTGGACAGTCTTAACAAGTTTCTCAACGAAATTCTCCCTTTACCCACTTCTGTTCCCCCCTCCCCCTTTGCAGTTGATTTTGGCACTTAAACCACAGTTACCTTCATGGTAGTTTTACTGCTTGTGCTCATTCTGAGCACTGCAATACAAGATCACCAAGTGTTCTATTGAATTGGGTTCACTATAAAGTTGACTCTACCATTTTCTTTATTTGCCTTTACAAGGAGAACCTAGAAATGGTCTTACCATCTAGCAGCAACTTTTGGTTTCATTTATTCTGAAAATGTCAAGGTAGATATAATTCGGTTCCTCTAGGAACATGTTATATCCTAGGTTTTCATACTGAAGACAAGGACAGGGAAAAACAGTTTGGAATTGGACAAATAAAGTAATTAAAATGTTTGTACCTTTTGATCCATAGATTTTACTGCTAGCATATGTTCCAAAGAGATCATTGATAAAAAAGAAGGCTCCGTATACACCAACAAATATGTACAAGTTAATAAGCATTTGTTAAGTACTGACTATGGGCTAGACAATGTACTGAGTATTGGGAGTACTGTGGTGAATGAAAATTTCCAAGAGACAAAGTTTCTGGGTAAATTATAATTGATTTTATTAATTATAACCAGTAAATAATAAAATGAGCTCATTTGTTCCTCTCATTGAGCAAAGAGGCCTAACCTGTGGAACCTTCAATACTTAGAAAGCCTTTGAAAAAGAGAGATGTACCTAAGGGTGGAAATCAACTTTTGATTGGTTAACAAGTAATAAAAAAAATGAATATTATAATGAGATGCGAGCTTATTCTAATGAGGGTCTTGGGGAGGGACTTTGATCATTCAGTCTTGGTCATAGAGACTTATCTAAACCTATACCACTTTGCCTCATGTAATCTAGACAACAGGAGGAGTTCTGTCTAACTCGGACACAATGGATTGGCATCCACCAATTCACCTAAACTAGAATTTCTTTGCCTTTTGATCCTATCTAAGGTTTTGGGCCCAAGATTTCATCTCATTATCAGCCCTGCACTTCAAGGCAGCTTGAATAGCCTGCAGGGTTTGATTTCTGAATGAGGAAATAGAAGGGGTGAAAAACCTTAGTCCTAATTCTGTAATTGGTTATTAACATAAGAAATAATCATTTCTCTCAATACAAAGAAAGGCAGACAGTTTGTGCCCTTGAGAAGCTCACTTTCTAATGGGGGAGATAGCATGCAGATATGTATAAACAAGCTATACAGAGTATTAATTAATTCTTATTAATTGATAGAAAATAATTAACAGAGGAAAAACAATAAATAATGAGTTCAGTGTTAGATATGTTAAGTTTAAGATGTCTTTTGGACTTCGGGTTTCAGATGTTTGAAAGGTAGTTGGAAAACTCTGAGCACTTGTAGGGATAGCAAAAACTGGAAACGAAGTAGATGCCCATTAAATTAGAGTGGCTAAACAAAGTAGGGGCAGGGTTCTTAAACTGAGAGTACTCACAGTTAGATTAGTGTTTATAAATCATCTAAAAACTTTGGTCTAAAACCTTTTGGCTCTATTGCTCTTGTACCACTTTGAATATAGGTATGGAAGGAAGCTTCACAGGCCTCAAGTGTTAGATTCCTTTCCTGATATTTGCTTTCTTTTCCTTTTTTGCTGTCGAGACAAATAACAATCATCTTGTCTGATTAAGGATGGGAAAGGAGGAAAAAAACCATTTAAGGGAAAACAAAATAACAGCTTCCAGTGGAGAAAAACACAAGAGCAAAGCTGTAACAGGGAGCTGGGTGGGCAAGTAGAATCAAAGAAAGTCATTATGGGAGGGCAGGCACTACAGGAGTTGAATAGGTTTACAGTGATAATAGAAATCCAAAAACTAAGTAATCATAAAATAGTTTAGACATAGCTTTATCTTGTGTTGAGATAACTTTTCTAGGCACTTTACTCCTAAGTAAAGGTTTAGTCCAGTGGTTCTCAACCTTCCTAATGCTGCGACCCTTTAATACAGTTCCTCATGTTGTGGTGACCCCCAACCATAACATTATTTTTGTTGCTACTTCATAACTGTAATTTTGCTGCTGTTATGAATCATAATGTAAATATCTGATATGCAGGATGTATTTTTGTTGTTACAAATTGAGCATAACCCACAGGTTGAGAACCACTAGCTTAGTCTGGCAGTTTTACTTTCCATTCTCTAAGCATGTTGAGTTGTAAGCTCTTTGAGGGCAAGAATTATCTTTCCTTTTATATTTGTCTATCACATGCTTGGCCCTTAGTAAGCACTTAATATGGGTTTTTTTTTCATTCATTCATACATTCAAGTGTGATAAGATGTCAACCTGGAATTTAAAATATTCTATCAACCATCTGCTTAATGAATAAAGTTCCATGTAGAAGTTGCCTATGTTTGGTAAAGAATTAACTCTTCCTGATTTGAATACTGTGGCCTTTAAGTATGCTTCCACTTTTATAATCTCTGCCTGTTCGCTCCATCTGCTGCTACCCTTTCTTGCTGCCATTGGTCAAATAGCAAGTGCATAGTAGGGCAGTCCTGTTTCTGGCCTGTCAACTCTGGATCACTCAAGGGAGGATATTGTTGATTTTTAACGACTGTTTGTCATAAAAGAATTATGTCTTATGAGAAGTGTTATCTTTGTTTCAAGTCTAATGCAATTTTAGTATTGTATTCAGCATTAGAGTATGCTGAATAACTTGGTTTTTATTTTAAGAAAGTAATTTAGAAAAATATTGAGACTTAGAAGTTAAGATATTTCTAGAGAATATTCCCCAGATTTGTTCTTGCCCTGTCATTTTGCTTTTAGGCAGTTATTGGATGTAATTTGGAATTCAACCCTCCTAAGCTTTGTAACAAAGACATAGTTCCTGCTGTTTTGAGATGGCAATACTTGCCATGTTTTTAAAAATCTACGTTTTAGTCCAGATTTTACCTTTGATTTGGGGTGTGACATTGGAAATATACTCTTTCACATCATCTATACAAAAAAATGCCTTTTCCATCATAATGGTTACATATATTTTCTGTAGTTGATGTGTTTTTGTCACAATAACCTTATAGAATAAGTAAGGCAAGGATTGTTTTTTCCTATTTTATAGGTGAGTAACCAAAGTCTTAGGGAACTTGTGACTTCTCTGTGGTCACAGAAGTATTGGACCAAAGATAGTAAGTTTGGGAATAAATATTTGAAAAACAAACTGGCTTTTTTCTTTCCTTCTGTGTAAAATGTATATATGTGTGTGTTATAAAATTCTAGAATTAGAAATAACTAGATGAATAACCAAACCGGTTCAGACAGATGGTGGAATCTTTTCTTTGAAATTGTTAGGATTTTAAAATTTATTTATTATAACATATTTTATATCTATAGTAGTTATTTATTTATAAATACATTTAAATGATTTTGCTTCATTTAATAAATTCTTTTCATTTATTAGAAGGAATATCTAACAGTGCTTAAGAATTCTCACCGTGAAAGTCTTCCTTAAATCAAAATCCAAATGCTACAATTTAAACCTACTCTATCTTGTATTTTAGTGATGGTGAAAAACATTTAGTCACTATTTTGTTTACCTTCCGAGGATGGGCAGGTGCATTGTGGCATGTAATTATCTGAGCATGAGCATCTGGATCCACAGCTACTGCTGCCTTTAGCAACTCTCATTAATTTAGACCTCTTAGAATTTCCCTTCCTTCAGCTGTTCCTTTTTGCTTAGATTGGATAAACTGCTTGTTAAGGCTGAGAGAGCTGCATATATTTGAAAGAAAAGATGGAGATCATTTGTAGTGTTTGACATGGCCATTTCAGAGCTATACTGTCTTCCTGGGGTGTGTAATCAGTATATGATAGAGGGGGCCTTTTTAACATTTTAACTGTTCTAATAACCACTACCTCTTCTGGTAATTAAAGTGAGAAGGAGTGATCCACCCAGATGAAACCTGGATAGAATCCCTAGGGATCAGTGAAATCCTGGATGGGAAACTGAAGAATATAGGGAAGCTGATGTTATCTTTACTTATTTCCAACTGAAAGTGCAGGATCATATGAGAATTGAACAGATGACTAAGAAAATATTGTCAAAGAACAAAATTTGACTTTCTGGAATATGATGGTGTGTATTGATAGGGCTTCTGGCCAGGGATGGATTGTATCTAATGCAGGTTAGATCTAAGATGAAATTGGGTTTGATTTTGTTTTTTTTAGTCTACACATGTATAGGATCACACTAAATCAGTATTTGTACAGACTTTCTTATTTCTGTTTTAAAAATTATATATAAAAATATATTTTAAATCAGCAAAAATCTACTCCCCCCCCATCCCAAAATTGAGAATGTAAGAAAAATCAAACTGCTCTTACCAACATATATCATCAAGCAAAACAAATTTCCACATAGGCCATGTCCAAGAAAAAAAAAACTTTCATTTTGTACTTACTCCTTCACCTCTCTATCTGGAGGTGGTTAGCATATTTCATCATTAATTCTCTAAAATTGTGGATGGGATTATACTGATGATCGGAGTTACTAATTCTTTCAAACTTGTTTGTCTTTACCATATTATTGTCATTGTATAAATTGTTCTGGTTCTATTCACTTTGCATCTTTTTGTACAAGTTTTCCTAGGTTTCTCTGAAACCCTTTCCTTCAAAATTTTTTAGAGCACAATAATAATCCATTATATTTCTATACCATAACTTGATCAGCCATTCCCTACTTTATTGGCACCCCCTCAGATTCTTTGCCATCTCAAAAAGAGCTAGAAATGTTTTTGCACATCCTTAAAGTCTGTTTTGCTTAAGATTAATTCCACCTTTAAACTACCCTCCTATTGATTCCCCCTTTTGTCATTTTTCTGTTAAGATATATTTTTACCTAGTTAAATGTGTAAATTCTGTCCTCCTTTGACCTGTTCAGATGAGAGTGAGGTTCAAGTGTCAGCCATTCTCTCACCACTCTCCCCTTCTTTGTATAGCTATCTACTGGTGTACCTTGATTATGTTGGTATATTTTCCCTAACCTTCCTTTTCCTTTTCTTCTCCCTTTTCCCTGCTCCCCCCCCTTTATTCCTTTTCTCTTCTTTTTCCATTTTTCTCTTAAGATCATCAAGATATAATAGAATCACTCCCAGGCCTTCCGTCTAATTAGCTTCCCTCTATGACCCAGATGATAGGGTTCATTGGGTACACATGTATCATCTCCCCATATTAGAATGTAAGCAGTTAATCTGTGTTTAGTCTTTTATCATAATTCATTCATGTTTACCTTTTTGTTTTACTCTTAAGTCCTTTGTTTTTATGCAGCTCTGATCTTTTTTTCAGAAATGCTTGGAAGTTCACTATTTCATTAAATATCCATTTTTTCCCTTTTAGGATTATATTCCATTTTACTGAGAAAGTTATTCTTGACTGTAAGCCTTTGTCATATTCCAAGCTCTTGTCTTCTTAGAGAGGCTGCTAAATCATGTATGATCCTAATTTGGCTCCTTGGTACTTGAATTCTTTCATTCTGGCTACTTGCATTAATTTTTCTTTATCTGTAAACTCTGGGTTTTGGGTATAATGTTCCTAGAAATTTCATTGAGCAGTTTCTTTAAGAAGGTGACTGATGGACTTTTTTTTTTCTTCCATTTTACACTCTGGCTCTGAAAGTTCTGGGCAGTTTTCTTTGAGATTTCTTGAAGTATGATGTCTAGGCTCTTGTTTTGGTCATGATATTTAAATAGTGTAATGGTTCTTAAATTTTTTTCCTTGAAGTTTTCTGAGGGCCAACTGTTTTTACTATGAGGTACCTTACATAGGGACAGCTAGGTGGCACAGTGGATAGAGCTTTGGGCCTAAAGTCAGGAAGTCCTAAGTTCAAATCCAGCCTCAGATACTCACTAGTGTGCAAGTCACTTAACCTCTGCTTCACTTTCTTCAACTGTATAATGGGGGTTCTAATAACATCTAACTCACAGAAATAATATTTGTAAAGCGCTTCCTTGGCGCAATGCCTGGCACGTAGCTTAAGAAATGCTTATTCCCTCTCTCCTTTATATTTTTCTGTTATTTTTTTTTCCTGCCTTTAAGCTTTGTTTTATTATTTCTCATTTTGTGGAGTCTTTGGCTTCTATTTGGTTCCTTCTAATTTTCAGGGAGTTTATTGCTTGGGCAAGGTTTTATACCTCTTGTGCCAAACTGCTAATTCCCTTTCCAATTCTTTTCTATTTTTTTTCCTCTAGTGCACACATTTCATTGATAAAAACATTTAAAATTCTTTTTATACTCTTCATTTGTTCCAGGAATTCTGGTTGAATTTATACTCATGTTGTGTTTTTCTTTGAGGCTTGCTCATAGATGTTTTGGGGTCATTTTCTTTTTCTGAATTTGTGTCTTGAGAATCCCTGTGTCATCATAATACAGTCTCTCATGGTGGAATTATTTTTTTGTTTGTTCTTCGGACTTGATGTCAGGCTCTGTGTACTTCTAGGGGGAATGTCTGTATTGGTCCTGTTGCTCCTTTCTTAGGATATTGAATACTGTATTATTTCATCTCAGGGACAGCTTAGGCTGGGGACCTGCCAGTCTTCAGCCCTCTCAGAGTAATCTGATTGAGGGTAAAGTCTCCCCTGGTTTGAATTCTGCAAGTTCCTGACCTGGGTTTGGGTCTGAGCAACAGTAGACTGTTGTTGGACTCGGCCACTATCAGCCCCCTGGGTACCTCTTATTGGTTCAGAGCGACAGAACTGCAGGCTTTCTATGGGTCTGGGATTGTTGTCCTGATTATTCCTCTGGAGACTTGAGAGCCATGCCGCTACTTGTTTCTGAACCTGCTCCTTTTTCTGCCGAGGACCTCCTTAACAAGAACACCTACAGAAACCCATGTCAGTTCACTTTGAATATGGAACCCAGAATTGTGTAGTGGGTAACAAAATTCTACTTGGTCCCTATGTCCAAAAAAATGCCATACTATAGATCCGGGACCTTCTCTTGACCTTGGGTGCACCCTTTTGCTGGGCAATGGAGTCTTCCACATGGGTATATCTGATCAGACACACACCTCTCTGTCTTTATATGCCTTCCTGGGCTGGAAAAATGATTCATTGTTACTTCTTTGTCTTGGATTTTTCCATCGTGATTTGATCTGGTGAATTTTCTAGATGCATTTGTCTTTGTTTTTGGGCGTAGGGGTGGGGAGTTGGGTAGGGGAAGCTCACTGTACTGCTTACTTGTATTCTGCCATTTTGTCTCCATCTCCCTGTATATACTTTTGCATGATGACAGAACATTTTATTTTTGCAAAAGTTTGTGACAAAGACCTGAGGTTTTTAGTGGGCTGTGAGACCAACATGAAACAGTACTGTAAATTGGCAGCCAAAAAATCTTAACATGATTTTAGGCAGCATTAGGGGAAAGTATAGCATTCAGAAATAAGAAAATTATACTGTACTCTCCCTTGATCAAACCATATCTAGAATATTGTGTTTACTTTTTAGTTCTACATTTTAGAAATCACATTGATGATTGTAGTGGAGTGGGGGGTAGAGTTGGTGTCAGGATGATCTAGTACCTCCAATTTATGCTGTATTTGTTAAAGGAGGTGGGGTGGTTGGAGAAGAGACTTAGAGGGAACCTGGTACGTGTTTTATATTGTTTGAAAGGTCGCACCATTGAAGAGAAATTAGACTTGTTTTGCTTGATCTCAAGGCAGAAATAAGAACAATTGCAGAGAGTCAAAGTTAGGGTTAATGCAGGTAAAAATTTCCCAGCCATTACGGATGTACAAATTGTAATGACCTATTTGAGTTAGAAGAAACAAAAAGAGTTAGAGTTCACTCTTGATGGTGGCCTTTAACTGAAGCCAAACATTTTGAGGATATTGTAGAGGGAACTCTTGTTCTGGTGTAGGTTGTACTTCATATTGACAGCATTTGGAAGGTTCCTTTCAAATCATATTCTGTTATTCTCTGATAAAAGGAATTGAAGATGTGATTTGAGATAAGGCTAAACAGGTATGGGTCATGCTCCCTTCAAATATTTGAAGAGTTGACATGTAGAAGAGGGTTTAGATTTCTTCTACTTGCTGTAAGAGGACAGAACCAGGACTAGCTAGTGGAAGTGAGTTAAGGGGAAGCATATTTAGCTTGAAATAACCTAACGTAGTGTCCAGAAATGGACTGGGCCTGCCTCAGGAAACACTTCCCTGCCATTTCAAACAAAGTCAGATAACCACTTATTGAGGATGCTTTAAAAGTAAGTTGGCTTTAATATATTCTGAGGTGTTTTTTCCAGCTTGTAAGAATGTATCACCATAGGGTTCCTTTTGAAAGACTTAAAGAGGAAACAGGTCCTGCCCAAAAGAACTTTCAGTTTACTGGGAGGGAATATAACAATATAAATATAACATAAAGTACGACAGAGTATAAAGTAATGGGGCCCGGAGAGGCCGACAAGACCAGCCGAGCGATAAAGAGCTGTTTGAGGAGAAGAGAGAGTACGAGCAGTGGACCAAATCAGGGAAGACTAAAAGATGCAAGGAGCGCCTGAGCTTTTTTGAAAGATGGAGGTGAATAGGGAGTGCACTCCAGGCCTGAGGGACGGTCTGTGCAAAAATGTGACTGCACAATGCGGCTTACTGAGTTAGAGTAAAGGTAGCAGTCACATCAAGTGTTTGAAGGAGAATGATGTCAGTAAGGCTGGAATGGGACATTGTGCAGGCTCTTAAGTGCCAGGCTAAGGTATTTGTTTTTATGCTTCCTTTTTTTTTTTTTGGAGGGTACAGGTAGGACAGTTTAGGTTAAGTGACTTGCCCAAGGTCACATGGCTAGTTTATTGTGTTAAGTGTCTGAGGGCGGATTTGAACTGGGGTCCTCCTGATTTCAGGGCCAGTGCTCTACTAACTGTGCCACCTAGCCACCCCTGTTTTTTATGCTTAAAAGCAATAGGAAACCACTGAGAGTTTTTGGGCGAAGGAGTGAGATGGCCATTCCTGTGGCAGATTGTTTTAGCTGCCATGTGAAAAATAGATTGGAGAAGGGAGAAGATGGTAATGAAGGGAGATCAGCTATGAAGCTTCTATAATTTTCCAGGTAAATGGTGGCCATGTGAGCGGCAGAAATTAGACAGACTTTTAACATAATTTTTTCCTCAGTAATATTGTTTACCTCTGGGTTACAGTTTTGTTTTTTGGTTTTTTTTTTTTACTTTTTATTTATTCATTCATTTATTTATTTATTTGTTGTTTTTTTTAATTATAGTTTGCATCATTCATTTCCACAAGATTTTGAGTTACATGTTTTCTCCCCCTCTTTCCCCCACCCACCACCCCAAAACAGCCATCCCAGTGTGTCCCCCCTTCCCCCAGTCTGTTCTCTCCTATGTCACTTTTCGGTAGGGCAGGATGGCTCTCTCAACTGCAGTGCCTGTGTATCTCAAGTTCCAGTTGGATGTAGTCAATAATAATAATAATAATAATTGCATATAGATAGATAGATAGATACACATTCATAACATTTGATTATGGAACTCCAGATTCCAGATTCTTTCTCCTCCTCCCTCACCACCCACCCCCACTGGAAGGACAGGCAATCAAATACAGGCTGAACATGTGAAATTACGCAGAACCTCTCCATAGTGAGCACACTGTGAGAGTCTGAT
>CM053581.1:337218340-337234901 GCA_028627135.1 Pseudochirops cupreus | reverse complement strand
AAGTTGGATTGCTGTTCTTGCTTTGCTTCCTTTGCCTGCTCATGTTGCCAGCCAATTACTTGACTTTTAGGCTCAGTAGAACTCTGCTTCCAGAGGGGAGAGCTTTGTCCCAAATTGCTGGGGTTTTCGCAGCTGCCGGAGCTGTTAGGGGGCCACTATCTCTGCAGCCCTCACCAGCTTTGGCTCACTGAAAGCGCATCTCAGGACCACCACCCAAGACCATGATCCAGGCAGGTTAAGGCAAGAGCACTTAACCTCTGAATGGTCACTTGGCCCCCCCTGCAGTCTGTAGGCTGGCATCTCTGAAGCAGCTATGTGGAGGCAGCTTCAGGGTGGCCACTTCCACCACTTCTGGCTTTGGGGGCAGAGGGCTGGACCAGTTCCTGCATCTCCTCCCCCTCCCCAAATTCAGCTGAGTTCCACTGACCTTTCCCTTTGTCCTTGGTTCTTATGGGTTGATAATTATGGAAACCATCACAGCTGCTGGTGATCCACTCTCCCAAATCATCCAGCTGTGGCTTGTCCTGGCTGCTCTGGAGCTAAAACCGCGAGTTCAGGCCAGGCTGGTCTTGGCTCCCAGCATGATGTGATGAACCCTTCCTGTCCGTCTGCCGCGCTGCCTTCAGCAGATTTGTTTCTCTGTCACTTTGTGAGTTCTGGAGCTCTAAAATTTGTTTAGAATCATATTTTATAGGTATTTGAGGTGGTTATGGGGGGAGCTCCTGGAGTTCTCCTGCTTCTATGTCGCCATCTTCTTTGACATAATTTTTAAAATTAGTTCTTTAAGCCACATTCTGCTATAACAGAAACTAAATCTACTCTGAAAGCCCATTTTTTAAAAAAAGTACATATTGTGTTTAATTTGATGGTCCAATACCACCATGCTTGTCTGTGTCTCTTTAGACTTTTGAAAAATGTTTCATAATATTTGCTCTTTTTTATTTTTTGGCATAACTATTACTACGTACCCTCACATCTTTTCCCATATCTGTCTCTCTCTTGTTTCCACCCCTAAGGGTGGAGGGAACCCTCTGTTATAACATGGAGGAGATCTTAGAAATCGTCTAATTAAGCCTCAGTTTTTATAGCATCCTTGAGAGTTATCCACAAAGTTCTTGACTATCAGAAAAACCTTTGTTATAATTTTGTCAAACATGATTTGTTCTAGGACTTTTCTTGTTGTTATTGCTTTACTTTTCTTTAATTCACAATGTGAGATGGTTTTCTTACTCTGTTGTGTGATTCCCTATGCTTAGCAAGTATATCACACCTTAGATTTTTACAGATCCTATATTTTTCATGTGTTAACTTATTTAAATATATCTAATGCCAATTAAGCAAATTTTAGATGCAGCCATTTTGAGCTGGGGAAATTGAATGAGAAGGAATTGTGTGGGTGGAACCAGCATAGGGTTAGAAATGTTCTGTTGCCATTTTAGAGACAGATTCATTAGAAGACAGACAGCTAACAACAAAGTGCCCTGGCAGTAGCTATTAACAGAAAATTAATCTCTTTTCCTGTACTAGAAGCATGGTCAATAATAGTACTGAAATCAAAATGCAGATTTCTGTGGTTTAAATCAATATTGTAAACCTATGTATCAACAACTTTTCTTTAAATTTCAGGCATGTGAATAATAAAATATTGAGACCTGTTAAAAATGGGCATATGATGCAGTCAACACAAAATCATGTATAAATAGGAGTGTGTAGAGGACCACACCATCAAAAGGGAGTCTTGGAGTCATCTCTGAATCTTCACCATCTCAGTACTGCATAATTTTGGCAAAAATACATCTCTTTATTTTTATGCCTTGCCTGATGTATTTTATCTGAAGGTCATTGAGAAGGATTTTTTTCTGGGAATCTTGAATGATTTTCATATATGGATGGGAGACACCTTACTATGAAATCTAATGTGTTTTCATAATCAACAAGTAAACACAGTAGGATTTTGTCTCCATCTCATTTAATTTTGAAATAGTAAAGATGTGATCCATTGTTGAATGTTGCTTGTGAATGCCTGTTTGTACCCTGCTAATGCCTGCATTGAAAACATCCTCAATGCGTATATAGATGAGACTACTAAATATTTTATGTAGATGGGAGAGTAGACATACGGCTTGGTAGTGGATGATGCTGTCTGAGACACCTTTACTTCAGTAATTAAATGCAAAATTTTTCCCGTACCTTAGATGTCTTCCTATCTTTTCAGACACCGGCTATGACTGGTCTCTCCATGCCTTCATAATTATGTCAAGTCTAACACAGATCTATCCCGTGTATATTTGTTTCGTTTGAGCTCCTTTTCCCATATTTGTTCTTTTTAGTGCCATTTCTGCCTCCTCTTTAAGCACCTCGGAGACCGGAATGTTAAGGTCTAGTTGTGGTAGTCCCACGCCATTCTTTTTTTCCTCTACACTGTTCTTAATGGAGAAAAGTTTATTGAAATATTTTTCACAGATCTTTTCCATTTTTTAAAATTTTGAAGTAAGTTTTGTGATGTCATTTTTTATATCACTATACTTTCTCCTCAATGTCCCATCATCTGCTATAAGCCGCCCAAATAACAAATAATATTTTTAAATGCAA
This sequence comes from Pseudochirops cupreus, assembly GCA_028627135.1. Lineage (NCBI taxonomy): Eukaryota > Metazoa > Chordata > Mammalia > Diprotodontia > Pseudocheiridae > Pseudochirops > Pseudochirops cupreus. Next base: position 337,232,309 of record CM053581.1, on the reverse strand, counting down.
AAAAGAAAAAAAATCTGATAACTGATCAAGATATTTTAAAAATCTGAAAATACTTGTTGTGTAGCATGCTCCTAGATCTTCTTCCTCTGCATGCATGTGGTTAGGAGTAACTTCTCATATTTTTTCCTTTGGAGATAGCTTGTTCTTTGTTATTTTGCCAACATTCACTTTTTATTTTTTAATGGTAGTTTTTTCTGTTTATATTGTCATAGTTATTGTGTATATTGTTTTCTTGGCTCTATTTGCTTCAGTTTGCATCAGTTCATTTACATCTTTCCATACATCTATGTTATTCATATCCATAACTTCTTACGGTGTTCTGTTTATGTACAAGAATTTATGTAGCCATTCCCCATCAGTAGATATCTACTTTGTTTCCAATTCTTTGCTATCACAAAAAGTGCTGCTTTTTGGTGCATATATTTTGGTGTATATAGGAGCTTGTTTTCAGTGGGCTCTTCAGGTCTGAACCTAGTAATAGAATCTCAGGGTCAAAGTACATAGACATTTTTGTTCACTTTATTTGAATAATTCCAAATTGCTCTCCCCAGTATGCTGATTCAGAATTCTACTAACAATGCACTACTGTGCCTGTATTCCCACAATCCTTCTAACATTGCCTGTTCCCGTCTTTTCTTGTCTTTGCCAGTTTTCAAGGTGTCATCTTCAGTTTTCATCAAGTGTCCTTGGGGTGACTTTGCTTGGTTGGAGTTCCCAAGTTTCTTTAGACTAGTTTCAGCCTTTACTACTTCTTTTTGCTTTATGATGTAATACTGCTCATACTCATCTATGGTACTTTTTTCTAAGATTTTATAAGTTGGTTCACATTATAACCCCATGTTGCCTTTGGAGGTCATCTCTCTTAACTTGGTAGAAGGGTAGATGTTTGCACTTTCTAAGCTCTTTTGGTTTTATGTGACAATTAATCAAAGGACAACTGATATGGCAGCCCACATGCTTCATTTAGCATTCATACAGCATTAAGAAAACTAGAGGAAAGACCTCAGCACATTGGGTATTCTCTGGAGGATTTACAGGATTAGGATGTTAGTCACTTAGGGCTGAGAGGGCATACATAGATGGATTCAGAGCTCCATTGTTGGAGGGAGTACCCCATGTCATTGAGATCACAGTTCTATTGAAGTATTGAAAAAGATTGCACCTGTAAACATTGTAGGACAAAAGTAATAAATCATTCATCACATTTCTTTGATGCTTTTAATTTACAAAGCACTTTCTTGAAGCCTTTCCTGTTACAAAGGTAGAATAAGTATGATTACTTCCATTTTGTAAACTAAGAAACCAAGGTTCAAAGAGATGAACTGGTCTGTGATGCTTTACAAATTCAGCTTTTTTTCCTTTTTTCTTTTTGGAGGGGGGAAGGCGGGGCAGTTGGGTTCAGTGACTTGCCCAAGGTCACACAACTACTAGTTAAGTGTCTGAGGCCAGATTTAAACTCAGGTCCTCCTGAGTCCAGGGCTGGTGCTCTATTCACCGCGCCACCTAGCTGCCCCAATATTTTCTCTCTTTAAAAAAAATAGTTTTATGGCAGTGGAATTACCTGTTTTTTTGAATGTGTGATAGAATTCATTTCTGAATCCAACTGGTCCAAGTAGTTTTTTTTTTAAATAGTGGTAATTCATTAATAGCCTGTTCAGTATTTCTGATACTGGTTTACTTCCTTCCATGCTCTGCTCTCAGGCCACTTTTTCCAGACCCAGCTGACATTCCTTGTTCCCATTCTCCACCCTAGGCTTTCTCTTCTGCCATGCACATCTCATACACAAGTTTGATACACTTCAGTGTTTCTTTGGAGTTATAGCTCTTGTAAATGGTAGGTAAAAGATCGCTGGTATAAGGCAGTAGTTAAATGTTACAGGCGGTATTTGATTCTCCACACTAGTAAGTTTTGGGGGGATAGAGACCATCATATTTCCTCTAGGGCTTGCACCTAAGAAGGCACGTAATAGATTTAGCCATATATTTATTAATGTAGACTCTGCATTAATAGGCACTGAAGGAGGTACAAAAGTAAGCTACATCAGGGAGCATAGTCGTCTAGTACTTGGTTAAGAAAGGTACAACTGTATGGAACTGCAGAGTGTGTTAAAGAATTGCAGAACAGGTACTATATGAGATCTTCAGAGTAGGAAGGGCTTTATTGACTACTTCAGTCAAGGAAGGCTTCATGTTCAAGATTTTTAGTTGAACTTCGAAAGATGGTTAAGATGAAAATAACCCATGCCTATAGAGAATTAACTCACTAATGTTTGAATTAGTGGGGGAAAAATTGCAATAGTTTACGCCTTCATAGGTATATTTTGCTTGGGCTATATTAAAATTAATGTTCACTCCTTGAATACTCACTGACAAATGACAGAAGAGCCAGCATAGATTTAAAATTTGTGGCAAGTATTCAACATTTGGATAATTAAGGATTGTTCACATATTTTTAAGGTTGAAACTTCATGCAGGTGATGCCCCATTTAAAAAATGTAGTTTAAAAAAAGAGAACATAAGCAACATTAAAAGATTACTGAGCAAAAATGTGTTAAAATCTGGCAGAATTTTAGAAGGCAGGGTCTGTTCTTTTATCTTTAATCCTTAGGCCTACTGAGTGCTTTGCACATTGTAATAACTTAATAAATATTAGTTGCCTATTGTAACTTAACAGTTGACTTCAATTTGATGTTTACTTTGTGTATTTTTCTTTGTCTTTCCCAGGCTGCTGACTTGAGTAAACCGATAGATAAAAGGATATACAAAGGAACACAGCCTACATGTCATGACTTCAACCACCTAACAGCCACAGCAGAAAGTGTTTCTCTACTGGTGGGCTTTTCTGCAGGCCAAGTCCAACTCATAGATCCAATCAAAAAAGAAACTAGCAAACTATTTAATGAGGAAGTAAGTAGTACTCTCTGCTTTGGTTTTTAAGGACACCTTTAAAGAACCCATTTCCTTTTTTAAAGGGACCCCTCTTTACATTTCTTTGTGAACCGATTTTTATTTACCATAGAAATACCAAAATTTGTGTTTTAAATTACCTTCTTAAGTCTAGCCTATTTCTTGATTAGTGGTATTTTATTTGCTTTTATTCTATACCTTTATGGGTCTGCTGCTTCAAGAGAAAAAAATGAGTATTAATTAAGTAGATACTCAAAATTATTTTACTTTAGAAAATAATTGCTTAGAATATTGTAAGTTGGAATTATTCATGTTACTGGAAATTTTTGTAGGATAATTTAAAGCATTTGAGGACTTTTGCCTTAAGCCATTTAAATGCTTTACCTTTTTGTGTGTCTTATGCTGGCATTATCTGGCCCAAAGGTAGTATAGCCCTACTCTTGGAAACACCATTCACATATTACTTTTGGCAAGGTTAGAAATTCTGGCAATTTTAATTGGATCACATGACAAAGTTGTTACTAATATTGTGACAATATATTAAATTGTATTTTGAAAGGAATTAGATATGCTTGTGCAGTCAGTCCAGAAACTTGTCTTAGGGTTCATGAATATAGTAGGTTGAAGTTAGCAGCCAGATTTACTAATAATCTACAAATTTTATGGATGAATCTTGTGTTGCCCTATTAGAAAAAAAAAAGTACCTCAGCTAGAGACTGGACTAAGTGATCTCAAACTTCGCTCCAATTCTGAGGTTCTATGAAATAGCATAGTTATATATATTTTAACTATTTCATATCTTCTCTCTGCCCTTTTTACCTAGCTTTACTGTCAGATGAAAAAGGAAGGTAAACTTGAGTGATGGAAAAACCAAGAGCCTCGTGTTTTCTATTTCCTTTTACCTGGCATTTATAAGGTGTGCACTGGGGAAGTCACTTAATTTCATCATATTTCACATTGCTTGTCTGGGGGAATAAAAAGAGAGACAGTGATAATACATTTGCTTTGAAGATGTATAATTTAGACTCCTTGGAAGAAAATCACGTTATCAGTTAAGCTTTTAAAAAAATCCTCGTATATTTGATATAGGTAAAATGTGTTGATACACATATAAATTATATTACCAGAATATATATTCCAGTTCCAAAAAAGTAAAACACGCACATACGTATGCATGTATTTTAGGGAAGACAGCTTTCTTGTTTAGAAAAAAATTCCAATAAAAATAGCCTCGTGCTGAAATTTTTTTTCCTGCAGTTTTTGTGGTGTATGGTATTCAGCAATATTGCAGCCCGTTAATTAACAATAGGGACAATTTTTAGATGTGTTTTGTTTTTTTATTTTTGTAAAATGACTTGGCCCAACAGAAGAAAGCTTCATTGCCTGGGAAGAAAATGCTGAATTAATAGAGAAACTCTTAATCTTTCTGGAATTGTGTAGCATGTAGACATGTAAAATGTAGAGGCATTCAGGTATCATTTTGTTATGAAAGCAGCTCGGAGTTGTAGCAGATTGTTTTGTATTTTAAATGATTTGGAATTTGATGGGGGGAAAGGACAGTCAGTCAGAGCAGTAATGAATAGAAAGAATCTGTAAAACTTTCTTAAAGTCTTATCTGGTGGCTGCTTCCTCAGTGGATTAAACGGTGTACCCCTTGAAGAGGCAGAAAATAGAAGATTGGTTTAGTTGGGGATGGAAGGCAGGGAGGTTTTCAGGGCAAAGAGGTTATATGATTTTGGGTACAGTGACATACCCTTAAAGATTCATCATTAGGTACTTATCAAGCAGGCCCTTCCCTGGTATGCAATTGGTACTAAAGATTGTCTTTCAGTTTATGCAGGTGATTTTAAAATTTTATTATTTGTTTATATTTTATTTTGCAAAGGGCCTATAGGAACTAGACCGGTGATTTTATTGATAGATAAGGACTTCAAATGATATATTCAAATCTGGATCAGGAAACTTCATCTATCAGTGTAGTTCTGTACCTTCTCTGCAGTTATAGTTTTAGAGAATTGCCTAGAACGCTGAGAGATTAGGTGATTTTCCAAGTCTTCCTCCAAGACTAGTATTTGCCACTTTCTACCTCTGCTTAAGATAAAAAGTCTTCAAAATTCCAGGTCTCTCCCTATGACTTAATGCCAGTTCAACTGGCATAATTTAAAATGAAAATTTGTTGTCCTTGAAAATAAAAAAAAATTCTTTGGACTTTAAAGAATATTTAAATATTCTTTAAATATTTTAATATTAATTTTTATTTATTTATTAATATTAATTATTTAATATTATTAATATTTTAAAAATAAAGCTTCTTATTGTATTCACTCTGTACCTTGCCTAACTTAAACCTATTGTACTTGATTATTTTTTTCTTCCCCAATAAACATCTCAGACTAAACTTCTTATTTGCCTAGTTGCCTTATAGACCCTGTCTGGCAAAGCCACGTCCTGACTTACTTTGGCTAACTAGGTCCTGTTATCTCCTAAAGCACTAGCAGAGTTCTTTATTTTCCTTAGATGAAAATCTCTTGCCACTACCCAAGCTTCCACTAACATTTTAGAGCAAGCATATTTATACAGTCTGTATAGGGGAAGTTTTTGATCAAAGGTGAACAATTTATCTTACCCCATAGACTGCTAACATGAAACCAGTTGTTATATTGGCCCATGTTCCCCATTTATTGCCAGTAGATGTCAGCCTTAGGTTGAACATTAGACCAGACACCATTCATTTCAATCAGTGGGGTTGGGCAACAAGGTTTTGAAACTTGCCTATAATTTGAGTTATAAAGCCAACAACCCAATTCAAGCACAGTTTTAAACTTAGTATCAAGTCATAGATCATACAATCTTTGATCAGGGAAACTTTTAGGTTCCTCTGTGCATGTGTAAATTTCAGAAATCCATTCAGGAACTTATATTTTAGAATGAAGTTCATCTTTTCAAGAGAGATTTTTTCCATCAGCATCAGGATTCAAATGAATATCATTTCCAAAAAGAAAAAAAACAACTAAGTTGTTGTCATTCATCATCACTTCAGTCATCATCATAATAAAATTACAAATTTTTCAGTTTTTAACTGATGGCAAACCAGAGGAAACTTGGTGCTTTCTAGCCAAGAAATGATTACAGTCTGTTTTCAATATTTTGAGAATACATGAGAAATAGTGTGGTATAATGAACAGAGAGAGCTTTCTGCAGCATACGGAAGACCTGGTTTCAAGTCTTACTTTCTATGTACTAGTTCTTTGATCTTGGGCAAGTCACTTAAATTTCTCTCAGTGATTATAAACTACAGAGCAGGTACTAATCTAAATTAGTAGAGCGAGTTTCTTCACTGTCATTTCCCTATATCAGTGAAATCACAGGTACAATCCAAAAAAATGCCCAGTTTTTGTCTTTATTTTATTATATCCTCAACCTCTGGAATAATATCTTCAACTTATTGTGATAGCACACTTCATTTTTTCTGGAATGGGATTTAGATTCCTATCTCCGAAAAAGGAAGTAACAGTCTTTGCCCATTTATTACTATATATTATATCCTTGAAAGTGACTAAGTGAACTTTATGTAATATAAAGAATGCTTTGGTATTACAGTTTGTAAACACTTTCTGGGTATACTATGGAATGTAATTCCTTAAAAAGATTACCTTTGAGGGGCGGCAATTTGTGGTAAGTATTCATACTTTTGTAATTCCTTTTAAGGGGTTAAATATTTAGCCTTTTATAACTGACACTTGTTTATTCTGAGGTAAAAGCTATAATGAGCCCAAAAAACCCAATACAATTATTGAAATCTCAAGCAACTGACTTGGTAACTATAATGTTTTGTAGTAACTTAAATATAATTTCAATTATTACTATATAGTAACTATAGCATATCATAGTTACTATATTATTTTATGGCAACATATTTTTAAAAAATTTTTCTGAAACTTTTTGTGTTTTATATCTGTCATTTCCTGATAAACTTCCTCTACTGACAAAAGACCACTCCTTTTAACAACCACCCAAAAAATTCTAATATATTTCTAACCTTAGATTAATAATATAAAAATTTGCATAGGAAAGAACAAACTGTCACATCAGCATGTAAATTAATAATTAAAAGAGAATAATATTGTGATCTGTTGGGGAAAAAGTAGATTTAAGTATTTCCCCTTCTCTCTATTCATACAGAAACCATCCTAACTCGAGCTTTCTGGAACATTGTGCTAGCTTCCTAATTGGTCTCCCTGTCTCTGGCCCCTTCCTCTCCAATCTGTCCTCTACATAGCTGCCAAAACAGTCTCTCTGAGGCACAGGTCTGATTTATTCCACTTCTTGCTCAGAGACTTTGAGAGGCTCCCTGTTGCTTATAGGATCAAGCATAGATTGTTCTTGGCTTGACATTCAAGGCCTTTGGCAGTCTGGTGTCTGCCTGCCTTTCTGGCCTTCTCACATCTTCATCCCTTATGCACTCTCCTGTTCTGGCCTCTCAGAATTCCTTCTTCCACTGAATATGGTGACACCAGCTTCTCCTCTGTGCCCGGCACACACTCCCTTCCACCTCTGCCTTTCAGAGTCGTGCTTCCTTTGACCCCTCAGCTCACATGCCGCCCATCTGATTCAGCACCTGCCTGAATCCCCTCCTCTTCCCTCCCTGCCCAGGCTCTCCTCCTTCTCGAGCTGCCTCATTTCATGCCCTTGTCTTTGCACATGCTCTTGTCCCCATCGGCCCCTAGAATAAAGCTGCAGGTGCTTGCATGCCCACATCTGACACGGTGGTTTGTGCACAGTAAGTGCACGCATGGCAGGGGAGCAGGTGGCTCAGTGGGCAGAGTGCTGGACTCAGAATCAGGAAGACCCAAGTGATTTACTAGCTTTGTGACTGTGGGCAAGTCTCTTAATCTCTCTTTTCCTCAGTTTCGTCGACTGTAAAATGGGAAGAGACAGTAATTGCATCTCCCTCATAGGGTTGTTTTGAGGATCAGATGAGGTATTTTTAAAAGCACTTGACGCAGTGCTTGGCACGTAGTCAGTGCTGTGTGAATGCTTACTTGCCTCTCCTTTTCCCCTTCCTTTCATGAAACTAAATTGAATTTTATACCTTTAGTAAGTTACTGGCCTTTTTGTTCTCCTTATAAAACTGTGATCCTTAACTAGAGCCTAGTTATCCCTAGAGCCAGTCTGTTTAAAAAACATTTATTAAGCATCTGCTTTGTATTATGGTAGACATTGGCTAACCTAAGTATAGAGAAGATATGGTCTCCATCCTCAAAGAGAGTTCAGTTTATTCTAGTTAGGGTATATAACACAGATAATTAGATTGCAAAATCATTAGGAAAAGAAGTGGGGGAAGAGAGTCCCATGTGAGGTTCTAGGAAGAAAATGTTGCCTAGCAACATGCACTGCAGCTAGGAGAAAGGTAAGCTTCAAATACAAACTCAAGTTTGAGAACCTAAGAGATGATAAGTAGTGGAGATACAAAAGTATGCTGCAGGGAGGATTTTTAGATGAAGTAACTTTTGATTTGAGCTCTAAAAGCTGTGTAGGAATTCAGTGGGTATAGGGGAGAGGGAGAAGATTTCAGACATAAATGTGAGCAAGGCCATGAAGGTTGAAACAGAAAGGGTACATACAGTTTGGCCCAAGTACATAATAATATACAGAGAGAGATTAATAATAGGAAGCTGAGATGAGATAAAAATTTAAAGGGCCTTAGATGTCAGGCAACAGGGAACCTCAGAAGATTTTTGAGAAAAAGAACAATATCATCCTCATCATTATCATCTTTAGAATAGCTTTTATATAGTGCTTTAAGGTTTACAATGCACTTTTCAAATATTATCTCTTTTGATCCTCATAACAACTCTGGGAGGTAGGTGCTGTCATTCCCATTTTACAGATGAAACTATTTAATAAGGCAGATAGTTGGGTCATACAATAAGTAATAAGGGTCTGAGGCAGGATTTTAACTCAGGCTATCCTGATTCCAGGTCCAGTGATTTGTCCATTGCACTACTTGTCCTCCTCCTACTAGAAGAGAAATAATAAAAAAAAAATTAGGAGAATCAAGAAAATATGGTGTTTCTAATACCAGGGGATGAAAAATATCCAGTAGGTAAGAATGGGCTTTTGTGTTTGGAGCTCTAGAAGGATCAAAGCAAATGAGGATTGAAGAATGACCTGTTGGACTTGGTCATGAGAGGGCTATTGGTGACTTTAGAGAGTAGTTTTACTTTACTACCTGGTAATCAGACTTGTAAGAGATTCAAGACAATGTAGTAAGGAAATAGAATCATCAGCTATGGCTAGTTACTTCAAGAAGTTCAACTGGAAAAGAGAGGATAGTAGTTGAGTGAGATAGAAGGATCAGAGGATTTCTTTCTTTAAAAAAAAACAAACCAAAAAGACCTAAGAGTGTTTGTAGGGAGACAAAAAAGGAGCTAGTGAGGAATGGAAACTGATAATAAAGTGGGAGCTGGGAGTGGGGAGGAGGAATGATTACTACTACAGGGAAGTTTGAAAAAACTTAGAGGGAATGGGATCAAGGAACAGGAGAGATGGGCAGTAATTTTTGGAAGTTTCTAAAGAATGAAGGAGGAAGTGCTGTCATATGGTCTTGGTCAGCTCGGTGAAGTACAAAGTTAAATGATACACTATAAATGAGGGAAAGGACAAGAGGAGAGAAATATGGAACAGGTATAGGGAATGAGACTAAGACTAAGAGGATCATTGGGAAATGGTAAGGACCAAATTGAGGTTGTATAACATTTTTGTGGTGAGTAAAATCAGATTTTGGGATTTTTCCCCCTCCGTTGATATTCAGTAGCCTTAGAACAAGAATGGAGAGAGTAGGTGGTCTAGGGATAAGGATTCAGAGGTTGGGAATGGTGAAAGTTTGGGGGTAGGTGAGTAAGGGAAAAGAGAAAAGTTATTCTTAGAGTAATTGGTCATTAAAGTCTGGAGGGGAGCAAGGTAGAGCCAGAATTGGTGTGAAGAATAAGGGTAGATAAAGGAAGTCATAATAGCAAGCAGTGTAGAGAGTTAGGATGAGCTAAGTTTTGATCATAGGTATGTATGAATCTTAAGACCATCTGATAGAGCCATCTCCTTCCCCCAGCAGTGGCGTCCCTGAGGGTCCATAGCATCTGGTACTTTGGGCAGGCTCTGACTTGCTGTGCCTTACAAAGTCTTTGGGAGGGCTTTGGTTTAGAGATGAGGGAGTCACCTGATAGGGTTTTTGGGAGCAAATGCATTATAATTTTTTGTTGCTATTTTTATTGTTACTCCTGTAAAAGTAAAAGTGTTCATAATAATCATCTGAAATAATTTGGTCAAAATGATAGGTCCTTTTTTTTCCCCCCAGGAACTCTGAAGTAATCATTTCCTAAAGGAAAAATCAAAACTTTTAGAAGTAATTGTGATGAAAACCCTTTGTCTATCTATATTGATTTTTTTTCCCTAATGACTACTACTGAACCTTCCTGTTTTTATGTTTTATGTTTATTTTGGCATTTGTGTTATTTACTATAAAAATCAACATTACCAGATATTATAGCAAGGCCCCACCCGGTGTCAGTAACCCTTGTCATTGAAAAAGTCATATTTAGGTTAAACAAATCACTGTCATATTTTACTGTATGAATTTGTGATGAGGGACTATAGCCTACATGTCAAGAATAATTATAATGGATAGTGAAAGAAGGAAGCAGAAGGTCCTTGGCTTTTTAAGCCTTTTAAAAATGTCTTCTACTAAAAGATTTCAGTATGGAAAAGACCAGTTGAACTTTGTCCTACATAATTAAGTCTAAAAATTCCAACAGGAGTTCTAGATTAAGTAACACTTACTTTTTTTATTAGTTTAGTATTTTATTTTTCTTGATCTCTTGAAAAATGAATCCCATGGTGTTGTTTTCAGATGTAATTTTAAATTTCTATCCTCAAAACATCACAGGTATTGAGCCAGCAGTGTTTCTGGCCATGTATTTCAAGGTCATGCTTAATTGCTTCAATTTCCTCATCTGTAAAATGAAAGGGTTGGACTATTATGCTTAGTGTTTTCCAGTTTTTTATATTCTACAAGTCATTTTTATTAGTGCCTAGATTGATATTTATTCTGGTTTCCATATTTGAAATTGAATGTTTAAACATTGTAGTTCAAACCCATTTTTGAAATTGTTTCATAACTCCAAACCTAGCTATTTGGCTGTAAACAACCTGCCATATAGATTGTGGCTCTTCTGAGACTTCCTGCAGTTAAATAATAAATGATTAATTTAGAAATCTGCCTTACCAGATTACTGTTACTAGCAGCTGGCATTATAACCCACTAATTAGTTTTAATTTCTGGGGTTTTTTTTGTTGTTGTTGTTTTTGAGGGGAAAAAGGCAAGGCAATTGGGGTTAAGTGACTTGCCCAAGGTCACACAGCTAGTAAGTGTTTCGAGTGTCTGAAGTCAAATTTGAACTCAGGTCCTCCTGACTCCCAGAGATCTATTCACTGTGCCATCTAGCTGCCCCTTAGTTTTAACTTTTTTTTCTTTTTGAAAGGGGGAAGACAGGGCAGTTGGGGTTTAAATGACTTGCCCAAGGTCACACGACTAGTAAGTGTTAAGTGTCTGAGGCTGGATTTGAACTCCGGTCCTTCTGACACTGGTGTTCTATTCACTGCACCACCTAGCCACCCCCCATTAGTTTTAATTTCTAAACACTATTGAACAAGAAGTTACTTCTTGATATCTCAGTAAAAATATAGACAGACATTTATTTGAAATGATCAAAAGATCAAGGATCACAGTGCTAACTTTACTCAAAGATCACAAGACTCCTGAGATGGCATTTGTGAAATTCCAGACAATTGAGAGAATGTGTGACTTGGCAATTGCTGGAGACCTGATCACAATTGACCATCGTGATAAAGCAGTATATTTGAGGACTGGGTAATAACCCAGGAAAAGGTTTGAGAACATTGATAATTCTTAAGTGATACCTTAAGATTTAATAATTTTAAGAATTAGTGGCATAAAAGGGACAACATTGGTGGCCACAGTGTCAAAGAACAGGATAAATCCTTCAGTCAGTAAATAATGAATCTTCTGCATCATTCCTCATGTTTTTGATGACAGGTTGGAATAATGGCTCCCCGTCATATGAGGCAAGTGAGTAAAGATGTCATTAAGTTGTTGCATTTTATGTGTCCTTGTTAGTACAAAGTAGACTAATGTCTAAATAAAGGATCTTAACCTAAGAAAAATGTTTTCCTAACTTGAAGAGGAAAACCCAAATCTCACACAATTCAGAACATTCTTAATTTTAAGAGCATCTTAAATGCACTTTCTTAATAGACAACTTTGAAATGTAAAATCTCATTTTGACAGCCATTTGTTTTCTGTTTTATTTTCACAGAGACTAATAGACAAATCCAGAGTAACCTGTGTAAAATGGGTGCCAGGTTCGGAAAGCCTTTTCCTAGTAGCTCATTCCAGTGGTAACATGTACTTATATAATGTGGAACACACTTGTGGTACCACAGCTCCACACTACCAACTACTTAAGCAAGGAGAAAGCTTTGCAGTCCACACTTGCAAGAGCAAGTCCACAAGAAACCCTCTCCTGAAGTGGACAGTGGGAGAAGGTGCCCTGAATGAGTTTGCTTTTTCCCCAGATGGAAAGTTTTTAGCATGTGTGAGCCAAGACGGCTTTCTCCGGGTATTTAACTTTGATTCAGTGGAGTTGCATGGTACCATGAAAAGCTACTTTGGAGGACTACTATGTGTTTGTTGGAGCCCAGATGGAAAATATATTGTAACAGGTGGAGAGGATGACTTGGTGACAGTTTGGTCTTTTGTGGACTGTCGAGTAATAGCTAGAGGCCATGGACATAAATCATGGGTCAGCGTTGTAGCATTTGACCCGTATACTACCAGTGTAGAAGAAAGTGACCCAATGGAATTTAGTGGCAGTGATGAGGATTTCCAAGACCTCCTTCATTTTGGCAGAGATCGAGCAAATAGTACGCAATCTAGGTTATCAAAAAGGAACTCTACAGATAGTCGCCCAGTAAGCGTTACATATAGGTTTGGCTCAGTAGGCCAAGATACACAACTGTGTTTATGGGACCTTACAGAAGACATTCTTTTTCCCCACCAACCCCTCTCCAGAGCAAGGACACATACAAATGTCATGAATGCCACAAGTCCACCTGCAGGAAGTGGTGGAACCAACCCAGGAAGCAATGGAAACAGCATCACAATGCCTGGAAATTCTGTGCCCCCGCCTCTTCCACGGTCCAACAGCCTTCCACACTCTGCAGTCTCAAATGCCGGCAGTAAAAGCAGCGTCCTGGACGGTGCCATTGCTTCCGGTGTCAGCAAATTTGCAACTCTCTCACTACATGATCGGAAAGAAAGACACCACGACAAAGATCACAAGCGAAATCATAGTATGGGACATATATCTAGCAAGAGTAGTGACAAACTGAACCTAGTTACGAAAACCAAAACGGACCCAGCTAAAACTTTGGGAACTTCTCTGTGCCCCCGAATGGAAGATGTTCCCTTATTAGAGCCTCTTATCTGTAAAAAGATAGCACATGAAAGACTGACTGTGTTAATTTTTCTTGAAGACTGTATAGTCACTGCTTGTCAGGAGGGATTTATTTGCACATGGGCAAGGCCTGGTAAAGTGGTAAGTTTTAATCCTTAATGCTGCATCAAGATCTAGAACTTGAATAGGTAGTGATTTTTTTCCCCCTTGTGGGAGGGATGGGGTATAAAATGAATGTTGAATGACACTTCTTTATGCTTAATGTAAAGCTAAATGCATCAGAGCCATAATTTTGGATACTGCATGCCATGTAATTCCGAATCATTTGACATCTTGCCATAGTACATTAAAAAGGAAAATATATACAAATTACCAGCCAAGACAGTTATCCTGTTGGGAGTACATAGAGCCCTAAGGATCAGTTAGTGTTCCTATATTAGATTCTTGATTTTAGCAAAATCACAGCCATGTGGAAAAACAGTGATTTTAAAATGCTAAATTCAAAGTTTCTGCTTTGACTGAAGTAGTTT
>CM053581.1:337200991-337217840 GCA_028627135.1 Pseudochirops cupreus | reverse complement strand
AAGGAATCATAGACTCAAGGAAGTCTGGCAGTCATCAAAAGTGCCTCTTTGTCATATATAAGCCAAGATAATTTATACCCAATACTCTGCTCTTTTGGGGGATGGGTGGGGGGTGGGGAGGGTGGGACTGAGGGAAAAGGGAGACGCAAGTATTTTTGGTGAAACTCCAGCTTAGACTTATAGAGGCCTCAGGCAAGCTTCTTAGCTTTGTTTTTAAAAAAAGTAATGTAGTCACAAAAGCTTAAAAGTGCTGACTTTGAATTTATTTGGATTTTGCTTTTACACCCAAAGGAAACAGGCAGAATTTGAGGTCATTTGCGGCTTGGGGCTTTTTTTGTTTTTGTTTTAAATTATTATATTTTATGATTCCCAGATGAATGTTATACACTGGTAAATAGTTTAGCTCTCAGGACTCTCATTTTGATATTGTTTCTAAATAAACAGAGAGCTGCTGCTATGGAGCTCATATGATTGATGGCTATCAAGGAGGAGAGAGTTGCTAGGTTTAATTTTCTCATAAAAATTCTCATGCTCAAGTCAGTGGACCCAAGTATTGCTTTAATCTACAGTATTCAGTTGTAATTCATAATGTACCATATCACTTATTTAAAGCACTTCTCTTCCAATATTCAGAATGGTAAAATTGATTCTTTTGACTGTATTTTGTCAAAATGACAACTTCCTGCTTGAATTTTTATTCTTGGCATTAAGGTTTGTGGTTATATTATGGTCTACTTCATTAAATCTCCAGATAATCAGAATGTGTATTTGTCCCGAGTTAAAACAGTAAATGAAATTACAATAAGTACAAATCTAATATCTGTATCTCTTGATGGATGATTTAGTTAAAGGGTAACTGAATGATGTGTTGTAGCCATTACACTGGTGCTGCCTGCAACTCTCAAAGAATTTGCTGGAATCATGTTTCATCCAGGCCTAGTTTTCTGCACATATAATGGCTGGATCCATTAACTTTATATTTATGAAACTCCTTAATAAAAAGTCTGTTTCTATTACCTTGTAATAGAAATAAAAATGTAATAAAAATAAAAACAGTAAAAATCATTCTTTTGTATTAAAGCCACAAAGCACTTTTCAATTGTATTTCGTTTTGTTACACATCCACAATATTTGCTCCTGGAAAGGGAGGAATGTTAGTGCCCTATCTTATAAAATATAGTCCTTTATTCCTAAATGTTAACTGATCCCCAGAGGTAACTAAAGACAGACATTTTAGCAGATCTTTTCAACTTTGTTAGTTTAAATTTGGTTAGTAGAAAAGTAAATTAATAACTAACGTCATGTGTCCAGTTTTGTGCACTGACACTTTTAGAAATTCTGTTTCAAATGCTTCTGAGACATTGAGTATGCAGTTTCAAAATTCAAGACTGGGTATTTATCCACTGTTGAAAGTGGTTAATCACAGGTAAGTCATATTCATGCTGAAGTTATCCTGGTCTTTCAAATTTCACTCTATTATCGCACACTGACAGAAATATAGTGTATTTTTAGCATAATTTGGCCAGGTGTTACACCTTCAGGTAGACTGACATGTAAACTTTTTTTCCCCCATTTCCCTACAATGAAACTTAAGAGTTTCCCTGGCAGATAAACAGGATTTTTGCAGCTTGGGAATGAAGTGTGAGAGCAGGGACAGAAGGCTTTTGCCAAGAATATACAGCAAAAGGAACAGGCTGAAAATAAGCAATTAAATTTTCAATTTAATAAGAATTTTAAAATACATAAAAACCATGGCAGGGTTTGGACTTGGGGCTGGATTTTACATTGAGGACTTCCCTTCTTGCCAGTAAATATGATCTGTAAGTTTCAGTATCCCGTGTGTACTTTGCTATTTTAATTCTTCATCCCCCTCTCCCTTGTTTGTGCTCTCTTTTTACTTTTAAGTAGTGAACTGGCTTAGGAAGAGGAATGGGGATAGAGTGGGCTCTGCTATGCTCAGATTCAACTAATGCAGAAGTATGGGGTCTTAATGGGTCATTCAGCAAGTATTTATTAAAACACTACATACCAGTCACTGTACTAAGCGTATAAAGAAAGAAAAAAGAAAGAAAGAAAAGCGGACAGAGTAGATTACAGCACAGAGTGGTCCTCACCTTTCCCTCTTACTCACTGCCCCTTTTTTTTGGACAGCTATCAAAACACTTCTCTAATCAGGAGGACAGAATGCAGGGTATTCTTCTGGACCAGAACTAATGTGACTCTACAAACTGCCCAGAAGAGAGTGGGATGGATGAGTTTTTCACCATTCTCAAAAGTATCTGCAAAAGCACTAGTGTATCCTAAAACGTAGGAGACAGGATGTTGTACAGCTCTCAAATCAGCCACTTTCAGACCTTTTGTGAATTTTTTATTAGTTTTTTTAATCTTGAGCTTCCTTACTGGATATTTTTCCAGAGGTTTTTGTTCATGCCCTATTAATGGGCTAGAGCATCTCTTTTGATAGGAATTTAGAAAGGAAAACACAGGAGTTGATTGACAAAGAGGAAGAAAATCAGTTGAAAAGCATGTTCAATTGGCTTTTTTTCCCCAATCAGACTATAAATATAAAGAGGTAATAAACACATAATTAAATGAAATAACTAAATTTAATTAAGGCTAGAGCATGGCTTGTTTCCAACTTGACAAGAGTATTAAACTTATGCACATTTTAAGAAAACAAAAAATGCTTTTTAGCAGTCTGGCCAGTAGTAGTGGTAATGTTGAGTTAATTTGGCATTTCCCGTTATCTCCTCTTTTTTTGAGTCACTGACTGTTTCCATAGTCCAGTTTGATACTGATTTTTACCATGCACATAGGCAAGACTTTGATTCTTGGGAGTTGGGATCTATTATGTGAAGTTAAAACTTAAACCATCTTCTTGAATTCTCATGTTGCAAATAAGGAAGTTAAAAGTCTATCATCTTACCTCTCTTTGTTTTGAAAGCAAAACCAAAAGACATTGGAAGGAATAGCAAAATAGTATTTTAAAACAAATAGCTTTTGATTACAATATTACTACAGTGGTTGGGAAGGTATTTTCATTTTCTTTCACTTTTTTTATATACCTTAGAACTTACACTTTTTAAAGGAGAGAAATGTTATGTAAATACTGCCTCTTGGAGCTTTTGGCTGGACTAAGAGGATGCTGAAAAAAGGCGGACAGGAAGACTATAAAACACGCAGAGGTTGTAGCAAAGATTTCCCATACTTTCCACCTTAGAATAAAACTCAAATACCTTTAATAAATAAGGAGGGGAACCCCAGAACTTTATATTTGTGGGGATATACTGACACACACGTATCTACAGTTCATACTTGAAAAATGTTTGAAACTCATTTTCTGTTGTCTAGCAGCAGAAAATGCCCTAGATAGAGATTAACTAGTTCACTCACTTGATTCCTTGCATCATGTAACAGACCCTGAAAATTTGCTCTCAGATTAATTATATTTATTTGTACTTATTTATTTGAAGTTGTTTTCCTCTGCTCACAACTTCCACTAGCCTCTTCAAGAAAAGGAGGCTTGGTTTCCATGTTGGGGCAAGCTTCAAGTTATCACTTAGAAAAATGCCAAAGAGCTAATTAAGGCAGCCTGGCAACCTGTATAAATAAACTTTTCTTTGAGAACTCTGAAAATGAAACTTGATATTTGATTGTCCAGGGGAGAGCTTAGCAGCCTTTTAACAACAAGATTTTGCGATTCAGGATGCGTGTGGTACAGTATCTATCATGTTTTATTGTAATAGCTTTTTTTTTTCCAGAGTACTTAAACCATATCCAAGTACCTCATGCTGTAAGTGTTGGTGCATGGAAAAGAGCAGCTTGCCTATGTTTCTATTGTAAAAGGGCATTTCTCTCTGACAGGTGATATTTCTTCAAATGTTGGTATTTCAGATTCCCAGCTGTCATTTTTATTTCCCAACATGAGATTTTCTGTATAAGCCTCAGGCATAATACAATTAAAACAAATCATTGTCATACGATATGGGTGACAGAGGTTAACAGCTGAAGTTTCTGCAGTCTTGTGTACATAACTGGGAGAGGAGAAAGAAAACCACTGCCTTCCTCATGCCCTTCATTATCAGGCTAAATCAGGACTAATAATGATCATTTGTGACAGCAAAATGCTTGTTAGTGCAATTAACAAAGCAAAAATACAGCACAACCCAGTGGTCTAATGAAGGATGCTTGAGGGTTAATAGCCTTACTGGCTCCCAGCACTTATAGAATTCCCCCCTATACTCAACTGTGACCTTTGATACTTGGTTATTGGTTTTAAAACTATAATATGCCTCTGCCATCAGAGAAATCTATTAAATTGGTGTCATGAATATTTTACTCATTAATGCATATGTTTCATGAAATCCAGGTCATCACTAAATTGCTATCTTACAACCTGAATGTGAATCTAATACAAGAAATTTTTCTTTTTAAAAAAATTTCTGTATTCTTGGGTTTGCTCAAGACTGCTAATGACGATACTGTACAAAACCTGTATTAATATTTACCTTTAGTGAAAGTCAGAAGGAAAATCAGGTGTGTTTCCTTTTTGTACATTTTCATCTAATTTCTTAAGAACTTGAATAAATTTCATAATGAGCCTTTCTAACATAAGATGCTGGTAAACTAAGTTCTTAACTGTTGCAATAACTAATGAAGCTTTAATAATATCAGTATTGTTGGGTTTTTTTAGTTTTTAAAAAAATCATGTTTCTGTTTCACACGACTTTGTCTTTTAGCTGTTCAACTGTCTTTATTACAGCTAAAGAACCTCCCTAAATACTTAATAATTGCAGAATACTTTGGGGTTGTCCACTGTATTATGACGTTAAATAAAATGTGTGAATGAATTAGAAATGTAGATAATTTTCAAGTCATTTTCCTACCTGAGCTTGAAAATCTGAGTTAAACCAAAAAACTTTGTTTTCCACACTGGGTAAAAATCAAGGCCCTTATCAGTTAAATAGGAAAGAAATAGCCACAAGCTTTGTTAATACCATCTAGTTTCTGATTCAGAATTTTTAACAGATTTACTTTTTTTAAAAAAAAACTTGCTTAACTGCATTAAAAATAATTTTCTGTGCCCTTTTATCAGTGCAAAATCAAATACAGAGAAAACTGTTGATTTAAAAAGTTTTCAGCTGTTATAAAAAGTTTAATTTTCATGATTTTAGACTGAACTATCATTGCATTCAAAGTTCAGTGATAATAAATTTTGTTCAATTTGATTTCACAAATCCAGACATGGATAGTTGGGTTCTCTTCAGCCAAGCAAAAGCTGAAATGGAGACATTTTTATGTTTTGCTTCGTTAAATTTTAACTCTACAGGAGCTCTTTTCCTATGAGGATTTCCTTCTATAGCCTTGAACTAAATGTGTTTGACACCTTTTCCAAGATACACACTGTATTAGAAGTAGCCACCTCCTAGAAAAATCTAGAAAACATTTCCATTTTAGAAACTAATGTATGGATAGGTAAGAAGAGAATGCCCATTTTCATGGTTTTAATAAGCTACAGACAGTTATTTCTGTTACCTTGCTATGAAATGTTATCCACTCACTCTCAACAGACATAACTGACCTGGGCAGCACCCTGGGACCTCCATCCCTGAATGCTTCAATGCAGGAGTTCCAGGCCTACACTCACACAAGTCACCATCAGAGGTACCACTGAGGTAAGGGAAGGCTAGCATGGAGAGAAGAGTAATTTTTCATGGAAATGAAATGCCCACTTTACTTTCATTATTCAGTTTCATAAAATTTCTAATAACACTGGGCCCAAACTTGGCAGCTGTAATCTCTCTAATATTTTTGTCTCAAGTCCCAGGTTTCTTTGTGGCAAAATCCAAATTTGTCCCATCCTCAGGGGTGAAATGTTTCTTTTTCCTTGTCATAGATCTAAAACTGTAGTATTTACCAGAAACTATATATTTGAGAAGCTCACACCTTCTGTAGCACTGTACTCTTAAGCAATAGTGAGTCAGCCAGCCAAGTAAGCAGCCTAGCTTCTGCTGTGGCCCATATCTTCCTGGGAGATCTTAGACCAGAAGGTATTCTCAGGTGTATAGCTCCTACAAGTCTAGGCCTTATCCAGTCCATAGTTGCCATACACAGGTACAGTCCTATAAATCTGGTTCCCTGATAAGATTCAAGCTCTGATATTTTAAGTTCTTACATTTTATTCTTTTCTTTCCACCATTTCAGTCACCAACAGCAGTGTTATTGGTTGGCATAGCTAGCTTGTTGCCTGTAAAGTGTTTTTGAACATCCATTCCCCTACCTAATTCCCCCAATAGCACTTAACTGCCCTTAGAGAAGTTTAGTAGGTTAAGGATCTATAATTTCATTGTTTTGGATCTCCCCACAGGCACTTCCACCCCCCAGATATTGACTAATATGTCTTATTACTGAATTTTTTTAGAATTACTATGGCCAAAAGACTTATCACCCTACAGCCAACCTCATGAGGAAACACTAGGCTTAGCTGTTCCTCAGCAGACACAGTTCAGTACTAGACTTAATACTAAAAAGCTTTCCTAACTTGGGACCTGAATTCCACTGCTTTGGTCTTTGAAAACATAAACTCACTCTGGACTGTGCTAAGCAAAGATCAAATCTGAACAAAGCTGCTTTGGAAATCTCTAAGACAATACTATCTGGAAATTGTTTGAAAAGATTTTATGAAATGAGAGGTGACTATGTTCTTCCTACCTCCTTCAGCATTTATAGACGTCCTGATTAACAAACCAGCACTGATTGTCCAAAGACCTGCCTAGCTAAGTGTGAAGGGGCTAATCAGAGAGTTGACCGTGGGGTGAAGAATTTTCTTAGCTACAGTAGTTTACAGCAACTAAGGAAGGAATAGAAGGAACTGCTGTCTATATTAGTGAAGAGAGCAACCATACAGATTGCTGAAATTTGTGAAAGAGGCTGGCAGTTTTGGTATTTGCTTTATTTTCTGTTCTGAGATAAGATTTGGGTGGTACTGAAGTTACAAGTTACAAAACCATGGCTGTTGCCTTCCAGTATGGCTAACTAGTTTATCACTATCTCTGCTAAAAGAAAAGTGGAGAATTTAAGCAAACATTTAAGTAATGACCTCAGTGTGTTTCATTTGAGGGTGCAGACTTCTGACAGTACACTGAGTCTGAAACAGTTCTTGTATCTAGTGGGATTAGGTTAGGTATGTGAAAGGCAAAGTGGGAAAATGAATAGCACTGGTCCTGGAATCCGGAGATCTGGATTTGAGTCCCAGCTCTAATATGTGGTGACTATGAATGTAAGCAAGTCACTTGATTGAACTTCAGTTTCCCCTTCTGCAAAATGGGGATAATATCTATCCCAACCTAAGCTAATGTGAAAAAAGCACTTTTTAAAAGTTAAAGCCCTACATTATTATATATATATGTCCTTGGTTACCTTTAGATACAGTTGTAAGGGGAAGGATCCCAGAACTCACTCATTAGTAAGTATCTACATTGCCCCTTTGCCAAGTATTTCCTGCCCATAAACTTTGATTTTGTTATAGTGAACTACATAACTAAGTGTATACCTTCTAAAATTTCTCATTTATGTCATTTTGGAGAATTCAGCCTTCTATGCTCAGTTTAGTTTACTGGGTGACATGGAGAACACAAAAGATAAAGCCCGATATGACCCTTACCTTCAGAAACTTAAAATCTAGAAGGCAGGAATAAACCATGTGGACAAATGAAAGCACATTCACCTCTATAAGGTAAATGTGCTAAGGGTCATAAGAGACAGAAAGTGCTACAATCACTCATTGCCGCAATGGGGGGAGTTGGGGCAGATAGATTGGGGCTGTGGCAGATAGAACGGTGAATGGTGAGTTCTAGCTCGCAGATCTTCACCTCCTTCATTGGGTCCTTCTGCATCAGCCCAGCCTGACAGCAGATTTACCTTAAACACTTTCTGTACGAGAGCGCTCCGTTCCCTAGTCACAGCATACCGCACTTACTTGTACACACACACGCACACACACACACACATACACACACATACACACACACACGCACACACGTATACACATATAGATAACCTCCCTCTTCCATTATAGTATAATATAAGCCCCAGAGCAAGGACTGTTCTTTCTCATTTTTGTATCTTAAAACTAATAACCAAAGGGGCCTTCAACGTAATAGTCCCTTAATAAACATACTGAACTGAGGGGAGCGTCGTCATCAGAACTGCCTTAATATTTAGATGATATTCTGTCCAGAATTTGTTTTATTACTGTCGGGTCTTATAAAGCATTTTTTTGCTTAGGTGGCTAAGTTCTATGCAACATTTTAAAAAAATTTTTACATTTTTAAAAAATAATTCATATCAGTGTAATGTAAAGGGTTATTTTCCTGTACAATGCAAGGTTGTAGCATTAAATTTTCTAAATGTCATCATGTTTTATCAGATTTATACATATTTTTATTATCGTTCTCATCTAAACATGAACAAATAGAACATTTACCCAAATTGAGAAACCTGGATCCTGGGTCAGGCAAATCACTTCCCTTCTCTGTATCCAATTTCGCCCTCTATAAAGTGAGGTCATACGGCTAGATGATACCTAAGGCTCTCGAATATTCTGAAACTTAAATGTTTAGGATGCTGAGAGTCTCTAAGCATTCAGGCAGGCACCCCTGATTTCAGAACAGAAGCACCATTTGCCAACCTAGTAAAAATTCAGTTAACCAGAACTCCCAAGCAGAGTTCTAAGTCTACTTTTAGAGATAACAGAATGAGCACGTATTTATTATAAAGTGAACAAGACTCAGAGCCTTTATAAACTAATCCTAATTTCGTATGCTTTCTATAAGAACGACATGACGTGCAGTGAGCACTGCAAGTAGAACAGTAGTCCTCAAAGGACAAGCCACAAGTTCTGCTAGTTGTGCAGCTAATCCTACTATACCATGCAGCTTCCATGATCCCCAGTCCCCAACCTTATCCACCTCCCCCACCCCAGCTGCAGTTTGCTGCCTGCTCTTTCTAGCTTGTGTGGGGACGTGTCAAGCCACTGGCTGCATTTTTAGTCCTGGGAAAATCAAGAAGAGGTTAAGAGGGTAAGAAAGGCAAAAGAGTCCCAAGGCCCAGGCAGTGATACCTAGTTGACTGGCACCCTTTGTTGCCAACTTAAACATTTAATGTGCCACGATGCCTCACAGCAAAGAATACTATCTTTGCCACAAGCTAAATCTCTTAAAGAACCACTGGTTTGGAACGATGACCTTGAAGCTCTATGAGATCCTTAACTATACAAGAAATACTACCTAAGTACTTCATGAGGCACCAGAGTTCCACAGGGATACATAACATGGCGGAATGACCTTTGAGCCATGAGTTAGTGTTGTGACTAACACACAGGATGCTGTGTGGGTGAGTGAATGTCCTAATTTCTCTGGGCCCCATGTTTCTCATCCCAAAATGAGGATATAGGACTAGATCTCAAATCTGCTGATCTAAGTATTTTCTCCTAAGGTATGAATATGACTAACACATTTTAAAAAGATTTTCAACGGGAAAATTTTCTGCCTGATCCTCAATAACTAGAATTCCTGTAGCATTCTGATTGAGATGTTACTATATTAGTTTGTCATCTTAAAATATATAAATTCAGTAAAATTAATGATTAGGTCACTTTAGCATTTATCTTAAAATGAAATTTTGGAGTGACTCAAAAGCTCCCTCAAGATACATTTACAGTTCTTTATTAAGCTGTATTCATTACTTTAATAGAGTTCAGCAGGAAAAAAAAAATCATACTGAATAGAGAGGACCTCAGTCACAGAATAGTAGGACGGGGAGAGGCTTTTAAGAGAGCATCTAGTCCTGGCTTTTTACAGATGTGACCCTAAGGGCAATAAGTTTATGGTGGAGCCAGTAGGAGAACACAAGTCTTTTGGTTTGTAGTCCAAAGGAATGGGGGTGATGGGGTGGGGAGGATGAAAACAGAAATTATGTCCAACCTTATTTGCAGCAAAGGCTATAAATGCAGTCGTGGAAATAGTAACTTTTAGAAATATTATTTGGTTAGTATTTTGGCCCTATTCTACCATCCCTAAGTAGATTTGTTACATAAGGCCCATTTCTTAATATTCATTGAATAAATCATGAAGTTTGTTGATGGGAGGTCAGACTGTCGACTAAAAATAAGCAAAACACAGAGGGGAAAAGTTGCCCTCTGAGGCCTTCTACTTCTCCCTTATATCCTATCATTTAGAAGTAGCCAGATTCTCATGTAGTGTTTGGTTGCTAATAGTTGCCATGGCTAAGCATGCCTCCAAGTCAAGTCTATATTTTCACACTGGTGTAGTTAACTAAAGCTGTGATCTAAAATGCAAAGTTTCTAGCACCTTTCCCACACCCTTTGCCCCCCAAAATTAAGCTATATAAACAGTAATCAAAATTCCTATTTATTATATTGTGCTTCAGGGGTTTACAGAGTACTTTAAAGGTCCAAAACAAAGGTCTTCATTGGTTACTTTATTCCCCAGTGAAACTGGTTGAATTTGTAATAAGTGCTTTGCATGCCATATTTATTAACTCTTTTTTCCCAAATGACTTAGCCCTGCCTAACATTTTTGCAGTTTACAGAATGCATTCTCATTTGATCCTCACAATGGGGGAAGAGGTGGCAGTCAGTAGTGAGTGCTGGGACAAGATTGACAAGACTGCAGCCTGCTCCTGGCTCCAAGTCCTGTGTGTGTTCAGTACTGTGCTGTGCTGCTGGTCAGTTAGTCCACAAGCATTGATGAGATGCCTGCCTACTATGCACCAGGCATTCAGCTAGACCCTGGGGTGTGAACACAGACTGAACAGCCCCTGGACTCAAGGACCTTGTTCCATCATATTTATGTACACATAAGCATATATATGTAACATACATACACGTGTGTGTTAACTGGGTTATGGCAATGGTAGTGAGGCAAGGTAGAAATCATTCCCAGGATCTCTGAGGGCCAAAAGCAAAGTATTCTTTATATTACCTTTCTGTTTCATGTTCAGTAGACATGCAAAATAGTTGTTAATATATAATAAATAAATAGTTGTTAAAATATTTTAAAATTATGCTACTTGATGGTTAAAATTTTCTTTTCTGCTCTTGTCAGCTATTTTTACCAATTCAATGTAGTAACCTTTTATTAAACTCTAACTTGGTACAGCTCATTATTAATCAACAAACATTTATTAAGGATCCTGTGTGTTCCAGGCACTGCCCTAAGTGCCAGAGATACAAATGCCCACAGGAACTTGGATTGTGAAGCTCAGAGAAGGAAGTGACTTGCCCATGGTTACAGAGCTGATAAGAGACAGTAGTGGAAGTAGAAGTCTGGACTTTTTGACTTTAAGGACAAGAAGCTTCCCTCCATATGCATGCTGTGCATCGATAGCATTCTTTCTTGTCTATATAGAGCCTATTCTGCCTTGTCTACAACCCTCCCTCTTTGTTCCCTAGGCCCTGAGCCTGTACTTCATTACACTTCAGTAACATACACAACAGTAACTGGTGTTTGTGAACATTATTGCTGTACTTTCTTTAAGCGTGCTTATCATCAGTCGAAATACATGCTTCAGACAAATGATAGGTTGCTATAGATATACGTAGGTATGTATGTGTTAAATATGCTTATGTATGTATATAAGTATGATGGAACAAGGTCCTTAAGTACAGCTTTATCACTGATTGATTATAACCTTGAAATCATATCTTCCTGGCCTTTCTCGTAGGTAACATTTTTTGTTTTCAGCTGATACTTTAAAATCTGTTTACATTACTTGAGCATCAGGTATAATCTCAAAGTTGATGACTTCAAAGGTCATCTAGTTCAACCAGAACAAAACTTTTGTTTTGAAAGTTACAAAAACTTTCAGTGAAAGGATGCTCTTTGAAATGCCCACAATATTGCCATTATATGCATACTAAAAAAAAGCATAATAGGGTAAGAAGAGCATTGGTTTTCAAGGCAAGTCTGTCTTCCTGTCTTGGCAATATCACTCACTAGATCTGCGACTATGGGCATCTAGACCCTTCTGAACCCATTTCCTCATTTGTTAAATAGGACTAATAAGATTTGTACCACCTACCTCATGATAATTGAGAGGATTAAATGAAATTATGATCATATAGTGCTTTGTAACCATAAAACATGTGGAAATATTAGTTATTAGTCTTATGCCCATAGAAACTTTTAACATACCATGGTATGGTTGGTTATAGGGTTGGCATAGGAATCAGGAAGACTAGTACATTGCCAGAGTGAGAGGCAGGAAGACTTCCATTCAAATTCCTATCTCAGACCATAGCTGTGTGACCCTGAGCAAATCACTTAACCTCTCCAAGGTCTCAGTTACCTCATCTGTAAAATTAGAGTAAGGTGAGAATGAATGCCCTCTAAAGCCCTTCCCAACTCTAAATCTATAATCCTGTGACCAGGGTTTAAGCCTTGCCTCTGAAGCAGTGCCTCAGGCAACCCCTTAAAGACTAATTAAAATTCACAGACAAGCTGCTGATCTGGATCTACATTCATGAAAAGTTGTTTGTTCGTGCATAGTTTGCCACATAAATGGAATCCTAAATATGGGCCAAAACTAAACAATAATAATAATAAAATATTTAATCAAAGTACTATCAAATTCTTCATACTAAAATAGGATAGACACAATTATGATAATTATCATTATTGTTTCAAATATCCGGGATCTTATTTTGAGTTTAGGGGATTTTTCCCTTAACATCTTTTAAAATTAACAAGTTTATTTGTGTTTGTTTCTCTTTGCCTGCTCTCCAGTAGAACCTTTTGGAATCTTTTCTACCTGTTAGAAGAAAATTATCAATCGATAATCAAAGATTTGAGTCATAATTTACAGCTTATGTTTTGGTATCTACACACATTAAGCTCACTCGTGCCTTTTACATGAAGAGTATTTCACTGCAAGGTTACATTATATGCAGATAAAAGATTATATAGGTACATTCTAAAGATTAAACACATTGCCACTGTTTAACAGGTTAATCTTCAGTTATCCAGAAAATCTGATTGACCAGAAAGGCCTCTCCTGATAATTGATGTTCAGTAAAATTTAAAATGCCCAAGAGGTAAGAGAAGGGCCTACTGGCTGGCTGCCATGCATTAAGTTACTGAGTTAGCTAATGGCACCTTAAGAATAGTATGTATGGTTCAGAGTATGGTCAGTGATCTTGGGCAAGGAATTTCCTCTCTTTGAGCCTCAGTTTCTGTCCTAAATGGGGACTAACTATCTGGCTCTTCTCCCCTTCCTCCATATAACATTGTTGGGGAGATGAAAAGAAAAGCAGCTAGTAAACTGGATCAGATATTACAGAAATGTATTATTGCTAATAATATCTATTCTATTCACATAAAGACAACAATGGATGTGGTAGAAATAACATTAGATTTGGAGTCAGGTCACAGACTCCCTAGTCTTGTTCTGGGTTGTGCTCTTTTTAAACAAACTGTTTAACTTTTAAACTTCTGTAAAGTCAAAGTTGGGACTGAATCCCTCAAGTCCTTTCCAGAGCTAAGCCCTAGAAGATTATGTTCTGTCCAAGGTGGCAAACAGGGTGCTGAACTTCAAAGTCAGGGAGGTCGAGTTCGAGTCTTGCTTTAGACATGCTGGCTATGTGAGCTTTAGCCATTACTGTTCTCATCTGTAAAACAAGTAAATACCATGAACCTCACCCAATGGTTATGTGAAGTCAGATGTGAAACTGTGTGGATCTTTATTTTATAATGGTAGGAAAGGAGGCCAAGAAAGGTTACGGGTTAAGTAATTTGCTTATGGTTACACAAATAACAAAGGTAGAATTTAAACCCGGGTCTCTTCATTCCTAAATTTCTGGGAAGGAATAATGCAGCCCATCCAGCCACTGACCAAGCCCTGGGTACCCTCAGTAAAATGCACATTTTTCTCTGAAAGCAGTAAGGATAAGTGACAAGGTATGCAAAGTATTTTAGTTTCTTAGGAGGAAGGTGCCATATGCATTGAAGGTAGAGACAAAACATGGTATCGAAAATGGAGCATCATGGGTGTGGCAGTACTAATGTCCTATGACAGAATAATGACAGGCCCCTAGTGGAGAATGTTGACGCAATAGTACTCTTCTAATGTTGCATGGGCAGGTAGGTGAAACCTTTCTCAAAAGAGTTTTCTTCCTGAAACAAACACTATAGACTTGACTTGTTTGGAGAAGGAATGATAGTGAGGGAGTAGGTCAGGTGCAAGTACAGCTTAAACACCCTTGAGGAGGAAGGGTAAGAGAAGAAAGCCTACATCCATCTTTATCACAGTGGCTTACTTTTCCTTTACAGGAGTCTAAGACTATTATGTTTTGATAGTTTGCCCATTTTTATTTCAGGAATGAGACTTAATCTTTTAGATTGGTAGGTAGGTAGGTAGGTAAGTAGGTCGGTAGGTAGGTAGTTTATCCCTTTGAACTGAACAACTTATCCTCCCTTACTATATTCTGGGTAAATGAGTCTTAAATTCTCAAGACATTCTCCAAGAACATGTCATTTGTTATTTCATTAAAGTATTCCATATTCCACAGACATTTTATTATAGAAATTCTTAGTCAGATATTTCTTTTAGAGTTTGCTTGAGGCTATTTTGTTTGTACGGAATATGCAGTTCTTTAATTTGGTTGCATTGACCACTCAAAACAATTTTTCCTCAGGCTTCTAATTTGACTAAGATCAACTATACCCTTCCAATTCTGAGATTCATATGGGAGATTTTACATATATATGTATATGTATGTACAGACATATATGTAAAACTTTCTATGGTTAGAATTCAAAAAGCTAAGTTTTCTGCATCACATCTAGAAGCCAACCAGTATTCTCTAGGCTTGTTGGGGAACTAGAAAACACGGTTTTCTTTATCCACCGATCCCGATAGATTTCATCACATCTGACTTGGTGGATCTGAGTTAGCAGGAAAGAGTTTAGTTGGGCTAGGTTTTGAGACTCATTACCACCAATCCAGAAACATGTTCTTTTGGTTTAGAAGTCAGAACAGGGTTCTTTCCTTTTCTCAGTAGTGGTTCCTGGGTTCTTGGATCTGAGAGGAAAAGAGCTCCTATAGATTCTGAAGAGGTGTCAAATTCTACATTCCAATTGGTATTTGCTTCCTGGTCTTGTCTAGATTAAAGGATCTAAGTTACAGGAACCTAACTTTAAGGTAAGAAATAATCTGTATGTAAAATTACTTAAGTGGTAGCATAACTATAGTCCCACTGGTTATCTAGAACAAGGTGCATGTAAACTTTGTTGATGAATGCTGTTCAGTTATAGATAGTCATTTTATCTGCTACGGATCCCAAATGTGAGAAATAAATATTGTATCTGGCACACTTTTTTAGTCTTAGTGTGTAAACAATAGTACTTTTCAGGCTGGCTTGAAGAATAATTGAGTTTATGTGCCTAAAATGGAAAGTTTGCAACTTTAGTGTTAGTTCTTGTAAAAGTAAAGTATTATATTCAGTGACTGTAGAATTAAGATCTAACTCTACATAGCCCAGAATACTGTAGTAAGCCATTTATTTTTGAAAACATTAAACATGCTTAAGTTCATGTAAAATGGCACCTACCTGAAGTTAGAGAAAATTAATATGGGTCTCATTTTCTTCCCGCCATAAAGCAACATAATTTATGTTGAACAGTTAGAGCAACACACTCCCACTGGTATGCAGGAGTTTCAGGCATCCTGTTAATGTTGTTCCAAAAATCTCACCCTTCATCCTAATCCTCAGTGCTTCAGTGGTTGGCACTGGCTTTTAAACTCTTTCTCCAATTTTTACATTCACCAGAGCCTCATTTATTTTACCCAAGAACCACTATTGGTTTGTTCTTCTGTAATTCAACAAACCTTCTCTCTCTGCCTCCTCCTTTCTACCCCCTACCCCCACCCCCGCAAAATCCACAGTTACTTGCTAAACACTGAAACATGCTTGAACAGGTATTCTCCTTGTCATGTGAGAAAAGTTACAATTAAAACATGTCTGGGATTACCTCTATTTCATGCTACCCCATTCAGTTGTGAACTCTAATTCCCAAACGTGTCTCACTTCACTCATGGTCAGTTCACTACTGGCGAAGAGGAAATGAATGGCTTATTTTGGAGGATGAAAGCATAGAGAATAGTCCTACCTAGGACATCCATCTCTTTCACAGGCCTCAGTCTAACTTCCAGAAAGATGAGCAATTTCTTTCCTTTTCCCCAGGGGTATTACATCTGAAGTATTAGATATGCATGGATTTGGGGGTCAATGAATTTTGCTGTGTGTTACTTAGTAATTATGAATTGAATGTTTGTTGTAGGAGCATAACAATGAAAAAAATTGAATTATGTGATAAAACAGTGGTTACAAAATACAACTGACCTGTTGATTAAGATGACAGAAATAACCACTAGTATAAATATGTTCTTAAATGTCGGGTTCTTTTGCTGGATTAATGTAAACTGCTTTGTTTGCAGGGTTTATTGTCATCCCAAAACCAGGCCAATTCTCCAAGTGGAACTGTAGTATAGTCATCCCACTACTGCGAACAAAACCCACCCCAGGACAAGGAGTAATGACAAGGGCACCAAGAGCTGCTCTCTTCAGCCACAAAGCATCGACATTTCTAAAATGGCCGAATGTAAACCTGGAATTCTGGGAATCATAGTGTGGTACAGAAGAGTAATATAGGTCCTTTTCCAGTGTGGTTTCCTTGGCTGCTTACCCAAAGAATTTTCTGTTTTAAAGTCATTCTTTTGGTATTGCAGTTAAAATGAGAAACTAGGTTTTCTTTTTACTTTAAAGTTCAAT
>CM053581.1:337113652-337200491 GCA_028627135.1 Pseudochirops cupreus | reverse complement strand
ATAGTGTAAGATAAAATCTTTCTTGGACAAAAATACCCTCAAGTTCAGTTGTTATAAAATAGTACTAAACCATTGTTTGTTTTTTGCACTGATTTTTTTTATACTTGAGGTGGTAAGACAACCTAGGAATGCACTCAGAGAGTCATTTTTCTGACTTCAGTATAATTCAGGAAGATGGATGCTGCAATCATAGATTTCTTTTTAAATTGCACTTAAGATAGTTTAATGCTAGAAGAGTACTTTAAATATGGACTTTCCCAGCATTGCTAAGTTGTGGAGATAAGAAATCCTTTGTATCTATTAAATGTTTATTTTAATAATGTTTCTAATTACAATCAGCTCTGTATTATATGTATAAATGTAATTCAGTGGTTGGGGAAAATGGCTTTCATCTAGTAATTTTCATCATCATTTAAGAGTATTTCTAACTCAGAAAAACATTAATATTAAACTATTTTAAATATGCATCTTGTTTATTTTCTGTTAAATTGACTCAATTTTGATGTAATCATTCTGTTGTTGAATTAAATGTTTGGTTAGTAATTATTTTATTCCTTGAACACCTTGTCCTCTCCAGGCCTTTAAAAATTCAGTTTTACTGAGGCTATTCATGAAAACTACTAATTCTGAGTTCATTCTCTAAAATTCAGTCTCTATCTTCCTTCTGTTCTTTTTTCTGCAGGGATGACTTTTTTAAAGGCCTTTGTGTGTTATGACATGGAATCTTCAAAGTTTGTGTTTTTTTAAGTTTACTATTCAATTCCTTTGTCTGACAACAGAAATCCTTTTGTGCAAAGATCTATACTCATAGTTAACTACATGTCTTCTGAGGTCAAAAATTAGATTACAACTGTAAGGTCAATTTGCATTTGGAAACCTTACAGAAATCTAAGCATGATTAAGGATTAAGCATAAAGGTGCTTTTCATACTAATCATTCAAATGTAAGATGATCCAAAATGTCTAATTATTTCTCAGGTCTAATTTTTTTAAAAACTAATTAAGTTGCACACAAGTGACACTTTATCTCAGGTTCTCTCCAAACATATTTGTATAATATCCTCCAGAAAAACTGTCACTCCAGCAATTGCCAAGTAGAAAAATATTTCTCATTAAAAAAGTCATATACAATTTTACCTTTTTGGGTGTTTATTTGGTGAAAACCTAAACCATAAAGCAACAAAACAATATGAAATAAATATTTCATTTGATGTTACTAGGATCATTTATCACCATAAGTGAAAGTTAAAAATACCTAGAAAAGACAAGGATTTCATTGATTAAAAGTACAGGATGTGTTCTACACTGTATTTCCTAAAATATGGAACAGGGCATAGGTCCGTGTGATTGTTTCCTTGGATTAGTGTCACACTAGGTCTTCAGGGTTTGGATTGATGAATTTGACCTTTAATAACTTAAGTATCCTAATACTCTTGGTACATCAAAAGACCAAAGATTTAACTAAATCTATCTCCTCGAGGAGAAATGTACAGACCAGAGAGTAGCTGAGGAAGCTCCCCCTCCTCTCTCCTTACCTGTGTGGATAATTTGGACTTCTATTCCAGGATGAGTAAACTGGTCACTCTTAGTCCTAGGATGTCTGCAAAAAGTAGCTACAGTCATCTGACTGAAGATCCAAGGGATGGGTCCAGATTCTAGAAGTTCCAAACTTGAGCATCATCTTTAATCAAACATCAGAATGAAGGCTATATCAGTAATGTGTGTGACATTTTTAGTAAAAGCACTACAATTTGTTTTACACGTGGCACAATTACAGTTGCATCTGAGTATTACAATATTTCCTACACATTGTAGTTATCAGCTATTATGAAAGACATGAGAGGAATGGAAGAATGTCTTTCATGGTTAATTCTTAGCTTGCATCATGACAAATCATCCTTCATATCCTTTGACACAAACACCACCAACATTTTAAGAAACATAAAATTACCAGCAATTTAAACAGAATCTTAAATGTGCCAAAAAACCCAACAACAAAATCCTGTTTCTTCCTTGGACACCTAACTTGAATTTTTCCCACTGAGTACAGTGATATCTTAGATGAGTTTGGAATACTGTATCATTTTCTAATTCTGTATTTCCCATCCATTTGTAGGAAACTACAGATGGAAAACTGAATGACATCCAGGAGAATAATCGTGCACATTAAATACTAAAAAACTTGGGCCTAAATGACCTTGTGGTTTTGTGAACATTTGGTTACTTAAATTATACTCTGTAGTTGAGAGAACCGTGTCAGTTAGGTACAGTTTGTGTTTACAGCAATGGTGTCACACTCACAAATGGGCGCTCCTAATTCATACATAAGGATTCCTACAGCCTGCACATTGACTTCATTTTGAAGTATAATATTATCTGGTTTACTGTATTTTTATGTATTTTGTTAAATATTTCCCAATTACATGTTAATCTGTTCAAGCTACACTTGGAAATGTTGTGGCCAGCTGGCCATATGTCTTGACACCTCCAGTGTCCGGCATCATGACAATTGTTACCTTCTGTGAGGTAAAGGATGTTGATTTGGGATATTACTTGCCAATGACCATATTCAAACTGAAAGTGTCAATATGTCAGTTTCCTTTGGAAACAATTATCCCTAATTCAAGCGTCTGTTTTTTCTAGTTCTTTCATAAAACTGATCTCTAGTCAGAGCTACAATACATACTTTAAAAGCAGCCTTCTAGAGACTATGTGAAGTGTTGGGTTGTAAACATTTTGTCTCTCTCAATATTTTATTGACTATCATGAGGCTCAGCCTATTCCTTTGTGGGATAGTTCCTGACTGCTAGAAAGTATTGAGCTAAAATTTATATTCTTACAGCTTCTACTCATATCCTCATAACTCCATTGCTCCAGGGGACAGTCCTAATTCTGTCCCCTGGTACAAAACAAATTGAGTCTAATCCTAACCTCGCTTATATACAATTATTTAAATTTTTTATACGTTATCATCCTGGTAGTTAAAAGGAGAAGGGAATAAACATTCGTTTAAATGACAGTTATCTCATTTGATTCTCACGAGAAGCCTGGGAAATAGGTGCCCGTTTTGCATTTGAGGAAACTGAAGCAGACAGAGGCTAAGCGGCCTGCCAGGTTTCACGGCCGCTAGATGTCTAGGGCCGCACCGAAGGCACGGCACGCGTTCTGACCCCGAGCCCAGCGCTCCGTGGCACCGCTGTACCTACAGCAGCAGGACGTGCGCCTGCGATAGCACATCTGACTCAGATTCAGCCAGTTTAGGCATAAAGGTAAAAACAATCATTCTTGGCCATAAGAAGCATACACATCCTGTTGTCCATGTCGCTCCCATCTAGGCGCAGCGCTGCGGAAACGAGAATGGGGGAGGGGAGGAGGGAGAAAGGGCCTGAGGCTGAGGAGAATGGGCCTCTTTTTAAGGGCTGATGGAAGCTCAGTGTAATCACTCTCAGTTTAAACCTGTTCTTCTGGTCTTAAATCAGTCAGGGATTCAGCTTCGAGCTGATTCGGAATAAAAGACACGCCTTCGGGGTCCTGGTTACCTTGGGAATGTTTGCAGTTACTAATAGGTCGCTATTTTGTTCTTCCCTGGGGACAAACTTCAGCTTATCTTATTCACAATCTCTCCCGTTTGGAGCTTGGCAAAGACCCATTGTTCTCACTGCAGAGCCCTGGAGTCATTCTCATTCCTGAAGACGGGTTAAGGGGATGAGCAGTGACGGGTCGGGAATGTAGAACTGAGCATAAAGGCAGTGTCTTGGGAACAGCACCAAGTTCTGTTCCTAGACAGGCTTTTCATTCGCATGCTGCGATCTTGGAGAAATCTTCTTTTTACCTACATTTTCCACCTCTGAAGTGAGGGGGCAAAACAATGATTCTGAAGATTCCTTCCAGACTAACATAATGAATTTGGAGATCTCTTTATTCCATAACTGTGTATAAGGCAGCATACCATGCTGAAACAAACACTAGGATTTGGATCTGAGAACCCAACTCAGCTAGACTTTGAGTAATTTATCTCATATCTCTAGACCTCATTTTCTTCCTGTCTGAGGGGTCAGTCCTAGATTTTGCTTCCATTTGTAAATCCTCTAATCCTAAATCCATGGAAAGATTCCATTAGCTACTCTAAAGGCACCAATAAAGTTCAGTGAACAGAAGGGAAACACCCGCTTTAGTCTGGGGTAGTTGACAGAATTTTGCTACCCAGTGACGTTGTAGATAGTTTCTGTTTGTCGCTACAAACTGGACTGGAGAATGGGCATCTTGCTAGCAAGACTCCAGGTCGGTTGTCAAACCAAAATAAGAAAGGAAACATTCACTTACCAAATGCGTGCCAGAGGAGGACTAAGTGCTGGATTTTTCACTGCTTCATGCCAGCACCTTCTCATCTGGAGCAGCATTTTGTCATATGTGATAGCCCTGACTTGGTACATAGAAGTAAGGTTATGATAATGAACCAGTTAAAGATACCTACTGATGGACCAACTACTTTTGCCTTCTACAGCTTTAAAAGTTTGCCTCCTGCAGGGAGTGAAAAGTTCTTGTACCTCCCTCAGCCATTTTCCCCCCAAACTGATGGGTAGTTTGTCTTTTGAAGGTGAAGGGTAGACCAGTTTCAGTCATGCCTGTTTCTTGGCCACCAGCATCTGCAAATTGACAACATTTTGATTTGACTTCTCTGACAGTGCTACAATTCTTCACGCAGATTTTGTACACCATTGCTGATGGCAGGGGTTCTTAACCTTTTTGTGTATCATGGAACCCAGTCTGGTGAAGCCAATGGTCATCTTCTCATAATGTTTTTAAGTAATTAAAGAAAATGTCAGCTTCAGGTAGAGGGTAGTGAAAATGAAAAAGCATTTTTCCCAACCACATTCACGAATCTCAGTGGACCCAAGATTAAGAAGCCCTTGTTTATATCATTTTATAACGGATAAGAATTTTGTTAATCAGGTGTTTTTAAGCACCTCCCATATGCCAACACATGCCAATCCAGGACTTACACATTTTATTTAAAGTGACTAGCTCTGACCAGGTGATGGAGGATGGACAGTACAGTGGAGTAAGAGTACAATAAAATCAACTATTTGAGTCCTTCTCTGACAGATCAGCTATCTGACTCTTACCTCAATTTACTAATCTGTCAATTAAAAACATAGGTACATTGCTGGTTACAGGGTCATGAAGAGAATGCTTTACAAGCCTTTAGAGCTCAAGCAGGCAGTCAGGTAGTACAGTGGATACAGAACTCAGCCTGGAGCTGAGAAGGCCTGAGTTAAAGTCTGGTCTCAGACATTTCCTGCGCAAATCACTGTGGCCTCTGGCTGCCTGTATCCTCAATCGTAAGGCAAGGGTTCTTCTAAGAGCACCTGCCTCCCAAGGTGGTTGTAAGCATCCAGTGAGAGGTGACTTAGAAAGAGTTTTCTGTAAACCTTAAAGCGGTCGCTATCTATTAATATTAATCATCCAAAAAGTGCTTACGGAAAGACATATTACTGAGATTTTTCTTTTTATTGTACATAGGCTGGAGTATTAAGAGACCCTGAGAAAAAGAGGTTCTTCTTCCCCCCTTCCCCTCATGCCTCCTTGTTGCACGGGGGGGTAGGGAGAGGGGAAACAGTTGACTGTACAGTATACTTTTTAAGATGAAAAGGCTCTGGGTTCCATGCTCTAGCAAAGGGGACCCCGGATGCATCCTAAATTGTTTAATGGAACTAAGGTAGTGAGAAGTTGTTTGACTATAATTCACAAAGTGATCCACCGCTCTTCAGTTGTCAAGACCTACTGTCGCCTGGACACTGGTTGCCAAGACACTGAAACTGTACCTTAAAATTTGTAAAGCACTTTATATATACCCTGTTGTACCAAACAACAACCCTCAGAGGTAGGCACTACAATTATCCCCCTTTTATACATGAGGAAGAAAAATGAGGTGACTTGCCCAAGTCGCAAAGCTATTAAATGTTAAGAGGGCTAGATTCAAACCCAGACATTGCTCATCCTTTAGCATTCTGAAGTTTTCAGAGTAGGATATATGGTCACTTTAGCACATTTTCTAGAAATTATGTTCTTGGGCTTCCCCACCATTACTGCTAAATTTCAATTAAATGTTATGGAAAATATGAGTTTATATTTCAATCCAAATGAAAAGGGGGGGGGTAAAAAACCCCTCAACTGGATGATTTCAATAAGCTCCTCTTCATACGTGCCAAGTATAATTTATACTGGGATGTGATGTCTGTAATAGTTTTTAATTCCTGCTGATGGTATTTTTAGTTCCTTTGTATGTAATTTGGTTCCCTTTCAGCATTTTTCCTACCTGTTGGTTTGACGTTTTAGGAAAACCTAAAGCAGAATAATTGATCCTTCTGGGGATTTTTGTCCTTAGAGCAAAGCTAACACATGGCCTAGCCCTACAGAGAATAAGAGATAAAACACAATGAATTTATCCATTTCATTATCCCTCTGCCGTCAATTAACCAGGTAACTAACAAAACTCTTTGTATTATGCTGAAATAAGTGTCGAAAACCAGAGTTAAAACTGACTTCTGTTTCATATAGTGTCTGAACTGATTTTTTTTCTCTTGACATAATTCAAGTCCAGTAATTATCAAACCTTCTTCCCAGTATTTAATCTACTGAGAAGCTCCAAGCATTATTATTCATGGATTAGGTTTCAAGGTACTATTGAAAAGTATTCATTCAATTTAGATTAATATAGAGAACTGGAGAACTTAAGGAAGTGAAGAAGCACAAGCTGAAACAATAACTAGAGGTTTTACATTTTAGAAAATATTTGTGGCAAAAAAACCCAAAAAACCAAAACCCAACGTGCACACATCGTAACAGCATCCCAAACAGGTATTTTTATTTAGGAGAGAATTAGATCAACTATTACATTTCCTATCCAGGAATTTGGCCAAAACAACCACTGGTAAGGTGGGGCAAGCACTGTGGTCAGAAGCCCCAATTCTGCCAAGTCACTGCACGAATCAGAGCCTCCGTTTTCTTAGGGAGATAAAATGTGTACCACCTACCTCATTGCACGGTTGTGAGGAAAGTGCTTTGTAGACTCTTAACTTGTTTTAGAAAGAAGATGTTCCTATTTATCATAACAAGATACCAATATTCTTTATAATGGAGCTTTCGATATAAAGAAGGAGAATATTTCATGCCAGGCTTTATCTGATGCCTAGCACTGCAAAAATGTGAAAAACCTCCATCAAGTCCTGGATTCTACTGAGGCAGCTGGGAAACAAGGAAGAAGGACAACCTGTATAATGTTGCCCCCACCAATGTCATTTCGCAGCAGTGTGACTGATATGTTATAACCAAAAAGCAAAATCAGCTACTCACCTGCAACACCAACCCAATGATTCTCTGCACTGGGTTCCAGCTTTACCCCCCTGAGCATGAACCCACTTGATCCTCCATCATGACAGCATGTTTTCATGGCACCCACAATGATGGCAGGCTTGGACTGCCTGAATTATGGTTTGTTTGTTTATTTATTTTTAAAGAAAGATGAACTACAAAAGAAACAAAGTATTTTACCTTCAACTTGGGAAATGTCATTTTGGGATCAAGGTAAAAAAGCCTACTCTATGTTGTACACAAAGTTGGAGGACTGTGGCATCTTCAGAGAGAGGACCTAAATTCAAATTCTAATGATTATATGATTAAACTTACCCAAGTGTTGCAGAACTGAGCCCTTAGCAGGAAAAATGCATATTTCCATAAGAAAGTTTTTTTTTTATTTATTCCTTTAATATTTCAAATAAAACAAAATTAAGCTTTGCTGAAGTCCTTGTGACTGTCACTTTTCATTACTTTGCTACCAGAAGATGTAAAATAAGGCTGAAGGGATTCACAAAGACACAGATTTATCTTTAGAATTAAAAAATATCATAGCTTACTCTTTAATATCAATCAGTTGTTTTCAGTAACATAATCCATAAGACATTCGCACAAGAGCTTTGTAGTTATTCCAATATAATGTTCTAACAGCTTAACATTTTCAAACAAACTGAAGTTATAAAATGCACAGAGCTCACAGTTCAACAAGACCAAGACATAAACAACACATAATATAAAAACCTTGTTTACCTGTTTCGACTTTTGTATAAAAAAATTACAAAATGCCCATCTCCCTCCAAAAAAAAGTCTTAACCCCACTAAGATGAAATAAAAACCCTGGAATTTGATGCTTTTCACAAATCCATTCAAATGGAAAATACAGTACAAGCGTTTATAAAGTGCAAATACAAAGTGCATTTCTGATCTGCTAAACAACTGACATCTTTTCAGGAAAGCTACAAGTGCCGACTAGACATAGCCCTTAACCATCTCGTGCCTATCTCGTGAAGGTCCTAGAGAACTTCAGGGAGCCTTCAGGTAAGGCATGTCACTTGTCTGCTCCCCAGAGCCCCTCTGTTACATTACAGAAGCACAGTTGATTCTGCTTCTCTGCTTCCATTCACTCCTGGTTTTATAATCCAAGTATCTGGAAATAAGACAAGCTGTTCAGTATCCTCCACTTTTTCTTTCTATCGTGGGCAAACGGTACTGTTTCATGTTAGACTTAATGTCCTTCTGTGTATCTGTCTGTTAAAGAAATTATAGACACGTTCAAGTAAAGACTCACAGGCTCTGAGAAATATGATAAAGAACAAGTCAGAATTGGTACCTTCTTGTTTGTTCCAATGTATTTCAGAGGCTTTAAGATGGGCACTTTTCCACTTGTCCCAGAGCCATTGAGAACAGCACGCAGGGTAGGGCTGGAGTAGGATGAGAGTTGGGTTACTCCAGAGACCTTCAGTTTGGGCAGTTCCACTGGACAGGTAGATCCCTGCCTCTCTGAGTGCTCGTCAACTTGTTTTAGATACTGTTTGTTTAAAACACACACACACACAATGAAGGTCATTTTAGTATGACTTAGGCAAAAATGTCTTAAATTGAAGGACAAGAAATCTGGATTTCAGTCCAGACTATCTTACTAGCTGTCTCGCCCCCTTCTCTCTGAGCTGCAGTTTGCTCACCTGTAGGGTGAAAGAACTGAACCAGGTGAGATGATCGATTTATTGCTCAGATACCTCCTCTTAAGCTGTAACATTTTATGGTTCCATGAAATAACATTTTCTTTTCTAGAAGCAGTATTGCAGAGTCCTTTATTTTATTTTATGTTATAACTCAAAAAATTTCATAGATAGGATGTGACTATAAGTGGACTATGACTGTC
This sequence comes from Pseudochirops cupreus, assembly GCA_028627135.1. Lineage (NCBI taxonomy): Eukaryota > Metazoa > Chordata > Mammalia > Diprotodontia > Pseudocheiridae > Pseudochirops > Pseudochirops cupreus. The sequence continues at coordinate 337,191,254 of CM053581.1, read as the reverse complement.
CATTAAACCAAAACATGTATCATTTGTATATATCCAGACGAGATGAAACAGTACAGTAATAATGGGAAAAGCCCTGGGACTTAGAGTAAAGATGACCGTGGGAATGGTCGGAAAGACAGCCAGCTCTCCCACATGTACTAAACCGAAAAATGTTCAATAAATCCAAAGACAGCCTACACTATGCATCTTTATCCAGCCCAGGATTTCACAATAAAATAATCAAGAAACCTTGCAGGCACAGAAGAGGAGGCCCTGCCAGAAAAGCCAAGGTGAACACAGGTGAATAAGCCAGAAGCTTGCCAATGCTTAGATCCTCCTCGGCCTAGGGCATCTGAAGCTTGCAGTGCTCTTATCTGGGACAGCAAGCCTTGAGTGCGCCCATGTCTAAATCAAGGAGGGCAGAAGGGGCCAAAACACCACAATGCTCTGACTACATATCAGGGGTTGGTAGCTCTCAGACCAAGATCATTCCTCCCCATCTCCTCCACCCCGGCCTTTCCAAGCTACTATCCAGACTTCTGCATCATGCCTAAGAAGAGAAACTTCTTAGTCCTGAAAGATCATTTGGGCCCTGGAATTACCCTTCTCCCTGAAGCTCCTCCCTCTGATCAGATGGTTCCTCCCAGAACCTCCATTTAAAAATGGCAATCAGGACAAATATCTCTTCATTTCTTAACACATCTCTCACTGCAATCTGGACTTCTCTATTAAGCCCCTGTGCTGGGTATCTTCCTAAAGCCCCTTCACTACTAACCTTTTCAGCTTCCTTTTATAAGTTGTCTTCACCCATTAGAATGTAAGCTCCTTGAGGGCAGGGATTGTCTTTCTTATATTCATATTCTCCGTGCTTAGCACAATGCCTAGTACACAGTACTGTGAGTGCTTAAAAAATGCTAGCTGACTAATTCACCAAAAGTCTGCAGCACTCCTAAATAATATACTCCAGCGAGCCCTGAAGACCACAGACCTAAAACCTGCCAGTATCCTGGCATACCAAGGGAAGCGTACGCTAGGGAGACCAGTCCATTAGATTGAAGTCAGAAGGGTCTGATCGCATGGAAGAATGCAGGAAGGAATGAAGCTTTGTTTTGGAAAAATATCCCAAACCAGATACTGAAGCTGGAGAAAACAGTAAACAGAAGAACATACTGAACACTATGAGGAAATATGTGTTGAGCCCAAAGAAACGTCAAAAAAGTAATTCCATAACAACTACAAGCCTCAGAGAAAATAAAAATGGCTCGGCTATAACAACTTACAAGAGTGTCTGGAAGAAATGAAGCAAGAGATAGAAAATGAAATTAAAAATTAAGAGGTCTGTAATAAAGAAATGGAAGGAGAATAAATAGCTTAGAAAAGAAAGTGGAAATTCTTACCCAAGTAACAGACTTCCTGAAAATTAGAATATACCAAACAAATCAATGACACTTTTGGAAAATAAGAAATATTAGGGCAAAATCAAAAGACTGAAAATAATAGGGGAAAAAAGGTATCTATTATCAAATAGCCAACTTTGAAAATGAGTTAAGGTATCATAATGAGAGGTAATTTAACAATCATCAAACTCCCTGAAAACTATGATTTAAAAAAAAAAACAACAGCTAGATACTACGATAGATCTCTGGCAATGAGTGAATGAGAAAGGAGAAAAAAATATACATATATACACACATATCTATAAAATTTTAACTTCTAATTTTAACTGCATTGATTTTAATCAGTAGATGGATATTTCAATAAATCTTAAATGAAAACTGCCCAGGATCTACTAAAACCAAAGGATGAAGTGAAAAAAGAAATAATGGACCAGTCACCTCCTAAAAGAAAATCCAAATGAAAATTCCCAAGAACATCAAGGTTTGCAATACAGAAAGAGATCAAACACCAAATAACCAGTCAGAATCACACAAGACTGAGCAACCACAACCAGTACGAAGAGGAAATCTTGAAATATAACCTTCCAAAAAGGGGAACAATAAAGGCTTAAAACCAAGAATAATTAGCATTTCTATAAACAAAGTAGAACAGAAAAAAAAGGACTGCACATAAAACTAAATCTCTGTTATGTAGAACTTCCTTTTCATTTTAAGTAAATTCAACATGTAACTTTCAAATCTATCCTATTTGTCTCTTTCCCTCTGGCCTTCCTTTTATTCTCTTCTGGTTTTTTTTAAATGTCCTATCTGGTGGTCTTCAGAGAAGAGAGAAAAGGGAATGAAAAAAGAATACACTTGAGAAGAAAAAAGGGGGTGGAACATACCATTTTTCCTAACTGAGATATGCAAGAAGAATATATAATCAATCAGTAAACATTTAAGTACCTACTATGTGCCAGGTACCATGTTAAATACTGAGTATACAAAAAAAAGGGCAAAAAATAGCTCCTGCCCTCAAGGAGCTTATAGTCTACATGAAGGAAGGGGTGGGGGAGCCTCATTCAAATCGGATAAAGGAGAGTTAACAGAAACACTGACAGCTAGGTGGCACAGTAGAAAGAGCACTGGGGCTGAAGTCAGGAACACCCATCTTCCTGAGTTCAAATCTGACCTCAGACACATATTAGCTGTGTGACCCTAGACAAGTCATTTAACCCTGTTTGCCTCAGTTTCTTCATCTGTAAAATGAGCTAGAGAAGGAAACTGCAAACCACTCCAATATTTTTGCCAAGAAAATTCCAAATGGGGTCACAAAGTCAGACAAGACTGAAATGACTGAAAAACAAATGGAAACACAACACACACACAAGAGTGGTACTGAAATGGATTAAACAGAAGTGGGCAAAGACAGGGAGAAGGGAGGCAGAGTCAGAGAGGCAAGAGTAAGAAGCAAAACAAATGTCAGCTTCAGAGGCTTAATTGTGAAGGGAGAATTGGGAGAAAAATACACAGTAAAAAGTAGGGATCAAGATAGAGAAGAGGTGGAAAAGAAGAGCAGTGGAGTCCAAGTAGATCGCTTCAATTGTAAATCACTAATGTTAATCACACTCCTTTTATCTCCTCTTTTATATAGAGGTGGCTAGTGTCAAAGAGAAAAATATTAAAAAGTATGATGTAGGCAAATCCACAATTAGCATTCATAACACTGAACTTGAATGTGGTAAAGTTACCCAGGAGATAGATGAGAAAAGAATCCAAAAAATACTGGTTGTAAGAAACAGACTTGAAACATATAAATACACATAGTATTTAAATAAGAGTCTGGAAAATAATACATTAAACTCCAGGTGAACTCAGAAAAGCAGGAGTGGCTGTCATGATCTTAGATAAGGCAACAATACACAGAAAGGGTTCAAAGAAATAAACAGGAAAACTACATTATCCTAAAAGGTATCATAGAAAGTAAAATAATATCAGTACTTAAAATATATACACAAAATGGCATGTGGGGGAAAACTGGATTACAGGAATAGAAAACTCATTTTAGACCTAGACCAGAGGTTCCCAAACTTATTTGGCCTACCACCCCCTTTTCAAAAAAAAAAATTACTCAGCCCCCTCCACCCACATATTTACTTTCTTTACCTTTTAATGTTTTTTTTGATTTGTGTCATTTCAAAAAAATATGATTTTTTTTAAAAAATGATGCAAGTGGGGTTTTTTCCTACATTGAAACTGTGATGATGCAATATTGTGTCATGTAACCATACAGTATCAAATTGTAAACAAGTCATTATACACACATATTCCTCCAATGCTTGTTGGACTTCCCAACAACGTGCGACACACACTCATCTGCCAACACTTGCTTTTTAACACACCTGTCAGTGAACTTGACTGCTGATTAGTTATAACTTGCATTTTGTGTGTTTATTTGGAAAATAATATAATCACTATGACTTCAACTCTGTTACATAACAGATGAAACATGTAAGAACGGTTTTTCAGAATGTTCTTCTCTTCTTTCCTTATTCCTCCACCACCCCCTTATTTTTATTCAGTGGTCTCTAGTTGCACTCAAGGTTACTACTGCTCCCCTGAATTGTTCCAGTGCCCCCGGGCAGTGATATCACCCACTTTGGGAACCTATGCAAAACTAACAAAAAGGTAGACAAGAAGTTAAGGACCTGAATGAGATTTTAGAAAACTTAGATATGACAGATCTCTGACAATTAGTGAATGAGAAAGAAGAAGAAAAAAAATACACATACACACATATATAAAATTTTAATTTAACTGCATTGATTTTAACCAGTAGATAGATATTTAATCAATATACGGATAAAGTTCTGGGCCTGAAGTCAGGAAGACTTCCTGAATTTAGATTTATTCTCAGATACTAGCAGTGTGTCCCTGGGCAAGTCACTTAACCCTGTTTCTCTCAAGTAAAATGATCTGCAGAAGTAAATGGCAAACCATTCTAGTATCTCTACCAAGAAAACCCCAAATGGGATCACGAAGAGTTAAATGTGGCTGATAAAGCAACTGAAAAAAAATTCCAAAATCATTCAATTATGAATTCCCTTTTAATCTAGCAATATCACTACTAGGCATATACCCCTAAAGAGATCAAAGAAAGGGGAAAAGGACACAGATGTGCCAAATTATAAGCAAAGAACTAGGGGGATGACCACCAACAGAAGAATGGCTGAACAAAATATAGGACAGTTCTTGGGGCGACTAGGTGGTGCAGTGAATAGTGCACCAGCCTTGGAGTCAGGAGGACCTGAGTTCAAATATGACCTCAGACACTTAACACTTACTAGCCGTGTGACCTTGGGCAAGTCACTTAACCCCACTTGCCCTACGTTCCCCTCTCCAAAAAGCAAAAAAAACCAAAAAACAGACAGTTCTTGCTTTACATGAACTTGTACTACACAAATTCAGCTTTACATAAAACATTCTTTCAGTACCTTGCAGCCTTCCCCCACCCAAAAAAAAAAAAACCATCTAAAAACTTCTCCAAGTAAAAGCAGAACAAGAGACTACTGCCACTGCTGGACTTGGCTTGAGACCTCCAAGCAGCCAGAGAGGAGTCCTTTGCACCACTCTGCCCGCCACTGTGTCTGATCCCTGCATGTCTTATCTTCAATCCATCAACGCTTGGGTACTGCATGTCTGTCCCCAGCCCCTATGTGTTGCCCATCCTTTCCTATGTCCATGTGTCTACACAGCATGTGTTCTTTCTCAATTCTATCCAGGCCTCCACATGGCTGTCCTCAGCCAACACATGTCCTTAAACTGTGTGTTGGCCCCTCCTTTTGCAGGTGTGCAACCCCTTTCCTGCTTCTCTCTCTCCCTTCCCCACAACCATGGGCAAATGTGCATTACATAAAAAATCGCTTTACACAGAAGTATGCAGAACAGTCTACTTATGTAAAGTGAGAACTGTCTGTATATAAATATCATGGAGGGTTATTATGCCATAAGAAAAGATGAAACCAATGGACTGAGAGTGCTGAAAAACTTGTAGTATATGAATTGATGAAGGGTACAGTAAGCAGAATCAGAATATTCAGTGACTAAAAGAGTTTTTTTTATAAAGAAAAACAACTTTAAAAGACTTAAGAACTGTAATCAATGCAATGATCAGCTATGACTCCAGAGACCAAGAATGAATCACGCCACCTGACAGAGAAGTGGTGGACCGGAGGTGCAGAATGAGATACGTATTTTCAGACATGGCCAACACATAGACTCATTTTCCTTGACCATAATTATTTGTTACCGAGTGTGTTGGAGTTTTTTTTTAATTTGGGAAGAGATGGGAGCTACTGATAGTGATACCAGGAAAAAGTATCAGAAGAAAGAAAAGAGGATCGTTGAAGTATTTTTTTTAATGCACTCAAGAGAGCAGAAGGAAATTCAGAGGAGACAAGCAGAAGAGCTTCCAACAGTGTTGATTACCCACTTTTTTGAGGGTACACAGCAGAGATCTGGGTTTTCATTGCTCCTCTTTTTATGTTCTTTGTATATGAAATTTTCCCTTATGTTGGTGTCTGTCAAGTTCACAAAATTAACATTGAAAAACTGAAAGGCAAAAGCACTGGCCTACAAATAAAAAGACCCTTGGCAAGGCCCAGCCTGACCACAAACTTGCTCCATGCCCCTGAGCACTTCACTCCGTCTCTGCTCACAAGCACTGTAATCCTTGCTTTACTGCCAAAGAACCTGAGGCAGACAGACAGGAGAGAAGGGATTTCTCTAGGTCACACAGCTCGTAAGTGTTTGAAGCTGGCTTTGATTGTGGGCCTCCTGACCCCAGCCTATGGGGTCTATGCCCTGAGCCACCCAGCTGCCTAGGAAGGGGAGGGATGTATGGTGATGCTGGATAGCTTGGGCCAGGTAGAAAAGGGCTTTAAAAGCTACAGAGAAGGGTTTACACTATATATAAACTAGTGGCATATACTAGTGGTAATAGGGAAGCAATGGAGTTTATTAAACAAGGCAGGGATATGGTCAGATCTGCCCTCTGGTAGTTGTGTGGAAGAAGGGTCAGAGTGAGTGGAAACTTGAGGCAATAAGACCAAAGAATCATCCACTTTGAAATGTCTGAATGCGCACGTAAGTGGGACTGCAACTCAGTTGTTGGGAGGAGCAAATGAAATGGTATTTACAAAGCCATATGTCTGGCATGGAGTAGACACTTCGTAAGTGCTTGCTCCCTTCCCCCAACCTCTTCCTGCATTCTATGATTGAGCCAACTTCTTTCTTTTTTTTTTTTTCAGTTCAATTCAGCAAGCATTTGTTAGTATAGGCATAGCACTTTTCTCATAATAGCCCTGTGAGATAGGTATTTTTTTCTTGTTTTTTTTATATTTTATTTTATTTATTTTCATTAACATCATTCATTTCCACAAGATTTTGAGTTACAAGTTTTCTCCCCATCTTTCCCCCACTCCCCCAAAACAGCCATCCCCTTGTATAACCCCTTCCCCAACCTAATCTCTCCTATGTCCTCCCCCATCACTTCTCTAACTTTCCAACAGAAGCCAACTTCTTTCAAAAAATCATGTTTATAAGCACCGACAAAGGAGGCATGGCTTGGAGAGTGACCCATGAGGCACTACAGAAGGAGGGTGCAGGTCCCCAGTCTTCCCCACTGCACCCACCGCTTTGTTCAGCACTCTACTTAAACCATAACTGACACTCAAGACTTGAATATTATATTATGTTTGAAATGCCCTCTCAACAGGGATGAACACAGCAGGACTCTCACTTCCTTTATACAGAACACAAAATGAACTGCTACAAATGAACACATTATCTAAGGCCGTATGGCTAGTGAATAAAGCTGGCCTCAGCATGACAGAAGCTCTGCTTCTGATACATACTAGACACATGACTCTGGGTAAGTCTCTTAACCTCTCAGTGCTCCAGGCAGCTCTTTAAGACTCAAAGGGCAGAACAAGGGCTGATCTGCATCGGTAGAAGGAATTTCCTCAAGAGCTCCCTACAACCATGAAATTACAGGCCTAGATGCCAAAAGAAAAAGAAGATCTTCATAGTTTGGGAGGATTTTGTTGTCGTTATTGCTTTTCTCTACACACTGTTAACTGATACTGAATTTTCAGTACAGCACATCCTCCAGGTCTCTGTCACACCACGGGTTTCTGTATCTCTGAAAAGTTAATTGGGGAAGAACATCTCCACTCACCTAAAAGGAATGTCTGCTCCTCAAAAAGGGCAGAGCTACCTAGTCATTTAAACTGAGCAGACAAATGGCAGCCAAAGGCTGAGTAAAACACGGTGGGGCAGAGAGCACACTTGGAATCAGGAGTCCCATGTTGGACTCTCAGCTCCAACATGTATTCACCTTCTCGGTGGCCAAGGCTTTACCTCAGCTGTGAAACAGGAACAAAAATACTTTTGCTACATATTTCACTGTGTTGTTGCAAAGGAAACATTTTGAAAACCTATAGAGATGAGCTATTATATGCAGCATCAACACAAAATTAAAACTCAGCATGTTGCCAATTTAATCTCTTTCAATGTTTCTAAATCAAAGAATGACTTTAGCGGTTACATCTACTATAAATGAAGTACTCTCTGGGACTACTGTAGTACAGGTCTGCACAAGAGTGGCCCGCAGGCGACAGATTGTGTAGGCCTGGTGTGAGAAGTAAGATGGAGATGACCACTTTCACAAGATTATAGAGAATTAAAACCAGTAAACAGAGGGACTTTCAACAGCTCTAGTGTTCAAATTTAGCATCCTCTTCTTTGCAACTTGGGAACATTTTCCCTGTGATGGAGGATACAGGAAGATTAGGGCGAGTTGTACCAATGGTTCTTTATCATTCAGACATAACAATTGCCAGATTTCTCTCGAGCTTAATCAGAGAGGGGCTGCCTTAGCCAACATTTTATTTACATATATGTCCTCCTACCAAGAAGTCTCTGAGGTAGTCATCAATTCCAGATTCTTAGTCCCACGTAAAAGACATGTATTATAAACAAACACTTTATGGGGGAGGAAATCAGTATAAAGTCAAGTATGTGACAAAATTTGTTACCTGCTTTTTGCCTTCCTTTGAAATCTGCCACACATTTTTGAATGACTCTGCTTCTCCCAGACGTTCTGTCAATCCTATCTTCCTGCGGGCTACAAGAGCTTGCTTCTCTGATACCCTATGATGAGTAGAAATATAACTGTTCCTCTGCTATATAACAGTACACAAAGATACCATGGCTACTTGCTTTCCATGCCTTAAGATATGACTCAGTTTACCCACTGTCAGCAACTGTTAAGGGACTATCTTTCCCTAATTCATCACTTTTAGTGTAATAGTCAGAACCATGGAACTGGAGATCTCAAACTAACATATGTATATGCTCAGGTATCCATGGGAAAGTTAACAAAGTCAGCTGGACAACTACACAATTACATGACACTCTTGGAGAAGTATCTGTTTGTAGTGTAAAGATAAAGAGATGAAACTTATTTTCATATCTGTGTACAGAATAAATCTCATTATTAGAGTCACACTACAGATACATAATTATTCTTTTCTAAACTAATACATCTTATCTACGCATGGATTTTATTTTTTGTTTGTTTTGCTCTTAGGAGGGGGGAAGGCAGGGCAATTGGGGTTAAGTGACTTGCCCAAGGTCATATGGTTAGAAAGTGTTAAGTGCCTGAGGTTGGATTTGAACTCTGGTCCTCCTGACTCCAAGGCTGGTGTTCTACTCACTGCACCAACTAGCCACCCCTTACATGTGGATTTTCTACAAGTTGCTAATACTAGGCTAGTTTCAACTTGCAAATTGGTAAGCTAGAGGTTGTTAGAAATTTGTGTATTGTAATCTAAAGTAAAAATTAAAACATGATGTAAAGGATCTTTCCACTGTCTAAAACAAATGTATTTCTCAAGTTTTAGGAATAGGCATGTTTCCATTATTTTTGTTGGTTCATGATATCATTCCACTCTCATCGAGACAGATGATCAAATTATTTAATTCAGTAAGAGAGGAAGAGGACTATTAGTCTTAGTATCACCTGAAAAGAGAACTTTTTACCTTACAGAAAATACTCCCCCCCTCTTGTTTTATGTTAACACTCCCACTTTGGGGGCCAATTCACCTAAAGAGTAAGATTTTTTTAAAGGCCTCAACTAGGCACATCAAATGCCGGGTGTAATAGCTGCTTTTAGCAAACAGCATGCTCAAATAAATCCAAAAGGTGGCCATTTGCCCCCTAAAAATGAGTTGCATTAATAGCTGCTATCAAAGGGTATGTAGACATGCACTGTTCTGAACATACCTCAGGAATCACAAAATCATAGAGGCTGGAGGAACCTCAGAAGTCTCTAGTCCAACTCACGGAATCCCTTCCCTACCATCCCTAATCAGTGACCCTCCCAAGGCTTCTTGCCCCTGCTGGCTGCTGCTACACAGCAGCGGTCCTCTAGACAGAGTCAGACTTGGTATGCAGCAAAGATGTTAGAAGCCTACCTTTGTTCTCGGAAATAAGAATGCTGCAGTGCCTGGTGGGCACTGATTCTTTCATCTGGGTCATATTCTACCATTGCATAGATCAGAGAAAGGCACTGAGGGGACAAAGTCGATGTCATCAGAGAGATTCCTGATCCCTTTTTAAAAGGAAAATCAAAACTCATAGCTCTTGACCTGTGTTAAAAGCCCAATGATAATAAACAACAGTGTCATCATTGAGAGGATTCAGCTGGTAAGCTATCACATCTCCCAAGAGATGGCTGTAGCTTCACAATTGCACTGGTTTAACATGGCAGCAAAGATTAGAATTATAGGTCCTAAGACTAGAAACAACTGTAGAGATCATTGATCATCCAACCCTCTTGTTTTACGAATAGGTAAATTGAGGTCTAGAGAGGGAAAGGGCCTTTATTTAGCTCACATAGCATATTTGTGACAAAATTGGGACTCAAACACAGGTCACCTAACTCCTACCCCAGTGCTGAAAGCCCAGTTCAAAAATGAGTTTTAAGCTGTTTGAAGGAACATGTTAGCATGTTAAAAAAAAATGGATCAATCAACAGGCATTTATTAAGTACTATACAACAAGCACTGTTCTGAGCACAGTGGATTGTCCTCTGCCCTCAAGAACCTTTTGTTCTACCAGAGTAACAACACTGCAGATGTCCAAGAATGACAAAATAATTTTTAATCAAAATGCTGGCCCATTCCTTCACCAAATGCAATGGTAAGATACTTTAATGAACCAATCTAGAGTAAATATGAATCACAAACTGGGTTTCTAATTTTAGCTCTGCCTCCCTCCCTGAGCTGCTATGGCTAGTGATTGTAAAGAAAGCCCACTAAACATTGTAAAGAACTGTAGATGCCTAAGCCATAAATATTTTGGTTCCTTAGCCTCAGGAGCAAATGTCTCCCAAGTCCCTTTACCCCCCAGTTTCCTGCTTTGTAAAATGGTAATGTTGAAAGTAGCTCTAAAGTTTTGTGATTATTCATTCAGTACTGTCTAAATATTTCTGGAGATCCCAGAAAATTTACACATATTTACATACTGAATATATATAACAATTTCCATCAAAGGGTCTCAAAGTATAATATAAATATTTACTGGTGACCATTTAAACTCTGGGCCCTGATTTTCAAAGAGACCCCTGATAAAGCAAAATCCTCAAAAATATGCTAGTCACCCGAACTGGTCAAATTTTCCTTTTGCCCCTTAAAATCACAGTCTATATAGTAACTATGCCTCTACAAATAGGAATTGTTGTCTTTATAAAACATTAGGAATAGTAAGGTCAACAAAGGGGATATGTCAAAAAGCCAAAAATAAACTAACAAAGAAGGCTTTGCCTCTACGTTTTTCATAGGGCAAAGCTAAGAAATGGACTGGGAATATAATGTCAGTAATGTTAGACTTATAATTAAAAAACAATGTACAAGTTCATAAGCAAAAGGTACCACGTGCTTACTGTTTGAATTTGGTAAGTGTTTTCCGAGGAGGTGTGCCAATAATATCATGGATTTTGGAGATTTGGTCCAGTTCATTAGCTCCAGGAAATAGAGGTTGCAGACTGAAAGAATATAACAAAATGGTATCACTGGTAAAATGAGGGAAACATTTGGAGTTATAGTCCCAGTACAGATATATTTATTACTAGCATTTCCTATACTCATCTAACCCTTCTTAGGGATCCATGGACTTCAGATTGAGAATCCCTGATCTTGGGGCGGCTAGGTGGTGCAGTGAATAGAGCATAAGCCCTGGAGTCAGGAGGACCTGAGTTCAAATCTGGCCTCAGACACTTAACACTTACTAGCTCTGTGACCTTGGGCAAGTCACTTAACCCCAACTGTCCTGCCTTCTGCCCTCCAAAACGGCAAAAAGAAAAAAAAAAGAATTCCTGATCTAATCCAACCCTCTCATTTTAAAGATGAGAAAACTAAGGCTCGGAAAAGAGCGGTGACTTGCACAGGGTGGCACAGATAGTTAGAAAAGTCAGAATTTGAACTCAATCTTCTGACACCAAATCTAATGCCCTTTCCTTTCCACTATGCCACCTCAAGGGCAGTCATTTAATCTAAGCCTTAGTTTCCTTATCTAAAAAACAAGTATTTGCGCTACCTAACTTAGAGGTTGTGAAGGTCAAAAACAGAAAAAGCGTGTCAAAATATTATGTACTCTATAAACATTAGCTGTTGTTATTAACTGTGTCATGGGGCTATTTATTGGGGTCTGGACTTGAGATTTCATTAGAATGGATAAGGGTGACTCCATCTACCGTGTAGGGTAGCAGCACCTTGCCTGCAGCTTATAGTCAGAGAGGTTAAGTGACTTGCCAAGGGTCACACAACCACTAGATAGCACAGGCTAAGCCTGAACCCAGACAGTCTTGGCTGTAAATTCAGTTCTTTACCCACTCAGCCACATCACTTCATAGGGTTCAGATCAAATGATATAAATGTATATGAAAGTACCTGGAAAATTTTAAAATTTTAGAGAAAATATAATTATTGTTACTTCTAAATTTCTTAAGACATAACCCTAATTAATATTCTCTTAATCTCCAGTCCTTCTTTCTAATCCTCTTTTCCCCTATCACCCTTATTTTCCTTAGTTGCCACCTTCATAAGTTTATCCACTGTTCTCTTGCCCTCACCTTCTACCCAAATTAATCTTGTCTATTTACCAAAGTTGTAAGAGCCACCTAATCCTCACCAAGAAACCCAGCTCCATCCTTAACATTCTACCATGCCATGTCATGTCACCAACAATGTTCAACTGCTAGCAGGGTTACCAAGGGGGATCATTTATTGGGCATTCCTGGGACTTACTTTTCCCAGTATCTTCCCACCACCTTTGAAGACTACTATAATGATCTCATTACTTCCCCCCCTCCTTTCTTTCCCTCAGTGACAGATTTAGCTTGGTTCGAGTTTAAGACTTGATCAGAAAATCAGTTTGCAAGTGGTAGGGCAGGACAGAACAAAACATACAGTTGTTGCTGTTGACAGTAACAACCACTATCATTCCTGTAATGGCCTTTAAGATTTACAGAGTGTTTTCCTCACAACAACCTTATAAGGTAGTCATATAAATTTTACTGCATGAAAAGGATTCAAAAAGTCGTCATTAATGGTTCAGTGTCAAACTGGCTCCTCTCCAGTGAAGTGGCCAAAGGATCTGTGCTTGGCCCTGTGCTATCTAGCATTTTTATCAGTAACTTGAAATAAGGCAGGACTGGAATATTCATTAAATTTACAGATCTATTAAGAAAAAAAAATTTCTTAAATGCCTGGTACATGTCAAGCACTGTGTTAGGCTAGAGACAGAGACAAAAAACCAGCTCCTATCCTCAAGAAGCTTACATTTTACATCCTAGCAAGGAGGATACTGTGTACCCAATCAAGCATATAAAAATACATACGGAATAAAAACATGGTAATTTGCTGTGTGGGAGGGAAACACTAACAGCTGGGGAGACAAGACCTCACAGACCTTTGAAAGAAGCTAGGAATTCTAAGTACAGAGTCTGGCACATGCTAGATGCCTGCTGACTGAGAGGCTGAGGTGCAGAGGACATTTCAAGCATAAGGAATGAAAAATAAACAAGCAGTTACTAAGCTCCTATTGCCTGCCATGCACTGTTAGATGCTAGCAATACAAAGACAAAAGAGAACCAGCTCTTGCCCTCAAGAATCTTATAGCTGAGCCAGAAGAGACAACATGTACAAATGCGAGGTAATTTTGCAGGAGAAGGCACTCCCAGCTGAGGAGAATTAGGAAATCTTCATGTAGAAGATAGATTTGAGATGAGTCTCGAGGGAAACTAGGGATTCTAAAAGCCAGAGGTGAGAAGGGAGTGCAGCAGAGGAAAAGAGTGTAGCGAGATGGGAGATGTAACGTGGTGTGATACACAACAGGAAGGACAGCTTGGCTGGACCCTAGAGGGTGCTGGGATCTGCTCATACCTGCTTGTAAAAACCAACTGTTAAATTTTCAGGGTGAGCATTTACACCTCAGAAACTGGCAAACACTACAAATCAGGACTCAATTTATGATTTTGTTGACTGTCGAGACTTAAGAAGGCGATGGAGAAAATGTTTATAATGCAGAGTGAACTTTAAAATGTTCTGCCCACACGTTTTTCCCCCAGAAGGCTGGTTGCAAACACTGACCATCACATCCCTGGCTGGACAACAAACAGTATGAATGAAGCGGAATGTAACAGCATTGGAGAAATATGGGGCTCTATGGCAAAGGGCTCCAAATGCTACACAGAGGAGTTTATATTTGATCCTTGAAAGGAGCTACTGGATTTTACTCAGGACAGGAGACAAATGGTGGCAACTTCAGGAAAATAACTAATTACACAGAGCCATGAGGGTCAGCTAACACAAGCGAATGACGATGTCTGGATCCAGAAAGATCTTGCTTCACAAGCCAGAGCACTGGGTTAAATCTAATAAGATAGAATTCAACAACAATAGCACAAAGTGTTATATTTAGGTTTAAGAAAAAAATCTTCCCAAGTACAGGAGGAAGGGTGGTTAGAGAGCAGCTAATCTGAAAAAAAATCTGGAGTTTTCGTGACTTGTTGGCTCAATGTGAGTCAGCAGAGTGTTGGAGACATTTTTTTTAAAGCTAATTTGGATCCTGGGCTGCATTAAGAGCCATAGCTTCCAGGGATAAGAAGGATGAGTTGAAGGAACTGGGGATGTTTAGCCCAGAAAAGAGAAGACTCTGGGGGAATGATGCAATTTTCAAATGTCTGGAGAACTGTTACATAGAAGAGGAATAGGCCTCAATAAAATTCCACCTTCTCCCTGAAGCCTTTCCCAACCCCTTTTAATTCTAGTCCCTTCTCTCTTTCAGTTACTTCCCATTTATCCTATATATAGCTTACTTTGTATATATTTGTCTGTGTGTTGTTTACCCTATTAGACAGTGAGTTCCTTGAGCAGGGACTGTCTTTGGCCTCTTTTTGTATCCTCAGTGCTTAGCACAGAGCAGGCACTTAATGAATGTTTACTGATTGACTGACTGATTGATTGATTGACTGGTCTGGCCCCACCTGTTCCTCTGGGCCTGGGGAAATTTTATGCTTCACCTCATACCTGCCCTGGCTTGTCGCTCAGGCTATGCTCAGGCCATGATTCTGGCCATCTTCTTGTAGAGTCTAAGACAGGATGGAAGAGTTTATAACTGCTCCTCTTTGGTTTTCTTCATCATTCTTCCTTCTGGTGTGATTTTAGAGCTTTATTTCAGTGTGGGTTAGGGGAGATTTGGCCTCATTTAAGTGATAATATACTGTTCTCTTCCCTCTGCTTGTCACCTTCCCCTCTCCACATACAAACCAAGTAGTTGTGGTGGCTCAGAGACTAAAAGCTAACCTAGGCTTAATAATGGATCACAAGAGTCCAATTCTGACATCACCAGCCACTTACTTCCTTACTTGGTTCCCTACCCCTGAGAACAAATAATCAAGGCTATAAGCCTTTTTCTTCTTATCCATTCCCATCAAAGGATCAAATTAATCAGAGCCACTTTAGTAGAGCTGTGATCAACAGTGGAAAAATAAACTCCCCAACTGTGATGTTTCCTTTTGGATACAAATCAATGATCAGTATTTGAGAATCAAAATGATAAAAAATAAGAGGGAAATTTTCAGTTTAGTATGAAACCAAAATAAACTACAGAACTGATTTTGAATGCACTTTTAAGGATGAAGTGGCATCAGACCCCCAACACTAACCCAGACTCTTGTGATTGAGCTTATTTTACAATCACAGAATTTTCCGTTTGATGGGATCCTAAAGATTATCTACTCCAATGCCCTGATTACACTGAGCTCTACCATATAAGAATGAGATGTTAGCACTATTTTTAATTCAGCAATTTTTTAATCTTTTAAATACTCTGATTATTTTACCTCATGATTTCATAAAACACACAGCCAGCACTCCACATATCCATCTTGTAGCTATAATAGCCATCTGTAAGGAGACATTCAGGGGCCCGGTACCAACGCGTAGAGATATATTCTGTATATGGCTGCTTAGAATAAACACTTCTACATGACCCAAAGTCTCCTAATTTCAGAAGATCCTGCTGCAAGAAAAAAAGCAAAATTTGAAGGCCCAAGTAAAATGTATCTTATTCTGTAGCTTCTTTAAGGAAAATAGCTTCAAATGTGCATTGATAAGAAAGTTACTGAGATGTAAACTTATTCTGCCAAACAACAAATGACTGACCTATTCTGGCACTTGTAATTATGCTCTCATTGATGAGATAAGGTTTATATTTGTGGGAACTATAAACATATATTTATAATTGCCCTGGAAATCAATTATTTGACGTCTGTCTCCAAATGACTACAAGCTTTAAAATATTTAAAGTCATCTGATAGAATGCTAACAGTGAAATAAACAAAATAACAACAGATTTCCTCATAGCTAGAACAAGGCATCTATCTATACACCCTAAGCAAGGTTTGAAAATTATACCCCCTGACCAATGGTCAACAACCACATCACTTCCCTCAAAACTTGTTATTGCCAACTGAAAGCTTCTAGCCTTCACTGTAACGCATACAACTTGACTAAAAAATAAATCCTGAAGGGTGGAGCCAAGATGGCGGTATAAAAAATAAATCCTTACTGTATCCTGAACAGCAGGATTTTTCTGGCACTCAAAATAGAGATACTGATTGGAACTGTGATTTCATCAATGTAGGTATAAATCTGAAAAGGTCATCCCTTCTACCAACGCGATTTGGCACGTTTTCTGTAGCTTATAGAGAACTGACTAAAGCACAGACTTACGCCCAGGTCTTTCTGGTTCTGAGGCCAGTCCATCTACCACACCACAGTGCCTCTCAGTAAAAACATGTGCAGTGATACAAACTAACATTAACAAATTTTAGTGGGCTGCTGTACCTTAGGTAAACGTCTCTGTGTTCTAACCCTAGTAAAGACTCTCCCACTCCAAGAGGACTAGTTCTCCTAGATATGACAAAACCTTCCCTACACCTCCTCTAATCCCCAGCAGCTTTCTTTGTTACTGTTGTTCTATCCTTTTATGCGGTAACATCATTAAAAAGTCTTGCAGCATTCGCCAGGACAGTCAGAGCGATCTGTTTTCTGTGCTTCTTGAAAGCTGGTGAGAAATTTTAGCGCTGACTCTGGTGTTTCTGAAGAACTTCATTCATTCATATTAAATGTTTCTTGTAAATCAATGACAGCCGTGTGTCAGATGTAAATGCACAAGGTAATAACGCGGGTGTATAGCACTTCATAGTTAAAAAGTGTTTTCCACAGTTTTTTCTTTGATTCTCAAAACAATTACTATGAGGTTGGTACTGCAAGGAATACCACATTTTGTGGATACGAAAGTTGGCTTTCAGAGAGATTTAGTGATATGACCAAGCTTACTACAGCTAACACATGTCTCAGTGTCGATTTCTGATCCCTTCCCATCAATCAGTCAGTCAGTCAATAAACAATTACTACTATCTGTCAGGCACTGTGGTAAGCATTGGAGATAAAAATAGAGGCAAAAGACAATGCCTGCCTTCAAGGACCTCATAATTTAATAGGGGAGAAAAGTCAACAAATATGTACAAACAAACTATATACTGGAAAAATAAGAAATAATTAAAAGAGGGAAGACATTAGAATTAAGAGGGTTGCGAAAGTCTTCCTGTAGAATATGAAAAATCACCTTTTCCTCTAAGGCTGCGGTCTCAACCTGTGGGTTGCGACCAGAGGAAAACACATATTTCCAAGGATCTTAGGAACCCAGACACGGCTCCTCTATCCTTCTCCAGGCAGGTCCGCCCACATGCAGATATGCCCACACACGAGTATTAAAGGGTAGCGGCATTAGGAAGGTTGAGAACCACCACTCTAAGGTAATATAGCACTTTGTTTTGTCCTCTTTCATAACGTTTCCTATGTCAAAGCCCAGTGTTCATGAATGCTACATTAGCACAGTATAATAGCTTATCTGCTGCCAAAGGGTCAGGCTAGCTAAAAACCACATGGTACGTCAACAAAATTTTTTGACCAGAGTGACCTATGAAATTGCAAAGAGTGAGAAGGGATGAAGGGAATAATACTGCCAATGAAATCATAAATCCATCAAAGTATATAATTTTGTGTCCTAACACCATATATGAGATGAGGGACTATATCTAAATTTTCATATTACTCCAGTGTTTAGCATGGTGCCTGGCATGGTGTCCTTATTAAAAAGTATGCTGAACTGGATGGGATCAAAAAGCTAGATTCTCTCAGATTCAAAATCTACTGAAAATATGGTATAACAGCTCTAACTCTAGGAGATAAGATACAGAATTTTGAATTCCATGTCAAGCCCAATACCATTTTTTTATGTAAAACATCTTACCTTTATTAATATATTTTCTGGTTTTACATCTCTGTGAAATATTCCATTTCTGTACCAACACAGAAGAAAAAATAGAATCAATTCAAATATCTTAAAATAATATTTTAATAAGTCTAAATTTTCTTGTGAATTTATGTTCATAAACTGAGTCACTTACCCATGCATGTGATCAAGAGACTTACACAGCTGGTACATATAGTTCATTATCTTCTTTTCTGAGAGTGGGCGCCTTCTCCCTATGAAAAAGAAACATAACAGTGACAGTTACATCTTTACTGAATTCAGAATAAGAGCCTACAAACTGAAGGGACATGAAATAAAAATGCATCTTCCCTCCCCCTTACAAAATAACAAGGAGGATCATTTTGTCCATTTATATGTAGTACATAGGCTATGTCGATTTTATAATTAAAATATAGATAAAATGGAAGTTATTTAAAATGCAACTGTATTTATTTCAATCTTTCAATCATGGTTTCTAGTTAATAATGATATGTATGAAACTAACAGTTTTGCTTGTCTTGAATCTGAGAACATCTCTGGGTCTTCCATTTTTTAACTCCCAAAATCATGGAAAACTTAAGGTGGTTGTTTGGGTTTTTTTAATGTATTTTCACTTGGGCTTGATATCTATTATAGGTTTTTAAGTATGATATAAAAACAGCTGTAATGGACAATCCTGAAGTAGGTTTTTTTTTTATATTTTTTAATCATCATAGGACAATGGTGCCTTAGAACTGCAATGCCCTAAGTATCTTGTTCAGAAGTTGAAACAAGAGCTGTTTTTGCATGAAATTCTTAGGGGCATGGTTTAGTAAAATATTTTTTAAATGTTGTGTTATACATATCATTAATGTACCATGTCTATAAATTTTTTAACCTGAGAATTCTAAATGTCACATTCTTTCTTTCTAGGTAAATGTTTCCATTTAAGCTTTATGATTATTTTCTTAGTTAACTGTCTATATATTTTTCCCCATTAAGTAATAAACTCCTTGAAAGTCGGGTCTGTTTTATATTCATTTTTAAAATTTCCAGCACAAAGGTCTTGCACAAATAAATGTTTGTTGATCTGAATTTTTGGTTTGTACTTTATTCTGGTACTAAGTAATAACAGTAATAATAATGTAGAAAATAATGTAGAAAAATAATGTAGAAAAAATCCACTAACAACTGAATTAAATATGTTAGTGTCAGTAATTAACTTTAATGTGATAATATAATGACTATTTCATATGACTTGTAATATGTTTCCAGAATTTATATGAAAAGTAAAGAATTAAACCATATACTTCATTTTGCTGTGGTATGCTGAAATTTCGTTAAAAAGCATCTATAGAAAAGTAAAAAAGACAGCACTTTTTATTTTGGCAAAGTCAAAGGCTGCAGAGAACACCAGCTCTCCTACTTTTACTCCCTTGACTATCTAAAACAAGCACGAGATTGAATATTGTCCAAAAAATCCAGAGAAACATCAGTAGGTCTTCCATCCATCCCAGGACGGCATAAAAATACACAAAAGCTACAGAACCTAGAAGAAGGATCCTGTATAGAAGTTAATGTGAGTGCAGGTAAATAACCTAGAAGCCCAAGATAGCACCTCAAATAGAGAGCACAGTAGAATTGAAGTCCCAGAGAAAATGAAAGACTATGGCAGTGTCCACTGAGTCAACTACAGAATCCTAATCAGGGGCAGTAAGGGCACTGGAAACTAAAGGCAAGTACCAATGAAAGAGAAGTCAGAACAAAAGGGCAAGGACCCGGGAAAGAGAGGTCAGGACGAAAAAGGACCTGACTACCACATTGAAGAGTTAAGGATGGGTGGAACCTGGTCCTGGTATAAAGTCCAAGATCATGAACTGGGCCTGGTGGAACTAGTGAACAAAAGACACCTAAATAAAGAACTCTTATAAATTTACAGCTGCCCAACAGACAAAAGAGCAACCCCACAATACCTACAAACTGAAATTCAGAGAAAAAAGAAAAAAACCTTAAAATCACAAATTCTGAAAGAGAACCTAGAAAAAATTAGGCAAGAGATTAAAAAATGGGTTTATAAATAAAAAGTTCTAGAAGAAAGAACTGGAAGAAGAATAAACAATGTAGAAAAGAAGTTAGAAAACTTTAGCTAAATAGCAGGCTCTTTGAAATGAATGGAGCAAATATGAAACAAGAAATATCAGAAAAAAATTAAACAATTGAAAATGTGTCTGGTACATAGCGAATGCAAACAGGTCAGGGAGAGACCATTTAAGAATCCTCAGATTCTGTGAAAATCATAACAAAAAAGTCAAAAAAAAAAGGGCTGGATACCATATTTTAAGAAACTGTAAAATAAAATTTTCCAGCTTTATTGGAACAAAAGTGGGAAAGGAAAGAAACTACCCAACACTCACCCCAAAACAAAAACTACCAGAAAGGTCCTAGCTTGAAGCCAGAACTTCTAGGTCAAATAAAAGACACTGCAAGCATCTAGAGAAAAAGAGATCCAGTACTAAGGAAACAGGATTACACAGGACTGTATTGCAACTATAAAAGAGAGAAAATCTTAAAATACAGTATCTTCATGTGACAAAAGATAAAGATTTACAACCCAGAAAAACTTTACCAGTAAGATTAAGAATAAGCCTGGGGGGCAGGAATGATCATTTGCTGGAATAGAAGACTTCCAAGCATTCCTGATAAAACTTTGGAGTAGAAACTTTGAAATATAAACACAGTAGTCAAGAGAAATATATAAAGGCAAAATATATAAAAGCAAACAGAAGGGACTCAATGATGATGAAAGGTTTTCAAGTTCTAAAAGGGAGAGAAGAGGCAAGCAATCCTTTAGAATCTGAATAAGAGTGAATTAAATAAGATGGGGGTTGACGGGTGTAATGGTAATGGAAACTGAAGATCTTCCCTGCCCCATAATAAGCCTAAGTTGAATTTGAGGACCTTTCCTGATTTGAAAATATACTCTGCCCCCTAATAGGCTGCATGTGCTCACTTGGAGCCTGTGGCAGGAGGCTTGTTCTTCAGGAAGGCACAACTTTTGTTACTTTGTAGTCAAGTGGGTCAGGAGGGTTGTGGTGTTCTCTGACCCTGGAGAAGGCTATATATATAAATATACCTCTGAGGGGAGGTTTTGCTTTGGGGCTCACTTTGGGAAGAGTTGTGTGATTTGGCCAGATGAGACTCTGGGCAGCCATCGAGCCCCTCAGTTTTGAAAACCCAGATGTTGGTGCCTCTCCCTCTGGTGACTAACTAGGTATGGATGTAATGGTCAGACAGCTGGAAATCCTGTCTGTTGAATTGTGTTATTTTCTCTCTGTATTTTTGTCTGCTTGTAACTTCTGTTTGTATTCTCTGAAGTTCAGGGTGCTGATTTTTTCTCCTGAACTAGGTAAATGATATATGTTTGATTGATTAAAGCAGTGGTTCTCAATGCTACAACTCTTTAATACAGTTCCTCATGTTGTGGTGACCCCCAACCATAAAATTATTTTCATTGCTACTTCAAAACTGCAATTTTGCTACTGTTATGAATCTATCTGATATGCAGAATGTATTTTCATTGTTACAAATTGAACATAACCCACAGGTTGAGAACTGCTGTATTAAAGTAAGATTGTTAACCCTTTTTGAGTTGCTTTCCTTTAGAAAAGCAGATCAAAGAGCCTGTGTTAGCAGCCATGTTGGGTATGCTAGGGTGCTTGCTGCTACAAGGGGTGGGGATAGGAGTGGGTTTATACTTTGGATGTACCATGACTGAGGTAAGCTCATTTAGTAAAGCTGCCATAGCTACTGTTACAGAAAGGAAAATCTGACCACAGACTTTTTAGAGAGTCAGATGAGCAAAATCTTAGGCTTCAAAGCATGATGAGTACTTTTGCAGCCTCCAAAGTTTCAGCATGCCCACATCCTGGAAAGGAAAGCTGGAGGGGAGAAGGGAGAGGGGAAGGGTCAAGAAGCATCTCAGATGCTATGAATGGAATTATGAATGGAGAATACTACAGAATAATCCATCAGATAGTTATACAGCTATTTCACAAAATTATAGATTGTAGTCAGAAACTGAAGTCACCTGTAAGTGAAGAGAAGTACAAATGTAACACTTGAAAGTTCTTGATGCTAATTCTCAGAAACAGGAAGCAGAAGAGAAAGAAAAAGTAATAAAAGGGTTAGAGGAGTAAGCAGGGCAAAATGAATAGCTATGGAAAAAAAAGTAAATAATAGGGCAACTGAATGTAATAGTAATGTGAATTTGAAGATCTTCCCTGCCCCTTAATAAACCTAGGGGGAAGGGATGGAGCCAAGATGGCAAAGTAAAAGCAAGAAATTATCTGAGCTCCCACACCAACCACCTCCACTACCTGTAAAATATGACTCTAAACAAATTTTAGAGCTATAGAACCCACAAAGTGACAAAGAGGAACAAATCTGCTGAAGGCAGCCTGGCAGGCCGACAATAAGGGTCTGTCACACCTGGCTCAGAGCCAAGCAGAGTTCTGTGTGTGCCGTGTAGTCCCAGAGCCGGGTTGGCCCCAACCAGTGGTGCAGATTACACAGAGCAGATTTCAGGAGAATGAATCACCAGCAGCTGTGGCAGTTTCCAGACTTCTCAACCCATAAACACCAAAGAGAAAGTAAAAGGTCAGTGGGGAATTCTGTTGGAACCAGGTGACAGAAGAGCACAGTCTGGCCCCTGCCCCCAGGACAAGAGGTGGCAGAGGTATGGCAGCTACAGCTGCTGCCACATGGCTGCCTCTAGAGCTCTTGGCCTGCAGGTTGTAGGGGGACCAAACAACCATTCAGAGGGTATTTGCTCTTGCTTTGATCAGCTTGGACCAGAATGGCAGTCTTGGGTGATGGTCCTGGGGTGAGAAATGCCAGTGTACCAGAGCTTGTGGTGGCTGTACTGAGGATGCCCTCCTCAGACCTCTGACAACAGGTGCAAAAACCTGAGTGATTTGGGACGCAACTCTCTCCACTCTGGAAGCAGAGTTCTAATGTGGCAAAGAGTTCCAAAGTCAAGTAATTGTCTGGCAAGATGAGCAAGCAGGGGAAGTGCAATCAGACCATAGAATCCTTTTCTGGGGACAAAAAGAATCAAAACATGGAACCAGAAGACATCAATGACGTCAGAACTCCTGTATCAAAAGCTTCCAAGAAAAATATTAATTGGTTACAGGCCATGGAGTAGCTTAAGAAGGGTTTGAAAATCAAGTAAGTGGAGGAAAAATTGGGAAGAGAAATGAGAATGATGCAAGAAAATCACGAAAAGTGAGTCAACAGCCTGCTAAAGAAGACTCCCCCCAAAAAAACTACTAAAAAAAATAACACCATCAAAAATAGACCAACTAAAATGGCAAACGAGGCCCAAAAAGCCAATGGGGAGAAGAATGACTTAAAAAGTCAAACTGGCCATTTGGAAAAGGAATTTCAAAAACTCAATGAAAAGAAAAATTCCTTCAAAATTAGACTGGAGCAAATGGAAGCTAATGACTTTATGAGAAATCAAGATACTATAAAACAGATTCAAACAAATGAAAAAATGGAAGGCAATGTGAAATAACTCACTGGAAAAACCACTGACCTGGAAAATAGATCCAAGAGAGATAATTTTAAAATTACTGGACTATCTGAAAGCCATGATCAAAAAAAACCCTAGAAATCAACCTTCAAAAAATTCTCAAGGAAAATTGCCCTGATATTCTAGAACCAGAGGGGAAAACAGAAATTGAAAGAATTCACTGATAGCCTCTTGAAAAAAATACACCCCCCCCAAAAAAAAACTCCTAGGAATATCATAGCCAAATTCAAGAGTTCCCAGGTCAAGGAAAAAACATTACAAGCTGTAAGGAAGAAACAATTTGAGTATTATGGAAACACAATCAGGAAAACACAAGATCTAGCAGCTTCTACATTAGGGGTTGAAGGGCTTGGAATATGATATTCTGGAGGTCAAAGGAGCTAGGATTAAAACCAAGAATCACCTACCCAGCAAAACTGAGTATAATGCTTCAGAAGAAAATATGGTCATTCAATGAAATAGAGGACTTTCAAGTATTCTTAATGAAAAAACCAGAGCTGAACAGAAAATCTGACTTTCAAATACAAGAAGCAAGAGAAGCATGAGAAGGTAAATAGGAAAAAGAAATCAAAAGGAACTTATCAAAGTTGAATTATTTATATTCCTACATGGAAAAACAATAATTATAACTCATGAGACTTTTCTCAGTATGAGGATAGTTGAAGGTAATATTTATGTATACATATACATATATGTATGTATAAGAGGGTATATGTGTGTATAAAAACATATATGAGTGTGTATATGTGTGTACATGTATACATAGAGGGCACAGGATCAGTTGAATAGGAAGGGATGATATCTAAAAAATAAAATTAAGAGGTGAGAGAGAAATATAATAAGAGAAGGAGAAAGGGAAAGATAGAATACAGTAAATTATCTCATATAAAAGAAGCAAGAGAAAACTCATATAAGAAGATATGATGGAGGGAAATACTCAATTAGACATTATAACCAAGAATGTGGATGGGATGAACTCAACCAAAAACGACAGCAAAAGGGATTAAAAAACAAAAACTAAGAATATGTTATTTAAAAAAAAAGAAACACACGTGAAACAGATTCACACAGAGTTAAAATGAAAGGCTGGTGCAGAATTTATTATGCATCAGATAAATTCAAAAAAGCAGCAGTAGCAATCATAATCGCAAACAAGGCAATAATAAAAACAGAGTGGAAAGAGATAAATAGGGAAATTATATTATGCTTGAAGGCAACAAAGGCAATGAAATAATACCAATACTTTTCATATATACATATATATGTATATATATGTAGTCATTGAATGGCATAGTAACTAAATACTTAAAAGAAAAAGTTAATTAAATTATAAAGGAAAATAGCCAACAAAACTATAATAGACACCTCAGTGTACCTCGTTCAGGCCTAGACAAATCTAATAGAAAGAAAAATAATAAAGAAGATGAGGACCTGAATAGAACTTTAGAAAAGCTGGATATGATAGTACTCATATGTCTCATCTTTCCGGGCATGAAACTTTTACAAAAATTAACCATGTGCTAGGATATAAAAACCTCCTAAAAAATGTAGCAAAAGCACAAATATTAAACGTATCTTTTTGTAAAGCCAACCATGAGCAGCTTTCCAGAAGACTGTTGCTATAAACAGCTTTTCAAAGTTCTGATTACACAGTATAGTAAACTCTCTATTTATTCAGTAACAAATTAGAGCAAAACATTCACAATAAACAAAGTACAGCATTCAGAATGTAATAACTTCACAACTTCTCACTAAAATGGCCACATAGTTTTCACCAAAGTAGTCACATAGTTTTAAACAAAAGATAACATTCATTAAGGAGGCAAGCCTCCTTAATTGACACAAAATACAAAGGTCAAGGTCCTCCACCCATGGGGTACAATTAAGTTATAATATCATCAGTCACTACTCAGTACCCTCTTAAGGGGTAGTTGAAAGTACAAAGGCCACCCACCCCTAGGTCACAAGTAAGTTACAATCTCATCTGTCATCATTAAATACCCAAGAAGAGGTCTTTTCATCTTGACTGGAGGCAGGCTCTCAGCTTCCATGGTTCCTCTTCCTCTTCCCAGCTCCTACCTGAATCCACCAAACTGTCACCTGGGTTCAAAGGCAGGCAGCTCCCACCTCCTTGTCTAGTTCCCATTCCATGTTGTAGCTCACAGTACCCAGTCCACCTCAAGTCCTTCACAGTTTCTGTTCCTGGGAAGACAAGGCTTAACAAAGCCACAATAACATTCATACACATTGCCGGCACCCTTATCAAAATCACTTTCTGCCTGTGAAATCAATATAGACTCAAAACAGACAAAGTACCAATAACACAGTCATACTTCCTCTGGCAGCTCCAGCTGGCCCTCAGAAGTCTTCAGCAGGTCCAGCTGGTTCTTGGAAGCTCTAAGCAGAAGTTTCAGCTGGCTCTCAGAAGAAGCTCCACCACCATAAGCTCCATTCTCAAAATCACATTCACTTTCTCCTCGAAGTTCTGGCTGGTTCTAAAAGAAGCTCCGCCACCATAAGCTCTGCTTTCAAAATCAAAATCACTTTCTCCAGCCTGGGCCTCTCCTCCTCAGCCTCCATGCAGCTTGCTCCCAGAAGTTCTGACTCTCCAGCTTATGCAATATCTTATATAAGGTATTAGCTCCTCCCTATTCTAGCCCTTTCCTGTTACATTAGGAAGTCCATCCCACTGTGGGATTCACAAGTCCTGGGTCTTAATACTTGACAAAATTACAAGCTCGAAACAAGGTGCTTAGTGCTTGCCAATACAAGGGGATCTTCAAATTCCATTACTATTACACCTTTACTGGTAAGAACATAACAAAAACCACAATTAGCGAAAGATCTTGGAAGTGAAAAATTGAGAAAATCAATTGATTCTATTCTGTAATTGACTTTATTTTATATCACTAGCAACATTTTTTATAACTATCCAAATGATGTTTAATTTGTCTCTAAATAAAATTTGGAAATTCAACTTTGCTATAAATCACTCACTGTGTCTGAGTTAAGTTTAGAAGTTCAGTTTTCCTGTTAATCACTGATCTATTCTTCTGTTCAGGAAATCTGTTATCCTTGAAGGATGTAGGTAGATGCCTAGGAGTCTGGTCTGTTATCTCTGCAACACTGAGTCTGGTCTGCTATCACTGTGACACTAACTAGCCAGGGAGGTGGACAACACCAATCAACTTTTCATAATGAAGAAGATGAAAGGAGGGGATGTTGCCAGTCCTGCATTCTAAATTACCAGTCAATTATACAGTCCCCCATATCTACATTGCTTCTGACTTTGTAATCAATCATATTGTTTTTCTCATCTATGATGTTGCCTTCTAGTTTGTGGATGCTCCTCCTTTTGTCCATAAAAATAATCTGTCAGCCCTCATTCAATGTCTCTGGCTTGCTGAGGACCTAAAGATTCCATTTGTTGGTAACTGCTAGCTTTACCAATGAACTGAACACGCTTGGAACTGTCCTTAATTTCAATCATAACAGATAAAAGGATTTACATTTTAATGGAGATTAAATAATTAAGCAAAAGAATTGGTGAGCCAAAAACCAAATCATGTTAACAATAGGTAATTTCATCAACAATGAGACAATATATTAAAATCATACTAACAACAAGTTTCTCACCTTCCTCATTATTTATCTTTCTATTAGATTTGTCTAGGCCTGAAAGAGGTATACTGAAGTGGCGATTACATTTTTGCTGGCTATTTTTCCTTATAATTTGATTAACTTTTCTTTTAAGTATTTAGATGCTATGCCATTCAATGAATACACACACACACACACACACATACACACACACACACACACAAAGTATTGTTATTTCATGGCCTTTGGTGCCTTCAAATAAACTGGCCATACAACTAAAATAAAACTAGAAGAGTACCAAGTTTAAAAAAAAAAACTACAACAATAAGAAATCACCAAAATAGAAATTCTGAAAATAAAAAAGATTAACAAAATTAAAAGAAAAAAAGAAAAAAGAATTGGTAAGTGAAAGTAGAAGTTGTTTTAAAAAAAACTAAAAGTACATAATAAAATAAATCATTAGTAAATCTGAAAAAATCAAATTACCAATATCAAAAATGAATAATAAGAAGTCAACAAATGAAGAGGAAATGAAGGGAAATATTAGAAGCTCTTTTTTCCAACTGTATGCCAACAAAACTGATTAACATAAAATAAATGTATATTTATAAAAATACAGAATGCCTAAATTAGTATAAAAGTAGATCATTTATATAACCCAATCTCATAAACAGAAAGTAAAGGAGCCATAAAGGAATACCCACTAGCGAGGAAAAAACCTCACAGGACAAGATAGATTTATTCTATCTTCTATTGAATTCTACCAAACATTCAAAGAATAATTGATTCCAATATTACATAAATTATTTACAAAAATAAAAAAAGTATCCTATCAAATTCCTTCTGTGATATTTATGCCTTCTGGTTACCTATACCACAGAAAGGCAAATATAGAGGGGGAAAAAAAAACAAAGACCAAAACCACTAATGAATATCATCAACACACACACACACACACACACACACACACACACACACACACACACATACACACACACACAAATTAAACAAAAATGTAAGGAAAGAGGCAACTGCAACATATTTTTAAAAATTACACACTATAACGAGGTTGAATTTATATCATAAATGCAGGAATGGCTCACTAGGAAAGCTATCAACATAATTTAGTCTATCAACATCGACCATAATAACAACAAAAGCAATAAAAATTTGATTATGACAGATACAGAAAAAGCTTTTAACAAAATAGAACACTTTTTGTTGAAAACTAAAAAGCATAATGAAAAAAACTTTCCTTAATATAATAAATAGTATCTATTTAGAGCCAAGAACATAAGCATTATAAATAAGAGATAAATCCTAGAGGTTTGTCCAATAAAATCAAGGGTAAAGCAAATATGTCTATTATCACCACTATTATTTTATATAGTGCTAAAAATGCTAGGTATAGCAATAAGACAAAAATAGAAATTGAAGGAACTGGCAAAAGAGAAATAAAATAATGATTTTATTTACTGCAGATGATATGATGTCCTACTTAGCCCCTAGGATTCAACAAAAAATAAAATTCACTCAAATATTTAATGCCTTTTGTAAATTAGCAGGGCATAAAGTTGGGTTTGGATCAGCATTGTCATAATGTATACCAAAGTAAGCCAAAAATGGAAATATATCTAGAAAATCATCACATCAAAAATTAGAGGACCAGGGAAGGAAATATTTAAAAACTGTGGATAGGAATAAGTTTTTGATCAAACAAAGGGTAGAGAAAATCAAAGGAAATTAAAAAAAACAATTTTGATATTAGAGAACTGAAAAATCTCTGGACAAATAAAATCAATTTATTTAAAATTTAAAGTAAAGAAGATAGCAGAATAAGGCAGGAATTCACCTTAACTCTCCAACATTAATCTCCAAAGAACTGTAACACCTCAAAATAAATTCTGAAGCAGCAGAATCAACAAAAAGATGGGGTGAAAATAATTTTCCAGCCCAAGACAACCTAGAAGGTAGGCAGAAAAGATGTGTCTCACAATAAAGTGTTGGATCCGTGGAATAGGTTAGGTACACGAGACATGGTAGTCACTACTGTTTGATAAACCCAAAGACCCCAGCTTCTGGGATAAGAACTCACTATTTGACAAAAACTGCTGGGAAAACTGGAAAATAGTATGGTAGAAACTGGGCATAGACCAACATCTTACACCATATGCCAAAATAAAGTTCAAATGGGTACACGATTTAGATATGAAGGCTGATACTATAAGAAAATTAGGAGAGCAAAGAATAGTTTACTTGTCAGATTTATGGAGAATGGAAGAATTTGTGACCAAACAAGAGATAGAGAACATTATGGAATAAAAATGGATAATTTTGATTATATTAAATTGAAAAGTTTTACACAAAGGCAATGCAATCAATATTAGGAGGGAAGCAGAAAATTGGAAAAGAATTTTTACAACCAGTATCTCTGATAAAGGCCTCATTTCTAAAATATATAGAGAACCGAGTCAAATTTATAAGAATACAAGTCATTGTATTCATTGTATATCACACAATTGATAAATGGTCAAAAGATATGAACAGGAAGTTTTCAGAGGAAGAAATTAAAGCTAATCTATAGTCATTTGAAAAAATGTTCTAAATCAGTATTGATTAGAGAAATGCAAATCAAAACAACTCTGAGATACCACATAACACCTATCAGATTGGCTAACATAACAAAACAGGAAAATGATAAATGTTGGAGAAGATAAGGGAAAGTTGGAACACTAATACATTGTTGGTGGAGTTGTAAACTGATCCAACCATTTTGAAGAGCCATTTGGAACTATGCCCAAAGGCTGTAAAACTGTACACACCCTCTGACCCAGCAATACGACTTCTAGGGCTGTATCCCAAAGAGATCACAAAAATGGGAGAAGGACCCACAAGTACAAAAATATTTATAGCAGCATTGTGGTGGCAAAGAACTGGAAATTGAAGGGATGCCCATCAATTGGGGAATGGCTGAACAAGTCATGGTATATGAATGTAATGGAATACTATTGTGCTATAAGAAATGATGAGCAGACAGTCTTCAGAAAAACCTGGACTTACATATATGAACTGATGCTGAGTGAGGTGAGCAGAGCCAGAACACTGTACACAGTAATAGTCACATTGTGCAATGACTGACTTTGATGGACTTATTAGCTCTTCTCAGCATGTAAGAACCTAAAAACAACTCCAAAAGACTCATGATGGAAAATTCCATCCACATGGAGCAAAATATGGCATCCTGAGTGCAGACTGAAGCATATTATTTGCTCTCTTTTTTGTTTTGTTATGTTTTTTCTTTCTCATGTTTCTTCCCATTTGTTCAATTCTTCTATACAACACAACTAATATGCAAATATATTTAACAAGAAGGTATATGTAGAGCTTATCTCAGATTGCATGCCATCTTGGGGTGGAGGGAGGAAAAGGGAAGCAGAGAAAATTTAAAACTTACAGAAAATGGGGCAGGTAGGTGGTGCAGTAAATAGAACATTGGCCCTGGAGTCAGGAGGACCTGAGTTCAAATCCAGCCTCAGACACTTGATACTTACTAGTTGTATGACCTCAGGCAAATGACTTAACCCCAACTGCCTTGCCTTCCCTCTCTACCCCCCCCAAAAATGAAGCAAATGTTGAAAACTAAATTAAGTTAATTAAATAAAATTAAAATTTTTTAAAAAAGAAAGGTATGTCTCACATTGATAAAAAGGGAGCACAATCTAGTGGAGCCAGCATCCATACAAGCCAGCAGCAGGCCATGCTCAAGGAAGCCAGCAGGAGGCCCTTAACCTCTGCTCAGGTGAGAGGAAATTCCCACAGTCCCAGTATAGCGGGTCAGCTGCCAGACCCCATGGTCCCAAAACAGCAGGCCAGCCACCAGACCCTGCAGTCTAAGCATAGGAGGCCAGCAGAGAGGTTCCAGGGATCATGCATAGCAGGCCAGTCAGCTGAGAGGCCTCACAGTCTGCATAGTAGGCCAGCCACCAGACACTGTGGGCCCAGACCTCCAATTTAAGAAACTTGGGACAATGCTCCTCTACCCCAGGAGCAAAGCCCAATTTGAAAGTCATCAAAGATTCTGGAAAATGAGCAACAAACAAAAGAGGATCTAACCCTAATTTGGATACTAAGCTCGATAAGGTTACTATGGTGCCAAGGATGATCAAAACACAAACTCAGTGTCAAAATACCTACATGTAAAAACCTCAGAGAAAAATATTATGGTCTCAGGCTCAAAAAGAACTCCTGGAAGGGCTCAAATAGGATTTTAAAAACCAAATAAGAGAGAAAGAAGAAAAATTGGGGAAAGAGATGAGAGTAATGCAATAAAATCATGAGAGACCCACATGCGGCACAGGCTAGGACCGCAAAACAGTCCTAAACAGTCGCTGTCGCCACCACCATCCCTCTACCCTCCTCAGGAGCCGCAGCATCTGACCCCGCTACCACCGCAGGCAGAAGATCTAAGTGCAGCAATGAGCAGCAACGAGTATTTCAAGGGTGGACGCTCTGGCCATTGGGCCCAAGAATGCCCTACTGGAGGAGGCCGTGGCCAGGGAACAAGGAGCCATGGAAGAGGCTTCCGGTTTATGTCTTCATCTCTTCCAGACATCTGTTACTGTTGTGGCGGGTCTGGACATCTTGCCAAGGACGGTGATCTTCAGGAGGATGCCTGCTGTAAGTGCAGTAGAGGCAACCACACTGCCAAGGACTGCAAGGAGCTGCAGCAGGAGAAAGAGCAGTGCTGCTACAACTGTGACACACCCAGCCACCTGACTTGAGACTGCGACCGTGCAGATGAGCACAAGTGCTGTTCATGTGGAGAGTTTGGGCATATTCAGGAAGTTTGCTCCAAAGTGAAATGCTATGGGTGGCAGGTCAAGAACTTCACTCTTGCCCCAAAGAATCAATGTGACCTTCAGCAACGCAAGGCATCGGTGACGGAATTAACTTACTGACGCACTGGTTACATCTAAGACAAAGGACTCATGACAGGGTTGTGCTTTCAGGAATCCAACTCAGCATCAGAAAATGACCTGTTCTCTGGATCAACAGAGTACTTCAATTTGGCACCTTTCAAAGCATATCCACTTACAGTTTTAAAAATATAGGAGTTTGGAGCAGATGATATTTTGGAAATGATATTTGGCTTGGGGGAATCTCTGATTACAGGTGTGCTAGCAAACTTAATTAAATTACCACAAATATGTCACACACACACAAAAGAAAATTATGAGAAGGTAAAGGAAGCCCAAAAAATGGGGGGAAATGTACAGAAATTCACTGGAAAAAAAACAACTCCCTAAAAAGTAGAACTGACTAAATGGAAAAGGAGGTACAAAAGTTAACTGAAGAAAATAATTCCTTAAAAATCAGAATTGGGCAACTGGAAGTTAATGACTCCATCAGACATTAAGACTCAATCAAACAAAATAAAAAGAATGAAAAGATTGAAGAAAATATAAAATATCTCATTGGAAAAGTGACTGACCTGGAAAATGGATCCAGGAGAGATGATTTAAGAATTATTGGAACACCTGAAAGCCATGAACAAAAAAAAGAGCCTGGACATCATATATCTTTTTTTTTAAGTTAATTTATTTATTTTTAGTTTTCAACATTCACTTCCATAGGTTTTACATCTTCTCCCCTTCCTTCCTTTCCTCCCTCCCCAAGACAGCATGCAATCTGATATAGGCTCTACATATACATTCCTGTTAAACATATTTTTATATTAGCTGTTTTACAGAAGAATTAGAATGAATGGGAGGAACCATGAGAAAAAAAAAGAAAACAGTCTGCTTCGCTCTGCATTCAGACTCCATAGTTCTTTCTCTGGATATGGACAGCATTTTCCATCATGAAAAGGACATCATATTTCACAAAACTGTTAAGGAAAACTTCCTTAATATCCCAGAACCCTAGAGTAAAATAGAAATTGAAAGAATCTACTAATCACTTCCTGAAAAAGATTCCAATATGAAAACTCCCAGGAATATGACAGACACATTCCAGAACTCCAAGATCAAGGAGAAAATACTGTAAGCAGCCAGAAAGAAACAATTCAAGTCTCATGGAGTCACAGTCACAATTACACAGCAGAATGGGGGAAGGGGTATTCGGTAGGCTCACTATCTTGGAGTGGAGGGTAGGGGAAAGAGGGGAAGAAACTTTGTAACTCAAAATCTTGTGGAAATGAATGTTGAAAACTAAAAATAAATAAATAAAAGATTAATTTGTTTAAAAAACTTCAAAACATACATGAATGCCTATTTTGTGTCAGTTACAAAAAAGAAATATTAGGCGTAGTTCCTGCCTTAGAAGTACTTGTAATCTAGTTAGGGAATAGGAGATGATAGATAGATAGATAGATAGATAGAGATAGAGAAGGATGGATGGATAGATAGATAGATAGATAGACAGACAGACAGAGAAATATAAACAATAATGTGAGGTTGTGTATGCTATCAGTGACTTGGCAGAGTCCCTAGTGCTACAGGGAATTCAGAGAAAGCACTAATCACCAAGGGCTGAGGAGGTCAAAGGAAGGCTTCATGCAGGAGATAACACTTGAAGGAGGAGCCAGACTTCAACAAGCTGAAAGAATGACTGTCAAGCTATGAAATTCTCCATTTTCTACAGTCTGTCTAGATCAGGCCTATACAACCTGCGCACCGAAGGATTTCGGGTGACCTGCAAAAAATGAAGAGGATGTTTTCCTCTACATTTTTTGAAGGTCTCCCAAAAGCCTTTAGTGGGCTTCAGACTATACAGGCCTGGTATAGATGGAGAGAGATGTTTTTTGTTAAAGTTCTCAAAATAGATTCCCTTACCGTTAGGAGTTAGAAATTTTTAAGTCAAAATTAAATTGCTTTAAATATTTGTGTGTGTATATTATCACAGAAATTCTCCCCTGTACTTGAATTTTGAGAATTAACTATTAAATGTGTGTGCTTCAGAAATGTAGACTATCAATAAGAAACGTTAACAGTAAAAAGATATCACAAGCTAAACTAATAAAACTGAGTGTTTTTAGACTGATTGTGTATGCTTTGTCAAATTTTACATTAGACATAAATGCACAAAAATATTCTAAATCATATATAGCATATGTGACATGTATAAATGTAATGTACTATAACACCTCATTTTTCTAATACTTTTAAGGAACAAGGTGTCCCACATAGACTTTCAGATAAACGGGGCTTACACCTTTAAACATAAAACATTTTAGAATTTTAAATGAAAATCTTCTTAAATTTTTTACCCTGCTTCACTACCATCTTAGAGTATGTTGAATATAATGTAATCTTTTTTTATAATAATCATTATATTAATTACTGTATTTTGCTGTAATACAGTGGTACTCTCAGAGGCAACTGAGTTATGTAAGATGATTTGAACCTTACGTTAAATGGTTCTGTAATGCTGTGCTTTTTAAGTTCATTTTTTAAAGTCTTACTATTAGGCAGTCAGTTGTTACTTCCTGCGCCTATGCCTGGCTCTAAGCATTCTCTCTCCTTCCTGGTTCTAATCTGCCAAAATAACAGATAACCAGACTTGTTAAAATTAGACTAAATATACTCTGAAGAAGGGTCTGAGAAGCTCGCCTAGGACATCATGGTCTTATTAATATCTGTTTTGGATCCTCTGATGGTTTATCTCCTTCCTTTCAGTTTGAAATCATAATCATAGCATCTCAAGTTACTGAATAAGAAATCTCCAGTGAGTGAGTACAACGTCACTGCACGATGCATTAGTTATTGCTACCATTCCAAAATAATGATTCTCAAAAACTAAAGCATTTCAACATATGTAAATAGGTCTAACAACTCTATATTTTAAAACAGGTCTTTAGATTGGCTTTCAAGTTAGTCAACGTACCTCGTATTAGCTCATAAATATTCATGTCCATAAGTTCACATATTAGTGCAAGAGAACCAGTTTTTCTGTCACTGAAGAAAAAAGCATTTTTTATTCTGTTTTCTCCTCATCAGGAAATATAATCAAATCTTCATTTCTAAATATAGTTTGTAAACATAATGCACTCCTACACATTGCACAAAGACAACAGCTTAGTGGTTAAAGTGGAAAATTTTATTTAAATCAATATTTATAAACAGATAAAATTCAGTTGAAATAATAGTAAGAATTTAATTCAAGGCAGAATTCCAAAAGTCTTTTTTTTATATATAAATAACAAGGACGCCTAACAGGCAGGTAGCTAGGCTCTGCTTTGCAAAAATAAAATCAACAAGCAGAATGAAGAGAAAATTTCAATAGGAGGGGTCTGCTAAGTGAGGAAAACAAAAGAAATTTTTAAAAACCATTCCAATTCAAAACACTAGCTCTTGGACAGCACGAGGTGAATAAAGCACTGGACTTGTAACTGAAAAAACCTGAGTTCAAGTGCCCCAGGTCTGCCACTGATGGCTATGTGACCATGGTCAGTCAGTACCCCTCTCAGAACCTTAGCTTCTCTACTGGTCAAATGTTGAGAATAATATTTTACTACCTCTCTGCCTGCCTGCCTGCCCCACAGGGCAAGGAAGGCACCTGATGAACTCTAATATAAGCTGCTACTGTTATTACTGTATATATGGAGAGAAGAGTTTTACCATGGCCTAGCTATCAAAACTCACCTACAAAACTATTTTGATAAATGAGAAAAGAATGGAATCATGAATCAGCCACAGCAAAATTATGAGGAAGACAACAACTACTCAGCCCATGCCTAGCTTCACCTTAATTCCAATTCTCCTCGAAGTGGAAGGATAGAGATACTCAAACAGTTTTTTCTGAATCACCCCAAACCCATTTTGGAGACATTTGAGCCTCAAAAATAAAATTTTTTTAAGGAGCCTTGGGAGTGGGTATTGTCAATCTAGGGAAAATGAAACTGATTTACTCAAAGTAGTTAATGATGGCCAGGAGTCTCTAATCTGGTGGGGAACTTTCTGCCGGGTTTTAAAGACCAAGATTTTCGTGCTCAGTTGGAGCCAGGCCTCTGAATTTAGGACTACTTTCTATCAATACACTTACTGAAGTAGTTCACAGAAAATTAAAGCCAGAATCCTTGAAGCCACAATTTTATATATAGCTAGCTGTCTCTATCAAACTAGGAATGTCACAGTTAAAAAACTGGCTCCCAAGGAGATGTTATATACTGCGTGTTTGGCTACAGGGTAAACTTTTAAACAACCATCTAGTAATTGGAATAGAATAAAAATTCCTCTGAAATTGAAAGACTCTGTTGGGTAAAGTTATCAGATACCATTAACACATTAAACAAATGGCATAAAGGAAATGGAAAGGTCTTGCCTTTGAAATAGGTTTACAGTGTTTTCCTACCAAGTCATCCATGAAATACTAAATGGTAACCTCTGTGACTTCAGGAAGTACGTCTTAATTTGTCTTAGTATCATCACATCCAGGGCTGATCAGCGCTTCTGCACACAGTAGGCTCTCATATATGTTGCATGACTAAATAAATGTATAAATTCAAATTTCAAAACATGTTTCCTTGGTGCCAAAGTCATTCACTGACTTTCTCCCATTGACCCATTTATTTTTTTATACAATCTAGTTATTTCCCTTTGGGTTTTTTTTAATATGTTCTCCTCATGAAATGAATTCCAGGTCTGGAAGTCAGAAATCCGCTGTGCTCATTAAATGTCCAAATAAAATGGAGTTTAAGCAAAAAGACATGATTGCTTTTCTGAGCAGCCAAAACAGCTTAAAATCTTGACATAAACTTCACTGTATGTTAAAGAAAGATTAAATCTTGAGCATCAAAATATAGAAAAGTTTTAAAAAATGATACTTACAAGACAACTTCATGCAATGTAAGGATATTTGGGTGTGGATTCAGCCGCCTCAGTGCTTGTACTTCTCGCAGATTATTCACTTGTTCAAT
This sequence comes from Pseudochirops cupreus, assembly GCA_028627135.1. NCBI lineage: Eukaryota > Metazoa > Chordata > Mammalia > Diprotodontia > Pseudocheiridae > Pseudochirops > Pseudochirops cupreus. The sequence goes on along the minus strand of CM053581.1, from coordinate 337,153,860 downwards.
GCTATGTTACAGGTAAAAAAAAAAAACCACTACAATTTAAAACTTATATTTGTTTTTTAATTTAACATGCAGGATCACAACTATAAAAAAAAGACAGCTACTTCTGGCACAAAAACTATATTCTAGATTAACACTTTTCAACAATGGAATTACTGAATTACATGTTTATTATATGTATATATTTCTAACATTTATTGCATACTACAAGACTTATCCAAAAACAATCTCTTAAGTCTATAAGCCCCCAAATTTTCTATTCTACCAGCAGCGAGCAAATGTTTCTCCACAACCAAACATTCCATTTCGTTGCTTTTATTTATTTTTTCCAACTGTTTTAATTTGCGTCTCTTACTATTAGTGATGTTAAGCATTTTTTCAAGTAATTATTAACAATGTGTTTCCTCCTTTGAAAACTATCTATTTCTCTCCTGTGACAATTTATACACTGTGAACGGGGAATTACCACTGTGGTTTATTTTTCTTATCCATTCTGCACATTTTTTCATTTCACTATAGTATTTAATCATTCCATCTTTAGTTATAAAGGTTTATGTTAGTGTTAGGCTCCATTTCTTTTGTTACACAATTTTGATGTTAGCACTCAGTTGTTCTTCCTACAGACTCCCCCCAACACTCAGCCCCATTTACCTGCCTTATCCTAAGTCCTTTTGAATTTACTAAAGTGGTTCATTACTCTTTCTTTCACTCATTTCCTTATCCTCCTTCACCCCACATATCTGATGAGTCACAAATCTTATCAATGATACCTCTACCACATTCATCACATTCATCTCTTTGTCCTTAAGAACACAGCCTCCACCACCTGCTGGGTGGTCTCCCGACCACAGTACAGGTCTGACCATGTCAATTCCCCACCCCTCCATGCAATAAATTTCAGGAGCACCCTACCACCTACAGGATCAAATATAAAATCCTCTACTTGGCATTCAAAGCCCTTCATTACTTCCCCCACCCCTTTCCAGTCATTTTATACTTTATTCCCCACAAAGTCCAGTTGGATCAAGTGACACTGGCCTCTTTTTGCTGTTTCTTGAACAAGACACTTGATATTGCAAGTGGGCACTTTGACTGGCGACCCCGAATGCCTGGGATGCTCTCCCTCCTCATTTCAGATTCCTGCTTCCCTGGATTCCTTTAAGTCCAGCTAAAAAGCCCACCTCCTGCAGGAAGCCTCAACACTAGTTCTTCTCTTTGTTGATCATGTCCAACTTTTTCTGTGTGTGGTTTGTTTGTACATAGTTGTTTACGTGTTATCTCCCCTGTTAGACTGAATTCCTCGAGAGTAGGAAACGTCTGCACAGTGTCTGGAAAGTAGCAGGTGCTTAATATACGTTTACTAGCAGATTAACTGACCTCTCACTCATACTATCTCAACGACCTCTTAACTAGTACCCTGCCTCACCAGCTTCCACTCATCTGCAAACTTCATATTGCTAAAGCACAGAGCTGATCACACCCTCAAAGAGCTCAAATGCCTTTCTAGTACTCCTAAAATCAAATAGAAACTTCTTACTCTGACACTGAAAGCTGCTGACAAACTAGCCCCAACAGGCTGTCAAGCTCTTCCTGCAGCATGCTCCAATCCCCCCAAGGTGGCCTTCTTGTTCTTCTCATATGATTCTCCATCTCTCACTTTTCACTGACTAGCATTCCTTCCTCATCTTTGCCACTCAGAATCCCCTGTATCATTTCCAGTCTCAGATCAGATAAAATCTTCTCTCCATGAATCCTTTCTTTAGTCATCCAGCTACAAGCACCTTCCCCATAAAAACTCTCCTGTAACATATGCTGTCTCCTCCAGATTGCAAGATCCTTGAAGGAAAGGACTGTTTCATCTACACCTTTGTGTCCCCAGCAGCTAACAGAGTGCTTGGCACATAGGAGATGCCTAAAAAATATTTACTGAAATTGTTATAGGGCTTTCAACCTTGTGTTGATAGAATACGCAAAGGATTTCCAAACTAATCTAGTTCAATCCCTACCCAAAAAAAAAAAAAGACACTTCCTACAACATTTCTGCAGTAGAAAGAAGGATGTGATTAGAGTCTCGGGACCTGAGTTCAAATATTGATTTTGCCATGTGTGACCTTGGTCAAATCAATCACCTCTCTGGGCCTCGGTTTCTTTTTCTGCAAAATGAGACACTATCCCTTCTACTTCTAAATCTATGATCCTGTTCCACAAAGTAAGAACTGGTTGTTGAAGAAGAAATCCTAGGAACTTTAAGAACAAATGACCACACTATCACAGAATCTATGAATAATCTGATATGTACTCTAGATTTTAAAAGATGTTAGAAAAAGAATGAGTATTACCTAAATTAAATTACATATTTAGTGCCATATCAATCAATCTACCAAAAAATTACTTTATAGAACTAGAAAAAATAGTAACGAAATTCATTTGGAAGAACAAAAGGTCCAGAATATCAAGGCAATTAATGAAAAGAAATGCTAGGGAAGGTAGCCTAGCTGTACCAGATTTTAATCTGTATTATAAAGCAGCAGTCATCAGAACTACTTGGTATTGGATGAGGAATAGAGTAGTGGATCAATGGAATAGACTGGGTACAAAAGACTCAGTAGACAATGATTATAGTAATATACTGTTTGATAAACCTAAAGACCGCAGTTTTTAGAATAAGAACTCACTATTTGACAAAAACTGCGGGGAAAATTGGAATATAGTACGGCAGAAACTGGGCATAGACCATTATCTGACGCCGTACATCAAAGTCAAGTCTAAATGGGCCCATGATCTAGGTATAAAGGCTGATACTGTAAATAGCCTAGGGAAGCAAGGAATAGTTTACCTGTCAGATTTATGGAGTAGGGAAGACTTTATGACCAAAGAAGAGTTGGAGAGCATTATAAAATGCAAAATGGATAATCTTGATTACATTAAATTGAAAAGTTTCTGTACAAACAAAGCCAATGTAACCAAGATTAAGAGGGAAGTGGGATATTGGGAAAGAATCTTTACATCCAGTGTCTCTGATAAAGGCTTCATTTCTAAAGTATACAAGGAATTAAGTAAAATCTATAAGAATACAAGTCATTCCCCAATTGATAAATGGACAAAGGATATGAACAGGCAATTTTCAGAGGTAGAAATTAAAGATATCTACAAGCATATGAAAAAATGCTCTAAATCACTATTGATTTGAGAAATGCAAATCAAAACAACTTTGAGGTACCACATCTCACCAGTTAGATTGGCTAAGATGACAAAACAGGAAAATGACAAACTCTGGAGAGGATGTGGAAAAAATTGGAACATTAATGCATTGTTGGTGGAGCTGTGAACTGATACACCATTCTGGAGAGCAATCTGGAACTATGCCCAAAGGACAATAAATAATTGCATATCCTTTGACCCAGTAATACCACTTCTGGGGTTGTACCCCAAAGAGATCATAGAAGTGAGTGGAAGATTCATATGTACAAAAATATTTATTGCAGCTCTCTTTGTGGTGGCAAAAAACTGGAAATTAAGGGGATGTCCATCAATTGGGGAATGGCTAAACAAGTTGTGGTATATGAATGTAATGGAATACTACTGTGCTATAAGAAATGAGGAGGAGATGGACTTCATATTCACCTGGAGAGGCTTATACGGACTGATGCTGAGAAGAGCAGAACCAGGAAAAATTTGTACACAATCACAGACACACTGTGATGTGTGACGATCAACCTTGATAAACTGGACTCCTCTCAGCAATGCACAGGTATAAGACAACTCCACAAGACTCAGGATGGAAGGGGATGTCTACATTCAGAGAAAGATCTAGAAAGACCAGAGTTTAAATGGAGACTGAAGCAATCTACGTGCTATCGTTCTTTTTCATGTTTGGTTTTCTTTCTTTTTTCCCATTGTTCACTCCATTGGTTACAACCCTTCTATACAACCAGACTAATGTCCAATGTGAAAGTATCTGCAGATCCTATACTTGATTGCAAGCTGCCATGGAGGGGGCAGGGGGAGAAAATTTGAAACTCAAGCCATTGTGGAACTGAATCTTGTAAACTAAAAGTAAATAAACAAATCAATTAAAAAAAAAAAGAATGAGTATGAGCCCACAGTCTACTATTTAGCAGGGAAAAACAATCTCCAGGGACTCAATGTTAATATATGATGATACATAATAATGAATAAACTGAACTGTTCCACTCTAGCTTTGCTTTTCTCTTCCGAGCAGAATAATCTTTGGATTAGAAAGTATAAGGGTAAGTGTCCACTCCAGATCCTTTTAATCACCAGAAGGACCAGATATCTTCATTAAGTAAACCAAAAAAGTAAATTAGGTTGGATAATTTTTTTCAATATGAATTTCAATTTTTTATTTGAATTGGAATCTCAAAATTTTCCACTTTCAATCTCTTTTCAATCTGAAAGGATCATTGGAACTTTGGGTCACTAGATGAAAGTAGATGATGCCATACAGAAAATATCTTGTATTTGGCTGACGCAGCTCAGGGCCTATGTAACCCAGGTCATGATCACAGATTTCAGTCGTAGCCCAGCCAAGTGGTAGTCAGAGCCAGTGATGAAAGACTGCTGGGAAGGAACTGCCCTGGGCAGGGGGTGGGACAGGAAGGATGATGAAGTTTTCTCTCTCCTACTATCCCTCCCTCCACCACTGACCAACTGATGACTTTAAAAGTTTGAGAATTATGGAGCTCTCACGGATACTGATAGCAGTCGAATGAGGAGCACAATACCAAGGAGCCAAGGGTGGGGACCTTGCCCAGCAGCCACCATGCTGTGTCCTGCCCCAAGAAAATAACTGGTACAATGGCCCGGACACATCTGAAAGTGACCCTAACAAGATGAGATGTTTGCAGCGGTTACTCTGCATTTGAGCCCCTTTGCCCAAGGGCTAAAGTGGTAGAAGAGAGATGCCCTGACTTAGGGAGAGGGGAGATTTTGTTGTTGTTCTTACTATTTCCTTTCAGTAAATATCCATTTGTAAAAGTAAGTGATATTAACTAATTCAATGATATTGGGATACTAACCAGTGGTCACTGACACTGGGAGACACAGTGAATTGGGGGTCTGAGTCAAAAGCAGGAGAAGAACCTCACCACCATTCAGGGGTAACCCTAGAGCCCTAATGAAGACATGCAGATAGCCAAGCTCTAAGAACCATCTGTTGGTAGTACACATGTAGAGTAAGGCCAGAGTGTCACTACAATAATATAAATGTGCCCTGCAGATTGACCCAAGAGGCCTAGGAACAGCCTAGGAAACGGACCATTGGCTCTGCTTCCAAGCAAGGCCTTGAAGCCATCATTTCTGGAGGAGCAACCCACGTGGAGAAGGAACCTGACATCCTTGTGACCATTAACATCACATGCTGACCTAATACCACTAACAAGAGCAGTAAATAAGCCTACCTTAAGCAACAAGCCACTCTGAGAGAAACAAGTGGCAGCATGGTCAAGCGGGTCAAAACAACTCAATGATTCTGGAGACATCCCAGAAGCTGGTTAAAACTCCTGGAATAAGAGTGTCCCCTAGACCACAAAGAGGGCTTCCAGCTAGGCCTCTGCTCTGTGGCCATCATTGAGAAGAGCATTCTTTGGAAAGAGGCTCACCATTCCCACTACCACCAACACCAGCCACCACTAACTGGCAAGCAAGCACAAGAACCACAGGAATAGCAGTTTTACCACCCCAACCCTTCCTCAGATCACCAGCCCTGCTTTTAGCCTGGATGTCAAACCACAAGGAAATAATCCCCTGTGGATGTTCCCTGGCAATTTCCTCTGCATGTGCTTAAGCCCCTACCTTTTCAGCAACCACAGCTATTGAAGAACCAGAGAAGAAAGTTCTTACCACCCAGATCCTTGGGACCATCAATGATTCAACATCAGAAAATGATATGTTGACAGCTGGGTAGAGTTCTCCACCAAAACTCCTCCAAATAGATCTAGAAAATGCACCAGACTGAATCCCGATCAGGAAATTCAAGGAAAAGTCACAGTGAGTCACTTTTCTAAGACAAGCCCTACCACAGCACCATCACCTCATGCAGGGTTTGGAAACAAATACCAACCTGCAGCTTTTTCAGTCACTACCCAGTTCTGGGTAACAGATTCATGGTGCACTGAGAAGGGGACCTGCACACAGGGGTGATGTTCCAGGCTGAGGAGTCTCATGCCTTGGTCTGTGTACCAAGAGAGGAACAAGTTCAGACGCAAACAGTAGTGATGCGGCTTAGCCGCTCCCTCCCCCAGGAGGAGAGCAGGATCTCATTTCTATCCAAGTCTGAGGCCTGACGAATAACCAGGGTGGGAATTCCAGACAAAAGCGCAGCTAGCCAATAGTGGATAAGTTTAACAGCAGTCTACTGTTGCTCAGGCCCAAATCCACATCAGAAACCTGCAGATCTCACACCACCGAAGCAACAATCAGATTTTTCCTTGAATCACACTACTCTGAAAGTATTGATAGCTTGCAGGTGCCCAGCGTAAGCTGGCCCTAACAGTTTGGCACAACACAACAATCAATACCCCAAGAACCAGGGCAACAGGACCGGCCTGGACCTTCCATCAGAAATACACACAGTTCAGCCCTAACATGAAGTCTGAAGTCATGAAAAAAACTGGAAGAATGAGTAAACCAAAAAAGAATCCCACCATAAAAAACTATTCGATAACAGAGACACCCAAGACACAAAAATACACGCTAAGGCTCGAAGGAAAACACGACTTGGACAAATTCAATTAGAATTCTGGGAAGAAATAAAAAGGTTTGGGGTTTTTTTACTTTTTGGAGGGGGAAAAGGCAGGGCAACTGGGGTTAAGTGACTTGCCCAAGGTCACACAGCTAGTAAGCGTTAAGTATCTGAGGCCGCATTTGAACTCAGGTCCTCCTGACTCCAGGGCTGGTGCTTTATTCACTGCGCCACCTAGCCGCCCCAAGGCTTGGGGTTTTTTAAGAGCTTAGAATGTCTTCTACAAAAGATGTCAAAGCACCAGAGAGGGGAAAAAACTAAAAAAGAAATCAGAGATAGGGAAGAATTGGAAAAGAAATTAACAGTGTGTCAAAAGTGGCACAAAACTTTGCCCAAACAACAAACTCCCTGAAAATCAGAATAGACCAAATAGAAGCCAATAATTCCATGAAACAAAAAAACAGAAGAAAATGCAGAGTATTTCAGAGTAAAAAAAAAATTAACCTGGGAAATAGATCAAGGAGAAAAAAAATAAATAATCATTAGACTACCTGACTGCCGTGACCAGAAAAAAAGCCTGGATACATTTCAAGGAATCTTTTCTAAACTAATTTTTCTGATCACATATAAAATTTTGTAACACTCTTTTTTTTTAAATTTCGAGCTCCACATTCTGTTCCTCCCTCCACTCTGCCCTCTCTGAGAAAGCAAGCAATCTGATACGGGTTATAGATGTGCAGTCATGCAAAATATGTTTCCATATTAGTCATGCTGCAAAAGGAAACACAGCCAAAAAAATGAAATAAACCAAGAAAAACAAAGAAAGTAAAAAAGTGCGCTTCAATCTGCACTCATGACTCCCTCTTTCTCTCGGGGTAGACAGCATTTTTCATAAGCCATTTGGAAATGTCACGCAATATTGCTACTACAGTGTATGATGTTCTCCCGGTTCTGCTCACTTCACATTGCTTCAGTTCATGTAAATGTTTTCAGGTTTTTCTGAGAGCATATAGCTCATTATTTCTTACAGCAAAATAGTATTCCATCACAATCATATACCAAAATTTCTTTAGCCATTCTCTAATTGATGGGCATTTCCTCAATTTCTAGCTCTGTCACCACAAAAAGAGCTGCCTTAAATATTTTTGCACATATAGGTCCTTTACTTTTTCCTTTTTTCTTTTTTTCAAATTAAATTTCTTTGGAAGACAGACCTAGTAGTGAGACTGCCGGGTCAAAATATATGAAGTTTTATAGCCCTTTGGGCATAGTTCCAAATTGTTCCTCAGAAGGGTTAGATCAGTTTACAACTCCACTAACAGTACATTAGTGTCCCAATTTTTCCCCATTCCCTCCAACATTTATCATTTTCCTTTTCTGTCATATTCATCAATTTGATAGGTATGAGGTGGTATTTCAGAGTTTGTTTTAATTTGCATTTCTCTAATCAATAGTGATTTAGAGCATTTTTTCATATGATTATAGATAGCTTTGATTTCATCATCTGAAAACTGCCTGTTCATATTCTTTGACTATCAAGTGGGAAATTATTTATATTCTTATAAATTTGACTCAGTTCTCTATATATTTGAGAGATGAGGTCTTTATCAGAGATGTTTGCTGTAAATTTTCCCTGTTTTGTGCTTTCCTTCTAATTTTGGCTGCACTGATTTTGTTTGTGCAAAACCTTTTTCATTAAATGTAATAAAATTATCTAATTTGCATTCTGTAATGTTCTTTATCTCTTCTTTGGTCATAAACTCTTCCCTTATCTATAGATCTGACAGGTAAACTAGTTCATGTTCCCCTACTTTGCTTATGATACCATCCTTTATGTCTAAATCATGTACCCATTTTGACTTTATCATGGCATATGATAAAAGATATTGGTCTATACCTAGTTTCTACCAAATTGCTTTCTAGTTGTACCATCAGTTTTCATCAAATAGTGAGTTTATGTACCAAAAGCTTGAATGCTTGTGTTTATCAAACACACGATTACTATTGTTTCCTACTATGCATTTTGTACCTAACCTATTCTACTGATCCACCACTCTATTTCTCAGCCAATGACAGTTTTGACAATTATCATTTTGTAATACAGTTTCAGATTTGTTACTGCTAAACCACCTTCCTTCACATTTATTTTCATTGATTCTTTTTTAAATTAAATTTTATTTTTTTAATCAGCAAAATACATCTTCCTTACCTCTCCCCCCCAAATTGAGAACATATGAAAAACAAAACCTCTGGTGCAAACATACACAGGCAAGTGAAACTATATATATGAACACTCACAAATATACATATATAACTATATGTATATAAGCATACATATATAGTATTACATATAGATATCAGACATATTTATATATCAAAATATGTCTTATTTTATACCCTGAATCTTCCACCTCTCCCTCAGGAGGAAGATAGTATATAACTTCTGCAATTATGATTGGTTATTATGCCGATCAGAGTTCCTAAGTCTTTGAAAGCTGTTTGCCTTTATAATATTGTCATCATTATAGAAATAATTTTGGTTCATTCATTTTATTCGGCATTAGTTCATTTAAGTCTTCCCTGGTTTCTCAGGAACCGTCCCCTTTATAATTTCCCATAGCACAAGAGTATTTCATCATATTTATATGCCATAAATCACTCAGCCATATCCTCATCAATGGACACCTTTTCAGATTCCTATAATCTGCTAACTCAAAAGGAGTTATAATACTTTTGTATTTCCTTAGTTATCCAAACTATAATTTGTTTTGTATAAAACTAATCCCCCTCCTCTAGTTTCCTCTTCTCAATCTAGAGAAAAAAAAGAGACCTGAGAGGCCAAGTAGTCTAACCCCCACATTTTGCACACAAGGAAACAAGAGGTCCCTAGAGTTAAGTGGCTCATTTAAGGTTACACATGTGGCATCAGAGGTGGAGTCTGAACCCAAGCCTTTAATTCCAGAGCCTGTTCCTTTTCTACTGTACCATGCTCCATGGTCTCATCCCTCAATTACTAGTAATTAGGCTCACCCAGGAACTATTTAGCATATGGAAGAAGTCCTCAGGCCAGTCCTCTGAGCTCCCCTGGGTTTCCAAACAAGGCTGCTGGAAAGTACATGTGCTGATCCTTGCTTCTGCTGGCTATACTGCCCGAGAGATGACAGCAAGGTACAATGGCACATAACGGGAGCAGGTAATGCACTGTGCAAAATGGTCTTGATCCGGTTGCAAAGGCAGGTACAAAGAGTCAAACTCCTCCTTTGCATAAAACTTCCCTATATGCCTGGAATGTCACCTCCTTTCCACCCCACATTCATCTCTACCTGCTCAAACCCCTGCAATCCTTTTAAGACCCAGCTCAGGCACCATTTCCTCTATAAAACCTTACCTCATCCTGCCAGTCTATAACAATCCTTCCCCTCTCTGATGTCTCTTGATGTAGTTTTATCAATAGAAATGGCATTAAAGAAGATACATTACCAGCTGCTTTGCCACTACACCCCAAAGGCCCATAGGGTCATTCCATCTGAGTTCTAGCCAAAATATCTTACATGCATTCTCTCTTCCACGAAAACGCGACCTACTTGAGAGCATTAGCGCTGCTCAGTTCTATTCATATCTCCAGCATTTAGTACAGTGCTTTATATATAATGTTTGAAAAATACTTTTTTTTATTTCATTCGATTTTTAAGTCTTTCATTTAAGAATCAGCAGCATGACAGTGGAAGTAAAAAAAGCAAATGGTGGGGTCTTAATCCACAACATAACCAAAAATAAAGTATAGTGTGAAGTTGAATTGGTCAGTTATATGGGTGAAAAGAAGAAACTGAGGCCATGGTAGAATTGATAAACTGGGAGGACAGGCAAGAAGGAAGAGAATCGGGGGCCATGGTAAGGATGACCAAGTTTAGGAAGAAGGAGGCAAAGGAAGCTATAGAAGGACAGAAGGTTATGTTCATCATGGGGATTTAGGAGTTCAAAATCACAAAGGCAGCACAGTTATAGGTGATAGTAAGATCTAAAGTATATTGGGGGGGGTTCTTTTTTATTCTTTGTTACAAGGGAAGGCTCACTGGGTAGGGGAGAGGGAGTAGATTCAGAAAAAAATGTAATGTAAAAACAAGATAGGTGAATCTGAAAATCTGAAAAGAAAAAGAAGTGAAAAGAAAGCTCAAGTCTGAACAACTCTCAATGGTTCTCCTTGGTTCACAAAACTTCTCTTAGGTACTTATTGTGTATCATTTTCTATTATAGTGATCTGTTTTCTCTCCCTCCTTTTACAGATTCCATAAGAATTCCACAGTCCATGCCAGTTCTAGATCTTCTAAGTTCCACGGACAGCGAGGGTCATGTTATAGCTTACACAACTGTATCTCCCCCAACATTTAATATCTTACTTATAACTTAAACGTGTAATGAATACTAGTCTTTAGGAGAGGGAAAATACTATCAGATTTGGAAATTCAAAAAGAAAGCAGCTACTACTTAAAAAAAAATTTGTTGGATCAAGAGTAAATTTCAAAATCCACATAAATCTTGTAGAAAGTCAATTTATTTGTCCAATCCAGTAAATATAAAAGGAAAATAGCTGTTAAATCTCATTTAAATCTTTCTATAATTAAACCTAACATATGGAAATCCCAATTTCAAATTTAAAAAATTATCTGCTTTATGAAATAATTATTCCCTTTAAAACTGATTCATCATATATGTCTTTAAAAAAGTGAACTAGCATTTACAAAAATCTGATTCTATTCTCATACAGATTTTTAGAACCACAGACATTATTTACACTGGATTAACTTAATTTAAAGTTCAAATTGAAATTAAAGTTCAAATATCATTCTAAGCAAAGAGCACTTTCAAGTTATTAGGGTTTCAGTCTTAAGCAGCGACTTCTCAGGAGGTTTGTTTGAACATCCTCTTGTATCCTTCCTCTCCCAGCCACATAAATAAGAATTCTCCTCTAAGGCAAGCACATGTGATGCTAAAAGTCAGAGAACTTCCAGCATGACTCATTTATTTCTGCCTTTGTTCTTATTTATAACCTTATAAGCTCCACTTTTTATTTTTGTAAAGGGTATTTGGGGACCACAAAGTGTCAATGTGACCTAAGAAAATGTCAGCGCTACACCAAAACCTTTCTGCACAATGCTTTACCCACCCCACCCCGCTATGCACCATTGTACCTTACTATCATCTCTAAGGCAAAATAGCTAGCCAAAGCAGAGGTCAATGCAGGCAATTCCCAAGAGTCTTATCATTTGGGAACTTATGGGAGCCACATTTCAAATTTCAGGACACAGGCCAAAATACTTGCCATTCTTTGGGCAATGTTATTATTATTACATAGACTTTAGAATACTCTTTTGGTAAAAGTCTTCTCACCAAATATGATCTACTGACATCTCACTCTGGAGAAGTGTGGAGAAATTCTGACAAAACACCAAAATAGATATCAAAAGGAGGTCATGTTATAGGACCTGAGGTAAATGTGACTAATTTTGTTAACCCAAATCAACCCTCTGAATAAACTCCTCTAGTGAGATGAGCTTCCACAAGACAAAGTACTAATCCATAATTTCCCAAATATTATAATCCAGTAATCTATTCTGATCTACACACATACACTGAATTGTGTGGATTTTAATGCTTCCTAGATTGGCAATGATCAAGAAACCCATTTAAAAGCAAGTAACAATATCAGTAACAAAAAAAGAAAGCATGACGGTAGAAGCAGCACAAAAATGAAGGCTAGGAGCTATAGTTTTTATGCTACAGTAGTCTCCTTAGGACCTACCTTTCCCAAGTTTCAGTTTCATTGATAAATCAAGTGTGACAACAATGACCCAATTCACAAAAAGTTACTGTGAAAAACACAGGGTACAGAACAGCACAGGCTCTTAGAAATTATCTAGTCCAGTTCCCAGATTGGAAACCAAGGTCCAGAGAAGTTTCCCCACGGTCACATAAGGAATAAGTAGCAGAATCATAATAGGAACATAAGTCCTCTGATTCCCTGTCCAGTGCTCTTTTTTTTTTTTACAACACAAGGAATAATTTATAAAACTTTAAATGTAATAATAAAATGTTTGTAAAAGGAAACAAAGTCACCTAATGCTACCCTGTAGGAATATTTTTTTAAATGTTCTACTAAAATCCTATTCATATGTCTCATCACGACTTGGGGGCACCTAAGGGTTGTGCCAGCAAAGAACTCTGGCAGATCCTCAAAATCTGGAAAAGCTCCAAGCAAGTCTCAGCAATAACCTGTTTGTTTCTATTGTCCAGAAAGAAGCCCAGCTAAGTGCACAAAGGCTCATCACTGCAGAATAGACACCTGGTGATGAATTATTTTGGCCATAGCAACTCAGAAAAATAGTCTCGATCAGTGGTTCTCAACCTGTGGGTCGCAATCCCTTTGGGGTCGAACGACCCTTTCACAGGAGTGACAGGGGTTGCCTAAGACCATCAGAAAACACATATTTCTGATGGTCTTAGGAACCTCCTCTGTTTCCAGGCAGGTCCACCCACATGCAGATACACCCACATACGAGTATTAAAGGATCTCGGCATGAGGAAGGTTGAGAACCACTGATCTAGATATACATGAAGAGGGTTGGAACTGGGAATTCAAGAAGAAATAGCAGAATTAACACCTGGAGCCCTAAGAGCTATTTCTTCTTGTTCCAAAAGGCTACCAAGCTAGTTAATCACTATTTTTTTAAGACACAATAGATCTTTGTCAAAATTCGACATGGGCTCTACCACTAACTGTGTGGGAAAAAAGAATAAAGAAGTGGAGTATATTTTATGATACTTCAACATATGAAAACTCCAATTTAAAAAAAAAGAAACTAATAAACCTTTCTTCTACAAAAATCAATAACCCAGAAGAAAAAATGGTTTAAAAACCACAAAGGTAAAAATCAATGTGAATCTTTGCTTTTATGTCATTTTAACAGAGAAATAACATAAAATGTTACATTCATTAGCTTTTTAAATTGATAAAAACATAAAAGACTAATAACTTTTAAAAATACATTTATGTAACATTTCATTCACTTAGCATCATCAGGAAAGAAGGCTTTCCTCATAACTAAGTTTTCTAAATAAATGAGGCTGGGTGGCTAGGTGGCGCAGTGAATAGAGAACAGACCCTGGAGTCAGAAGGACCTGAATTCAAATCTGGCGCCAGACATTTAACACACAAAAAACTAGCTGTGTAACCTTGGGCAAGTCACTTAACCCCCAATTGCCCTCCAAAAAAAAAAGCAAAAATAAATAAATGAGGCTTACCCCCTTAAGCATTAGAACTTAAAAAAAATTGTTAACCATTTTTGGTAAAAGTTTCACGGGGTTGAAAATGAGGAAAGCTTCCAGCAAGCTGAATGGACACTATGGGGTGAACTTATAGGGAATACACGGATAAGTCACACAAGCTGGGCAAGCAGCATGAAAGGGTTAAAATCCGAATCATAAGATGGAATATGGAAATCAATGAGTTCATATAACTATATGAGTATTTTGGCAAAAGTCTTTCTTTTTCTTTTTTTTGGTTTTTGGAGGAGGGAAGGCTGCAAATGGAGTTAAGTGACTTGCCCAAGGTCACACAGCTAGTTAGTGTTAAGTGTCTGAGGTCAAATTTGAACTCAGGTCCTTCTGACTCCAGGGCTGGTGCTCTATTCAGTGCGCCACCTAGCCACCCCAGTATGTCTTTCTTAAATGTGTTACATGCTTCCCTGAATTATTATAAATAAAGTCCTAAAGGTAAAATAAGCTATATAAGGCAATTTAGAACCTATGAAATGGTCTCACTGGGCTGTGTGTCTGCTTTTTATTATTCTGTCTCCTGATATCACTACTTGCTGCAGTCTACATCTCCCTGCTTTAATTCTGCACCCTTATTTTATTTACAATTCCAAATCAATAATAGAGTAAGGGCCTCAGGATGGCTGACTTTGGGACTCTCCTAAGCAGGAAAATACAAAGATTTTTTTGACAACTGTTTCTCAGAGTATTTTTTTTTTCTTTTCTCCTTCTTTTTGCTTACTTGGAGCTGTGCCCTGGAAGTTTCAAAAAGTCTGGCCTCTTGTTGACTAGAAAGCATTTCTGTGCTTCAGATCTATATTATGATCAGTTAAGGGAAAACTAGAAAAGCTGCAAAGGCAGACACACAGAGAAGAAAAGATACATTAAGGGAGACAAGTAGGAAAGTCACAGAGAAATGCTCAGCTTTGACATTTATCAGTGTTAGCTAAGCTTGGGATGTTTCATTTGGAATATGGAAAGTCAGTTACTGCTGTGCTTTTAACTGTCTACTTATTCATCCAGTATGTTCCTTGCAAACTGAGAAATTGCTTTTCTCTTTTTATACTCAAGCTTTAAGGTTTAATTTTGCACCAACTTTTGAAGTTTTATTTACCCAGAATAAAAAGGCATGACTTACATTTTAGAAATTAATTTTGAAACCTTAGGACATTCAATTTACTATCTATCCCTAAAAATCACTTTAATATTAAAACGGCATCAGTTTCCTTATCTTTGTTAAGAAACTAATATTGTCTCATTTCACAAATGTTTAAAAGTTTCCATGAAACAAATTCTATTTCTTCTAAAAGTCATTTTTTTCTCCCCTAGTCAAAACCAGTGTTTTAATCTAATTGAGGTATGATGGCTATACATGATGGAATATAATAATGGAAATTTTATTCCCTGGGTACAGCTTACATCTCCTACTTGACTATAAATTAATTAATAGTAAGGCACAGCCTAGATCTGGCCCACAAACAAGGAGTTCCCCATTCCTGATGTGTTTCTTCAAATTATGAAAGAGCTCATAATAGGACTCTTTTCAACTGAAAACACCCCTAAAAGTATTTGAGATAGGATCTGATTTGCAAATATACAATTTACACATAGCTTTTCAGGAAGACATCTATTATGTAACTGAGGAATACCTTGCGTTCCAAAGAGTCTATCGTCTTTAATTATAGTTGTACTCTAACTGGATGGCATATCTAATAAATCATAAAAAATTTGCCCATACTCTACATTGCCTGAAGAATCAGGCTACATGCTGCCAAATACAAATGTTTATTTTCACACACACACACAAAAAAAGACATAGCACATTACTTTGTAGTTGTGTCTTTGAACTTTCTGATTTTTGCTTACCTTTCGAAATGCTGTTTCATCTGCTTACATGCATAATAATTTCCATCTTTTAGGTTCTGCATCTTTATAACTTCAGAAAATGTTCCTTCTCCTATTTTGCGAACTGCTTTATATTCTACAAACAAAAATCAAGGAGAAAGACAGTAAAAAAGGCTTGAAAAGAAGGGGAGTTTGAAACAGCCACTATAGGGATTGTGATAAAAGGATTGCCTTGTAGTCTCACTAAGTTAATATAACAAAAATCTGTACTGAAGCCGGTCACCATGGTTATACAACTCCCTCAAGGACCATCTAACACAGTGGTTCTCAACCTGTGGGTCGCAACCCCTTTGGGGGTCAAACGACCCTTTCACAAGGGTCATCTAAGACCATGGGAAAACACATATTTCCGATGGTCTTAGGAACTGAGACACCACTCCTCTATCTGTCTCCAGGTGGGTCCGCCCACATGCAGATACACCCACATTCAAGTATTAAAGGGTTGCGGCATTAGGAAGGGTGAGAACCACTGATGTAACAGCTCATGAGTGGGGGCTAACACAATGAATGGCCAGGATACCATAAGAGTGAGGATAAGACAGGTATGAATAACAGAAGCACAAGGGGAGCAGGGAGTCAAGGGTGGCTGACACAGCAGAATTGATTAATCATAGAATCAAGATTGAAAGGTGGATAATGCATTCAGGGAAGGAGTGATGGTCTGAGAAAACAAGGAAAAATGGAAGTACTAGGGGGATCACGTGAGGACAAAGTGAACAACAGTGGACAGAGAGCTGACTTAAGAGTCAGAAACACCTGCCTTCAAGACCTGCACCCTGGCTGTGTGACCCTGCACAAGTCACTTAACCTCTCACTTCCCCAAGCAACCTTTTTTTTCCCTAATGTTTACTTACACTACTTTTATTTTTTCTTATATAACTGCATGTTGGGCATTACAATTACGAAAGCTTAGGTGACTTACAAATTTTGGCTTTCTACTGTGATGTGAGAATGAGAACATTAAAGGCAACATACAAAACTCTTACATAAATTAACTAGACACACAAATTTACAAGTTGTAAATGCAAAATTTTTTGCAACTCAAGGCTGAATAGCTTAACTCCATTTACTTGGGGGAAAACAATGGGTTAAGGGGTGGGGGGGGGACAATTCTTAAGGCTTGATTTCAATATGTATTCCTGCTAGAATGCTGGCAATATGTAATATTCTTTTAAAAAACTATTTCTTGCCAGATTTAGGAGGAACACTCTGAGAAAACTGGAAGTCAGTTTTCTGAAAAGCTAGAAGTCAGTTCATTTAGACACTAGAAATGTGGCCTTTAGCTATCCTGTACAGATATGATACTTTATAAAACTAAACTGAACTGATCAATGCCAGCCAGTCATATAGATATTATACTGCCACATTATCAGATCTATTCTCTAGAGGAGTTAACTCTTAGCCTTACTTATCACATGAAGTGACCTGTATAAGGGTTTAGATCACAGATATCAATAAGACATGCTGAAATGAACACCAAGGGAACAAGTGTTAACTTGAATACAAGATTAAATCAGTAACATTTCAACAATCTAAAAAGTATTGAAATTTGCCTAATATCATGGATAAATTTCCCCAAGGCCAACTTTTTCTTTTCAAAGATTTATTCTAGCTTCCTGGAGTGAATGTGAGGTGTATATTTGCCAGAGGAAATTTCTATTTTGTGAATACTCATAGAGTAAATGTTGCAAATCTGTTAGCAGACCATTTAGAAGCATTTTGCAATGGACAATGGATGGGCCAAATTAATTATATTCCTGCTTGCTGATCTACATCTGCTCTAAGATGGAGAAAGAAGACACAATAAAACCACTAATCCAAATGGAACTGCGCCCAGGGAAAGCAATTATCTTAATTTTCATTGTGCCAAGTGCCAGGGCTGTGATTTTCTTCTGTATTTAGTCAGCAAAAACAGAGTATACACTAGTACCACCAGACAACACTGTGTTGGCACACAGATCCTCCTTTTTGGATATCAACATCATACATCACGACAGAACTGAAAGTGGTCTCATGAACAGTCAGGATTTCATACCCGGAAAAGATGGCTGGGAGAGGGTCTGCGGACGCCTGAACCTCTCATTGCTAAGGTGATCACCTAACCCATAAAGAAACTGACAGCTCTCCATAAGGGAAGAAAACAGCTCTCTGCCACTCACAGTCCAGGCCCCTTAATAAAAGGATTTGTTCTGTGAAGTTTGGGTTCAGTCAAAGGGCAGCACTTGAGGACCTTCAGGGCCACATGTGGCCTTGAGGCCGCAGCATCCCCACCACTGGTCCAGGGCAACACACAGCACAGCTTCTCTTTGATGTCGCAGCAATGCCAGTATCCTCATGAGGTAATCGTCAGGTCATGGTCAGCAAAGTTTAGGTGAAGGACAAGTATGGGAAAGGGCATAACCCTCACAGGTGGGCACAGTATGGCTGACACAGCACGGGAGTTCAAAATGACACCAGTGGTACAGTCTGAACAGCCACATACATGGCCGAGGTCCTGAAGGTCTCAAACATGATGTACCATCTTCTCTCTGTTGGTTCTGGGGCACAAGGGAGCTTCTGTAAGGAGAACAAGTTATTCCTTTGGGCTTACCAGGTGTCATGGGGGCAACAGGGTAGAATGCTTATGTTGGTGATAACGCCCAGAGCAAGAGCGGTATCCTGACTCTGAAGTACCCTACTGAACGTGGAACAGTCCTAAAACATCTCTCTCACAAGTGTAAAAGTCTTTAGTCACTTCCTCGCATCTCCTGCGTTTGAATACAGAATGTTTTCTTATTCTGACAATAAATCCTGCCAGTTCCGTTCCAAATGCTCCCCTTTTCTCCTTTATCATGTTGCCCCCTCCCCTCATTTCTCTACCTCCTCTCCCTCCTGAGAAATGCTTTATCTGTTCTAACCTGCAGCAGAATGCTGCCAGATTGGCTAAGTACTCAAAGTGGACCTGAAAGGTTATAAATTCAAAATCTAGTAAAAGGGAATTGTGGGAAGATGGTGGAATAAGGAAGGAAACGCTCCTCCATTCCTCCACAAATAAAAATAATGCCTCAAAGTACATTTTGAGTGGCAGAAATCATTAAAAGTCAGGGTAAAGCAGCTGCCCAGCCTAAGACAACTTGAGAGGACCCTTCAGGGGTGATGGTGTGGCCACAATGAAATGCAGATACCAATTGCTGTTATCGGCAAACAGCAAGCCCTGGGGGCAACTGTGGAGGCAGCAGTCTTAGCTCGGCAGCTTTTGTCACATACTATGTGGGAGTCTGGCAACTTATCAGAGGAAGACTACGGGGACCCTCTGCTGGTGCTGGACACAAGGCCAGGCAGGCTGACCAGACTTAATCCCATGCTGTGGCTGCAGACAAAGCAGTTGCAGAGGAGTGAGGACTTTGCTGTTGTGGCCACTAGCAGAAATGCAGGAGTCCCTGGTTTTGGTTCCAGGGCAGAGGGAAGAACTGAAGCTTGCAGTCACCAGAGGGACTACAGGAAGCAAGAGCATTTGCAATGGCAGTGGTTCTGGGGGTCCTGGTCAAGGTTCAGAGGAAGAGAGAAGTACCTGAGGTCACTTATAGACCAAGGTATGAGCCAGAAGAGCATTAACTACACCTGACTTTGAATTATAGAACACTAGAAGAACCATGAGATGTCAAGACCACCAGACTAGTTTTGCTAAAACAGCAAGCAGAGAGCCCTGGGGCTAGTTAGGTCAGGCAGCGGCTTCCACCTCAGCCACAGGAACTTTCACCCCCGGACAGGGAAAGGAGCCGCACAATGAGGGGAATCGGGCATCTGAGAGGGGAAGACTGAGGGAACCACTTCTGATAAGGAACACCAGGCCCAGCTGTGCTGCTGAGAAGTGGCCCAGAGCAAGAATGAACCAGCACACGTCCAGTGAGTACAAAAATAGTGGGGCAAGGACGCCCCTGGCTGGGGGCACTTATAGGAGGGCAGAGCTCTTAGTTTCAGTTCTAGGCCAGAGGCACCATCATTCATGCCCCAGGTCTGGAGGTGATTACTATAATAAGCTGCTACCAGAAAAAAAAATGAGCAGGCAAAGGAGAAAGAAGTCAACTAGAGAAAGTTACTATGGGAATAGAGAAAACTGGCATTCATCATCAGAGGAGGATACTCTGAAGCAAAAAAAGTCTCTCCTACCCCAAAGAGTAACATCAAATGGTCACCTGCCCAAAAAGAATTCATAAAAGAACTGTTAAAAGACTTTAAAAATCAAATGAGATTGAGGAATTTTTTTATTAATAAGAACAATCCAAGAAAAACAAGATTATGAAAAGTCTGCCAACTGGAAAAGGAGACCCAGAATCTTATGGAAGCAAATGACTCCTTGAAAATTAGAATTGTGGAATAGAGGACTCTGGAAAGATGGCAAAGCAGGTCAGAAAATTCCAAACTCTCATGATTTCCCCCCACAAAAGAGATGAAATAGCACCTTAGTAAGAATATAATTAAAAACAAATAAGAGGAGGAGTGTAACAGGGAATCCTCCTGGGACAACTGGAGAAGAGCTGAATCAAAATCCCAGGACTAGGTTTGTTCCCTGTGAGAAGGGGTACCATCAAGGTACACCAAGGGTCCTAGGGCCCCTTAAAAAAGTGGAAAGCCCTGGGGTTAGCTATGTTGGGAGGCTGCCTTGGCCCCAGCCACAGAAACGTTTATCCCTGGACAGTGAAGGGAGTGGGCCATCAACCTCTGCTGCCAAGTAACATCAGACTCAGCTGTACTGCAGAGATGGATGGAGGGGGGTGGCTGAAAAGAAAGCAGCAAACACCCAGTGAGGGCAGAAGCAATAATGCAGGCATGCCGCTGGCTGTGGGCACTTACAGGAGGCTGGAGGTCTCAGTTTAGGTTCCAGCCCAGAGAGGAGAAGTGGAGGAGGATCCAAGGCCAGAGGCACCACCCTCTTATCCCCAAGGACTAGAGATGACTACAAAAACTAAATTATTACAAATTTTTTTTAAGATGCAGAGACAAAGGAGAAAGAATCTAAACACAGAGAGTTACTACCGGATTGAGAAGACTGGGGTTTGTCTTCTGAGGGGGATATTCCAGCAAAGAAACCCTCTTCTGCCCCAAAGGGTAACATCAAATGGTCACCTGCCCAAAAAGAATTCATAAAAGAACTTTTTTTTTAAGATTTTAAAACTCAAATGAGAGGGAGGATTCTGGGAAGATGGCAGAGTAGGTCAGAAAATTCCAAGCTCTCAAGATTTTCCCCCACAAAAGAGTTAAAATAGCACCTTAGAGCGAATAAAGTATATGTGGAGATAAATAAGAACAGGGGCATAACTGGGGTACTCCTGAGACAATTTGAGAAGATCAGAAAAAAAAAATCCAGGATAAGGCTTGGTCCCCTAGAAGAGTAAACACCTCCAGGCTAGGTTCCTTTTTAAAGGCAAGCAGCTAACCTCTTAAACAAGTGGTAAGCCCTGAAGTTAGCTGCTCTGAGAGGCTGCCTTGGCCCCAGGCAGCGGAAACTTTACCCCAGGGACAGTGAGGGGAACTGGACTTCTGAGTCCAGGAAGATGGAGGGAACCTCTGCTGACAAGGAACAACAGACCCAGCTGTGCTGTGAAGAGCTTTGGGGCAAGAAGGATCCAGCACACAGCCGCGAGCGCAGGAGCAGTGGGGCAGAAAGCCCCTGGCTGTGGGCACTCCCAGGAGGTTGGAGGTTTGACTCTGCTTTCAGGCTAGAGAGAAGAACTGAAGATCTGGGACAAGAGGCACCATTTCCCATACCCAGGGCTAGAGGTGATTACAAAGAACTAAGATATTCCCACAAAAAATGCACAAGCAAAGGAGAAAGAATCCAACCATAGAGAACTATTTGGGGAATAGAGCTGACCAGGGTTCATCTTCAGAGGTAGATACTGAAGTAAAGAAACTCCCAAAGAATAATGTCAAATGGTTACCTTCCCAAAAAGAATTCATAGAAGATCTTTAAAGAGACTTTAAAAATCAAATGACAGAGATGGAGGAAAAACTAAAAAAAAAAGTAAGAATAATCTAAGAAAAACAAGAAAATTATAAAAAGAAAGTCAACGAATCAGAAAAGGAGATCCAGAATCTTAACGGAAAAAAATGACTCCTTGAAAATCAGAATTGAGCAAGGGGAAGTCAGTGAAGTTATAAGAGATCGAGAAATAATAAAACAAAATATAAAGGATGAAAAAATAGAACAGAATGTACAATATCTCATAGGAAAAACAACTGATCTGGAGGCCAGATCAAGAAGAAAAGACATAAAAATAATAGGACTACCTGAAAGCTATGAACAAAAAAGAATCTTGATATAATAATATAAGAAATAATTAAAGAAAATTGTCCTGAAACATTAGACAAGAGGGGAATGTAGAAATAGAAAAAAATCACCAATCACCACCTGAAAGAGATCCTGTGAGGAAAACCCACAGGAATATTACAGTCAAATTCCAAAAACCCCAGCACAAGGATTAAATATGACAAGGAACAAGAAAAAAAATTTAAATGTGGCAATGCCACAATTAGAATCACAAAGGCTTAGCAGCAGTGACACTAAAAGACCACAGGTCTTAGAACACTATACATCAAAGAGCAAAAGGACTGGGGTTCCAGCAGAAAATGCCATACACAGCAAAGCTAAGCATAATCATAAATGAAAAAAAATGAACATTTAATGAACTGTCAGACTTTTAGGGCTTTGTTAAAAAAAAAATGGGGCAACTAGGTGGTGCAGTGAATAGAGCACTAGCCCTGGAGTCAGGAGGACCTGAGTTCAAATCCTGCTTCAGACATTTAACACACTAGCTGTGTGACCTTGGGCAAGTCACTTTAACCCCAATTGCCCTGCCTTCCCCCCTCCAAAAAGCAAAAAACAAAAAACACCTGAACTTGATAGAAGATTTAACATACAAGAGTCAAGAGAAATATTAGGTATGTCGTACCAAAGATTCAATACAAGGGACTCAGTAAGGACAGACTGTAAAACATATAATCTAAGACTGTTATTAGCAACTGGGGAGTCTGCAAGAGAGATTGGGGCAGAGCTGGGTATATGACTTTAAAAAGTAAAACCTGTTTAGGAACAGCTAAAAAGTGTGATTATCTTATACAAATGAGGTAGGAGAGGAAAAACCAACACAGAGGAACTAGATGGCGGAGGAGGACTGTTAGTTCTAGAAACCGACTTTCATCAGGATTCAAGAGGGAACAATACATAAACACCTAGAGGAGCAAAAAAGTCTTTTAAATTCAAAAAGAAAGAAAATGCCAAGGGGACATGGAGGGGGTGGGGGAGAAGATAAGAGAGGGATCTCTATGGAGAGGGTGAGAAAATAAATAAATTAAGGTGAGGGGTATAGAAGGGTGTTTAGATTTATGAGAATGGGAAGATAAGGGAGGTATCCTTGGAGTAGATTAAATAACAGAAGGTCAGGGTAGGAGGTAGAAGTAATAAAGTAGAGGGGTTAAAAGGGATAGGAAATAAGAGATATGCACAAATATAAGAACAAAGATCAGAAGGAGAATTTGTCAGGGAAAGTATATGTCTATGTATGTGTGTGTGTATCTATATATAATTATATCTATGTTTAATTGTAGCCTTCGGGGAGGGGGGGAGGAGAGGACGAAGGGGGAAAAAAGAACAAATTAAAAAGTACACAGTGAAGAACAAAAGAAAACTTACAAGGAAGCAAAGAAAAGATATCCATGTGGTATTTATTATATAGGTTTTCTCGACCTGGAAATTTATTGCTCTATATTTTGAATTCTCTCTTACATTCTGCTGTACACATGCTATGCTCTTTTTTCTTTTCTTATTTTGTATTTGCGTTTCAATATTTAAGTTTACAATCTTTTTTCTCTTTTCTTATTGTGTATTTAAGCTTTAGAAATAAAAAAAAGAAAAACAAAGAAAATTATAATTGGGCAAAGGGAAGTTATAAAAGACCAAGAAATAATCAAACAAAACATAAAGAATGAAAAACTAGAAGGAAACATCTTATAAGAAAAACAAATGATCCGGAGAACAGATCAAGAAGAGAAGATATAAGAATAATCAGACTACCTGAAAGCTATGATAAAAAAAAGAATCTTGATACAATAATGCAAGAAATAATTAAAATTAATTGGAAACTAATTTAATATTAAAGAATGAATGGGTTAAAGAACAAATCAGTGAAATAATTTTATTAAAGAGAACGATGAGAAATGTCAAAACTCATGGGATACAGCAAAAGCAGTAATGAGAGGAAAACTTATAACTCTAAAAACTTACATCAATATAATGCCATAGAGAAAGAGCAGATCAATGAATTGGGGATGCAATTTAAAAACTAAAAAAAGGACAAATTAAAAATTCTCAGTTAAACACCTTGGAAATCTTGAAAATTAAAAGACAGATAAAACTGAATGTAAAAAAAATTAATAAATAAAACCAAGAGTTAGACTGATGAAAAATAAATAAAATAGATAAGCCACTGGTTAATACAATTTTTAAAAAGAGAGAAGAAAACCAAATCACCAGTATTAAAAATGAAAAGGGGAATATACTACTAATGAAGATGAAATTAAAGCAATTATCAGGAGTCATTTTGTCCAATTACATGCCAATAAATTTAACACTTTAAGTGAAATGGAAGACTATTTACAAAAACATAAACTGCCTAGATTAACAAAGAGAGGAAATAGAATATCTAAAAAAACCTATTTTAGAAAAAGGAACTGAATAGGCCATACACGAGCTCCCAAGGAAAAAAGCATCAGGACCGTATGGATTTACAAGTGAATTTATCAAACAGTTAAAGATTAACTAATTCCAATATTAAATAAATTATTTGCAATAACAGTGAAAGGAGTTCTACCAAACTCCTTTTATGAAACAAATATAACACTGACATCTAAACCAGGAAGAGCAAAAACAAAGAAAGAAAAAATTATAAACCAATTTCACTAATGTATATTGATACAAAAACCCTAAATAAAATACCAACCAGGAGATTACAACAATATAGTACAAAGATTATTCATTATGATCAACTGGGATTTATCCCAGGAATTCAGGGCTTGTTTAATGTAAGGAAAATTATTAATATAATTGAATATACCAGTAATAAAAACCACACAAGTTTCCTGATGCAGGAAAAGCATTTGACAAAATACTACTTTCATCCCTATTAAAAACACTTGAAACCATTATGTGTAAAATGAATTCTTCCTTAAAATTACAAAAAGCATCTACCTAAAACTATCAGCAAACACTATTTTTAATGAGAATAAGCTAGAAGAAGCTTTCCCAATAAGATCAAGAGGGAAACAATGATGCCCATTATCACGAATATTATTTACTATTGTACTAGAAATGCTGGCAACAGCAATAAGAAAAATAAATTAAAGGATTCGGAAGAGGCAATAAGCTAATAAAACTATCTATTTTTGCAGACGACATGATGGTATACTTGGAAAACCCCAGAGTGTCAACTAAAAAGCTAGTTAAAACAGTAACTTTTAACAAAGTGGCAGACTATAAAATAAACCCACAAAAACTTCAGTATTTCTTTATGTCACCAACAAAGTCCTGCAAGAAGAGATAGTAAGAGACAGTTTATTTAAAATAACCATAAATGTGGGAAAGGAGTTAGCACTACAACCAAGAACCACTTACCCAGCAAAATTAAGCATAATACTTCAAGGGAGAAAAACGGTCATTCAGTGAAATAGAAGGATTTCAAGTTTTCTTTCATAAGGAGACCAGAACTGAACAAAAAATCTGATCACCAATATCAAGACTCAGGAGAAGCCTAAAAACAGAAAGAGGGAAAAGAAAACAGGGTATTCAATAGAGCTAAATTGTTTGCTTCCCTACATGGGAAGATGATACTTGTAATTCTTAAAAATTGTACCACTAACAGTACAGCTAGAAGGAATATACAAAGACAGAGAGTATGCCTATAAGGTGAATTTGAGGGAATGACAAAAAAAAAATAATTAAGGGATGAGGAAGAGGACTACACTGGGTACAGAAGAAAGGGAGAGGTAGAACTGGGTAAATTATTTCTCATGAAGAGGGGAGGAAAGCCTATTACAGTGGAGGGTGGAAGGCAATGGGCATCACTAGAACCTTATTTTCATCCAACAAGGGAATAATATGCACAATCTATTGAATACAGAAATCTATCGTACTCAACAGGGAAGTAGGAGGTGAGGAGATTAAATAATGTCTAAGGGAACTAACAGAAGAAAGGGGAGATGGGAGGAGGTGGTAGTCAGAAGAAAACACTGTTGACAAGGGAAAGGGTTAAAGGAGAGAGAAAACAAACAGGAAGACATAGAATGAAGGGAAATACACAGTAATCATAGTTTTGAATGTGAATGGGATGAACTCTCCCATAAAAGAGAAGCAGATAGCAGAAGGTACCAAAAACCAGAATCCTACTGTTTACAAGAAACACACCTGAAGTAAAGAGATACACACAGAGTAATGATAAGGGGCTGGAGCAGAATCTATTATGCTTCAGCTGAAGTACCAAAAAAAAAAAAAAAGCAAGGATAGCAATCCTGATCTCAGACAAAGCAAAAGCAAACACAGATCAAATTAAAAGAGATAAGAAAGGAAACTAAATCTTGCTAAAAGGCGCCATAGACAATGAAATAAAATCAGTACTAAAGATATATGCACCAAGTGGCATAGCATCCAAATTCTTAAAAGAGAAGTTAACTAAGTTACAGGAAGAAAGAGAGAGCAAAACTATACTAGTGGGGGACCTTAACTGTCCACTCCGGGAACTTAATAAATCCAATCAAAAAATAAAAAAGAAACTAAGGAAGTGAATAGAATATTAGAAAGTTAGATATGACAGAACTTTGGAAAAAACTTAATGGGAACAAAAAGGAATATATCTTTTTCTCAGCAGCACATGGCTCAATGCTCAAATGCACAAAAGCAGAAATACTCAATGTTCTTTTCAGGTCATAATGCAATAAAAATTACATTCAACAAAGGGCAGTGGAAAGACAGATTAAAAATTAATCAGAAACTAAGTAACATGATCCTAAAGAATAAGTGGGTCAAAGAACAAGTCATAGAAACAATCAATAATTTCATTAAAGAGAATTACAATAATGAGACAACATCCCAAAATGTATAAGGACGCAGTCAAAGTATTCCCCTAAGTGAGGGAAAATTTATTTCTCTAAATTCTTACATAAATAAAATAGATAAGGAGCAGATCAATGAATTTGGTATGCAAACTTAAAAAAACTATAAAAAGAATAAATTAAAAATCCCCAACTGAGCGCCAAATTGGAAAACCTGATAATCAAAGATGAGATTAATAAAACTGAAAGTTAAAAAAAAGACTATTGCAATAATAAATAAAACTAGGAGTGGGTTTTATGAAAAAGCCAGTAAGATAGATAAACCACTAGTTAATTTGATTAAAAAAACAGAAAGAAGAAACCCAAATATCCAGTATCAATAATGACAAGTGTGAAATCATCACTAAAGAAGAGAAAATTAAAGCAATCACTGGGAAATATTTTGCCCAATTATATGCCAATAAATCTGACAATCTAGGCAAAATCAACGAATATTTACAAAAATGCGAATTACCTAGATTAATAGATCAGGAAACAATGCCGAAATAACCCCATTTTAGAAAAAGAAATTGCACAAGCCATGAATGAACTCCCTAAAAAAATTCCCAGGACCAGACAGGTTCACAAGTGAAGTCTATCGAACATTTAAAGAATAATTAATTCCAATACTATATAAACTATTTGGAAAAACACGTGAAGGAGTCCTACCAGACTCCTTTATGACACAAATATGGTGCTGATGCCTAAACTAAGAAGAGTTAAAATGGAGAAAGAAAATTATAGGCCAATTTCCCTAACGAATATTATGCAAAAAATTTGAACAAAATATTAGCAAAGCAATTACAGCAACATATCACAAATATTACACACTATGACCAGGTGGGATTTATACCAGAAATGCAGGGTTGGTTCAATATTAGAAAAACTATCAAGATAATTCACCATGTCAATAACAAAACCAATAGAAATCATATGATATAGCAACAGATGCTGGAAAAACTTTTGACAAAATATGGTACCCGATCCTATTAAAAATACTAGCAAACACAGGAATAAAGGGAGTGTTTCTTAAAATGATAAGCAGTATCTGTTTAAAACCATCAGCAGGCATTATCTGTAATGGGGACAAGCTAGAAGCCTTCCCAATAAGATCAGGAATAAAGTAAAGATGCCCATTATCACCATTATTATTCAATACAGTACTAGAAATGTTAGCTATAGCAATAAGAGAAGAAAAAGAAATCAAAGGAATTAGAATAGACAATGAGGAACAAAACTCTCACTCCGCAGATAATATAATGGCATGCTTAGAGAACCCTAGGGGATCAACTAAAAACTACTAGAAATAACAACTTTAGCAAGGTTGCAGGATATAAAATAAATCCACATAAATAATTGGTATTTCTATATATTACTAACAAAGCCCAGCAGCAAGAGATAGAAAGAGAAATTCCATTTAACACAACTGTAGACAATATAAAACATCTGGGAGTCTACCTGGTAAAACAAACCCAGGAACTATATGAATACAATTACAAAATACTTTTCACACAAAGAAAGTCCAATCTAACTGACTGGAAAAATATCAATTGCTCATGGGTAGGCCAAGTCAATATAATAAAAATGACAATTCTACCTAAGTTAATTTACTTATTCAGTGCCATTCCAATCAAACTACTAAAAAATTATTTTATAGAGCTAGAAAAAAATAACAACAAAATAGATCTGGAAAAGAAAAGAATATCAAGGGAATTAATGAAAAAAAAAAAAAACACAAAGAATGTAGCCTAGCAATACCAGATCTCAAACTGTATTATGAAGCAGTAATCATCAAAACTATCTGGTACTAGCTAAGAAATACAATGGTGAATCAGTGGAACAGAATAGATACACAAGACACAGTAGTAAATGACCATAAGTAACCTAGTGTTTGATAAACCCAAAGACACCATCCTTTGGGATAAGAACTCACTGACAAAAACTGGAAAACAGTACAGCAGAAACTAGGTATAGACCAACATCTCACACCATATACCAATATAAAGTCAAAATGAGTACATGATTTAGACATAAAGGGTGATACCATAAGCAAATAGAAGAGCAAGGAATAGTCTACCTGTCAGATCTATGGAGTATGGAAGAATTTATAATCAAACAAGAGATAGAAAGCATTATAAAACATAAAATAGATCATTTTGATTATATTAAATTAAAAAACCCTTTGCATAACAAAACCAATGCAACCAAGCTTAGAAGGAAATCAGAAAGCTGGGAAACAATTTTTATAGCAAGTATCTCTGATAAAGGCCTCATTTCTCAAATACATAGATAACTAAGTCAAACTTATAAGAATGTAAGTCATTCCCCACTTGATAAATGGTCAAGCAATATGAACAGGCAGTTTTCAGATGAAGAAACCAAAGCTATCTACAGTCATATGGAAAAATGCTCTAAATCACTTTTTATGAGAGAAATGCAAATTAAAACAACTTGGAGGTACTACTTCACATCTGTCATAATATGATAAAAAAAGGAAAATGATAAATACTGGAGAGGATGTGGAAAAATTGGGACACTAATGCACTGTTGTTGGAGTTGTGAACTGATCCAACCAATCTGGAAAGCAATTTGGAATTATGCCCAAAGGGCTATAAAACTGTATATACCTGCTGATTCAGCAATACCATTTCTAGGTCTGCATCCTAAAGAGATCATAAAAAAGGAAAAAGGACCTACATGTGAAAAAAATATTTACAGCAGCTCTTTTCATGGTGGCAAAATATTGGAAACTGATGGGATACCATCAATTGTGGAATGGTATGGTATATGAATATAACAGAATACTTTTGCACAATAAGAAATAATGAGCAGGCAGATTTCTAAAAAACCTGGAAAGACTTGTACAAAATGATACAAAGCAGAAGCAAAAAAAACCCCAAAAAACATGAATAGTATCAGCAACATTGTATGATGATCAACTACAAAAAACTTCATTTTCAGCAACACTATGATCCAAGACTAGTACAAGGGACTCAGGAAGGAAAATGCTATCCAGGTCCAGATAAAGAACTGATGGGCTCTGAAATGCAACTCACAGAATATTTTTTCACTTAATTTCTTTTTTGTGTATTTTTTTCCTTTTGATCTGTTGCTTCTTTCACAATTGTGATTAATATGGAAATATGTTTTTCATGATAGCACGTGTATATAAAAGTACCTACCATTTTAGAAAGAATGTAGGGGAGGGAAGAAAGAAGAAAAATTTGGAACCTGAATTTTGTCAAAAATGAATACTAAAAATTGTCTTGACATGAAATGGTGGGAAAAAAATAAAATACAAATAAAAGATCAGAAAAAAATAATGAAAATAAAATAACCATAAACAATATATAAAATACCAGGGAGTATATCTGCCAAAACAAACCCAGGAACTATATGAACATAATTATAAAACACTTTTTTATATAAATAAAGTCAGATTTAAATAACTGGAGAAATATTAATTATTCATGAGCAGGCTGAGCCAATCTAATAAAAATTACAATTGTACCTATATTAACTTGCCTATTTAGTATCCAATTAAATTACCAAAAAGTTATTTTATTGAGCTAGAAAAAATAACAATAAAATTTATTTGGAATAACAAAAGGTCAAGAATATCAAAGGAATTGGAGGTGCAGCCAAGATGGCAGAGAAAAAGGTAGGGACTTGCTATAATGGTAATGGAATTCAGAGATGCCGCTGTATTGGCTTGGTTTGTGGGCTGAGTGTTAAAACCCAGAGCTTGTGAATCCCACCGGTGGGACAAACTTGTTGACATGAAGAGAGAGGGCTGAACTGGGAGGATCCGTGAATTGGGAGAGAGGCCCAAGCCAAGAGAAGGCCAGAACGACTTTGGGAGGGCAGTATCCAGTATTGTGGAGCCTGACTTGCCGAGAGAAAGACTGAGAGCCCATTGGAGCTGCCCAGGACTTTGAGAACTGCCACCAGGAGCTGCCAAGAACTGAGGAGGCATGGCTGTGATGCCGGCATTTTGTCTGTCTGTTTTGATGTTGTTTTGCCAGATTCACCTGCTGGTGAAGGACAGTGCTGCTGTTGTAGAGGTCCTGGAACCTTGCTGTTGTTTCAGAAGCCCTGAAGGAGGATTTTCCTGCTGTATGTTTACGGAAATCCTGGAAGAGGGCCTTGCTGATGTTTTCAGGGGTTCTGGGACTGTTCTACAGGCAGAGAGTGACTTGATGAGGACACTGGCTATGGTTTTGTTGAGCCTTGTCTCCCCAAGAACTAAGAATGCTGCTGAGGGCCTGCCTCGAGTGTAGATGAAAGAAGGGCCTTTCCTTGGGTATTCAATGCTGAGATGATATCTTAACCTCCTTGTAACTTAAGGGTGGATGGCCTTTTGTGCTCTCCTGCCCCTTTTGAGATTCAGGGGTGGGAAGCCTTTGAGTTTTTGTGCTCTGTGATTGACCAGATGAATGTACTTTGTTTATGACTGGAGAGTAATCTCCATTTGAGAGGAGAGATTTTGTTGACTGACTAAATGTACTGCCCAGGAGTGGGGTACTTTGACTAAAGTACTGGCCAGGGGTGGGATACTTGGACCTCGATACTTCACAACTGAATTGAGAACATACTTCCTAAGTGAACAAGTTACACTGTATTTTGACTTTCTCTGTTCTGTGAATATTTGCTGAATAAATGGGGTTTGCTATGCTGGTAATCTGAACCTTGGCAGTTGCCTCTGCTTGGCATTACACTTGCCTAAGCTCTTCCCTAAATACTTCCAAATACCTTTAAATAATGCCTCAAAACAAATTCTAGAGCAGGAGAAGTCACAAAAAGACAGAGTGAAACAATTTTATAACCCAAAATAACTTAGGAGATGGGCAGGAAAGATCTGTTACACCAAAGTGAGAATGGAGCACACTCAGTGCAAGCTGTACCGGCACAGACCAGATGCTGGCAAACCAGAAGGCCTTGGGGGAGACTGAATCAGTACCAGCAACAGCTGCTTCTGGAAATCTCAGCCCACAGATGGTAAAGGGGTTGAACAACTAGTCAGGAGATTACAAGTGTCTTTTTGCTGGCACCAGGGGCAGGATTCTGTTGCACTGCCCATAACTGGATCCGGGTCACAGTCGTGAGGCTTAGTCTCAGGGTAAGGTGGAGCAGACCAGAGGTGCAGCCAGAAGGGAGTGGGGACCCTGGTCACAGTTCCAGGGTTGAAAAGAGTACTAGTGGTCACGCACAAACCAGAGCACAGTACAGATGAGTAGTAAACACACATCTCCCTAGATCATACCACCTTGGAAGAACCAAAAACTTACAGGTTCCCAGAATTACCTCTGAAAACAACTGCACAAAAAACCCAAAGCTTGGAACCAGTGTCCCCTCCAATCCAGAAACAGAGCCTCACTTAAAAAAAGTCAAGTTAAAAGTCAAGAAATAAGCTGGAAAATAAGCAGCAGAACAAGATCTTGACTATAGAAAGTTACTATCGTGACAGGGAAGATCAAACACAAACTCAGAAGAAGACAACAAAGTAAAAACTCCTATACCCAAAGCCTCTTGGTTCCACGTCATGGAAGAGTTCAAAAAGGATTTTAAAAATCAAGTAAGAGAGGCAGAGGAAAAATCAGAAGAGAAATGAAAGTGATGCAAGAAAATTATGAAAAAAGAGTTAAAAACTTGGTAAAGGAGGCACAAAAAAATACTGAAAAAAACAGCACCTTAAAAGACAGAATAGGCCAAATGGTAAAAATCCATTGCACAAAAATCCAGTGATGAAAAGAAAGCCTTGAAAAGCAGAATTGGCCAAATGGAAAAAGATACACAAAAATTCACTAATGAGAGGAATTTCTTAAAAAGTAGAATTAGAAATAGAAAAAGAGGCACAAACAGTGAATTCTTATCCCTAAAGCTTAAATATTTACAGTTATTCACTCTTTGGTAAAAATTATTGGGAAAACCAGAACAGAAAACCTGACAGAAACTAAGTACAGACCAGTATCTTACACTCTTTACCAATATAAGGTCAAAACAGATACATAACCAAACAGATACATAGACATAAAGGGAGATATCATAAGTAAACTGGAAAAACATGAAGTACATTACCTATCAGAAATATGGATAGAAGAATTTATGAATAAACAAGACCTGGAGAGCACTGTGAAACATAAAATGAATCATTTTGATTAAATTAAAAATGTTTTGGGGGCAGAGCCCAGATGGCAGAATAAAAGCAGGGACTTAATAGAGCTCTCACCCAAATCCCTCCAAATACCTGTAAAAAATTACTCTAAACAAATTCTAGACCTGCAGAACCCATAAAATGATAAGAGTGAAACATATCTCCAGCTCAAGATAGCCTGGAAGGTTGACAGGAAGGGTATATTGCACCAGCTTAAGAGAGAAGCACAGTTAAGCATGCGCCACACTGGCACAGACAGGGCCAGAGAAGGCCTCACAGGACTGAATCACAAGTAGCTGTGGTGGTTTCCAGACTTCTCAACCCATTAATACCAAAGACAGCATAGTAGGTCAATGGGAAAACTCTGTGGGACCTTGGTGAAAGACAAGTGCAGTCTGGCCCCAGCCCAAGGGTATCAGAGGTGGTGGAGATGGTCGTCGTGGCAGCAGCGGTAGCAGCAACAGCAGCGGCTACTTCCAGAGCTCTGGGCCTGCAGACAGTGGGGGATCAAGCAGCTGATAGAAAACCCCTGAAGCCTTGGACACCACTCCCCCCCACTGGAAGCAAGGTCCTATCTCAACAAAGAGTTAGAAAGTATTTGGCTCAGAAGATGAGCAGATAGCATAAAAAACTCAGACTTTGGTGATAAATCTTACTCTGGTGACAAAGAAAATCAAAACATACAAGCAGAAGAAGACAACAAAGTCAAAGCTCATACATCAAAAGCCTCCAAGAAAAATATGAATTGGTTGCAGGCCATGGAAGAGCTCAAAAAGGATTTAGAAAATCAAGTAAGAAAAGTAGAGGGGAAAATGGGAAGAGAAATACAAGTGATGCAAGAAAATCATGAAAAACAAGTTAACAGCTTTCTAAAGGAGATCCAAAAAAATACTAAAGAAAATAACACCTTAAAAAATAAACTAACCCAAATGGCAAAAGAGATCCAAAAAGCCAATAAGGAAAAGAATGCCTGAAAAAGCAGAACTGGTCAAATGGAAAAGCTCACTGAAGAAAATAATTCCTTCAAAATTAGAATGGCACAAATGGAAGCTAATGACTTTGTGAGAAATCAAGAAGTTATAAAACAGAACCAAAAGAATGAAAAAATGGAAGACAATGTGAAATACCTCATTGGAAAAACAAATGACCTGGAAATAGATCCAGGAGAGATCATTTAAAAATTATTGGACTACCTGAAAGCCATGATCAAAAAAAGAGCCTAAACATCATCTTTCAGGAAATTCTCAAGAAAAACTGCCCTGATATTCTAGAATCAGAGGGTAAAATAGAAATTGAAAGAATCCACCAATCATCTCCTTTTTTTCTAATTTATTTATTTATTTTTAGTTTTCAACATTCATTTCCACAAGATTTTGAGTTCCAAATTTTCTCCTGATCTTTTCCCTACCCCTCACCTCAAGACAGCAAAGCCTACCGAATACCCCTTCCCCAAATCTGTTCTCTCTTATATCCTCCCCCATCCCTCCCTAACCTTCTAGTAGGGCAAGATGGATTTCTATACCCCAGTGGCTGTATATCTTATTTCCCAGTTGCATGTAAAAAAACAATTTTTTTTAACATTTGTCTTTAAAACTTCAGTTTACAGATTCTTTCCCTTCTTGAGATATTTCACATTGCCTTCTATTTTTTGATTTGTTTGGATCTCTTTTATATTATCTTGATTTCTCATAAAGTCATTAGCTTCCATTTGCTCCAATCTAATTTTGAAGAAATTATTCTCTTCAGTGAGTTTTTGAAATTCTTTTTCCATCTGGCCAATTCAACTTTTTAAGGCATTCTTCTCCTCATTGGCTTTTTTGACCTCTTTTGTCATGTGAGTTAGTCTATTTTTTAAGGTGTTATTTTCTTCAATCGGGCTGTTAACTCACTTTATATTATTTTCTTGCATCATTCTCATTTCTCTTCCCAATTTTTCCTCCACTTCTCTTCATTTTCAAAATCCTTCTTGAACACCAGTTCATATTTTTCCTGGACGTTTTTGATGCAGGAGTTTTGACTTTGTTGTTTTCTTCTGGTTACATGTTTTGATCTTTTTGTCCCCCAAAAAAGATTCTATAGTCTGATTGCATTTCCTCTGTTTGCTCATCTTGCCAGCCAATTACTTGACTTCTGAGCTCTTCACCACAATACAACTCTGCTTCCCTAGTGGAGAGTACTGCGTCCCAAATTTCTGGGGTTTTGCACAGCTGTT
This sequence comes from Pseudochirops cupreus, assembly GCA_028627135.1. Lineage (NCBI taxonomy): Eukaryota > Metazoa > Chordata > Mammalia > Diprotodontia > Pseudocheiridae > Pseudochirops > Pseudochirops cupreus. Next base: position 337,118,457 of record CM053581.1, on the reverse strand, counting down.
TTCAGAGCTGTTGTCAGAGTTATGAGGAAGGTGTCCTCTTCACAGCTCTGGCACACTAGCATTCCTCACCCCAGGACCACCACCCAAGACTGCAACCCAGATCCAAGCATGTCAAAGCAAGGGCTATTATCCTCTGAATGGGCGCTTCGTCCCCCTATAATCTGTAGGCCAAGAGCTCTGAAGGCAGCCATGCGGCAGCAGCAGCTATCACCACAAGGACAGGGGCCAGACCACACTCTTTTCTCCCCCAGTTCCAACAGAGTTCTCTAGTGACCTTTTACTTTCTCTTTGGCATTTATGGGTTGAGAAGTCTGGAAACAGTCACAGCTGCCGGTGATTCACTCTCCTGAAGTCTGCTCTGGCCAGTCTGGCACGTGAGTCCAAGCCAACACAGCTCACGTAAGACTGTGCTTGGCTCCCAGCATGGTGCAACAGACCCTTCCTGTTGGTCTGCCAGGCTGCCTTAAGTGGAAGATTTGTTTCTCTCTGTCACTTTGTGGGTTCTGTAGCTCTAAAAATTTGTGTAGAGTCATTTTTTATATGTATTTGAGGTGGCTGGAGCGGGAGTTCAAGCAAGTTCCTGCTTTTATGCCATCATCTTGGCTCCATCCCCTTCACCAATTGTCTCTTGAAAGACATTCCAAAAGGAAAACTCCTAGGAACATTGTAGCCAAATTCCAGATTTCCCAGGTCAAGGAAAAAATATTGCAAGCAGCCAGAAAGGAACAATTCGAAGATTGTGAAAACATAATCAGTATAACACAAGATCTAACAACTTTTACATTTAGGAATCAGAGGGCTTGGAATATGATTATTCTGGAGATCAAAGGTGCTAGGATTAAAACCAAGAATCACCTACCCAGCAAAACTGAGTATAATCTTTCAGAGGAAAATATGGACATTCAATGAAACAGAGGACTTTCAAGTAATCTTGATGAAAAGACCGGAGCTGTACAGAAAATCTAACTTTCAAATACAGGAAAGAGAAATTGGAAAGGACTTATTAAAGTCAAACTGTTTACATTCCTTCATGGAAAGATGACATTTGTAACTCATGAGACCTTTCTCAGTATTAGGGTAGTTGGAGGAAAGAGGGGGAAAAAAAGGGTGAGTTGAATATGAAGGGATGATATCTAAAAAATAAAATTAAGGGTAAGAGAGGAATTTATTGGGAGAAGGAAAAAAGAGAGATAGAATGGGGTAAACTATCTCACATAAAAGAGGCAAGAAAAAAGGTTTCACAATGGAGGCGAAAAGGGAGAAGGTGAGAGGGAATGAGTGAACCTTATTCCCATTGGTTTTGGCTTAAGGAAAGAATAACATACACACTCAGTTGGGTATCTTACCCTACAGGAAAGTAAAGGGGAAGAGAATAGTGGGGAGGGGATGATAGAAGGGAGGGCAGATTAGGGGAGGGGATAGTCAGAAGCAAATGCTTTTGAAAAGGGACAGGGTCAAAGGAGAGAAGAGAAAAAATGGGGGGGGCAAGATAGGAAGGAGGGAAATATAGTTAGTCTTTCACAACAGGACCATTATGCAAATGTTTTGCATAACTACACATACATAAACTATACTGAATTGCTTGCCTTCTCAATGAGGGTCAATGGGGAGGGAAGAAGGTAGAGAATATGGAACTCAAAGTTTTGAAAACAAATGTTTAAAAATGTTTTTTACATGCAACTAGGAAATCTATCTTGTCCTACAAAAAAGTAAGGGGGAAAAGAGTATGAGGGAGGGGGTGATAAAAGGGAGGGCAGATTGAGGGAAGGGGTACATGCCATCTGAGGGGGAAGGGAGACATGGGGAAAAAATCTGGAACTCAAAATCTTGTGGAAATGAATGTTAAAAACTAAAAATTAATTTTTAAAAAGGATTTAAAAATTCAAAAAAAAGTTTTTTGCATAATAAAACCAATGTAGCCAATATCAGAAGTAAAGCAGAAAATTAGGGGGAAATTTTTATAGACAGTTTCTCAGATATAGGTCAATACATAGAGAACTTTGTCAAATTTTTAAGAATATAAGTCATTCCCCCATTGACAAATGGTCAAAGGATATGAACAGGCAGTTTCTGAGTGAAAAAAATCAAAGTTTTATATAAGTAATATGAAAAAAATGCTCTAAATCATTACTGATTAGATTAAAAGAACTTTGAGATACCATCTCACAACTATCAGAGTGGCTAAAATGACAGAATGGAAAAATCACAAATATTGGAGTGGATGTGGAAAAGTTGGGACATTAAATTACACTGTTGGTGGAAGTGTGAACTGATCCAACCATTTTAGAGAGCAATCTGGAATTGTGCCCAAAGATTATAAAGCTGTGTGTGCCCTCTCACCCAGCAATACCACTATTAGGTCTGTTTCCCAAGATGATCAAGGAAAATGGAAAAGAATCTCTATGTTCTAAAATGTTTATAACAGCTCCCTTTGTGGTGGCAGAGAGTGAAGGGATATGTATCAGTTAGGGCACAGCTGAGTAAGCTGTGATATATAATTACAACAGAACACTAACATGCTATAAGAAATGATTAACAGCTTGATCTTAGGAGAATATGGAAAGACTTGCAGGAAAAAATGAAGAGTGAAAAGAGCAGAACCAAAAGAATGTTGCATATAGTAACAGCAATGCTGTTTGAAGAGTAAATGTGAATGACTAGGCTATTGTGAATTATATGAATAATCAAATCTTCTACAAAGGGCCTATGAAGGAAGATGCTATCTACCACCAAAGAAAGAAATGATATATGGACTATATATTTTATAGTGTCATATATATATATGTATATGTATATGTATATATGTGTGTGTGTATATATATATATAAACACATATGTGTATATATACATGTGTACATACATATGTAAATATATATAGATATATATGTATATATGTCAAATGTTGGTCTTTTCTTGTTCAGGGTTGGGAGGGAAGCATAACAAAACAAATTTTTTTAATTAAAAAAAAAATAAAATCTGTACTCTAGGAAGCCAAAGGCTACCACTCAGTGAGGTTAGACTTCCTTGGCATGCTAGTAAATTTCTTTGCTTTCAGTTTGACTTCCTATCTTTGACTCACAATCATTAGAACCCCATCCCAAGAGGTCCCAATCCTCTCAATTAACACAATTCCTTAGCATTAGGTTCCAGGAATAAGGTGATAGTCCCTCTGTACCCTGCGTTGGTCTGACCTTATCTGGAATACTGTGATCAGTTTGGATCACTACAATTTTAAAAAGCTATAGAGCATCCAAAGGAGGGCTATCAGGATGGTGAAGGACCTCAAGAAAGGGAGGGTTGGTTGAAAGGGATAGAGAGGTATAGTCTGGAGAAAAGGAGACTCAAAGGGCACAAGAGAGCCATCTACAAGTACTTGAAAGGCTAGCATGTGTAAGAGGGATTAGGCATATTATATTCTATCTGGTCCCAAAAGGAACAAGTAGGAATAATGGATAGCAGCCAACAAAGAGGCAAATTCAGGCTTGATATAAGGAAAAATTTTCCTAATGCTTACAACTGTCCCAAAACAGAATGGGCAGCCTTGAGAGTTAGCAGGTACATCTTCAAGGAGAGGCTGGAGGAACATCTGTCCCTTATGTTATATACAGTAGAGACTCCTTACACTTACAGGGTGGAGTAAGATAGCCACTTAGGTCCTTTCCAACTCTAAAATTATTCGATTTACTCTGGGAGTCAGTTTCCTCATCTGTAAAGTGGGGATAACAAATGCCTACCTTGAAAGTTGTCCTAAAGCTAGAATTAGGTAATGCATATAAAGGACTTTACAAACCTTAAAGCACCATGTTAATTATTGTGCTATCTGCATCATGACTTTTAATATATGCAAAGTAATTTGTAAACAGCAGCTATTATTAGCTTAATATTGCAATGCTGTTTTAATGGAAGGAGTTCCAGTACTCCTGGATTCACAAATCATAACACAGTCTCTACAGTGCCTCAGTGTATTAAAGGGAAAGAAGGTCAACAATGACAACAAAGACAAAGAGCACAGTCATTTCCCCTTTATGACTGCAGAATGGAATGGTCTGACTTAATACTCGGGTTCTATCATATAACCATGACAAATTTTCAAAGAATGGACTTTTTTAAAAATGCAGATATTATAACCACACTGACAACAATTTAATCTTATTTTGACAATACAGAAGGCAAATAATTCTGCCCATTTAAACTTTCTGGACAAGCTGAAGTAAACTACTCCCATACATTAAAATTCAACATGAGATTTTACTTTATTAAATGTTCATGAGTGACATTTCTGTGTGTTCCAACAGCATTCTGTATAAATTTGTATAGAAACAAGACTTCAAAGTTATAGGCGGTTGTGCTTCTTCCTCTATCAAATGCGTAAGTTGGTCCAGTGCTCTCCCAACTACACAGAGTTTACCTCCAATGGGAGACTGCTCTCATTCATGACACAAGGGGGGTCGCCGAGGGGAAAAATGAAAGTCTGCAAGCCATCCTCCAGATCTAAAAGCCTAAGATTTTACAAATGAAGACAACAAGCCGTCCCCGGCTTCTCCACCTTGCCCCCGGCTTCTCCACCTTGCCCCCCTCCACTGCACCAAAGCAGCCCCAGCCTAAAGTCACGCCTAAGCCCCCCAAGCACGCCTGAATCTCCCCGGTCCCGTCATCCCAAAGGGGGAAAGTCCAGACTGTCGTAAAAGATTCGCTTTAAGGGGCCGTTTCCGAACAAGCGCTATTAGACTGGCAGCTCCCAGGGGACCGGGGCTCCACTGGGTTTCGTTATCTATTTGTTCCAGCCCCCCCCCCCCCGCACAGCT
>CM053581.1:337065621-337113152 GCA_028627135.1 Pseudochirops cupreus | reverse complement strand
AGAAAGACTATAGTTTAAATGGAGACTGAAGCAAAACACATTATCTTTCTCTTTCATGTCTGGTTTTGCTTTTTTTTTTTCTTTTCCCAGTGATCACTCATTGGTTACAACCCTTCTATATGACCAAACTATTGTACAATGTGCAAGTATTTGCAGATCCTATACATGATTGCACACCACCATGGGGGGGGGGGGGGGAAGGGAGGGGAGAAAATCTGAAACTCAAGTGATTATGGAACTGAATCTTGTAAATTAAAAGTAAATAAGTAAATTTAAAAAATTAAAAAAAATTAATTAGTAGAATAAAAAAAAAAGAAATGAGGCCTTTATCAGAGACACTGGTTGTAAAAATTCTTTCCCAGTTTTCCACTTCCCTTTTAATCTTGGTAACATTGGCTTTGTTTATACAGAAGCTTTTCAACTTAATATAATCAAAATTATCCATTTTGCATTTTATAATGCTCTCTAACATTGTTTCGTCATGAAGTCTTACCCTCTCCATGGATCTGACAGGTAAACTATCCCATGCTCTCCCAGATTGCTTGCAGTTATCGGGCTTTATACCTAGATCATGCACCCATTTCTACTTTATTTTGGTGTACGGTGTTAGATATTGGTCTATGCCCAATTTCTGTCGTACTACGTTCAAGTTTTCCCAGTAGTTTTTGTCAAATAGTGAGTTCTTATACCAAAAACTGGAGTCTTTGGGTTTATCAAACAGTAGATTACTATAGTCATTGGCTGCTGAGTCTCATGTACCCAATCTATTCCATTGATCCACTACTGTTCCTCAGCCAGTACCAAGTAGTTTTGATGACTGCTGCTTTATAATACAGATTAAAATCTGGTATGGCTAGGCCACCTTCCCTAGCATTTCTTTTCATTAATTGCCTTGATATTCTGGACCTTTTGTTCTTCCAAATGAATTCTGCTACTATTTTTTCTAGCTCTACAAAGTAATTTTTTGGTAGACTGATTGGTATGGCACTAAATATGTAATTTAATTTAGGTAAAATTGTCATTGTTATTATATTAGCTCCACTCAGCCATGAGCAGTTGATGTTTTTCCAATTAGTATCTGACTTTATTTGTGTGAGAAGTGTTTTGTAATTGTGTTCATATGAGTCCTGGGTTTGTTTTGGCAGGTGGATTCCCAAATATTTCATAATGTCTACAGTAACTTTAAATGGAATTTCTCTTTCTATCTCTTGCTGTTGAATTTTGTTAAAGATATATAGGAATGCCAAGGATTTATGTGGGTTTATTTTGTATCCTGCAATTTTGCCAAACTTGTTTATTATCTCAAGTAATTTTTCACTTGATTCTCTAGGATTCTCTAAGTATAACATCATATATCATCTGCAAAGATGATAGCTTAGTCTCTTCTTTGCCTAATTTGATTCCTTCAATTCCTTTTTCTTCTCTTATTGCTACTGCTAACATTTCTAGTACCAAATTGAATAAAAGGGGCGATAGCGGACATCCTTGTTTCACCCCTGATCTTACTGGAAATGCTTCTACCTTATCCCCATTACATATAATACTTCCTGATGGTTTTAGATAGATGCTACTTATTATTTTAAGGAAAACTCCATTTATTCCTATACTTTCTAATGTTTTTAATAGGAATGGGTGTTGTATTTTGTCAAGAGCCTTTTCTGCATCTATTGAAATAATCATATGGTTTCTGCTAGTTTTGTTGTTGATGTGATCCATTATACTGATAGTTTTCCTGATGTTGAACCACCCTTGCATTCCTGGAATAAATCCTACCTGATCAAAGCGTATTATTCTCGTGATGATTTGCTATCACTACCACATTTGTCTCATAAAAAGAATTTGGTAGGACTCCTCCAATTTTCCCAAATTGATTTGAGTCAATTGTTCTTTAAATGTTTGGTAGAATTCACTAGTAAAGCCTTCTGGCCCTGGAGATTTTTTCCTAGGGAGTTAACTGATGGCTTGTTCAATTTCTTTTTCTGAGATGGGGTTATTTAAGTAGTTTACTTCCTCTTCAGTTAATCTGGGCAACTTGAATTTTTGTAAATATTCATCCATTTCACTAAGATTGTCAAATTTATGTGCATATAACTGGGCAAAATAATTCCTAATTATTGTTTTAATTTCCTCTTCATTGAAGGTAGATTCACCCTTTTCATTTTTGATACCTGTAATTTGGTTTTCTTCTTTCTTTTTTTTATCATATTGATTAATGGTCTATCAATTTTATTGATTTTTTCCACAATACCAGCTCTTAGTTTTATTTATTAATTCAATAGTTTTCTTACATTCAATTTTATTAATCTCTCCTTTGGTTTTCATTATTTCTAATTTAGTATTTAATTGGGGATTTTCAATTTGTTCTTTTTCTAGCTTTTTCAGTTGCATGCCCAATTTACTGACTTCCATTTTCTCTGTTTTATTTATGTATGCATTCAGGGATATAAAACTTCCCCTAAGAACTGCTTTTGCTGTCTGCCACAAGTTTTGGTATGTTGTCTCATTACTGTCATTCTCTTGAATGAAGTTACTGATTCTTTCTATAATTTGTTTGACCCACTCATTCTTTAGGATTAAGTTATTTAGTTTCCCAATTAGTTTTTAGTCTATCCTTCCATGGCCCTTTATTACATATAATTTTTATTGCATCTTGATCTGAGAAGGATGCATTTAATATTTCTGCCTCTCTGCACCAAACTGTGAGGTTTTTATGCCCTAGTGCATGGTGTATTTTTGTATATGTGCCACGTACTGCTAAGAAGTTAGATTTATCAATCTCAGAGTGGGGGAGATTGAAGTTCCCCACCAGTATAGTTTTGCTATCTATTTCTTCCTCTAACATTTAATTTCTCCTTTAGGAATCTGGATGCTGTGCCGGTTGGTTTATAAATGTTTAGTAACAATACTGCTTCATTTTCAATGGTGCCTTTTAGCAGGATATAGCTTCTTCTCTTATCTCTTTTAATTAGATCTGTTTTTGCTTTTGCTTTATCTGAGATAAGGACTGCTACCCCTGCTTTTTTTACTTTAGTTGAAGTATGATATATTTTACTCCAGCCTTTTACCTTTACCCTGTGTGTACGCCCTGTTTCAGATGTGTTTCTTGTAAACAGCATATTGTATGATTATGGTTTTTAATCCATTCTGCTATCCGCCTCCATTCTATAGGAGAGTTCATTCATATCCACAGCTATGACTACTATCTGTGCCTTTCCCTCCATCCTATTCCCTCCTCTGTTTATGCTTTTATTTTTCCCCTTCTCTCTTCCCCTCCTTAAGAGTTTTCCTTTTGACCGCCACCTCTCTCAGTATTCCCTTCTTATCAGCCCCCCTCCCTTTTCCTACCCTTGCGCCTTACTACTTCTACCCTCCTAACCATCCCCCCCTTTCGTGGTCTTTCACCCCTCCTACTGCCTGTAAGGATATGATAGATTTTTATACTTAATGTAGTATGTTATTTCTTCCTCGAAACAAGATTGATGAGAATAGATTTCATGCAATGCTCCTCTCCCTCCCCTCTCTTTCCCTGTATTATGATAAGTTTTATGTCTTTTCTCCATAGAGTCCTATACTTAACTGATTATGTTAGTCCCTCCTTCCACTAGAAGCAATGAGGGAAAAGCCTATATAATGCTCATCTCCCTCCCTTCTTTCCCTCTACTATGTTTTTATGCCTCTTTATGTGGCATAATTTACCCTTTTCTGCTTCATTCTTTCCTCTTCTTTCATTGCAGTCCCTTTGCAGCCCTTAATAAGGTTTTTATCTTCATTTTGTGTAATTTATACCCACACCTTCTATTTATCTATATCCCTTTTAGATGTCGCCATAGGTATAGAATTCACGATATTAACAGGTATCAACTTCCCATATAGGGATGTAAACAGTTTGCTCTTATTAAATAGCAAGTTATGTGTGTGTGTTTGTGTGTGTTTTCCTTATTTACCTTTCTATGTCTCTCCTGAGTCTTGTAATTGGAGGTTGAATTTTCCATTGAGTTCTGGCTTTTTCATCAGGAAGGTCTGGAATTCTGTTGTATCACTGAATGACCATCTCCTTGCCTGGTAGATTATGCTCAGTTTTGCTGGATAGGTGATCCTTGGTTGTAAGCTGAGCTCTTTTGCCTTGTGAAAAATCATATTCCAGTTCTTCTGATCTTTCAATATAGAAGCTGCCAGATCCTGTGTGATCTTCACTGTGGTTCTGCAATATTTGAATTGTTTCTTTCTGGCCGCTTGTAGTATTTTCTCCTTTACCTGATTCTGTAATTTTGGCCACAACATTTCATGGACTTTTCAATTTGAGATCTCTTTCAGGAAGTATCTGGTGGATTCTCTCAATTTCTTTTTTACCCTCTGGTTCTAAGATCTCAGGGCAGTTTTCCTTGATGAGCTCTTGGAAGACGTTGTCCAGACTCATTTTTTCATCATGATTTTCTGGTAGACCAGTAATTCTCAGATTATCTCTCCTGGATCTCTTTTCCAGGTCAGTTATTCTTCCACTGAGATATTTTACCTCTTTTTCTAATTTTTCAGTCTTGATGTTTTGTTTGATTGATTCTTGGTTCCTCATAGAGTCATTAGCTTCAATTTGCTTGATTCTAGTTTTTAGCAAATTATTTTCCTCACTTAATTTTTGAAACGCCTTTTCCATATGTTCAGATTTCATTTTTAGTTCACACATTTTTCTTTTTAAGGAGCTGTTTTATTCATTGTAATGAATTTCTAATTTCGCAATTTTGATTTTAAAAGAAGTGTTGATTTTATCTTCTACCTCTTTAATCTGGATTTCAAAGTTCTTTTTGAGCTCATCTAAGAATGCTTTCTGTGCTGGAGACCAGTTCCTCTTCCCTGTTGGGGCTTCAGCTGTGGGTATGGAGTCAATACTGTCTCCTTCTGAATTTGGTTCCTCCCTCTCACAGTAATAGGATTCCAGAGTCTTTGTCTTTGTAGTCTGCTTTTTACCCATTTTGAGGCAGGGCCCTAGCCATACCCTTCCTCCCGGGTTGCTAAGCCATTACTGTTTAAACTTGTGTTCTGGTGCAATAATTACTGTGTTTTCAGGGTCGTTGGGGTTGGAGCAGCCAGGGTTCACTCTGCCATCCTGGTCCTTGGAAGTTTGGATAGAGGCTTTTTAAATTTCCAGGCTGTGGATTGATAGTCCCAGGAGTAGCTGCTGCTGCTGCCCCTGCCACAGGCCCTGCCTTTTTCTCCACTGCCCTGTAGTGATAGGCCTGGGAATGGCCCTTGTGGTTGGTAGAGCAACTTGCTGCCCCGTTGACCAGGCCTCCACGCACCACATCATCTGGACCTCTCAGCCACCGCCCCAGCACAGTCATCCATGAATGCTCTTTTTTATTACAAAGATCTAATCTTTTCACTTCTCTGTTCAAAACCTCAGTAGCTTCACATTACTAACTTTATTCAATGTTCAGATTCCTTTGCTCCATGGCTTTTCACAGATCTTCACTATCTGACACTACTGTACTCTTCTACTCTTGGTTCATATTATTCCCCACCATGCATTCTTACACTCCAGAAAAAATAACACTAATCTCCCCCTCATCAACATAACCTACACTTTCCTACCTCTGAATCTCAGCTTGTATAATGCAGCTGGACTGTCTTCCCTCCACCTTCTCTCCCTATTGAATTCCCATCCAACCTTAATAGCCCAGCTAAAGCCACCTCTTTCAGGAAACCTTCCCTGATTTTCCAGTTGGTAACCTTTTCCCATACATACACATCAAATAGTATTGTTTTCCAACTCTTCAAAAGAGTAATATTGTGTATTACACTTATTTGCATTTGTGCTTTATCACCCTTATAAAGCACATGCTCTATGCTGGTCAGGGCCCACTCTTATCTAAACCAAAAGCGTCAAACATGCCGGGCCCAAGACATTCTGAGTGCCCTCCAAACAAGATTAAAACGTAATTGGAAAATATCTAACAAAAAAAAATACAATAAAATATTGATAAAATTACATTTTATAACTAAGGGAACATCTGGTTCCCAAGTATCCTTATATATAAATTAGTGGTCCCCATCTCTACTTGAGTTTGACCCTACTGGTCTAAACTACTTTATACAACATTCTCCATGTTCCAGCTACTTCTAGGTCAGTGCTGGATCCCTTTGTGGAATAGAAAAAGCTGTGGACTTGGATTCTAGTCCTTGCTCTGCCACAAATATTTATTTAACCCCTATGTGCAAGGCACTGCACTAAGCACTACGGAAAAACACTGAAGAATAAGAGGTCACTAATCTCAAGTTTATAGTCTACACTTTAGGAAGTGGTAAGACATGATGTTGTTCATCCTTAATTTTTGAAGAGGACCAATGACATCATGGGCCATGGGGACAAAACTGTTCTCAATCACCCATCCCGCCAGAGGGAAGTCTTCAGATGCTTGGGAAAGACATCCCCTTAACTCACAGATGGATGTGAGGCCTATAGGTTACGCTCAACCTGGTTTAATGTGACTGCCAGACAATTTAGCAGGGTGTGGCCCTTGATCATGCTCCAGCTTCCTGGAACCACAGAAGAGAACTGGGTGAGAGCTAGACACTAAAGGTAGATGACCAACCCTGAAAAGGGCTCACCAAGCACTTCCTGAACATCAAATACACTACCACAAATGTAAGATATTACTGGATTTCCCATTACCGAAGGTCTTCAAGCAGGTTTAGATAGTTATTTTTCATGGATTGTTACAGGAGGAATTCTTTTCAGATTGAAGTAAAAACAGATGACCTGTTCATAGATAAAAAAAAGCTGCATATATAGTATACCAAAACATTTTTAGCAGATTTTTTTGTGGTAGCAAAGAGCTGGAAACAATGCTGATACCCAACGACTGAAGAATGATAAAAGAAATTGTAGTAAAAGAATGTAATGTAAACATCATCACACTATGAGAAGTGAATATGATCAATACAGAGAAGCCAGGAAAGACAAGAACAAGTGAAGCAGCCACGTATAAAGACTACAATGAAAATTGAGAGAAATGATCATTAATAACCAATGATTTAGAGAAATCATATTGCTCCTTTTTCTTTTATGCTCATTTCAAGATCTCAGTCTCTGAAGGCGGAGCTAACCTTCTTCTCTATTCAGACTCCACCCAGGTGGGAAGCCTTGTTGTTCCATTCCAGTTTGGGTGGGGATAAATTCTTTGAAGACTGCCCTAGGCTGTAATAAAATAAGTGACATAATAATAAAGAGTTCAGCGGCAGCTCCCCGGGGTAATAGTCATTCTCTTGTTAACTGTTAACCAATCAGAGTTGACTGCCATCCTCAGGAACACCCCTCTTCCAATAGACCAATCACCTGCCTTTGGTCTTGAGAGATGGCCAAATGACCACCCTTTATTAAAATGCTGGCATTATTAACAAAATGGTTAAAATTACCCAAAAAATTATGTCTCTCAAACCTTTTTTAAGGCCAAAAACGAAAAGAAAAAAAAACACCAATAAGACAATCAGAAGTGAATATTAAAGAGTTATAGAGAGCAGGTGTGGCCCCAAAAAGACAGAAGACACCTTCCCCACCCCTTTCCAGAGGTGGGGATGGTCCATGGATGTGGAAATTGCAAATAATGTCAAATTTTTTCAATGTATTGATTCTGTACTTCTCCTTTTCTCAGTCAAAGGTCTTAAAAAAGCTATCTAGACTCACTGCCTCCACTTACCTCTCTCACTCCTCAACCTTTTACAATCTGGCTTCTGACCTCACTGAAATAAAATTGCTCTGGAAAGTTACCAACCATCTTTTAATTGCCAGATTTGACTGTCTTTTCTCAGTCCATATCCTTCTTGACCTATCTGCTGACTTTGACAATGATGACTGTCCTCTTCTCAAAGACATTCCTTTCTCTCTGGCTTTCATTAATCTAAATTTCTCTGGTTTCTCCAGGTCTCTTCTACTTGTGACAACTTCTCAGTCTTTTCTGACTCATCATTCAAATCACACCCCCTACCTGTAGGTGTTCCCAAAGGTTTTGTCCTGGGTCCTTTTTTTTTTCTTCCTCTCTCTTTCCCCTCTTTTGTCTCCCTTCTTCCCTTCCCTCCATCTCTCTCAGTCTCACTCTCCCTGTAATTTCTTTCATCAGCTTCCCTGAGTTTAACCATCATAGGAGAGGCATTTTGATATAATATATGACAGCTGACCTCAGAAAGGTCTGAGTTCAGCCTGTAATACATATTACCTATCTAAGGAACTAAAACTTTTATCTGCAAGCAATGAGAAGGCCAAAGAAAACCTTAGAGCAAAAGTGTTTTGTGAGCAGAACTACACAGAAGGAAAATTAGTCCTATTCATCAAACTTTTATTCTTTAAACATCTCAGCTACTTACAGCCTAAAGATCAATCTCCTTAGTCTGGAAATCAAGGCCCTCCACAATCTGGCCACCCTATTTTTCCAGTCTTTTTATTACACTATTACCCTCTAGGTGCTCTAAGTTCCAGACAAACGGAACACTGTCATATCTTAACACACCCTAATATTTCCAGGCTCTCCGTATTGGCGTATATCACCTGCTCCTACTAGAACTCCATGAGAGCAGGGACCCAACCTTATCTAAAATTTGGAAAGCCTCAGGACCAAAGCCCTACATACTGCAGATTAAAAACAAATGTTTGCTTAACTTAATATATTTCAGCTAAATGTTTGAGAGCATATTAGACTAAAAATTATATCTGCAAAAAAAGTTGGGAATTTTTGTCTGTACATAACAAGTTCCCACCCAAGAAGATGAAGAGCACTGCTCAGAAATGCTGTAAGGCAGAGGAGCTGGACTGCGTCACTGCTGAAGTTCCACCCAGCTCAGAAGCCCAGGACTTGAGTCCGGCGGTCCGGATCTAGACTCGGCTCTGCTAGCCCGCAGTGCTGGGCGCCCTGTAGGAAGACCCAAGTGCACAAAGGTTCTCAGACACTAGCTTATTTGACCCTGAGCAAGTCACTTAACCTCCGCGTGCCTCAGTTTCCCCAACTGTAAAGTGAAAACAACAGTAGCATCTTCTTCCCAGGGCCGCTGCGAAAGTCAAAAGAGGTATTTGCAAAGCCCTTAGCAGTACGGTTAATCGATGCTCGCTCCCTTAATAAACACTTAATCTTTCTTTAGCCACTTGCCTGTGTGACCTATGTGAATCGCGTGTCTGTGCCCAGTGCCCCTACGTGCAAAATGGGGGATTAGCAAAGAATGTTCCCACCATCACCGCAGTTCACGAACCCTGGAAACCCGTTATCAATCCCCGCAGGGGGCCAGGAGAAGGAGCGGCGTCTCACCTTGGGCTGCAGGAGCCGAGGCGGCGGCGGAGGGGGGTCGGGACCCCAGTGCTGGGCCACCCGCTGGGCCGCGTCCTGCAGACGCCGGGCCGCATCGTGCACGACGCTGAAGCCGCAGCTCCCGGGCGGCCCGAGGCCCGCAGGCCCGGGGGACCAGGGCGGCGGTGGCGGCCCTTTCCTCACTTGCTCCAGAACCCGCTGGAGGTCGTCGGGCGCGAGGGGCGCCGCGGGGGACAATGAGGCGGGCTGCGGCGGCTCGGCCTCCTCCCCCGGGGCCGGGGCCGCGGCCGCTGCCAGACTCCCCGCCAATGGGACGCAGACCGCGGTCGGGCCCGGAGCCGGAGTCGAGAGCTCCCGGAAGACGTCGCACTCTTCGCCGCTCTCCTCGGCCTCCGCTCCGGCCATAGCTCAGCCTGAAAGGCGCGGCAGGAGCAGGAGCTGGAACTAGAGCTCAAACCCGGGAACAGCACACGCGCGACAGAAGTGACGGCACCGCCAGGCCCCCGAAGCCATTGGACGGCGCCTGCTTTGGGCGTCATGGGGAGGGGGGAGGAGTTTGGGGCTACGGGTTCTTCCAAGGACAAGATTTCTCTGACGACAACGTTCTTCACGGACGGGGTGATTAGTATATTATTGAGATTTTCGAGGCCCCCGAGGGTGATCCGTACATTTTACTCGTTTGTTCCTCCTTTAGTTGAGGACCCACCCAAACCCTGGAAGAGTCGATTCGGACTCAGAAAATAGGAAGTTTGAATCACTCCCATCCTGCCGGTCTCTCAGGCCTCTTCCTGGACCTTTATTTTACCCATTCTGCCTCCTCCTGATTTATACTTGATTATATTCCGATAGAGGGTTAAACCTGCAGTCAGGAAGCCCTGAGTTCAAATTCGGCCGCAGTGACCTTGGGCACTACATGGACCCTCAGCTCCCTCAGTAACATGGGGACGCGGGCGGCGGGGCGGGGGGGAGGGGGGGAAGGGTCGCCAGTCTGAAATGAGGTCGGGTTCGTTCAGTGTTTCACAGACATGGAAGCGCTATGGAAGTGCCGGGCATTCTTACTGTCCTTATGCCGGCTTCGTTTGGAAGCACTGATCTGTTGGGAGGTCCAGCATTTGTGAATGAATGAGGCGCGGGCGAGGATGGCGTGGAAATTCAGCCAGCATTAATCACCCAAGCACCCCCCCGCCCCCCAGGCCAAGGCCTAATCACCGATCCCTGGACTTAGAGCTGATTGCGTATTGGTCTCTTTTACGAAAAGCTTTCCCTTCCACAATCCCCCTGACACACTGCTGCCGACATCATTTTCCTCAAGAGTAGTTACTGATATGGTCAGTGTTAGGGGTGCTGGAGACCCCAAAATGCCAACACGCGGGGTCCTGCCGAATGAATTCGACTCAAGTCTTCTCTCAGCCAGAGAAAAGCAAAGTTTATTAGAAGTTCGCCTGTATTGGACACAGAGCAAGTCTGTGCTAGGTCATTCCATGGCGCTCTGGCACATGGGGGCAAGATGGGGTCTTACACAGAAAGGTTGTGGGAGGAATCCAGGGGTGGTCTGGAGGAGGAGTCAAGGAGGTCAGACTCCAGCAATGAGCCTGGGGAAAGGTCTTCAGGAGGAGTTAATGAGGTCAATGAGTGATTAAGTGTGGGAAGTTCCTGGAGGCCACCTGGTGCCTACCCACCAGGGTGGGCTAGGCCAGTTCAGGGTGGACTGACATTTTGATAGGCTCAAGGGTGGGATGGACAATGGAGGGCTAGGCTAGTAACAGAGGTTTGGGCCCAGCTTATGGGCTCATTCAAATGCCTCATCAAATGGGAAGATTCAATCAGATTTCCAGGGGGTTCCCAGAGCCTACACCTCATCAGTTATGACCTATTCAGTTAACTTGAGTGGTTTCCTTTTATCCCTAGGATCTTAATGAACTTCAAAATTCTTCATTAGCTTTCCCCTTCTTACCTTTCCCCTGTTCTTTTACATTACTTTTCCCACCTGCTTTATGATTCAGTCGGACTAATATATTTGCAATTTGGTTTTCTTCTTTAAAAAAAAATCGGATTAACTAATGATGTATATATTTTATTAGATTTTTTTTAAAAACAGGTTTTATTTTAACTTAATCTGTCAGATGAAATTGAATGTATAGTGCTTGGCAAACCATAAAGTCTATATGTGACTTGGTTGGTCCTTCAGTTCCTGGCAATAGAAGTTGTGAAGGTTTTGAGATGTGCTGCACCCTGTGAACTTCAGTGTGTAGCAGGAACTGCGCAGAGGACTGGACAAGGACCCGGCAGCTGCGAGCTATTGTTTTTATTTAAAAATTCAGCGGAGGTTTTGACTTTTCATACTTATCTTTTCTTCAATTCATTGCTTTTTGCCTTTTAAGTTGCATGATCAATTCATTGATTTGTTCTTGCTTTTTTTGTTACATTTTGAGTTCCGAGTTCTCTCCTCCCTCCTATAATGCCATGCTTGAGCAGCTTCCCAAGAGAATGCTACCGTGAACAGCTTTTAAGGTTCTGATTACCCAGTATACTGAACACTCTATTTATTCAAGAACAAATCAAAGGAAAACATTCACAACAAATCAAAATACAGTATTCACAGCAGTACATCTTATCAGAGAAAATCACAACATAGTGCTCACAACAGGTTATTAAAATGGCCACATAGTTTTCACCAAAGTGGTCACAGTATTTAGAACAAAGAACAAAAGAACAATCATCTGGTATCTCTAAGGAGGTTTGCCTCCTTACTTAGTCATTCAGTCATCTCACAATACAATAGTCTGTCTTCCATTCATGGGGTAACTAGGTTAACTTAATCAGTCACTTTGATCACTAAATAGAATCATTAGAAAATACACAAAACCCCCCACCCCTACCCCTAGGTCACTAGTAAACCATGTTATCATCACAGCATTCAATATCCAGAGAGGAGAGATCTTTTCTTCATCTTGACTCTGGGTGATTTCTCAGATTATCTTGTCTGATTAAGGAGGTTCAGGATTCCTGTGAATGGAACACTCAGTACTTCAAAAGATCCAATATAGTTTATTTAGAATATAGGCAAGTGGGAAGGAAGCCAGAGATAACAGAGTAAAGGCTTAGGAATAGTAAAATAAGAGCATCTATGATTTATATATATATAAGTATACATACATATATATGTATATATATACATACATATCCATAATCATCACCAATGCAGGGAAGCACCAACACTTGACCGCTGGCCAGGGTCCCACTTAGGATAGGCAGGGCTCCAACTTCGTAGTGGAATATATCTATACATATTTACAATCATCACCAATGCAGGGAAGCACCAACACTTGACCGCTGGCCAGGGTCCCACTTAGGATAGGCAGGGCTCCAACTTCGTAGTGGAATATATCTATACATATTTACAATCATCACCAATGCAGGGAAGCACCAACATCTTACCACAAAAGCTGGGGAATCCCAGGTACAGCCATCAGAGTTCCACTCGGAAGGGTCCCAGGCAGGACATCTCCTCTATTGGTGAGATTCCAATTTGGGGTCTGAATCTTACAGTTTAAATAGTGCTGAGAACAAAGAAGGCATACTGCCAGGTGTTTTTTTGCAAGCATCATCTTGTGTGAGACTGGGGAGGGAGGCCAATCCCTGCAAGCCCCCCCCCCCCCCCCCCCGAACAATATTTCCTTGGAATGGCTAGTTCCAGGCAGTTAAGCATATCTCTTCTCAAGGTCCTGGCCAGGATCCCAGGAGAAGCTTATCCCTCATGTTCCCAGGATTTTCTGTTCCAAAACAGGGTAATAGAAAGGTCTTATTCAGTTAGGGCCTTGGTTTATATAATCTTATTCCTTACAGAGGGACTTACCTTGCCCCTTCATCCCTGGATCCCCTTCCATGGTTCCAGCTCCTACCTGAATCCACCAAACGGTCACTTGGATTCAGAGGCAGACAGCTGCCGGGTCCTTGTCCAGTCCTCCGTGCAGTTTCTGCTATACACTGAAGTTCACAGGGTCCAGCACATCTCAAAACCTTCACAACTTCTGTTGCCAGGAATTCAATGATCAACCAAGCCACAAACAAACAAAGTCTTAGCATTCCAATCATGCCTCCTCAGTCCTCCTGCAGTTTGGCTGGCCCTAGGACACAGAAGAAATCTCAGCCTTCCAGGCAGCAGCAGCCACTTCAGCCTTCCCAACAGCAACTCCAGCTTTCACCAGATCTCTCAGCAGAACAGCTTCTTCCACCAAAATTTTGTCAGGAGAAAATTATGTCTGTCTCTCTCTGGGGTTTTTCTTATATACACACACACATTGGCTTCCTGTTTCAGCCAACCCCTTCCTGTTATGTCAGCAACAGGAGATAGAGTTCATACCTTCTGTTTCTTTCACAGAGGTTTCATTAGTTACTAAGGGCTAAGTACCTGCTTATTTGACATAACAAACATTTAAATTAATTACCATTACACCCCCCCCTCCTAACCCAGCATTAAAGAAGGCCAACATCTGAGATATAGATGTGTGTATAGACGTGTGTGTGTGTGTGTGTGTGTGTGTGTGTGTGTGTGTGTAACCATACAATACATATACTTCCATATAGCACTTCTTTTTCTGGAGGTAGATAACATTTTCATTCAGAAAGTCTTTGTAGGTGATTCGAATCATCATCTGATTCAGAATAGTTTAGTTGTTCACATTTACTCTTCAGATAATATTGATATTACTGTACGCATCATTTTCATAGTTATGCTCATCTCACCTTGCATTATTTCATAAAAGCCTTTCCATGTTTTCTAAACCCAACCTGCCTGTCATTTCTTACAGCAGAGTAATATTCCATCACAATCATATACCATAACTTATTCAGCCATTCTCCAATTGATGGACATCTCCTCACTTTCCAGTTCTTTGCTCCCACAAAGAGAGTTCCTATAAATATCTTAGAACATATAGGTTCAATAAAACCTATGAAACCAAGAATAGAAAGAATGCAAAAAATTGGGGGGAAAACTTTCATAGATAATCTCTCAGAATAAGATGTGCTTGGGTTGGAATATTACTGTGGGGTAGGAAATGATGAACTGATTTAGAAAAACATGGAAAAACTTTGACTTATGAAGGAAGATGCTATACACCTTCAAAAAAACAGATGATAGGAGGAAATAAAGCATAGTATGGTCATACATATATGTGTATGAATGTATATGTGTACATATTTCTAGATAGCTATGTATATGCACATATATATACACACATACATACATACATACATATATATGTGTGTGTGTGTGTGTGTGTGTGTGTGTATGTATCTCCAAGCTTAATTGTAGCTTTCTTTAGGATGGAGGGGGAGAGGAGGCAGAGCCAAGATGGTGGAGTAAAAGCAGGAACTTGCTTAAGCTCCCGCTCCA
Organism: Pseudochirops cupreus; assembly: GCA_028627135.1. Classification (NCBI taxonomy): domain Eukaryota; kingdom Metazoa; phylum Chordata; class Mammalia; order Diprotodontia; family Pseudocheiridae; genus Pseudochirops; species Pseudochirops cupreus. Next base: position 337,098,467 of record CM053581.1, on the reverse strand, counting down.
ACCACCTCCAATTCCTGTAAAAAATGACTCTTTACAAATTTTAGAGCTACAGAACCCACAAAGTGACAGAGAGGAGCAAATCTTCCATTGAAGGCAGCCTGGCAGGCTGATAGGAAGGGTCTATCATGCTGAGCTGGGAAGGGAGCACAGTCCCATGTGAGTTGTACCAGCCCAGACCTGGGAAGGCCCAGGCCCATGGCAGAGACTGGCCAGAGCAGGCTTCAGGAGAGTTAATCACTGGCAGCTGTGGCTGTTTCCAGATTTCTCAACCCATTAATGCCAAAGAGAAAGTAAAAGGTCAGTAGGGAACTCTGTCGGAACTGGGTGAGAGAAGAGTGCAGTCTGGCCCCTGCCCCCAGGGTGGCAGAGATGGTACTGGCTGCAGCTACTGCTTCAAGGCTGCCTCCTGAGCTCCAGGCCTACAGATTATAGGGGGACCAAGAACCCATTCAGAGGGGAATTGCTCTTGCTTTGATCTGCTTGAATCTAGGTTGCTGTCTCAGGTAGTGGTCTTGGGGTGAGGAGTGCTAGCATGGCAGAGCTTGTGGCAGCTGTAGAGAGGGCACCCTCCTCATAGCTCTGACAACAGCTGCACAAAACCCCAGAAATTTGGAGCACAGCACTCTCCACTCTGGAAGCAGAGTTCTACCGTGGAAAAGAGCTCAAAAATCAAGTAACTGGATGGCAAGATGTGCAAACAGAGGTAGTGCAATCAGACTATAGAATCTTTTTTTCTGGGGACAAAGAGGTTCAAAACATAGAACCAGAAGAAGACAACAAAGTCAAAACTCCTGAATCAAAAGCCTCTAAGAAAAATATGGACTGGTCACAGACCATGAAGGAACTCAAGAAGGATTTTGAAAATCAAGTTAAGAGAAGTAGAGGAAAAATTGGGAAGAGAAATGAGAATGATGCAAGAAAATCATGAAAAGAGAGTCAACAGTCTGACTGAAGAAAATAACACCTTAAAAAATAGACTAACTGAAATGGCAAAAGAAGTCCAAAAAGCCAATGAGAAAAAGAATGCCTTAAAAAGCATAACTGGTCAGATGGAAAAGGAATTTCAAAAATTCACTGGAGAATAATTCCTTCAAAATTAGATTGGAGCAAATGGAAGCTAATGACTTTATGAGAAATCAAGACACTATAAAACAGATCCAAATGAAAGATGGTGGGGGAAGAAGTTGAAAAAATAAAGTAAAAAGTGAAAAGCAGAAAACAAAAGAAAATCAACATGGAAGCAAAGAAAAGTTGAGCATCTCTGAAAACAATCGTAGTGTTTATTATATAGGTTTTCCTGAAATGGAAATTTATTGTCACAGAAGGTGTGAATTCTGTCTCCTGTTGCTGGCATAACAGGAAGGGGTTGGCTGAAACAGGAAGCCAATGTGTATGTGTATATATAAGAAAAATCCCAGAGAGAGAGACAGAATTCTTTCCTGACAAGATTTAGGTGGAAGAAGCTGTTCTGCTGAGAGATCTGGTGAAGGCTGAAGTGACTGCTGCTGCCTGGAAGGCTGAGATTTCTTCTGCGTCCTACAGCCAGCTGACCTGCTGGAGGACTGAGGAGGCATGATTGGAATGCTTCCCACCCCACAGTAGAGTAGGCCACCATTTCTCCCTTTCTCTCTCTCTTTCTCTCTCTCACTTTCTCTCTTTCTGTCCTTCTCTTTCTCTGTCACACACACACACACACACACACACACACACACACACACACACCATTTGACACAAATATATATACATATTATATAGACACACATATTTATATGCAAAACCATACTATGCATGCTTCTGTTTATGAATTCTTTCTTCTCTGGCAGTATATAGCATCTTTCTTCATAGGTCCTCTATAGTTGATTTGAATATACTCGGAATAGCTTAATTGTTCATAGTGATTCTTCAAACAACAGTTTTGTTACTATACATAAGGTTCTCTTAGTTCTGCTTCTTTCACTTTTCATTATTTCCTGCAAATCTTTCCCTGTTTTTCTAAAATCAACCTGTTCATCATTTCTTATAGCACAGTAGTATTCCATCACAGTCATATACCACGATTTGTTTAGCCATTCTCCAATTGAGGGGCGTGTCCTCAATTTCTAGTTCTTTGCCACCACAAAAAGAGTTGCTATGAATATTTTAGAACATATATATTCTTTTTCTTTTTTCCTGATCATCTTGGGAAACAGACCTAATAGTGTTGTTTCTGGGTCAAAGTGTATACACAATTTTATAACTCTTAGCATAATTTCAGATTGCTCTCTAAAATGATTATGATCAGTTCACAGTTCCACCAACAGTCCCAATTTTTCCACATCCCCTTCATCATTTGTCACTTTCCCCTTCTATCATTTTAGCCAAATGGATAGGTGTGAGATGATATCTCAAAGTTGTTTTAATTTGCATTACTTAATCAATAGTGATTTAGAGCATTTTTTCAAATGACTATATATAGCTTTGATTTTGTCATCCAAAAACTTCCTGTTCATATTTTTTAACCATTTGCCAATGGAGGGATGACTCATATTTTTGTAAATTTGACAGTTCTCTAGATATTTCAGATATAAGACCTTTATCTGAGAAACTTTCTATAAAGTCACCTCCCCAATTTTGTTTTCCTTTTTATCTTGGCTACATTGTTTTTATTTAGATAAAACCTTTTTAATTTAATGTCATCAAAACTACTCATTTCATATCTCACAATGCTCTCTGTCTCTTGTTTATTCATAAATTCTTCTATCCGTAATTCTGATAGGTAATATGTTCCATGTTCTTCTAATTTACTTGTCAAGATTTTTCTAAGAAACTCTTTTCTCCATCAAGTACAGAAGTTCTACCACATTTGGACCCTAACATCACAGTCCCTTATGTCTTAAATGAGAAAGTAGAAATAGCAGTAAACAAAGATGCAAACAGACCAAGTATGAGCAAAAGGTTCCTAGACTGGAGCTGATAAAAAATTTCAAGGCATCAAGGGATCTCATCAATTTACCAGATATCTGAAAGAGGAAAGGTTACTAAATACTTGGGAAAAAATCATGGAAATACCTCTTCTCAGATCTTGGTGGATCCAGCCCAGGACTCAGAACTTCAATATTGCAAACAGTTTTATCAATGGGAAACCCATTAAAGAAGATATATTACAGTGGTAGCTAAGTGGTGCAGTGAATTAGAGCACTGGCCCTGGAGTCAGGAGGACCAGAGTTCAAATCTGCCCTCAGACACTTAATATAAAAACTAACCCTGTGACCTTGGCCAAGTCATTTAACCCCAAAGCCAAAAAAAAAAAAAGATATGTTACTGTTTACTTTGCCATTGCACCCTACAGACCATTGGCAGCAAAAACTATCTATGTGTGTTGACTTCCCCTCTCAGAGTGTGAGTTTTTTGAGATCAGAGACTATCTTGTTTCTCTTTTTTGTCTCTCTGTGCTTAGCACAGAGCTTTACACATAGTAAACTCATAATCAATGCTTTTTACATTCATTCATTATTAATTTTAAAAGGCATTTGAGAAAATGTCAGTAACTGTTGATGCATATGCCTACTTTCCCATCTCCATAAAATTTTCATGAAAGTAATCTAAAACCATGTCAGGCAGAGAGCACCCCTGATGAAGAAATGGGTAAGAGGCCAACAGGCCTATTCTACAAAAGATCACATCTTTGTGATCATACAATTGAGAAAAATGTAATTAATACAAGATCGTACTATGCTTGTTGGCTGTCTATAAAAAAATCTTTTGATTTTGTAAACAAAAATAGTACCTCTTTTCCTACATCTCCTATGCATATGCTATGCTTGTGCAAGATTTTTTTATAAGGATTTAACAACAGGAATAACTTTGTTGACCCTCTGGTTATAAAAGAGGGAGACGTATGTCTGACATGTGTGTTTGCTGCTGTCATGGAGAACAATCAGCAAAGTCCAAATTAGTGTGGAGGGTGAAAGTCTCCAGTGTTCCTATTTAAAAATTACATCATAGTGCTTTCATGAAGCTCTAGAACAGTGGTTCTCAACCTTCCTAATGCTGTGACCCTTTAATACAGTTCCTCATGTTGTGGTGACCCCCAACCATAAAATTATTTTTATTGCTACTTCATAACTGTAATTTTGCTACTGTTTTGAATCATAATGTAAATATCTGATATGCAGGATGTATTTTCATTGTTACAAATTGCACATAACCCACAGGTTGAGAACCGCTGCTCTAGAACATTGCAGAGCATCCTAAATGAAATCCTTAACACCCCCAAAAAGTTCTGCAAAACTATTCACAGAAGAAAAACAAAGTGGCGATAAAAAAAGCCTTTTGTTCAGATTTTAATGTCAATAATTCAATAAGCATCTTATAAGTACTTAATATGCACCAGGCACTGTGCTAAAAGATTGAGATCTGCTTTTCCCCACTCCCCCGAAAAAGGCAAAAAAATGTATCTGCTCTGAAGGAGTTTCCATTATACTGGGGAAGACAACATATATGAGTTGTTGTATACAAAATCTGTGTTGAGTAGATGGGACACTCTCAAAGGAGAAAGCACTAGCAACTAGGAGAATCAAGAAAGTCTTCCTTTGAACTAAGTCTTAAAAGCATCCAGTTATTCTAAGAGGCAGGAATTAGGAGAAAGCATTCCTGGTATTTCATAGCCAGCAGAAAGTCATGGAGATAAAAGCTGGAGCTTTGTGTATTGAGGAATAACAAGTAAAACAGTGTGACTTGATGGTAGAGTGAGGAAGGGGAGGAATGTATGCAAAGCCTGGAAAGATAAGAAGTGGCCAGCTTGTAAAGAGATCTAAATATCAAACTAAGGAGTCTATATTAGATCCAGAGGTAATGGTGGCCACTGGAGTTTATTGACTAGGAAGATAAAGTAGACCTACAATTTAGCAAATCAATTTTCCAACTGTGTAAAGGATGAATTAGAGTGGGTAGAAAATTGAGGTACTTGAGATACCTATGAAGAAATACATTAATTGTCAACTTGAACCTCCATTCCACACTTAAAAAAAAATACTTGTGATCAAAAGTGTAGGGGGTGATGTCGAGGGTTAGCTCTAAGGGGTCTGTCATGGGCCTGAATCTAGGCCAAGGACCCCCTTGAGCCTGTTTCCACCCACCTGGGCCCAGTATCTCAGGATGTTGACTCACCTCCCAACCCCCCCATTACTCACCCTTCCCGCCCCCCCCAGCATAAGGGAGGCTTGGGACATTCCGACCATCCCTGAAACCCTGGCCACTGGAGTGATACAGATAAAGCAGTAATGCAGGAGACAAGAGAGCAAGGGAGTGTCCCACAGGAGTGGCCTTCTGAAGGTTGCCAGTTAGGCGCCTCGTGTAGCAAACAACGGGACGTTTGCCATGAGAAGGTATGATGTAAATGCTTTAGCTGTAGTATATAAACCTGAACCCCCAGATGCTTATCTGAGACTTGCTTAACATGCATGCAATAACTACGAATGCTTTGACAATCTTCGCCTGGCCCACGGACTCATTATTCACGCTCCTATGTTTCGGTTGGTGCTGCGAGCGCAGGCTACACAAAGGGGCATTTTGGACATGGAACAGGGACTATGTTCAATGGAAATCCAGCCAAGTTATAAACCCAATTCCCTTCTCTTTCCCAGAACCTGAGGGGGTATAAGCAAGGGATGGAGCATGATGGTTCCCACAAGTTGGGAGAGCACAGTTGTATATGTTTACTGATCTTTTGAAGCAAATACAAGAAAGCTAATCTGACTATCATGGGTGATGGAATTGAGATTTGGGGACCACTCCCTACAAGCGAAGGAACACCATGGCAGGGGCCGGGACAAAGTGAAAAGAGCCTAGCCATTCCCCAATCCCCTGGGGTAAAATAATTAAATCTAACCTCTCTGGCCTTCTAAGCAGTGAGGACCAGTATATTCTGTTTTAAACAACTATGGACAAGCAAGCTAGAGAAAGAATTGGATATAATCAACAGAGGGAAGGTATCCTTATTGGAATAATAACCAGGGATAGCCTAGGTTTCAGCAATTAAAATCAGGAGTATTCACTCACCATAAGCTAGGGTGAGGTCTCTGACAGAGAGAACTAAACCACCTAACAATTCAAAACCCCAAGTGTCTAAGAATAAGAATCTTTTGCTCGAAAAGAGAGTCCTCTGTGACCAAAACAGTGAAGGGAACAAGTTATTAAAAAGCTGAGAAGGTCTGCAATTTTCTCTCCTCCCAAGGAAGCCATTCATCTGCTGGTTCAAGGTCAAGGCAGTTGCTTTCCTTAAAACAGTTTTTGAACTAAAAGGGTATTTATTCTTCCAGTAGAGAAGAGCTAACACTATTGCCAAGGACTTCAGCTAAAGCAAGAAGAGAGAAGTAGTTTCACAGCCTCATGGCAAGTCAGGACCTACCAGCATTCAGTCGAAACTATCTGTCCATCAAAGCAGCTTCTGGTTGAGATAACATATCCAGTGGAACAGTAGTTTCCCAGAAACCGTATGTCTGGCAAAGACAAGTGGAGAAAAGGCCAGGCAGAAGCAATGCAGTTACATTCCTAGAAGATTTAGTCCTGAATATTCAGAGGCTGGAATTGGCCCTCCACAGTGTATTTCTCAAATCTGTGTCCTTCCATGCAGCCGGCCTGATAAAATGTTTCTCATATATGTTCCTCTTCATGTATGTTTTCTCCAATGCTATGTGTATTTGTGTGAGGGCGTTTCCCAGGTTTATGATGAAATATGCCGCTGTCCATTCTTCTGCCACTGGGAGCTGCTCCAATATTTATTTCCTCTGGGGCCCACATCTGTGTCCACTGCCACTCAGCCAGCACTGCAGGGGCCCTACGCCTTTGCTGAGTGGGGGAAGCAGAACCAGGAGAACATCGTACACAGTAACAGCCACATTGTACAATGACCAACTTTGATAGACTTACCTCTTCTCAGAAATGAGATGATCCAAGACAATTCCAAAAGACTAATGAGGGAAAATGCTATCCACATCCAGAGAAAGAACTATGGACTCTGAACACAGAGTGAAGCGTACTATTTTCTCTTTTTTTTTCTTTCTTGTAGTTTTCCCTTTTATTCTGATTCTTCTTTCACAACATGACTAACATGGAAATATATTAATCTGATTGTACATGTTGATGCTACGAGAGGGAAAAAATTTAGAACACAAAATCTTATAAAAGTGAATGTTGAAAACTAAAAATCAATTAATCAATTAAAAAATATTCCCAATTCTAGAAAAATCTGAGGGCTTCTGAGAGGAATTATACAATGTCCTTTCAAATATTTACCCAATGGCTTACACTACTAAAATCACAATAAAATTCAATGACTCGATTCCATTTGATTTCTCAAATTCCAAATTAAAAAAACAACAATTAAAATAGTTTCTTCCTTATAGTTGTTAGACAATCCTAAAATTCCAGAGATCCTCCTAGGTTTGCATTCTTTTGACTGCTGCAGATCCTTCATGCCATCCCTCAATTGGCCGGCTATTTTCATATACAATTTCCAAAAAGCCATTCAAAACCAAACAGTTTTTTCCTTACTCACATATAAATATGATTCTGTTAAAGGTGGGGGAGGGGAGCTTCTTTCAGTAGATCTTTCCTGAGGCAATTAGGAATTACTAATCAAATACTAATTTTAGTCAATAATTAGTAATTAGTTACTGATTAAATAAAACTAAAAATTGGTTTTTTAAAAACTTAATAAAATGGATGACTCATTAGCTAATCTGATCCAAAAAAGAAAGGGAAACCAAATGTCTAACATCAAAAATGACAAAGTAAAACTCCCAGCAAATGAAGAGTAAAGGAAATCATTACAAACTATTACCGTCAATTATATGCCAACAAAACTGATAATTTAAATAAGATGAATAAATACATATAAAGCCATAAACTATCTAAATTGACAGAACAAGAAATAAAAACTTAAAGAACTCAATTTCAGAAAAACAATTTGAACACACCATAAAGGAATCCCAAAGGAATAAATTCCAGGACCATCTGCATTTACAAGTAAATTTTATCAAGTATTAAAAGGAAAATTAATTATTAATTACAGCATTACATAAGTTATTCCCAAATTAGGAAAGAAGGCATCATTTAAAATTCTTTATATAAGACAATATGGCCTTGCTACCTAAACCAAGAAGAGTCAGGGTAAACTATGGACACTGTCTAATGAATACTGATGTAAAAATGTTGATAAAAATATTGCCGAAGAGGGCCCAGATACATTTTTTTTTTTGCTGTTTTGAGGGGCTTAAGTGACTTGCCCAAGGTCACAGGGCTAGTTTTTGTGTTAAGTGTCTGAGGTCACATTTGAACTCAGGTTCTCCTGACTCCAGGGCTGCTGCTCTATTCCCCATGCCACCTAGCAGCCCCCAAGACACATCTTTTAAAAAATTAAACACTAAGACTAGGTTGAGCTTCTACTAAGAATATAGAGTTGTTTCCATGTTAAGAACGCCATAAACACAGGAAACCCTATTAATTGAAAAATAATAAAGTTGCATGATTAATCAGTATATACAGAAAAGGCTTTTTAACAAAATAAGATAACCACTTCTGTTAATACCAAAAAGCATAGAGGCTAGAGGACTTTCTAATAAGATAAGGGGAAAAGCAAGAACGTCTGTTATAGCCATTATTATATGACATAGTGTTAGAAATGTTGATTATAGCAAGCCCCCTCCAGGCTCCTCAAAATTTTTATTTTTCACCCACAACCTCTAACTCCACACTTCATCCACTGTGAGTGTCTCCTTGGGTGGTTGTGGAAACTCTTCTTTCTTGTTTGTTTTGCAAATAGATCTTTTTTCCATTGTAAGTTAGTGTAGGGCAAGTCTGTAGCTGCTTTTCCCCACTTTTCCCCTTAATCTGGACAGCATGCTTCCCATTCATATCAGCCCCTCCCAACGCATTTCTTGTGTTTCATAAAATCACTCCTTCTGTCTTTCTGTCTTTCCAGCTTTTGTCTTCTTCCAGAGCATCTGGATCAGATTATATAAATTACCTCTGGCCATTTCCTCAAAGATCTCCAAGGGGCTTGAAGGGGACGAGCTCATAGAAGAGAAGGGGTAACTCCTTGCTCTAAGCGTATATGCAGATAGATATAAAACAAAAAAGAAAGTGCATTAGTGCATAGACAGGAGGTCCTAGGAGGATTTTGAGAAGGAATACATCCCATCTGGGGAGGATCAGAGGAGAGTCACGAAGCTGAGTGGGTTTGACTTTTGGAGTCTTACCGCGGTATTTGAAGAAACGCTCCCGGGGTGTCTCAAGCAGCTTTCTGACACTGAACCCCAATGGATGTCTTCTTTCTTCTTTCTCTCCTACTGCCACCAGCCTAACCCTCAACCCAGAGGAACCCTGACTAATTTCCGTTAGTCTCAGGTGAGAGTATCATTGAACCCTTTTCCCCCGTAACTCCCTGGAGAAAAGATCTAAGTTAAAAAGCTTCATTAATGAATTAAGGGAAAGAGTAACAGAGAAAAGGATTTCTCTTTCTAGGAGGACCAGATACAGGGACCATGATAGACAAGACGTGTATCTTCCTTGGATTTTAGTGTCCTTAAAATAGGTCAGACTACAGCCCAACGGACAAATCTGACCATAGATGAAAATGCAAAAAACCCATTCTTAGCTCACAAACCATACAAAAACGGGTGGTGCTTTGGTTCTGGTTGGATTCGGTTTGTACAGCACCTTAAACGTCAAGCTGAGGAGTCTGTACTTTACCCTGGTGGTCAGAGGAGGCCAGGCTGTATGGACAGTTGAGTCTGTGCCCGGGGAAGCAGCCGGGGGGGAAGGTGGGCTGGACGAGGGGCAGGCTGAAAGCTAGGAAGTCAGTCAAAAGGTTTTTATTGTACTCCCAGTCGCGGAAGGAGTGGCTGAGGGGCTCGGACTACGGTCAGGGAGTCAATCGATACACATTCATTAAGCACCTACTTAATAGATTTAGGTTTCTACGGCTGCTAGGATGGAGCGTGCAGGTCCTGAAGTCAGGAAGACTCATCCTCCTGAGTTCAAATTCGGTTTCAAACATTTACTAGCAGTGTGACCTTGGACAAGTCACTTAATCTGCTGCGTCTCGGCTTCCTCACCTGTAAAATGAGCCGGAGAAGGACATGGCGACCCAATCTAGTGTCTTTGCCAAGAGAACCTCAGATGGGGTCACAAAGAGTCAGACACGATTGAAAAGACGCTGAACAGAAACATGCACCTCCTGTGTGCCGGGCGCTGTTAAGTGCTGAGGATAAGAAGAAAGGCAATTGGTACATTTTTTATCCTTCATTTCCTTTTGATCCTCCGTACGGCTTGTTTGCATGCTCTCTGTCCCGTGGACCGTGAGCCGCTTGAGAGCCCGGTATATAGAGGAGGTACTTAATCAATGCTTATTGACTACACACACATGCACACATACACACACACATGCATGCATACACACATGCATACGTAGATACACACATACATATGTACATACAATGTGTGTGCGTGTACATGTCACCTTCCAAAGTACCACCCTTCAGCTATAACCCTTTAGCTCTTCTGCGCATTATCTCCCTGGCAGAGGGATGGTTGAGGACAGGTTTTTAGATTCCGTGCAAAGGTATCACAGTGATAATACGAATGGAAGGCGTTTACGGCCTCCCGGGGCGGCTCTGGATGGGTGAAGTCCCTTCCTCCCTTTTTCTCTTTCTTTCCTTCCCTCCTTCCTTCCTTCCCTCCTTCCCTCCTTCCTTCCTTCTCTCCTTCCCTCCTTCGTTCCTCCCTTCGTTCCTACCTTCGTTCCTCCCTTCCCCCCTTCCCCGCGCTCCCGCGGGGGCTCCCTCCACTCCCCGGCCGCGTGCGACACTCGCCTCCAACAGCTTCTTTTTCACGAGTCTAGGACGAAACTGGGATTATTTGGGGGAGAAACAAAAGAAAACTACAATAACAGCCCTAAAAATGAAAACGGGAGGAAAGAAAGGAGAAAGAGCCCGAGAGGCTTGTGAATCTTGTATTAGAGACCAAAAAAGCCGAGCTTGCGAGCAGTGGCCGGTTAGCTCAGTTGGTTAGAGCGTGGTGCTAATAACGCCAAGGTCGCGGGTTCGATCCCCGTACGGGCCATGGAAGAAGGAATCGTTTTCGCTTTTTCTTTTCAGAAAAAAACAACCACCCCGAAATCACTACAAAAAAGAGAAATGAACGAATCATTCAAGTTACAAGGAGAATTTTAATTTAAAAGCAAGATGTACTAAGTTGAGATATAGCCGGTTCTCTCTGAAGTCACCAAAGCGGGAAGGATTGCACGGGGGAAGAACGTTCTTTAAACCCTGTGGTTTTCCGAATTATGTCCCCCAACCCTAGCTTGGAAGCCCCTCACCCAGGACCCAAGCGTTAGTATTTATTTGCCCCTCATTGCCCAAGTGTGGCACTTTCTCCAGCCTGGAGTTTCCTCGTTAGACAACGAGCCCAGACACACACCCGTTCCCTTATCTGACGAGAAACCGTCCCCTCCCCCCCTACCATCCCCTCCCCTCCCACGCGTCTACCTCGCCTTACCCCTACCCTGTGAGGGTCTTACTACAAAACCTAAATCAATCACAGGTCTTTGCCAAAGTCTTTCTGCACGACAGTTTCGCGAAGTAGATGGTGCACAAATTAGTTCTGCTTGCAGACAAGGAACCTGGGCGATCGCAGCTAAGTGCCAGAGTGACAATTCAAACCCAGATCTCTTGATTGCAGGTCCAGGACCTTTTCCACTAACAGTAACATCCGTTTTAGAAAGATATCGAGACAAGTCAAGAAGCCTTCATTAAATGCCTGCTGCGTGCCAGATACTGTGCTAAGTGTTGGCAATATTAAGAAGGGCAGCCCCTGCTCTCAAGGACCAAGTTTATCCTATATTGATCTTTGCAAGAACTTTAGCTCTTTGCAAGTTGTCTTTCTCTTTAGTTTGTAAGCTCCTTGAGGGCAGGGACTCTCTGTTACCTCTACTCTACCTCTACCTACTAAGCACTTAGTAGGCTTTAATAAATGATTGATATCAGCTCACTTCATGTAGTAGACCAGACTTTCAGGGGTCCCCTGGCCCCATTAAGGAAATGCTCCCCTCTTCTATGAGGTCACTAGGGAGATACGCAGGAGGAGTACTATCTTGTTGGATGGATGCTTTCATTGGTCCTATGAATAACTAAAGAAGTTTCGGGGTAGTTAATTAGCAAGCCTTGTTTGTGCCCCTGGATATGGTCCTAGGATGAAGTCTTAATGAATAATTAGCCTTGGGCTGGGGTAGGGAGTGGTTAATTCCAAAGGCGGGTCCTTGCATTCTGGTTACGTAAGAATTTCTGCTATAGGGAATATAAACCTTATGATTTTCTTGTATCTTGGCTCTGTATGAAATGGTTCTGTAATAAACAGACTATTGAATACATCCCCGTCTCTCTTTTATTGAGCTGGTTGCTGGGCCATACAACTGTGCTGCTAACAGTAACTTCACATCCAGGAAATTAGCGAAGATGAGAAAAGAAGGGAATAGTTAATATTGGAAGGATTGTGGGAATTCAGTTGCAGTGCAGTGCAGTGCAGCAGTGAATTGGTACAACCATTTTCTGGAATGCATTTTGGAATAATGTAAATAAAGTACCTGAAAATACACCCTTTGACTAGGAAATGACATTGCTAGGAATGTACTCTAAGGAGATCACTGACCAAAAATAGGTTCCATATCCATCAAAGATGTTTATAGCAGAATTTTTTTGCGGTATCAAAAAATTGTAAACAATTCAGATGCCCATGAGTTGGGGTTTGCAAAACAGATTATGGTACATAAATATAATCAAATAATAAATGTTGAACAGATTCTTAGGGTGAAATGAAAGCATGTATATTTTTTAATCTACATTATTAATATTTTCTTAACTCTAGACAATTAGCAAAACAATAAATCAAGTCCTGACTTGTATTGATTGCTGATATCTAAGGTATAAATGCCCCAACTGAAAATTTAAAAATCAGCTCTTGCAGGCCAATTATAGCTGACTCATCACACCCCTGAATGTAATGAACTGTGATTGTGCTGTAAGAAATCACTAGAAAAAAGAATACAGAAAAGCATGAAAAGATTTACTCAGACTAGGGCAGAGTGACACAAACAGAGTCAGAAAAACAAAATGCAAATGGCTACCACAATATAAATCCGAAGAGCAACAATCACAAAGCATTTTATTTTAAATGAATGTTGCAAAATTAAAAAGTGAAGCAAGCCAACATCTTTGATCTTGGTGGTCAGTTCTCATACAAATGCCCAGGAGGTGCGGTTTTGGCATAGATTTGTGGTATACAAATCTAAATGCTTTGAAACCTGCTCTCATTTGCATCATACTGTATAATGTTAATTGACTTCCAAAGACTTGGATTTCCAACAGTGCCTAGTATTCTCAAAGCTTCTGCTAAGACAAGTCTTTCCCGTTTGGGTCCCAAGGTATAGCAGATTCAAGACAATGATTTACAAAAGACCTAGATGTTTGGAGGTCTGCTCTGATTTGCATTCTCTTTGATAATGTTGATTGACTTTCTCTGGACTGTCCCAGACTCTCAGACCCTAGAAATCAGAAAGTTTGATTGTATCTGATGTTACTTCCAGGATGCAGCTGATCTTAGAAATACTAAAATTAAGATAGTGTCTCAGGATGTGAAAAACTAAGTCTATTGATAAAAATACCTGAATCTTTGTCTTTTGGATCTTTAAAAACCCTGTTCAAATCATCATTAAATGGAGTTCTTCCTTGAGCTTCCCCCTGGTGTCTCTTTTCTCGTCTTTCTATTCTTTTAATCACATCTCTTGGGGCTGGTACCCGAGTGGTCCCTGATAATAAAGAATAAGCTTGACTTCAAAGAAGAGATATGAATGAATATCTCGTCCTGTTTCTTTGCAGAGGTCTCAGTCTAAGGACTTTTTCAATGTGTTGACCAGTTTTGCTAATTTTTAAATAGTTTCTTTTAGAAAAAAAATCTTAATTCTAAAGCCATGGCTTTCTAGGATGGAGAAGAAGGGGAGAAGGAATGAAAGTCTAGGTTATAAATTTATCAATAAAGATCTATTAAAATGTGTGTTTGTCACTCTTTTGTATTTTAAATATTCTTTGTGGTGGAGGAAGTAAATAGCTCTCCTATCTACTACTCTATATTCTATACAATGAGTAATTTTCTAAAAGTGACCCAGAAGTCCCTTTTAGAGAAGAGCCTACACATGAAACCAAACTAAGTATTTTTTTTTTTTTTGCTTTTTGGGCGCTGGGAGAGGTAGCAGGGCAACTGGGATTAAGTGACTTGCCCAAGGTCACAGGGCTAGTAAGTGTTAAGTCTCTGAGGAGGGATTTGAACTCAGGTCCTCTTGACTTCAGGGATGGTGCTCTATTCACTGCACCACCTAGCTGCCCTCTAAGTATTTTTTAAAAGAAAATTTTCTGAAGAGTTATGAGAAATATACTTAGTCTAGGAATAAACAATACTTGTTGGAATGCTAGGAAGGTTTTCATTACCTTTATTTTACATTTATTCTTTCAGAATAAATGAGTAGCCTCTTTCAAAAGACTACAGAGATTCAGATAAATGTGAATCCTTTTATACTGCCTCCATTGGAATTTCTCACCTTGTTCTCCATTGACTAGATGCAATCTCCCTAACTGCCCACATCATGCTCCCCTCAAACAAAACATCCCTCTTCCTGGACAGCTGTAATGGTAATGGAAATTTGAAGATCTTCACTGCCCCTTAATAAGCCTAAGGGAATTTGAAGACTTTCCCTGCTTTGAAGATATACCCTACCCCCTAATAGGCTGAATGTAATCACATGGAGTCTGTGGTGGGAGGAGTTTGCTAAAGGATAGAGCAGAGCTCACAGGAAGCTGGGAATCAGAGCAGCTAGACTGGAGGGAGGAGAGGACATATCTGAGGGAGACATTTAGGCTTGTGAGTAAATGTTGGTTTATGGGAAGGCTAACGGATGCTGCGGATCTCTGTGCTGTTATCACTTATTAACTTCTCTGCTAGTATGATGGAATTGGCTTACTGGTTTTGGGATTCAGTTTTCTGTTATCTGAACAAATGTTTTGTTTCTGTCTTCTATAGGGAGAGTGTTATATTTTGTGAGAGAGCACTGTGCCAGCATATTTATAGTGGCCATTGGCATTTTGAATATTGCATTGGCACTACATTGAGAAACTGCTAAGAGGATATCATGATATGCATCTGCACTTCCAACCATGATAGCAGTTTTCATTATTTCATCTTTCAACTTTCTCATGCAGTCTCTAAGCAAATACCAGGGTCTCTCTCCACTAGGTGACATAGAATCAGTGGGATACATTTTATTGCATCCAGTGTCATATGAAAAGCTCTAAAAGTTTGCTGAACAAAAGGATTCTGACAAATACCTATAAATTTTAAGCAGTCCACACTACCTACCCATACTCCTCTGGCCCCTTCATAACTGATTCTCACCATCCAGGACACCAACAATTCTCCCATCCTTTGGGTGAATCTGCTTAATATATCAGTAACCTCCTGCTGAGTGAAATCCTTAATCATCTCCCTGAACTCTGTTTGGCCTTCCTGATTCTCCTGCTTTCTTCTTAGTACGGGGCAAACTTCTGCCCTCATAAAAACATCATCATTTGACATTGTATCAATTTCTACCCATGTACTCTCCTGGCAGTTGTTATTATGGCAACTAGACTCAATCACTAACAAAACTGTATGAACTTTCCTCTTGTTACTTTTCTGCTTCTTTTTCTGAGCTAAATTCACAACAGCCTTCTCTTCTACCACCTGAGACCCTCCAGCTTGTTCTTCTAAAGGAGAGCCAGAATCTTGTAATACAGCCAACCTCTCATTCAAAATAGCTAATTTTTTCTCCATCTTAATTTTTTCAGCTTGTCTCTGCTCTTACATATAATATAGTAACCTGTTAGTAAAACCCAGCCCGTTCTACACACTGCCTCCAGTTCTCTCCCTGGTTTTATGGGTATTCTTTGCAAATATATTTCTAAATCTCTAGGTTCTCCCTGCTATAACCTCAGTTCCCAGTTTTCACAGAGCCCTGTACTTTTAGCCCACTCTCTTTCTAGGGAGAAATAAGGTAAATCCTCCCATCCTGGAATAGCCATTTCTTCCTCTAAATCCCTTCTGCCTCCAAATACAGGTCCAATATTTTGCAGTCCCATCCTTACTGCCAAATGTAGTGTCAATGCAATATTCACAGCACCAATGGCCACTATAACTATTCTGGCATAGTGCTTAATCACAAAATATAACATTTTCCACATAGAAGACAGAAGCAAAACATTTATTCAGGCACCAGAAAACTGAATCCCAAAGCCAGTAAGCCAATTCCATCATAGTAGCAGAGAAGTTAATAAGTGATAACAGCACAGAGAGCCACAGCATCCTTTAGCCTTCCCATAAACCAACATTTACTCACAAGCCTAAATGTCTCCCTCAGATATGTCCTCGCCTCCCTCCAGTCTAGTGGCTCTGACTCCCAGTTTCCTGTGAGCTCTGCTCCACCCTTCAGCAAGCCCCTCCCACCACAGGCTTCATGTGATTACATTCAGCTTATTAGGGGGCAGGGTATATCTTCAAAGCAGGGAAGGTCTTCAAATTCCCTGAGGCTTATTAAGGAAGGGGCAGTGAAGATCTTCAAATTCCCATTACCATTACAACAGCCCTTTGGGGTTACTCCTTGATGTGGTCCCTCCTCCCTCATCATTTGAGGCATGTTCAAAAATGGTGGCTATCTCCTCCCATGGAGTGTATAAGTTAATATTCATGAAACTAGTTAAGCATGTGTGTTAATAAAAAGTCAGTGACCATCCCTTGACCCTGGCCTGTTTGAGCTTGTTTATCCTGTACTTCCTTCAAGAGGAACTTACAGATTTCTTCTAGCTGTATGATTAGATAGGGTTGCTCTACTCTTCTTCCCCTCATTCTGATTTACTGTGTAACATCTGTGTATGTCCTGTGTAACATGTCCTGTGTAACATCTGTCTTTGCAACATCCACCATTCCTATAGAATCTGTGGAAACCAAACTATTAGCACTTTTCACAGAGTAACTCCAAGTGTGGTCATACTGAGCTTGAGATTTGGAGAAAAGACACATTCACTTTCTTATATTAAGTCAAGCTTCTTTAGAACTAAACCTAGTCCATCTGAGCCCAGAGGTAGGGCCTCCAATGGGATAGGGCACCTCCACTTTTCCCCACTCCACCTCACTCTCTCAGGCTTTATACTAGTATAATAATGTGCAAGATGGAATAAGAAGCACATGTATTCCCAGGCAATTGCAAAGATCTATTATTTTTCTTTTTATTTTTTAATTCTGAACTTAAACATAAACAAAGCATTTCCATAGGTAAAACAGAATGTAAAGAGTGTTTTATATGCATCTCATGCCCATTCCTCCCAACCCTTCTTTATATTTTCCCATACCTCAATTATGAGAAGGAACAAATTCCACACCCTTTTTTTCTTTCTACCCTAATGTATTCTTCCTTCTATGTTCAGAGCAGAATTAATCTCCTCATTCCTCCTTTCTCTTTTTTAACCTCCTCAGTACCCTTTGAATACATTAAGGTTCTAAAGCAGTGGTTCTCAATCTTCCTAATGCTGCCAACCCTTTAATACTCACATGTGGGCATATCTGTATGTGGGTGGACCCGTCTGGAGACAGATAGAGGAGCGGTGTCTCGGTTCCTAAGACCATCAGAAATATATGTTTTCAGATGGTCTTAGGCAACCCCTGTGACCCCTGTGAAAGGGTCGTTCGACCCCCAAAGGAGTCACGACCCACAGGTTGAGAACCACTTTTCTAAAGGGACACTTGTTTCTTTCTCTCCCTATTAGAATGTTAGTACTACATCATCATATAGGTTCTTCCAATTGCTTGAATAAATTTAGCTAGAAATCTAGGTTTCTCTGGACTTAAGTTTTGCCTATCAAAGTTCCCACTCAGATCCAATCTTTTTGTCTGAAATACTTGAAAGTCTTCTATTCCATTAAAGATCCATCTTTCCCCTGTAAAATTATATACAATTTTGTAGGGCAAACTATTCTTGGTTGTAAGTCTATCCCATTTGACTATTAGAATATTGTATTTCAAGATCTCCTTTGGTTTTTGGTAGAAACTTCCACATCTTGTGTACCTGACCATGATTACTTGCTAATTAACTGTTTCTTTTCTGGATGATTGCAGTGTTATTTTTTTGATATTGAAGCTCTGTGGTTTGTCCACATTATTCTTGGAACTTTTCCTTTTAGGGTTCCTTTAGGAGATTATTGGTGGATTAAAAAAAATCTTTACTTCACTTTCTAATCCTAATAGATTTGGATATGGATAAATTTTCATTTATGGTTTCTGGAAATATAGTGACTAGGCTTGTTTTTTAAGTCATGATTTTTAGGGAGTCAAATGATCTTTTTTTGAGCTGTGTTCCAGGTCAATTGTTTTTGACATCAGCTGACATTGCTATCCTTTTTTTTCAGTGCTTTGATTTTGTCCTAACATTTTTTTGCTGTTTTATATGTCATCATTGATTTACGATTTGTCTGTTCCAGATTTCAGGGATTCCATTACTTGAGTAAGGTTTAACTCTTTCTCTTATAAGCTACTTATTCTCCTTCCAGTTCTTTCCTTAAGAGTTTTTTTCCCCAATATCATATCCTATATCATTTCTTCTAGCTATCCATGTAGTTCTTGTGAAAAAGCCATGTTTTGCTTACACTTGTTAAGGAATTAAATTTGCAATAATTTCTGATACTCCTTGGTGTTTTCTTTGGTTTACTCATTTTCCAGCTTTAGTTCCAGTTTATCAATTGAGGCTTTGTGCTAGGGCCTAGTTCTTCCCTCTCAAACCCTCTTGCATTTTTGGGTAGGATGCTTGGCCTCCCTTGTTCTTGTCTTGGGTTCTGGAGTACTTATTTGTTCTGACTTCTACTTCTTGGTGTTAGGTTCCCCAAATCTTTGAGATTTGGAGTAGTAGACCTCTCTTTGATGTAGGTAGTAGGTCTCTCTTTAATGTCTCAGAACAGAGTTTTAGAGACTCATTCTCAGTCTTTCAAGTCAAGAAGGATGAGAGTTATGAAAAGGCAATTAGATTTGGCAATTAAGCAGCCTAACATCTCTGAGATACCACCTCACGCCTATCAGATGTGACAGAAAAGGAAAATGATGATATAACATAAAAGAAAAATGACAAATGTTGGAAAGGATGTAGAAAAATTGGTATACTAATACATTGTTAATGGAGCTGTGAACTGATCCAACTGTTCTGGAGAGCAATTTGGAACTATGTCCAAAGGGCTATAAAAATATGCATATCCTTTGACCCAGAAATACCACTTCTAGTTCAGTATCACAAAGAGATTTTTTAAAAAGGGAAAAGGACCTATATGTATAAAAATATTTATAGCAGCTCTTTTTTTGTGGTGGCAAAGAATTGGAAACTGAGGGGATGCCCATCAGTTGGGGAATGGCTAAACAAGCTGTGGTATATGATTGTGATGGAATAGCGTTTCTACAAGAAATGATGAGCAGGATGCTCTCAGAAAAACCTGGAAAGATTTATATGAACTGATACAAAATGAAATGAGCAGAACCAGAAGAACATTGTACCCAGTAATAGCAATATTGTATGATGATCAGTTGTGAATGACATGACTATTCTCAGCAATACAACAATCCAAGACAATTGTGAAGGACATATGATGAAAAATGCTAATCCTTCTGCAGGGAAATAATTGCTGGAGTCTGAATGCAGATTGAAGTATATTGTTTTTTGCTTTATTTTTCTCCAGTTGTTGGGTTTTGTTTTTTTTTTGGCCTGTGTTTTCTTTTGCAACATGGCTAACGTGGAAATGTGTTTTGCATGACTGCACATGTAGAGGCTATATCAAACTCTGCCTTCTCAAGGGGGGGAGAAGGAAGAGAGGGAGGGAGAGAATTTGGAACCTAAAATAATTTTTTTAAATGAATGTTAAAAATTGTTTTTACATGTAACTGGAAAAAATAAAATATAACCATTTTCACTAGGAAAAAAAAAGAGACTGTTAGTAATTTTGGAGCACATTGTTTCAGGTGAATGATGAGATCAGAAACCAAACTGCAGAGAGTTAAGAAGACAGTGAGAGGAAGTGAAGTGGAGGCACCTATTGTAGACAGTCTTCTCAAGGAATAAATATAGTCACAAAAAGTAAGATGTAGATAGATAGATAGATAGATAGATAGATAGATGGATAGATGAATAGATGGATAGATGGATACATAGATAGATGATAGATAGATAGATAGATAGATAGATGGATAGATGGATAGATGGATACATAGATAGATGATAGATAGATAGATAGATAGATAGATGGGTAGATGAATAGATGGATAGATGGATACATAGATAGATGATAGATAGATAGATAGATAGATACATACATACATACATACATAATAGGGACAGTCGGATCAAGTGAGGGTTTCTTTAAGAACTGGGGAGACATGGTAGTAGGTAGGAAACTGAAGATGAGAGTAGCAGGTGTAAGATAAGATAATTGGGGGATGACAGAGCAGACAATCTTCTAGAGAAGTTGGAATGGGCGAGGATCAGGTGTGCACATCGAGGACTTTGCCTTGGCAAGAACAAGAACAAGACCTTCCTGCTGATGGTAGAACTTGCAAATAGGACACTGTTCCTCTACATGTTTATTCATTTGCTAGTTTGTGCTAGTTTGTAGACCTTGTTGTTTTTTTGCTGTTCTGTGTCAGAGTCTATGGTTACAGGGGTTGAAACTTGGGGTTGGGGAAAGTGAGCAGAGACCCTTTAAAGTAATGTGCGATTATTTTCCGTCCACCCCAGCACAAACTAGGGGTGGAGGCTAAGGCTGCGCAAATGAGTCTTATGGTTCTTTAGCCTTTCAAATGAAGCTTAATCCTGTGCTAGATGAAGGAGAGGAGTACAAAGTCCAAACTGGTTGGAGAATTGGCACTTCTGCAGCTGAGGATGCCAAGGCTGCCTAGAGAGCTAAGGCCTGTTGGGGCATTGCTGGAAGTTAGCCTGAGGGCAGAGGATGCCTGAATAGTGGAAGATGTTAGGGTTTATGATAGTCGGGCAAGACTAGAGGTCCCTGGAACATAGACCCCAACAGGTACCTTTTCATCATGGAATGACTTACAACTCACTGTGCTTTTATTAATTTACATTTTGAAAAAGCATTGAAAAAGCATACACCAAAATAAAGTCTAAATGAGTTCACAATCTGGATATAAAGTCAGATCTTGAAAGCAATCTGAGAGAGCAAGGAATAGTTTACCTGTCAGATTTATGGAGAAGGAAAGAATTTATGACCAAACAAGAGATTAGGGAGTATTACAAAATGCAAAATGGATAATTTTGATTACATTAAATTGAAAAGGTTTTTTTTTTAAACAAACAAAACCAATGTAACCAAGATTAGGAGGGAAGCAGAAAATTGGGAAAGAATTTTTACAATCAGTATTTCTGATAAAGGTCTCATTTCTAAAATATACAGAGAACTGAATCAAATTTATAAGAATACAAGTCATTCCCCAATTGGTAAATGGTCAAAAGATATGAAGAGACAGTTTTCAGAGGAAGACATTAAAGATATCTATAGTCATAAGAAAAAATGTTCTAGATCACTATTGATCAGAGAAATGCAAATCAAAATAACCCTGAGGTACCACATCTCACAGATCAGATTGGCTAACATGACAAAACAGGAAAATAACAAATGCTGGAGAAGATGTGGGGAAATTGGAACACTAATGTGTTGTTGGTAGAGTTGTGAACTGATCCAGTCATTCTAGAGAGCAAATTGGAACTAGACCCAAAGGGCTATAAAAGTGTGCATACCCTTTGACCCAGCAACACCACTTCTAGGGTTGTATCCCAAAGAGATCATACAAGTGGGAAAAGGACCCACATGTACAAAAATATTTATAGTAGCTCTTTTTTGTGGTGGCAAAGAATTGTAAATCAAGGGAATGCCTATCAGTTGGGGAACGGCTAAACAAGTTGTGGTATATGAATGTAATGGAATACTACTGTGCTATAAGAAATGAGAAGCAGATGGACTTTATAATAACCTGGAGAGACATATTAAGTGATGCTGAGTGAGGGGAACAGAACCAGGAGAACATTGTACACAATTACAGACACATCATATCTGTGATGACTGACTTCTATAAACTGGGCTTATCTCAGCAATGCAAGGTTATAAGATAACTCCAAAGGACCCATGATGGAAAAGGTTATCCACATCCAGAGAATGACTTACAGAGTCTGAATGCAGATTCAAGCAAACTATTTGCTTTCTCTTTTTTGTTTTGTTTTGTTCTTTCTTGTGGTACATTCCATTGGTTATAATCCTTTTTTACAACTTGACTCATGTTTAATGTGAAGGTATTTGTAGAACCTATATCAGATTGCATGCCACCACGGTGGGGGAGGGGGAGGATAAAGAGGGAGAGAAAATTTGGAACTCAAAAGCTTGTGGAACGCAATGTTGTAAACCAGAAAGCAAACAAATGAATAAATAAATGAATAAATTTTTTTAAAACAGAAAAAGAAAAAGCACTGATTTAGAAGAAATCCTTTAGCTAGGGGAGATTTAAATGATAAAGAGGTCTTGTTCTGGTTTCCATCCAGTGGTGGAAGGAGCTGAACATAGACTTTTTCTCTTTTTCTAAAAAGTAGAGTTCTTGTTTCTTGGATTTCTTTCAGTTCTGGTAGTTTGTAACCAGCACGCACATTCACTGACCATCCAGTGGAAATGCTACTTCTCTTCCCAGCCTGTTTCCTCAATCGTAAAGTGGAAATAATAGTATTTCGCTGCCTACTTAAGTTATAGAGAGCACAAGATGAGATAATGGATATAAAGTACATTACATTGTAAACTATGAAACATTATGAAAATGTTAGCCAGTATTACCATTCATCATTTCTAGAATGAGAATTAGCTGCCAAGAATGATTTGTTTAGGTTTTAAAAAAAATCTCAGTTAAAATAAAGAGCTAGAACAGAATCTAATATGCTGTAGCTAAACTAAAAAAGGCAGGGGCAGCAATTATGATCTCAGACAAAGCAAAAGCAAAACAAACAAACAAACAACCCAGATCCAACTAAAAGAGATAATCAGGAAAAAAAGGGATAATCAGGGAAACTATATTATGCTAAAAAAAAAAAGTACCATAAACAACGAAGCAATATCAAAATTTTTCAGAGCAAGTTTCTCTGATAAAGGCCTCATTTTTCAAATATATGCTGAGTCTGGAACTCAGTCAAATTTATAAAAAATAAGAATATAAAGAATATAAACAGGCAGTTTTCAGAAGAAGAAACCAAAGCTATTTGTAGTCATGTGAAAAAATGCTCTAAATCATTATTGATTAGAAAAATGTAAATTAAAACAATTCTGAGGTGCCACCCACCTATCAGACTCAACAAATGCTGGGGTACAATAATGAACTGTTGGTACAGTTCTGAACTGGTCCAACCATTCTGGAGAATAATTTGAAACTCCCAAAGGACTATAAAACTGTTCATACCCTTTGATCCAGGAATGGCACTACTAGGTCTATATCCCAAAGAGATCAAAGAAAAGGAAAAAGATATATATGTATGAAATATTTATAGCAGCTCTTTTTGTGATGGCAAAGAATTGGAAATGAAGGGAATGTTCATCATTTGGGAAATGGCTGAACAAATTGTGGCATATGATTGAAATGGAATACTATTGTGCTATAAGAAATGATGAGGGGTTGGTTTCAGGAAAATATGGCAAATACTATATGAATTGATGCAAAATGAAGTGAGAACTGGGAGGTCATTGTGTGCAATAACAGCACTATTGTAATGATGATCCCCTGTGAAAGACTTGTTTACCTAATTGATAAAATGATCCAAGACAATTCCAAAGGACTCATGATGAAAAAACGCTATCCACTTCCAGAGAGACAAATGATAAATTCTGAGGGCAAATTGAAGTATAATTTTTTTTGTATTTTTTTGGGGGGGAAATATGGCTAATATGGAAACATGTTTTTTCATGATTTCACATGTATAATTGATATCATATTGCTTGCCCTCTCAGTGGGTATGGGAGGGAGAGAATTTGGAACTCAGAATTTAAAAAGAATATAATGTTAAAAAAATAAATAAGAAAATTTTAAAATCCCTTATTACCTTATTTTTAATTTTATTTTGTTTTTTGCTTAACTCCTTCAGTGCTCATTGCCAACGATAGGATTCCAAAACCATACTTGTTCCTGCTCCCCCATTATGATATAAGTTCTTCATTATTATTTAGCCCCTTCCAATTTAAATCTCAAGTATAATTACCTTTTTAAAGGTGCTCTTGACTCTTCTTTTTGCATTTCAAAATTTCTACTCAACTCTGGTCTTTTCATCAGGAAAGCTTGAAAATACTATATTCTATTAAAAATATTTTCCCCCAAGAGATTATACTCAGTTTTGCCGGTTAAGTTATTCTTATAGGCCTTTTTCTTTTGCCTTTTGGAATATTG
Organism: Pseudochirops cupreus; assembly: GCA_028627135.1. NCBI lineage: Eukaryota > Metazoa > Chordata > Mammalia > Diprotodontia > Pseudocheiridae > Pseudochirops > Pseudochirops cupreus. Next base: position 337,073,894 of record CM053581.1, on the reverse strand, counting down.
TATTCCAAGATTTTCTCTTTTTAAAAGTATTTGCAGCATAGTGGTTGTTTATAAAAGAACTCTTTCTCTCTGAGTGTTTAAAATTTCTATTTTTGTTTTACTTGTAAGTTCCAGATCTTGGCTACTATGACATTCCTGAAGGTTTTCAGATTGGGGTTTCTTTCTGGAGTTGACCAGTGTATTCTTTCTAATTTTACTTTGTCTTCTGATTCTAATAAATCTGAGAAGTTTTCTTTTAGGATTTCTTCAAATATGGTGTCCAAGTTTTTTGTTTGGCCATGGTTTTGAGAGAATGAAATGATTCTTATCTCCCTTCAATCTGTTTTTCAGATCAGTTGTTTCTCATAATATATGCTTTACATTAAAAAAAATTTCAGTAGGTCACTACTTGGGTAAGGTTTTCTACCGTCAGTTCCAATTATGTTTTTTTTTCCTTCAATTTTCTTTCTCTAGAACTTTAATTTCATTTGTAATTTCATTAATTTGTTTCTCATTTTCCTTTGGTGCTAGGTCAATTATTAGCATTGTAGATCAATAGCATGAAAATACGAGTATCATACTTAAAAAGTACCATAATCTTATGGATGTTAACCTCTCTCAGATATTATTGAGATTTGGGTATCAGTGGATAAATTGTATTTATCCATTGATCTGTTTTATACATAAAGATAGATGTAGACATATGTTCTAAAAGTCTTGAAGGACAAAATTAGAGACTACAACATAGTCTATACAGAGATAAGGCCAAGACAATTCACTAAGAGTGTGCACCATGAATTAGAGACCCAGCTAATCATTCACAATACTTGACAAAATCCAGATAGAGGACAGCTCCTGGAAAATGGCTTATAATCCTTTTTCAGTAGTAGAGAAATGTTGTAGAAAAATTGCCACATTTTCCCATTTGGTTCTGATTCTTCTTTACAACATAACTAATGTGCAAATATGTTTAATATGATTGTACATGTATATCAGATTGCATGCCAGCTTGGGGGTGGGCAGAGGGAGAAGGAGAAAATCTAGAATTCAAAATCTTATAGAAGTGAATGTTGAAAACTAAAAACAAACAAATAAATAAAGGTTTTTTAAAAAGACAGAAAAATTGCCATGATACGAAATACAAGAGATGACATAGCATAACAAAGTACAGGTGTATTTATATATATATATATGTATATGTGTGTTTATATGTATATGTATGTGTGTGTATATGTGTATATATATGTACATATATATATATATATATATATATATATATATATATACGTATACTAGAGTTTCAGAATTTATAGGAAGCTGAGGCATGATTCTTAACATCAGAATCAAACATTTTATCTGGGAGCAAGATTGATTCCATGTCCTTAATGCAAAAATTGAAAAAGAAAGTTTACCAGTACATCAAGTGTTAGCCGGTCTTAGATAAGAATCCTTGTAACTGACACCAAAAAAATAAAAAAAGCCCAACATAAAAACATTCTTGGTACTCAAATCTATCCTCCTACAACAACACTCCTTAGAGATATAGGCTGGTATGCAATTGATATTCTAAGGGGCTTGTATGATGTAGGCATCATACAAGGATAAGATGAATTATTTGATGGAAAGTACATTTTAATATCTCCAGAAACGGAGGGACAGAAACCCTAGAATCATGCACAGTAGTGTGTGATTTACTTGGGACAAAGAATAATTTTTAAATGGTTTCATTTTATGACAACAGTGGTCATAGTGCATCTTCTGACGCTAACCTTACTCAGAACATCTGTGTTGATCAGGTGATACTACCCTGAGCTGGTTTCCCCACCTTCAGTTAGTTTTCTGCCAGTTGACTGCTAGATTTCACTCAATATACACGTGCTTTCTTCACCTTTTGTTGTGTTTTTAATTCTGTATTTTTAAAGAATGGATATTATTCCAAGAAAACTTGCAGAAGTAGCTCTTAAAGGCCAAACTTCAATGGCTACTGGAGATATCACAGCAGCTACTGGTGTGGGGAAGTCAGGCATTTCAAGGATCATTCAAACCTACAGTGAATTAAACTGAATTACACCAACATACTAAGGAAAATGTAGTCAAAAAAGGAAAACAATGCCAAGAATTGGCAAACCGTTACTGAAAAGTAGACTAATGAAGCTTCAGAAAACATGCAAAGACCTTCACAGGGAAATAATAGCTGGAAAGGTTGTTATTGATTGCTTTACAAAGCAGGACGGAGTTTTCTGAAGGTGGAAGAAAAGGAAGAAGACCAGCAAACCAAACAAACAAAAAACTGTACTACTCTACACTGTTACAAAGGGGAGAACATCTGCTTCTAATGGTCAAGAAAACAGTGCTATCAACTAGTTCACATCAACCTAACTAGCTGCTGCTGATAAGGATGAGAATGAAGAAGCGCTTCCAGAGATTTTGTTGTCCAGTCATTTTAGTCATCCCCAACTCTTCACAACCGTATTTGGGGTTTTCTTGGCAAAGATTCTGGGGTGGTTTGCCATTTGCTTCTCCCAGTTAATTTTACAGATGAGGAAACTGTGGCAAACAGAGTTAAGTGACTTGCCCAGCTAGTAAGTATCTGAGGTAGAATTAGAATTTGGGTCTTTCTGACTCCAGGCCTGCCGTCTATCAACTGTGCCCCCTAGTTGCCCCTCTTAGAAATTTAAGGAACAAATATAGGGACAAATGTGTTGTTTTGGATTGTATCTGATTTTTGCTAGTCTCTTGGGAGTTTATGCTCAATAATGGAACAAAATAGGACACTAGTGGGTTACCCAACAGTTAGCAAAAGGAGATTTATTTAGCCACAACAGGATGACGGTCAACAAAAATGGGCATTTTAGATACCTTAATTTGGTTCAGGAAAGCAAAACTTCCTTTCCTGTGTTACCCTTAATTTTCCACCAGTCAAGTACTGGCCTGTACGCCTGGCCTTCCGGCAATTTTGTGCTCAAGCAACCAGGATGTGATGCCAAAGCTTGAGCCTTTAGTCTCCTGATCCAGTCAAGTCTTGAGGATGGTTTCTATACCTTTTGGGGAAAAACTAGCCTACCTTGTATGCTGGAATGAGTTAGAACATTACTCCCACCCCATGGGCCATAAGGTCATGGGAGAGCAAGGTCATTTTGATCAGTGACCAGATTAACTTGAGATCACTCAAAGAAAATTGGAAAAGTAGTTAGACATGTATCCATCAATAATGCTAATGTTTGCCATTGTAAAGTGTGCATTGTCTGTAATTACAAATGTTCGTTGATTTGGTTGCTAATTATAGCATATTTTAAGTACGTCTCTGTTTAATATTTTTGTTTATGTTTGATTTTATATTTGTACCATACAGATATGTTAGCTGCATTAGTATGTTAATTATGCATAGTTTTGCAGTTTTGTGCATATGTTGCTGTTTCTACATATCGTTATTCTGTAATCCTATTGATGCTATTAACTGCTTTATTTTTGCATATTGTAATGCATATTTGCTTGTGTTCTCTGGGTGTGCATGTACTGCTGATATCCATACATGTATTTTGTTCTGCATGTAATTTAGACCTGTAGTCACTGAGCAGCTTGTGAAGCAAAGCTCTTCTACATAGCACTGTAGTGATGTATATATATTGCAGGTATTGCTCATGTATATTTGCTACGAATGGCATTTATGGCAATAACCTTTACTCTCCTTTACATATTCTGTGGTTCAGCAGCACTGACATTCTGGCTGCTTTTTTTCTGTGCTCCTCCCTCTGAATTCCCTTTGTTTTCTTCTGTGCCTTAAAAATGTTTCAGAGACTCTTTTTTCTTTCTTTCTTTTTCTTTATTGGTATCACTTTTATTAGCCTCCTTGAAAGTGATATCATTGGGCCAAAGGGTGTGCGCCCTTCAGTGAATTTTTAGAATAGTTCCAAGTAGATTTCCATAATGATTGGACTGCCAGTTCTGCCAATAGGATGCCTGTTCTCCCAGAGCTTTTCCAATAATTGTCATTTTTGTCAACCTATCCTTGCAGATCTTTCTCAATATTGCCTTCTTTTTGAGGCCCTGCTTGATCCTTCTGTTGGCAATGATCTTTCCTGCTTCCAACCTCATTTAACATTTTGTTTGTGCATCTTTTCAGCACTTGTTGTGTTTAATTTTTTTTAAATCTTTTTTTATAGACTTGTTTATTTACTTTTAGTTTACAAAATTCAGTTCCACAATCCCTTGAGTTTCAAATTTTCTCCCCTCTCTTCCCTGCCATGGCAGCATGCAGTCAGGTATAGGATCTGTAAATACTTTCACGTTGTACAACAGTCTGGTTGTATAGAAGGGTTGTAACCAATGGAGTGAACAATGGGAAAAAAGAAAGAAAACCAAACATGGAAAAGAACGATAGCATGTAGATTGCTTCAGCCTCCATTTAAACTCTGGTCTTTCTAGCTCTTTCTCAGAATGTAGGTATCTTCTTCCATCCTGAGACTTGTAGAGTTGTCTTATAGCTGTGCATTGCTGAGAAGAGTCTAGTTTATCAAAGTTGGCCGTCACACATATGATGTGTCTGTGATTGTGGACAAATTTTTCCAGGTTCTGCTGTTCTCACTTAGCATCAATTTGTACACGCCTTTCCAGGTAAGTATGAAGTCTATCTCCTCCCCATTTCTTATAGCACAATAGTATTCCATTACATTCATATACCACAACTTGTTTAGCCATTCCCCAATTGATGGGCATCCCCTAAATTTTCCAGTTTTTTGCCACCACAAAGAGAGCTGCAATAAATATTTTTGTACATATGAGTCCTTTTCCCAATTCTATGATCTCTTTGGGATACAACCCCAGAAGTGGTATTACTGGGTCAAAGGGTATGCAATTATTTATAGCCCTTTGGACATAGTTCCAGATTGCTTTCCAGAATGGTTGTATCAGTTCACAGCTCCACCAACAATACATTAGTGTTCCAATTTTTCCACATCCTTTCCAGCACTTGTCATTTTCCTGTTTTGTCATCTTAGCCAATCTGACTGGTGAGATGTGGTACCTCAAAGGTGTTTTGATTTGCATTCCTTGAATCAATAGTGATTTAGAACATTTTTCCATATGCTTAAAGATATCTTTAAAATCTCTCTCTGAAAATTGCCTGTTCATATCTTTTGACCATTTATCAATTGGGGAATGACTTGTATTCTTATAAATTTTACTTAATTCCCTATATATTTTAGAAATGAGGCCTTTATCAGAGACACTGGTTGTAAAAATTCTTTCCTAATTTCCCACTTCCCTCTTAATCTTGGTTACATTGGCTTTGTTTGTACAGAAACTTTTCAATTTAATGTAATCAGGATTATCCATTTTGCATTTTATAATGCTCTCCAACTCTTCTTTGGTCATAAAGTCTTCCTTATGTGTAGGATGAAGTGTGGTCTCTCTCATTTGCTAAAGTATATAAAGCCTTAGGCCTTGGCGCCATAAGGAATCAAATAAGGAAAGTAAATAAATAAGAGAACTGGCTCTAAGCTGTGATTAGTGAAACTTGCTGTCTGGGGTAAAAGGCATTTGGGACCATAACTAAGTTTTGTTTGGAGTTTAAATTTGGGTATAGTTGTCTGCATAAATCAGTGCCTGCATCAAATGCCACAAGGTTAAATGCTGGTGGAAGTCTACATTTGGTAAAGGCTGAAGGGGCGATCTTAGTGTGGTCTAGGATAGGACCTCTTCTGGCTGTATACCTATGAAATTCTTTTGATAAGGAATGTTTGCCCACCTGTTGCTGAGTCTAGCTGTGAGGTGGCATCCATACTGCATGGATATCTGTGACTTTACCTGAATTTAAACAGAGCCAAGGATGTTTATCCTGTCATATTTGGAATGTCGTATGTCGCTGCTTATCCCTTCTATAGCAAGTTTCAATGATCAAAGCAAATAGTAAAAGATATGAGCTATCTTGTTTGTGGTTAATGAATGTAAAGGAAAGCTGAATCAACTGAATGACGGGTTTGAGAGATTTTGGAGAGTAAATAATGGTTTGTTTGAGGGATTTGGAAAGACAGGTAAGAGGGTTTGGAGACAAATGATGATTTATCTAAGTCCCTCCCCCCTGTCTCCAGGTAGTTGACATTAGTTTTAAAGGGTTTAAGTAAGTTGAGAGTGTGTGAGTAAGTATTTTTAGAAAGCAGAAAGATTTGTAACGATTCTAAAATTTTGAGGAAAGAAACAGAATTGGATTAATTCTTCTAGAGAACTATATAGGTATAAGATTGGCTTTTTAAAGATTTCTTTATCATGGAAACTCAAAACTTGAGTGTGTTTGGTAATATGTTAAAACAGTTTTAAGATTAAAGGTTTGAATTTTTGATGCAATTGTAATATAAGCCTAGCCTTGCATGGCTAGAAAACTGAGCCACTTCTATGCACCTTTGGTATTCTCCCTTACTGTTAGAAAAGATGTTTGAAAGCTCTTATGCGACAATTTCTGAAGATTTACAAAGTTTTCAATTGAGTTTTGCTAAATTGATGTAATAAGTTGTGTTTTGCAGAACAGTTCTTCCTGTTCCAATATGAACTTGTAGTTATTCCATGAACTAAGCAAAAGTTAACATCTGTGGCTGAGTGTGTATGTAGGAGAGTCAATTTCTGAAGTATCTCTTTCTTCTAAAGTGAATATAATTAGAGGATAGATAAGCTATGTAGAACAAGGATATATGTCTGCTATTCAGTTGTGAGTTTTAAGTCAGAAACCTCTTTTGTTTAAGGTTCACAGTTATGTTAGTGAATAATATCTTATGAGGTACCTAGTATATGTAACAGGTAGAAATGTAAAGGACAGTCTGAGTAATGGATTATACTAGCCCATGTTCACTCTACTTTTGGTCATTTTTCTCCTATTTGCTTTTGGCTCTTGTTTGTTTAATCTTTCTGCTAGATTTGCGTCTTCTAGGCTGAATGCATTCCATGATGGCTCAGGGTGAGCCACTGCCCAAAGTGCCACCCAACACACCCTTGGATCTGCCAAGTTCTGGACATTGGCCACACCACCCCCCTCTCCTTGACTGATTTGAAATAGGAACAGCTCCACGTCCATTCTCAGTGTGAAGTAGCCTGAGAAGCTGAGACCTTCGTCCCTGATCCTCTTATCTATTAAGGGCAGGTGCTGAGGGGCCTTTGTAATATTTTTGGGGTGACTTTGTCTGTAAAAGCTCACTTGTTTTCAGGTGCCTATGTACATAATATCAGTTTGTCAACCTGTGCAAATAAGTTGTAAAAGCTACATTTCTCTCCAGCCATAAAGTATTAATTCTGTCTCTCCCCTGCCCCCAGCCTAAAAGTATTTTCCCTGAAAACATTGACTCTATGGTTAATCCTTTTAAAAGCATTCATTAGTTAGAGAAATGTTTACTTTCTTTGTTTTAGTGGCCAGCCTTGGACTATCAGTAATATAAGTCCTCAAAAATAGCAGATTCATTAGTTTGTGAGGTTTAGCTATTAATCTCTTTGCTTTGTGTAAGACATCCTGAAATCCCTCCCAAACTCTACCCCCACTCACCTGGCTAGCATAAATTAGTCCTTCTGCCCTTGTCTGGCAGCCCTCTGGCCCCTGACATTTTTCAGGGGTTGGACTGCCCGCTTCACACGAGATTCTAATAAAGAGATCTTTACCTACTTTCACCTTAAGATGTCTCCGAGTAATTGTTTTAGGGATCTCTGAATCCCACACACCTACTCCATAAATCTGACAGGTAAACTATTCCTTGCTTCCCCAGATTATTTATAGTATTAGCCTTTATACCTAGATCATGCACCCATTTAGACTTGACTTTGGTGTACAGCGTTAGATGATGGTCTATGCCCAATTTCTTCCATATTATATTCCAGTTTTTGTCTAATAGTGAGTTCTTATCCCAGAAACTAGGGTCTTTGGGCTTATCAAACAGTATATTACTATAACCATTGACTACTGAGTCTTTTGTACCAAATCTATTCCATTGATCCACTGCTCTATTCCTTAGCCAGTACCAAGCAGTTTTGATGACTGCTGCTTTATAATACAGATTAAAATCTGGTACAGCTAGGCCACCTTCCCTAACATTTCTTTTCATTAATTGCCTTGATAATTCCAGACTTTTTGTTCTTCCAAATGAATTTTGTCACTATTTTTTCTAGTTCTATAAAGTAATTTTTTGGTAGATTGATTGGTATGGCACTAAACATGTAATTTAATTTAGGTAGAATTGTCACTTTTATTATATTAGCTCAACCCAGCCATGAGCAATTGATGTTTTTCCTATTAGTTAGATCTGATTTTATTTGTGTGA
>CM053581.1:337043921-337065121 GCA_028627135.1 Pseudochirops cupreus | reverse complement strand
CAGGCCATTCAAGTGATCAGCTTTTGTTTGCCCACAAGCAGCAAAACCTCCCTGCACCTCCAAAATCCAACCCTGAGCCACTGTCCCATCCCCAACAGACAGATAAGAGAGGTGAGTCAAACTGGTCAGGTTCCCAGGTATTGGGGTGCCTTTGTAACTTTGTTTCTAACATTGTTGTAACTTCAGTCTGTAAAAAATCTCCTTGTGTGCCTCTGCTCAGAGGTAATTGGCATTCCCCAACAAAAATAACACTGGGGGATGTGCAGGCAGTTTGTGTCCTCTCCCTTTCCTATGCCACCATTGAAATTGACAGGAACCAAGGGTCGTCAAGCTATGCCCTCCAAGCTCCTGACAATTCCTGGATGGCATGTACCACTGGCCTCACTTCCTGCATTCCCATCCACATCTTAGACTCTAACTCCCCTGAAATGTATATTTTGGTCCATGTTCTTCCCCAGGTTTTCTTTTACTTTGGGAAAGGGAGCCATGAGTATTTGGCTTGTCTACCCAAGTGAAGCCAGCCCCCATCCCCATTCCCCTCCTGGTAGGATTAGGTATTGCTGGGTCCACTGCTATAGGCACGGAAGCTCTGGTTACAGGAAAGTCTCAGTATGCTGCCTTGAATGCCCAGGTAGATCAAGATATAAGGGAACTGGAGAACCAAATTTCTTATCTTGAGACCTCCCTAGGCTCTTTGGCTGAGGTTGTGCTGCAGAACTGCTGGAGGCTAGACCTCCTATTTCTTAAGCAAGGGGGTCTTTGCATGGCCCTTGGAGAGGCCTGTTGTTTTTAGGCCGACCATTCAGGGCTGATCAAAAATAGTAAAGCGAAGGTGACTGGGGGGCAGGGACCAATTGGTTCCAATCCCTATTTAATTGGTCACCCTGGTTGACCTCCCTCATAACATCATTAGCCAGCCCCACACTCCTAGGCTATGTACAGAAGTGGGTCCAGTCTGTCAAACTAATGGTTCTGTGTACACACTATGCACTCATAAGTGGCCAGGAATCCATGATTTGATTTCTTCCAAAAACAAAAGGGAGGAATGAATTGGCCAGGAACTAGTTAAGCAGAACCTTCACGGACTTAAGATAGGAGTCAAGAAACTGGCCTAGAATAATTTGTCATCATGCCCTGTGCCCCTTGCTGCTTACCATACAACCCTGTACCTATAGATACAAACTCCTCTCTTGCCTATTCTTCATTCTTCTTCTTGTTCCGTCGTCATGCCTTGTAATCACAATCCCCTTGCCTCAGCAACTTACTTGTACCCCTGAACAATGGAATTATACTGTGTAAATGATTCTGCCTCCCTGAGCTAGCTCCTGATTCCTTCATATTGGCACGAGAAGGACAGCTGCCAGCTGGCTAATAAAAGCTCCTAAAACTTTTTATTTGGACTCTGTGGTCACTCTGTTAAAACTTGCCATTTGAAGGATACAGAAGCAGCGTGTAGTTTGCCCTTCCACATTATGGGTAGTGCAGTACCCCTGTGATCTGGAAAATCTGTAAAAAAATATTTGATTCTTCCTTTTTACTAGAGAAGTCTGAATTTTTTCTTTTTCTTCTGTGGGTTGTTTATAGTACCTTATTGTAAAATTTGGGTTAAGTATTTGGTCATAGGCTCAGTGTCGACCGCTGGCCTTCACCTGTTGTCCGCATCTTCTGCAAGACTCTTCCCAAATTATCGTTTAATTTTTTATGCCAATCTGTAATATGTTGAAACTGTGATGGGGAAAGTTGCAATGTGGAAGGATAAGTTGAGAATTGCTAAGAATTAGCTTATGCTAAGAACCAATTTAGATATAGATGTAGAATGAACAAGAAGTCACAAAAGAGAGACTCGTTTAACCTGTGATGAGGTTTATTTATAATGGGAGACATGGGGTGCTCACGTAGTCACAACTTAGGTTTTTACGTGTTCTACAGAAATTGCGTGTTTCACTGTGCAGTGGGTTATCGCTGTTACCTTGTTATTGACGCATACTTCTTTGTTCATGTGTAATGTATATGTTCCAAATATCTGTTTCTAGTGTTGCACTGCTTTTTGTTTCTATGTGCGGTCGTTTGCTTAATTACTGATTGTGATTGCGTATATATTATGTATGTGTGTGTTGTTTAAATAATATAGACTTTTAGTAATTGAAGTAGCTTGTCAAATGGTGCTTTCTATTTTGATGTATTTAGTGCATATACTATTAATACAAATTTTGTGTACGTTTTTTTTCTTCAGAGATTGCAAAGTTTTTGGCTGCAGTAGACTTTAGCTTCAGTAGACTGTCTCATGGAGACTTTTGAAATTATTATGTTGCATATTTAAGAGAGAGAGAAGAATCTTGGAAAAAAGAGTTGATTGTCATCTTGAGAGAGTTAACTATTCGAGTAATCTGAGAGAACAGAGAAGACTAGGAGAAAATCTTTCTTGAAAGAGAGTTGAATAGTTAAATGTAAGAGAGAACTGGGGCAGCTAGGTGGCACAGTCAGTAGAGCACCAGCCCTGGAGTCAGGAGGACCTGAGTTCAAATGTGGCTTCAGACACATGACACACTAGCTGTGTGACCTTGAGTAAGTCACTTAACCCCAATTACTCTGCCTTCCCCCCTCCAAAAAAAAAGACATGATTTGACCTGAGAGAGAACTAATCTATGAGAGGTTGAGACTTAATTGTAATCTTTGAGAGACAGTTTGTTAGAACTGAATTTAACTCTTATTCTGTGGAGAAGACATTCTGAGAGACTAGATTCCCATATTGAGAAAACTGAATTGTTGGACTGTGGTTCTTGTGTGAGGAAACAAGTTGCTATCAATAGTTAGATGTGACTGTGATTTTTGCTAATGTAGATATAGATATCTATGCATCTGAATTATTGATAATTTAGCTAATATTTATATATACTTGAAAATTTATCTGTTGATTAATAATGTAACTAGCAACATTCCTGTGTGAGACTGGGGTTTGAGATTGTGTGAGTAGAGTCAATAGAGAAAATTTATGGGAAAAGAGGTTTCTTCAGTTTTTATAAACTGGGGTGGGGGTTCAATGCTAATTAATTAATTTTATGAGAGTTGTTGCAGTTATTGTAATTTATGAGGAAATATCAGAACATAACTCTTGATTGCCTATGAACCCATTGTGAGAGAATTTGTAAGCTAATGAACCAAGTGTGAGGCTGAAGGGGAAGAGGGCTTGATGTCTTTGTCCCTGAGAGGAACTGAGGTGTGTCACTCAACACTTTATAACATCAAGCAACTCCTCACGTTGACTGCTATATGTGGGCCAACAAAAACTGTTACATGTAGGGTAAAGCTTGGATACATAAGCATTATAGTTACTATTTTGCTATCAATGCATAACAGCAAGCACTCTCGAATACTCAGGATGACTGTTAGCACAGGTTCTTTGATCTGCATTTCTAAAGGAAAGCAACTCAAAAAGGGTTAACAATCGTACTTTAATCAGTCAAACATATATCATTTACCTAGTTCAGGGGAAAAAATCAGCACCCTGAACTTCAGAGAATACAAAAAGAAGTTGCAAGCAGACAAAAATACAGACAGAGAAAATAACACAATTCAGTAGACAGGGTTTCTAGCTGTCTGACCATACCTAGTCAGTCACCAGAGAGAGGAGCACCAGCATCTGGGTTTTCAGAGTTGGGGGGCTCAATGGCTGCCCAAAGTCTCATCTGGCCAAATCACACAACTCTTCCCAAAGTGAGCCCCAAAGCAAAACCTCACCTCAGAGATACATATAGCCTTCTCCAGGGTCAGAGAACATCACAACCCTCATGACCCACTTGAGTAACAAAAGTTACACCTTCCTGAAAAACAAGCCTCCCTCAAAGCCAGCTTCTCCTGTGGACTCTGTTCCACCCTTCAGCAAGCTCTTCCTACCACAGACTCCATGTGACCACATTCAGCCTATTAGGGGACAGAGTTTATTTTCAAAACAGGAAAGGTCCTCAAGTTCAATTTAAGCTTATTAAGGGCAGGGAAGATGATCTTCAAATTCCCATTACCATTACAGAATGTCAGTTATCAACAGCAAAAGAGGAAGATGTGAGTAGTGAGGTTTTCAGAGAGCTACTTGTTGAACCTCAGTACAACTTATGTCTGGGCATTATTAAATCATTTTTTTCCTGCCTATATAATGTTAGCAGCATGTAAAATGTGCTTTCTTCACTACTTAAAAAGCTCTTTAATAGTGTGGATTTTCCCTATATTGAGACAGATTGGAACTCTTCTGTGACTTAACTGATAGTTTTATAAATTTCTGTGGGCAAAACCCCAATAATAATTACCTGAGTTGATGACTCCATACTATTCCTCTGTTGACAGATAACAGAGTCTGATGCTTGGCCTGGACTTGAAAGTTTTCCACCTTGGTAGCACCTTCCAGACTCTGTGGCCAAGAACCAGGCTTGAGTACCTCTGTATTGTGATGAAGTATCAGGGGAGGACTTAGGTGAAAGATATATACATACACATGTATATCTGCGTGTGTTTCATTAGATAATGTCCAGGGAGGCAGCATGGTGTTGTAAAAAAAACCCCACTGCATTTAGAGTGAGAGGACCTGAGTTTGATTTACAACTTTGTTGCTTACTATCTGTGGGACCCTCCAGCAAGTCATTTACTCTTTCCGAGTTTCAGTTTCTTTCATATAAAAATGAAGAGGTTGGACCAGATGGATCCATAAGTTTCTTTCCCATATCATGTATTTCCTATATCATTTGAACAAAATTGATATGAACTTTAAACCTATGTGGACTTTAAACTCTATATAGAAGAGACTTGAGTTATATCTTTGTAGTGCTTATTTACAAGTGACATGATTATGGTCTTAATGCTGAATTCAAGCTCAGGAGAGCTTTGCTGTAGCAATTTAGGAAAAAACATAACTTTGTATTTATACCTTTTTAAAAATTTTCTATGTTTAAGGAACTAGAAGCCATTCGTGTCAAGGTAAAATCTGGAGAAAGGCCAATGCCACCTCTTGCAGCAATCCGGCCCAAAACAGTAACTTTCAGTCAGCCATTCAACGGGAATACAGATTTGTTAGGATTAAGTGTTATTAATCCTTCGATTATTCGGATAGAGCCTCTTATGAGAACTGAACAACAGGATTTGGCAAATACTTCACCTCCACCTCCTCTTCAGCTTCTTGTGCAGAGACCACTACCTCCTCTTGGACCAGTGTCTGTGGAGAAGTTTATGGCACATAAAATGCTGAATGCACAAAGGGCTGCATTTGTTCCTTTGTCTTCTTCCAACACTTCAGCGGTTACATCATCTGCAGTTATGTCCAATTCAGCACATTTACTTCTTTCCACCCCTGAGAGTGAGTGCACTGAGAAGGTCAAAAAATCTTTAAAAGTGAAAACCCGATCAGGGCGAATTTCACGGCCACCAAAATATAAAGCTAAAGATTACAAGTTCATCAAAACTGAGGATTTAGCCGATGGGCACAGGTCAGATTCTGATGACTATTCAGAACTTACTGTGGAAGAAGAAGATGACAAGAGGGGGAAAGATACACTATTTAATTCTTCAAGTGGTTACCTGAAGCCTAAAACTTTTAAATGTCAGACTTGTGAAAAGTCATATATAGGACAAGGAGGACTAGCACGACATTATAAGCTTAATCCAGGTCATGGGCAGTTGGAACCTAAAATATTAATATCTGATAAGCCTGATGGAAGTGGAGAAGCAGGAGATGGCACTCTGAATATAAAGGCTTCTGGACCATCAATCCCAGCTGCTTTAAATAGTGAAAGTACACTAGGTACATGCATGGCAGGGCCAGATTCAGCATGGAATGGGCAACAGGTAACACTTCTTTTTTTCTTGAATTTCTGTCTCCTATTTTTACCTATGTCACTGACTTTAAACTGAAAACTCTCCCTGAGATTTATGAGTAACCATTCTTGTATAATGTAAATGTTAAATTGAGGCCTAAAGACTCCTCCCATTTTTTTTATTCCTAAACTCTCTAGTCAGTAAGAGTCTGGAATGTATCAGATTTTATATGCTGAAACTTTAGCTGGTGGATGACCTTTAAAAGGGCAGTTTATATAGCTCACTTTGTCTAAACATGCACACTTAAGTCTGTTGTCATCCTTTTCTTTAAGTAGATCTGTTTAACAAATATTTAGGCCACCATAAATTGCTGTGTTGCAACCTAGACACCATAAATTGCTGTATTGTAATGTACTTTGTGATAAACCTCATGTCTTTTTTCCAAGTAGGTAGATCCCAAATTCTGACTGTATTTTGAAGAGAAAAGTCATTCTCTCCTGTAACTATGATAACAACAGATTTAAGAAATGTATCATTCCCAGCTGTTGGAGAATGTATATGTGTGTGTGTATGTATATATATATATGTATGTATGTATGTATGTATATACACACACACACACACACACGGCAAACTATATACTTTATCTGTACTTCTAAGCATTTTACCCTAATGTATTCTGAATTTGTATATTTTCTTTTACCCTTGAAGTAGGGATAAGGAATAGACCTGTAATTTGATTGGTATAGAAAATTCCTGGATCAAGAAATTTTACCAATGGAGTTTGGCACTCTCTACAACTTATAGTCTCAGGGCATTGCTTGTAGCGCTGAGGAATTAAAGGACTTTTGCAGGGTTAAATAGCCAGTGTGTGTCTGAGGTGGGGCTTGGGCTAAGCTGACTCAGAGGCCAGCTCTCTTTCCATTATGGCACACTGCCCTTACCTGAGAGAAAACCCAGAAAGCATAATCATGTGGTTTGGGTTGTGTGGAGATGGTGGGAATGAAGAAAAGGAAGGGGGAACTGGTCTGCTTTTCCCAGACTATCATACATCTCCATGATGATATCCTTTATACTGCTTAACTTACGCAGTAAGTAATTGTGTTGTCATGCTTCTTAATCTTGCACTTCGGATGATTCACAGCTTCAGTACCAAAGATTGCTGTTCCATGATTTGATGCCATATAGCACCACCTCTATATTATTATTTTTAAAGAATTGGGTCTTTCTTTCAGGCAGAAGTTTAGAGTCATTAAAAGCACTATGCATTTTTTCAAAGGCAATCCAACCAACTCTCTTTGTTCAGTTAATTTTGTTGATAACTTTTTCCTTTCTGACATTATCACTATCATTCTTGACATCATTATCGCTACCTTCTCTCCACTTAATCCCAGCCATCTTTTGTGAGAATGGTAAAGCAAAACAAACCCACACATTGATTGTGTCTGAAAATATATGTCATTTTGCTCTTCTTGTCCATCAGTATTCATTACTGTCAGCAGGTGGGAAACATGCTTCCTGGGATTGTGATTGATTATTGTGTTAATAGTACATCTTAAGTCTTTTTAAAGTACATATTTAAATTATGAAGTTTATAGTTACCCGCAAACATGAACATTCCAGATTTAAAGGACAGAAAAGAAGCATTGTATGTGAAACCATGCATCTACCAGGTATAGATTTTATTTTTAAAATATATATTAACTTTTACATGGTAGTACTAACATCACCCTTCTTTGTATCCTTCTGAACTTCCTTCTGCTCTCTGATGTGTATTTTTATTGACACTTTTCTTTGGATCACGATGACTGCACCCCACCTTTTCCCACATGTTCTCTCTCCACTTCCCCAGTAAAAGCACTCTCTGGTAGCAAATAAGTATAATCAATGAAAACAAATTTGTATTGTATAAAAAAACCAAATATCTCATTTTATACTTTCAGTTCAGGCAGTCAAGCCTTCACCAAGAACTAGGAAGCATATTTCATCTTCAGGCTGCTCGAATCATGATTACTTATTGAATTGATCTTAAATTCTTAAATGTTTCACATTTCCTTTCCTTTATAATACTGTGGTCATTGTAAATATTGTTCCCCTGGTTTTGTTTGCTTCATAATGTGTCAGTTCACAGGGTCCTCTCAGATCCTTTTAAATCTGTTGTTAATTTTTTTTTCTCTCTTTGATGTCTTTGAGGCATAGTAGTGGAATTGATGGGGATGTACATTTTAGTGACATTCATTCCAAAGAATATTTAGACCAGTTCATAGCTTCCCAGCAGTGCATTTCTTTAACTTCTTTCTTAAAATTGTTAAATTTGTCTAATTTTTGAAAGGGGTCCATTGAGATCATCAGCTGTTGAAGTTTTACTCTCTGTAATTTGATTCATTTTTCACATATATATATATGTATATATATATATATACACACACACACACACATATATATATATATATATGTGTGTGTGTGTGTGTGTGTATATTCCCAATTAGTTTAAATAATCCCATGAAGTGGTTGCATGCATTTGAATTTGCAGTTTGAAATTATGATTATGAAAAATATAGTAGCTGGTCCTAGCCTAATGGAAATAAACATTGTGAATTTGAAAAATGATCACTGCAGGAAATTGATTATTCCCACTAGTTGGGGCCTAGGTGTGTATGCCATTTGGTGGATATAGATTAAGTATTGACATTACTTCATTTTTTATGATCCCTTTTAGTATAGTGCAGTTTCCTTGTTTATCTCTTTTAACTGTTACCTGTTTTTATTGTTGCCTTGGTTAAGGTTGATTTTTTGAGTTTACTTTTTTGAGTTTTACTAAAGTATAAATTCAGTTTCAGCCCCATTGTGGATCTTTGTTTCAAGTGTATTTCTTATAAATGTTATATTTTCATATTGTTAACCTCTACGAGTTTATGGGTTGGATCGTACCGTTCAGAGTTATGACTGTTAATTGCGAATTTCCTCCAACATATGTCCTCTTAAACTTTTTCCTTTATTTGCCACTCTCTTGCCTTCTTTATGAAGGTGGTAAAAATAGTGAGATCAGTTGAAATGATCAGCTTTCACTCTACAGCCTTCCCCCCAAAGTCCCCCCACCATGGTTATTCTTATTAATGTGTCTTAGAATAGTTCTAGCTTCATTTCTGGAGTCATTGTTATCTTGTTACTGCTGATTCTCAAGTCTTGCTGTTCTGTCCTAAACTCTGTTGACCTCCAGTCTTGCACTTGGAAATTGACTTTCAGAAATCTCAAATTGTGTGTTCAGTAGACATCGTAAACTCAATATGTTCCAAGTAGAATTCATTATCTTTCCCTGTAAACTGTCCTTCCATCCTCCATCCCTGTTACCGTTGAGGACAACACCATCCTCTCAGTCCCTCAGGCTTACGACCTAGGAGTCATCCTCAACTCACTATTTCTTACCTCCCATGTCTTATATATTGCCAAGGCCTGTCAGTTTTATCTTTGTAACCTCTTATGTGCCCCTTTTCTCCTCCGACATTATTGCTATTCAGCTACTGGCCCTTATCTATCAGCTCATGCCTGGATTATTGCAGTAGCCTGCCTCAAGTCTCTCCCACTCCAATCCATTCTCCATTCATCTGCTAAAGTGATTTTCCTGGAGTGCAGGTCTGACCATGTCGCCCTCCTGCTCAGTAAACTCTGTGGCTCCCTACATTGTCAGGAACAAATACAGAATTCTCTGTTAGGTATTCAAAACCTTTCATGACCTAGTTCCTTCTTACTTTTCCACTCTTCTTATGCCTTTCTTTCTGACACGTACTCTTCAGTCCAGTGACACCGGCCTTCTTGTTGTTCCAGGAACAAGAGACTCCCCTCTCTCAGCTCTGGGTATTTTCTCTGGCTCTGCCCCTTGCTTGGCATACTCTCCATCCTCCATTTCACCTATTAACCTCCGTGACTTCTTTTTAGTCCCAAGTAAAACCCCGTCTTTTGCTGGGAACCTTCCTTAGCTTCCCTTGGTTGCGGTGCCCACCTTCCCTCTGCTAATTATTTCCTTTTTATCCTGTATATAGCTTGTCTTATATGTGCTTGTGTGTTGTGTCCCTCATTAGGCTGTAAGCTCTTTGAGGGCAGGGACTGTCTTCTGCCTTTTTCTGTATCTTTAGCACTCAGCACAGTGCCTGGCACACAGGAAGGAGGCTCTTAATAGATTGTTATTGTTGAATCATTATTTTTCTTGGCATCTTGTCTTCTGTTTCTTTTTATGAGTAATATTTATTCGTTATTTTGGAATTTTGTTTTTACATTTCTTTAATTGTTCTAGGAAGTAATCTTTGAGGTTGTTTTTTGTAACCCTTTATTTTGTTTGGAAGTGGAAAAGACCTTAGAAATGTTCAACCACTTAATTTTACATGAGGAGCTTGAAGCCCAGAGAGGTTGAGTGAGTTGCCCAAGACAGATGTCTTGGCTGACAGATAGCAAGGAGCAAAGCCAGGATGTTGGGGCTATTTTCTCATCTCTCATTTCTGTTGTAATTTCTAAGTTTGGACTCTTGTGCCTAGCATTTAAGACCTTTCACAGTCTGACCCTAGCCTGTTCCCTCATGTTATTTGCCTGCTTTATCATTACCGTTCCCATATACCCACCTGCATGCAAACTGGAGCACATGTTCTTCCTCTTCTTTCTCTTCCTCGCCCCTCATGCCTGTGTTCATCTGCCTCTGTCTTTTGTCACGCTGTACGTTTTGCCTAGAGAACCTTCCTTTCTCTTTGCTAACTGTTGAGTTAACATTTTGCCTAGAAAACCTTCCCTTCTCTTCGCTAACTGTTGAGTTCATACCTGTCCTTTTTAATGGCCAACTAAAATATCATCTGTTCTTGAAAACTTTTTATGATCCTCCCCTTCCTCTGATGGTAATATCCTGCCCCCTCTGCATCTTCATATTACACATATCTAATGTACTTATGATATAGATTTTTGTGAATTTCTTTTATCCTTTTAGAACATAAACTTCATGAGGGTAAGGATTGTGCTTTATCTAAACTTTTACTTCTTCCAGAGCACATAGCCTGAATGTTTCCTAGTGGAAGGATATAAAATATGATTTGTGGATTTTTTAAAAATTTTTTTTATTTTGGGGAATGCTGATGTAGAACTGTGATTCTGAAGAAGCTGGTACATTATTGGAGTCAGAAGGAAAAAATGGAATTTGTTTGGTATGTGGGGGATCCAGGAGGACCAGAGGATCAAAAAGAAGAAGAAGGCGGCTGAGGGCATCCGTAAAGTCAAGTTGTTCAAGCAAACACAGCAATTCAGTTCAACCTACTTCATGTACAAGTGTAGCAGAAGAACAAAATGTAGTGAGGAATAAAGCAAGGCTCAAAGAGGTATGTCATTCATGGAACCTCATATCATTTCATAAACATTTGTGTTTTATTGGATTCACTTTGGGGAAAATTTACTGAAGGCCTATTTGCCTTTAGGTAATTTTAGTTGGTATTAGTTGTAGCAATTCAACTCTGAAATCTGTTTTGGAAAACTGAGCATTATAGTAAAATGAAGCATAATGATGTCAGAAATAATTGATTGTATATGTGGGGTGTGTGTGTGTGTCCCCTTATTGGAAAAGTTCATTGTTTTGGTATAATTATCAGGGTTTGATTTCTTTGAGAATGTATTAAAAATGCCTTCTGTTAGAACTAACTCGTTTGTGTGGTAAATTGAGCTGTAATATGATGTTATTGGGGGAAATGCAAAAAAACCATAGATAATGTGTAATTTGTGGTTATTCTAAGTAAGTATGTGTTTAAAAATGAGCCTGAGATGTGACTGCCATTTTTCTTAGTTTCTGGCTTACTATGGGTAGATTCCTTTCCCCCTTTGAACTTCAACTTTGTGTTTTGTAAGATGATGATAATAATGATTGCCTTACCTAACTTATTAAAATCAAATTTTAAAAATTGATGTAAATAAATACTTCTTAGACTATAAAGTGTCATACAAATATAAATTAATAATTCTGTTGTAGTAGTAGATAATAGAATTCCTTAAAATAGAGCTATGATGCAATGAATGAGAACTCCAGATAGCCATTATGAAGAATAGCACTAGCCACTCTATTGGATTTAATTACCAAACTCACTGTTAATCTTGCTTAAAAATACAAGTGGAAGAAGTGGATTAGATGCGATATTATTTTTTTTGTTTTGTTTTTAGGCAGAAACTAATATTAGTGACATAAAATTCTGAATACAAATTCAGGTGAATTACCTTTAATCATGAACACTCATTATCTTCCTTACCTTTTCCCCCAAACATTTAATTACTCAATACAATTGAGGAAATAATACAGTTAAAGTAGAAGGCTAAGGGCAGCCATAAAGTCATTCAGG
The DNA here is from genome assembly GCA_028627135.1 of Pseudochirops cupreus. Lineage (NCBI taxonomy): Eukaryota > Metazoa > Chordata > Mammalia > Diprotodontia > Pseudocheiridae > Pseudochirops > Pseudochirops cupreus. Next base: position 337,052,963 of record CM053581.1, on the reverse strand, counting down.
CAAACACAGCAATTCAATTTAATCTACTTGGTGCACAGGTAGCAGCGGAACAAAAGGTAGTGAGGAATAAAGCAAGGCTCAGAGAGGTATGTTAAGACCCATATTGTAAGAGATAAACAGTCATAGGATATGAAGTGGCAGTTTTTAAAAGAAGAAAAACAAATTGCTAACAAAGACAAAGTATTCGGCTTCTCTTTAAAAAATGTAAATTAAAACAACATTGAGGCAGAAATGTCTTTTTAAAAACAGGCACACTATTAACAGAATTATAAATAATTCCAACCTTTTAGAAAGCTATATGGGGGCGGCTAGGTGGTGCAGTGAATAGAGCACTGGCCCTGAAGTCAGGATGACCCGAGTTCAAATGTGACCTTGACACTTGACACTTAATAGCTGTGTGGTCTTGGGCAAGTTACTTAACCCCAATTACCTTGTCTTCCCCCCTCAAAAAAAAAAGAGAAGGAAAAAAAAGAAAGCTATATGGAATTATACATAGTAATTATTATATATGCCCTTTGACCCAATAGTACCAGTATTTTTACAACCACAGAACCTCAGCAGGAGGACATCTGAATTAAAATAGATTGGGTCAATAACATTCCCTAACTCAAGTTACCTCAGGTATTTTTAGAGCCTAACGGTACCAGAAGTGGTTCCACTACTTCTATTTCAGATCAGATACTTCCTAAATAAAACTTCTTTGCTTGGGTCATAATTAGGAATAAGGTACAGACTACTTATGTCCCCTTTTGCGTCTTTCCATTGACTTTTGTGTCAGCCACAACTTTGATTCTTTGGAGAGTTTGATCTTCCAAGATTTGTGACCATAGAACATCACAGGGAGAAATTTTGAGTTGAAAAGATGGGGTTTTTGGCTGGGATGCAACTTGGCATTGTTAAAAAAGCATTGAAGAGTTTTCCAGATTCAATATACAAGTGTCTCTTGTTAAATTTTGGAACCATCTCATCATCTCAGATATATAGACTGCTAACTCAGTGGGCCGGTCAGCCAACTGCTTGTGATAGATAGGGCAAAAGGTAGCTTTCGTCCCTTTAATTTTTATAGGATGGACTATCAGTGGATTTCATTGAGGAGGTTCCATAAAGTTATGGGTTTTACGCAGTCAACATAATTTCTTGTTTTTGTTTTTGTTTTTTTTGAGGGCAGTTGGGGTTAAGTGACTTGCCCAAATGGCTGGTAAGTGTGTCAGGTGTCTGAGGCCACACTTGAATTCAGGTTCCCCAGACTCCGGGGGCGGTGCTCTGCTCACTGCACCACCCAGCCGCACCAAAAAAGACATTTCTGATGACTAGAGCCATTCGTAAAAGGCATATGTTAACCTGGGATAAGAATACCGAATAGAGCTTTAACATTTGCAGAGCAGTTTGCATACTTCATCCCATTTTTCACAACAGCCCTGTGGGTAAACACTGCTAGTTATTCCCCGCTACCCCCCAGATTATATAGGTGAGGAAATCAAAGTTTAGAGAAGTTGTGACGCATGTGATCACACAGCTAAGAAGTGAGATACAGAATTTGAAATCTGACTTATCTTGACTCCCAGCCCAGCACTTTTGCACATCATTATGCTGCTTCCTCAGTGTGCTCCCTGCCTGTGAAGGCACGTAAGTAGATATCAGTGTCGACAGTGTAGTATCTCGTATACTATAGAAGGGACATCTTAAGTAGGAAGTTGAACCAGATAAGAATACATAAAAGATGGGGTGGCTAGGTGGCGCAGTGAATAGAGCACCGGCCTTGGAGTCAGGAGGACCTGAGTTCAAATCTGGCTTCAGACACTTAACACTTACTAGCTGTGTGACTTTGGGCAAGTCACTTAACCCCAATTGCCCTCCAAAAAAAAGCAAAAAAAAAAAGAATATGTAAAAGAAGTGAAATTTACTACTGGCTTGTTGGATGTATAGAAGGACTTTCAAAAGTTGCTAAATATTATGTTTTGGTAGTTGCTCGAGCAGTGTGACCATGAAGATTTAATGGAACTGGCTCTACCACGTCTAAGCAAGCTTGTAACTGTCTATGAATTTCTTCTCATGAAGGTGAGTATTTTAATTGTATACAAAATGTTCCTCGTTGGATGATAATACTTGATAATTTAGAAAGTTCAATTTTATTTTATTTAAAATTAACTAAAGTATTTGGAATTTTCTGTACAATAGATTTCTGCAAATATTTATCAGATCTGTATTTGACATATGTTAGAAGGTGTCTGGTTGTCTGTATTGTTGACTGCAGTGATAGAATCTGAATGGTATGGTAGTAGGTAGAGTGCCGGATTTGGAGTTGGGAGGACATGGGTTTAGATCCCACCTCGACTTCTAGCTGTGTGACTCTGGGCAACAGTCAGTCCTGAAGCATTTATTATGCACTTATTTGGCCAGGCACCGTGCCAGGCACTGGGAGTATGAGAAAGGTAAAACTCAAAATTAAACAAAAAATCCAAAACCGGCCCACGGAGTCCTAAGTGGGAGAGACAGCATGTAAATATTGATTTATACACAAGAGAGATAGAGAAGATGCGCAAGTAATCTGAAAGGGGAAGGCATCAGTAGCTGATAGGGATAGAGGGATTAGAAGGAAAGTCTCCTTTAGAAGGTGGGATATGAGCCGAATCTTGAAGGGAGCCAGGGAAACTGGCAGATGTGAGAAGGTAGATTATTCTGGGCATGAGAAGCATGACATGGTTATACCTATATTTTAGAAGAATTACCCTGGCAGCTGAATAGAGGATGGATTGGGATAGGGAGAGAGTTGAGGGAGGGAGAATAATTGGAAGGCACCAGTCTAGTCAAGGGCTAAAGAAAATCAGAACTAGGATGGAGGCTGGGTGAGTGGAGAGAAAGGGAAGTTTACTGAAGAGGTGAAGGTAGAAGAGACAAGGTTTGTCAGTGGGTTGGGTATTTAGGATGAGGTGTTGAGTGATGCCAAATTTTATTTTATTTTATTTTATTTATTTTTTGCATTTTTAAAAAAATTTTGTTTTAGTTTGCATCATTCATTTCCACAAGATTTTGAGTTACATATTTTCTCTCCCTCTTTCCCCCACCCACCGCCCCAAAACAGCCATCCCAGTGTGTCCCCCCTCCCCCAGTCTATTCTCTCCTATGTCACTTTTCGGTAGGGCAGGATGGATCTCCCAACCAGTGACGCCAAATTTTTGAGCCTGGGTGACTAGGATGATGTTAGGGAAGTTTGGAAAGGGAGCAGCTTTGGGATAGGCTGGGGCAGGGGTTATTAGCTTTGGAACGGGAAGGATAAGAAATTTTGTTTTGGAGAGTTGAGTTTGAGATGAGATGAGAGAAAAATTGAATCCATGGAAACTAATGAGATGACCAAGTGAAATAGTACATCAGGAGAAGAGAAGAAGGTCAGGATAGATCCCGGTGGAAACACTGGTGTATAAGTGGGCATGACCGGGAAGAAAATCCAGCAAAGACTGAAAAGAAGCAGTCAGGGGAACTGGGAGAGAATAGTGTCACAAAAACCTAGAAAGAAGAGAGCATCAAAGAGAAGGGGGTGATTGACAGTGTCAGAGACTGCAGAAGGGTCAAAAAGGATTAGCTTTGAGAAAAAGCCATTAGATATGGCAATTAAAAGATTGTTAATTTTTTTTAGTTCCAAATTCTGTCTCTTCTCCCTTCCATTCCTTCCCCCACTTACTGGGAATACAAGAATTATAGATATGAAGTAATGCAAAACATTTCCACATTAGCCATGTTTCAGGAAAATAAATACCACAAAAAAAAACCCCAAACAAAACAAAAACCCAAGAAAAAGAAAGAAAAAATATGCTTCAACATGCACTCTGAGTCCTTTAGATCTCTGTGTGGAGGTGGGTAGCATTTTCTATCTGTCATGAGTCCTTTGGTATTGTGGTGGATCATTGCATTGATCCAAGTTGTTAGTAATTTTAGAGCAGTTTTGGTTGAATAATGAGGTTGGGAGTCAGATTGTAGAAATTAAGAGGAGTATGAGAGGAAAGGCATTGGAGGCACTTGTTGTAGACAGCCTTCTCAAGAAGTTTAGCCGCAAAAGGGAGGGGAGATCTGGCAAGGATGGATTGGTTCTTTTTAAGGATGGAGGCAACATGGGCATGTTTGTGGGCAGTAGGGAAGCAGCCAATAACAAATGCTGCAGAGAGAGATCAAGGAGGACTAAGATTCAGAAAAGGCTGTTAGATTTAGTAGTGAAGAAAGGTCACTGGTAACTCTGAAGAGGGATAAGATGTGAGTGCAGATTGCACAGGGTTTAAAAGGGAGTGAAAGGAGAGGAAAGGGGCTGGGATCTGGAAGGCCTGAGTTCAAATTTGGTCTCAGATGCCTGTTAGCTCTGACCTGTGACCCTGGGCAGGTTACTTAAAACTACTTGCCTCAGTTTCTCATCTGTAAAATGGAGATAGTAATTGTACTTTACCTCCTGGGGTTGTGAGGGTCAGATGATACAGTTATAAAGTGCTTAGGGCAGGGCCTGGCAGTACTGGTAAGTACTGTATAAATACTAGTAATTACCATTCTTACTAAATGTAGATGGCATTCTTAAGGAGCGCAGCCTTGAAGGAGAGAGGTGATAAAAGACTGTAGGAAGAGGAAATCATTGGATCAAGTGAGGGTTTTTTAGACATGGAGGAGATAAGGGTGTAATTGTGGGCAGTAGGGAAGGAACCTAGTAGATAGATATTAGAGGTGATAGAATGGGGATGGTATTTTATGATAATGAGATTAAGTGCACAAGTAGATTGCTTCCCTTTGCTAAAAGTAGGGCCATTTCTTTGTTTGAGATCAGAATCACTTAACCTCTCTGGGCCTCATTTCCTCATCTATAAAATGAGGTTGGACCAAGTGATCTTTATGGTCTCTTCCAGCTCCAAAACAATGACATTATGATAGGCATTTTTTCATCCTTTTTGTGTCCATTTGAACCCATGCAGGAATAGTATAGTTGTGACATTGTGCTTCTGCCATTGACTGGCACTTTACTCCTTTTCCTCTGTTCTCACAAATACTGGAATGATTTGCTATTTCCTTCTCCAGTGGACTAAGGCAAACTGAGGTTAAGTGACTTTTTCAGAGTCACACAACTAGTTAAGTGTCTGTTAAGGGACTGTGTTTGAGCTTGGGGTCTTCCTCCAGGCTCAGCTGGAGCCTGGAGTCTCTATCCACTGAGCACTCCTTTTGACAGAGAATTTGTGGGTGACTATAAATGGAATGAAGCACATGCCTGACATTTCCAATGAGTTGGTTTGGTTTGCTTAAATATACTTCTTTGGTACAAGGAAAAGTTCTTTGGATTAGTGTGGTGGGATGGGATAGGGTTAGGACTTTATTGGAAAGTAACAGCAATGTTAAAAGTATCAGTATTCCGTTTATTTTAATAAGAATTATTGTTTGTATTTTAAATATTATTACTTCATCTATTAGATTTTTTCTTCTTCACTAAAGGTTGAAAAGAGTCACCCAACAAAGCCTTTTTTCCCAGATGTATACAAGGAATTTGAAGAGTTGCATAAGATGATTAAGAAAATGTGTCAAGAGTACTTCAGTAACTCTGTTCTGAGTTCTCAGCAACCCCTGGAAATAAAAAATAATGAGGTAATGGGCATAGGAAAAGGGAGTTTGGGCATTAAAGTTATTTTTTAAAATGTCCTTTTACAAATGAACATAGGTAGTAATGTATTTTTATTCTTAATATCTTCCTGACTTTTTTGTGGTTAGCTTGTGGGATAAGATCTTTATTTTGGATAAATTCTTTCTAGAATTCACAACTTTTCATAATCTGATGCTAACTTTTCAGACTTATTTCCTTACTGTTCTCTATATTGACTACATTCTGGCCACACTTTGCTTAATGAACATGATCTGGGCTTTACTTTATCTTTGCTTTTGTGCATACCATTCTCTATGACTTCTCTTTCTTCTCCTGTTGAATTTCCATCCGTCAGTCAGTAACCATTTATTATTCATTTAAAATTATTTATTTATTTACTATTAGTTTACAACATTCAGTTCCACAAGTTTTTGAGTTCCAAATTTTCTCCCTTCCCCTCCCCCTCATGGCAGCATTCAGTACGATATAGGTTCTACGTATACCCTCACATTAAACATAAGTCAAATTGTAAAGAAGAATTATAACCAATGGAATGAATAACAAGGAAGAAGAAACAAAACAAAAAGAGAGAGAGCAAGTAGTTTGCTTCAGTCTGCATTCGGACTCTAATTCTTTCTCTGGATGTGGATTGCCTTTTCCATCATGAGTCCTTTGGAGTTATCTTATAACCTTGCATTGCTGAGATGAGCCCAGTCTATCAAACTTAGTTGTTGCAGATATGATGTGTCTGTAATTGTGTACAGTGTTCTCTTAGTTCTGTTCCCCTCACTCATCATCAGTTTATATAAGTCTCTCCAGGTTATTATGAAGTCCATCTGCTCTTCATTTCTTATGGAACAATAGTATTCCATTACATTCATATACCACAACTTGTTTAGCTCTTCCCCAACTGATAGGCATTCCCTTGATTTCCAATTCTTCGCCACCACAAAAAGAACTGCTATAAATATTTTTATACATAGGGGTCTTTTTTCCACTTCTATGATCTCTTTGGGATACAGTGATATTGCTGAGTCAAAGGGTATGCACATTTTTATAGCCCTTTGGGCAGAATTCCAAATTGCTCTCCAGAATGATTGGCTCAGTTCACAACTCCACCAGCAATGCATTAATGTTCCAGTTTTCCAACATCTTCTCCAGCATTTATCATTTTCCTGTTTTGTCATGTTAGCCAATCTGACTTGTGAGATGTAGTACCTAAGAGTTGTTTCGATTGGCATTTTTCTGACCAATAGTGATTTAGAGCATTTTTTCATATTCTTATAGATATCTTTAATTTCTTCTGAAAACTGCCTGTTCATATCCTTTGACCATTTATCAACTGAGGAATGACTTGTATTCTTATGAATTTAACTTGGTTCTCTGTATGTTTTAGCAGTGATGCCTTTATCAGAAACTAGTGGTAAAAATTCTTTCCCAGTTTTCTCCTTCCCCCCTAATCTTGGTTACATTGGCTTTGTTTGTACAAAACCTTTCAATTTGATATAATCAGAATAATCCATTTTACATTTTGTAATGCTCTGTCTCTTGTTTGGTCATAAATTCTTCTCATCTCCATAAATCTGACAGGTAAACTATTCCTTGCTCTCCCTTGGCCTCCCTTGGCCTCTCTCCTATTGGCCTTTATTTCTAAATTGTGAACCCATTTAGACTTTATTTTGGTATATGGTATAAGATATTGATCTGTGCCCAGTTTCTGCGATACTATTTTTTAGTTTTCCCAGCAGTTTTTGTCAAATAGTGAGTTCTTATCTCAGAAGCTGAAGTCTTTGGGTTTATCAAACAGTAGATTACTATAGTCATTGACTACTGTGACTTGAGTACCTATTCTATTCCACCGATCTACCACTCTTCCTTAGCCCGTACCAAGTAGTTTTGATGACTGCTGCTCTTTAATACAGTTTAAAATCTGGTATGGTGAGGGTGGAGCCAAGATCATGGCATAGAAGCAACAAGGTTCTGTAGCTCCCACATCGCCACCTCAAATACCCGTAAAATATGACTCTAAACCAATTTTAGGCTCCAGAACTCAAAAAAGTGCAGAAAAACACATCTCCCGCTGAAGACAGCTCGGCAGGAAGGGCTCATCACAGCAAACTGGGAGCCAAAAACCAGCCCAGCCTGAAACCGTGGCTTGGCCCTGGGGCGGCCATGGCCAAGCCACAGCTGGAGCTTTCAGGAGAGTGGATCAGTGGCAGCTGTGGCAGTTTCCAGAATTATCAAGTCATAAGAAACAAGGACAAAGTGAAAGGTCAGTGGAACTCAGCTAAATTTGGGGAAGAAAAGTGGTCTGGCCAAACTGCCTCCAGGGCAAGGAAGCACCAGAAGCGGCGGTCCTGCAGCTATCTCCACATGGCTGCCTCAGAGCTCCCAGCCTGCAGTCTGCAGGGGGCCAAGCAATCATTCAGAGGCTAAGTGCTCTTGGGTTGAGCAGCCTGGATCCAGATCGTGGTCTTGGGTGGTGATCCTGGGGTGCGTTTTCAGTAAGCCAAACCTGGTGGGGGCTGCAAAAAAACAGCAGCCTCCCAATAGCTCTGGCAGCTGGGAAAACCCCAGCAATTTGGGACAGAGCTTTCCCCTCTAGAAGCAGAGTTCCAAAGAGCTAAAAAGTCAAGTAATTGACTGGCAACAACATGAGCAGGCAAAGGAAGCAAAGTAAGAACAGCAACTGAACTTTAGATTCCTTCTTTGGGGACAAGAAGGATAAAAGCATGGAATGGGAGGAAGACAACACAGTCAGAACTCCCACACCAAAAGCTTCCAAGAAACGTGAGGACTGCCTACAAGCCATAGAACTTAATCCTTAAGAAGGATTTTGAAAACCAAATAAGAGACGTGGAGGAAAAATTGGGGAGAGAAATGAGAATGATGCAAGAAAATCATGAAAAGAGAATCAACAACCTGACTGAAGAAAATAACACCTTAAAAAATAGATTAACTCAAATGGCAAAAGAGGCCCAAAAAGCCAATGAGGAGAAGAATGACTTGAAAAGTTGAATTTACGAGATGGAAAAAGAATCTCAAAAGCTTTCTGAAGAGAATAATTCCTTCAGAATTAGAGTGGAGCAAATGGAATAAAATGACTTTTTGAGAAATCAAGATACTGTTAAGCAGATCCAAACAAATGACAAAATAGAAGGCAATGTGAAATATCTCCTTGAAAAAACCACTGATCTGGAAAATAGATCCAGCAGAGACAATTTAAAAATTATTGGACTACCTGAAAGCCATGATCAAAAAAAGAACTTAGAAAGCATCCTTCAAGAAATTCTCAAGGAAAATTGCCCTGATATTTTAGAACCAGAGGGCAAAATAGAACTTGAAAGAATTCACCAATCACCTCTTGAAAAAGGTCCCCAAAAGAAAACTCCTGGGAATGTTATAGCCAGGTTCCAGAGTCCCCAGATCTAGGAGAAAAT
>CM053581.1:337028103-337043421 GCA_028627135.1 Pseudochirops cupreus | reverse complement strand
AAACTCTAAACTGGGTATCTTGCCACATAGAAGAGTAGGAGGGACGAGGATGAGAGGTGGGATGATGGAGAAGAGGGCAGGGCGGGGGGGAGGGTTGCTGGAAGTACACACTTCTGTAAAGGGACAGGGACAGGGTAGAGAATAGAACGGGGGCGAGGGGGGCGGGATAGGAAGGAGGGACTTATAATCAGTCTCTCACAATATGTCCACTGTGGGGAGGTTCTGCATAATTACACATGTACAGCCTGTACTGAATTGCTTGTCCTTCTAGTAGGGGTGGTTAGGAGGGAGGAAGGGAAAGAATCTAGAATTTAAAGTTCTGTAATCAAATGTTAAAAATATATATATATTATTATTACTATTAACTACATCCAACTGGGAATTAAGATACACAGGCACTGTGGTAGGGAGACCCATCCTGCCCTACCTGAAAGTCTGAGGGGCGAGGCGGAGCTCATAGGAGAGAGCAGATTGGGGGAGGGGTTATACAGGGGGATGGCTGTTTTGAGGTGTTGTGTAGGGGAGACATATGGAGGAAAATTTGTAACTCAAAATCTCGTGGAAGTGAATGATGTAAACAAGTAAATAAATAAATTAATTTATTTAAAAAATAAAATCTGGTAAGCCTAAGCCACTTTCCTTAGCATTTCTTTTCCTTAATTTCCTTGGTATTCTGAGCCTTTTGTTCTTCCAGATGAATTTTATTACTATTTTTTTCTAGCTGTATAAAATAAATTTTTTGTGTATTATCTGTTTTTTAAAGTCCATTGTTAATGCCACTTCCTTCATGATTGCTGGTCCATTCCTGTTGGTGTTCACCTTCCTCCTTCGATCTCACAGCACTTGGTCGTAATTCTATCTATTGTTGGCATTAGTGTTTTTCTTCTCTTCCTGTGCTACCATAAGACTAAAGGAACCACATCTCATGTAAACTCTGCATCTCCCTCACTGCTGACCATAAAGGCCCTCATTGTTTAAGTTTAACTGAATTGATGATTAGACTTATATGATGTCTCTCTTGGCTGTGCATTTGCATACATTAGTATGCAAACTTTAAACTTTATTGAACTAGAAAGCAAGATAAACTCATATATTCTTCCCTTGCATTATTTTGAGATCTGTGGACAGCATCTAATGGTTGATTTGTTAAATATTTCTTTAAAATTTACTGGATGCTGCTCTTGGGTATCTTAAAAGGATTGAAAGTTATACATTAAATAGTTACCAATACTAGAAACACCCCTGTAAACAAGGTGGTTTTTTAACACACTGGAATGGAATGTTGGACCTGCAAATGTATATTTGAGAGTTAGAATTAGAACTTTACACCCTACAGGAAATTAAACTGAACCTCTAACAAGCTATTTTAATACAAATTGAATTCTAGTGTGATTTTTGTTTTATTTTAGTTTAAATTACAAAATGTAGACTTCATCCTTTTCACATGCCAGAATTTGTCTTGCTTTATCTAATACTGTATACATCCATCTAAATCCATCTCTTATAGGTAGCCCATCAGTGATGTAGCCTCTATGGAGAAATGACATTGCATCAGTTTTTAAGGGGACACTGTCAAGGTTGGTAGGCTCAAAACTTGCCTGAATCCTTTTTTCCCCTTTTCTCTATTTTCTTTGGGTTTATGTTTGAAATATCTATGGAGTCTCCTGTCCCTCCTTTTTCATCCTCTGGATGTGAGTTATGGCAGTGGGGAAAAAGCAATTTGTAGCTCAGTGTGCATGAATAAGGAAATAGACCAGTGATTGTCCCCAGGAGGAGGAGTCGTAGGGAGGCAGCTTGAGGGGAAAGAGCCTGGAGTTTTAGGCCTTAATCTTGGCTCTGACTAGGTATGTGACCTTGAAGTTACTTCAGCTCTGAGATTCAGCTTCCCCATCTCTAAAATGGGTTTATAATACTCTGTATTACCCCTTTGGCGCTGTTGTAAAGATAACTGGAATGCATTTTTAAAATATGAGCTAGTATCATTAAGAAATCTGCCTCAGTAGTAAGTCACTTTTACGATGAGTTTTCAGGCCCCATGGAAGAGAACTATGAAGTTTTAAGAAAACCTTTGCAGTGTCCTCTTCTAAACTTTGCTAACACCGCAACGTTAATTTTTGGGAATAGCCTTTTTTGCTACTGGTACTTATTCTAACCTTTTATCTTTGTTCCCACCTGATTACATAGTGACTAACTTAATAGAGGGACTTTGGGTGCCAAATTGTGTTGAGTCATGTAGTTAGTATATACTTATTGAAAAGTTGTTACTTTCTTGAATGTTTTTTTTTATTCCTAAATTCTAGGTTGCTGAGTCACTGGGAATTACAAGAGAGCTTCTACAGAAGAAAGAACTAGAAAAGAATGGCTTTTTGCCTCAGTATATGCTCAGTGCGGTTGAAGTGGGGGTAGGCGAAGTTAATGGACAAAAAAGAGAAAATGAGGTAGGTGTTTGTGGTGGAAAAGTTATGTAGCACTTCTGAGGTGCCATCTCCTATAGGAAGCCTCCCCTGATCTCTTCCCCACCCCCCACCTTCCCCACCCCCTCACTGCAAGTGCCCTCCGTCTGGAGGTTGCTTTGTATGTATCTTTTGTATTTAATTTCCTATGTTTCCACAGTAGAATGTAAGGTCCTTGAGTGCAGTAGTTGTTGGTTTGTGTTTTTTCTTTCTGTTTCTTGAGAGGCAGTTGGGGTTAAGTGACTTGCCCAAGGTCACACGGCTAGTAAGTGTTAAGTGTCTGAGGCTGGATTTGAACTCAGGTCCTCCTGACTCCAGGGCCGGTGCTCTATTCACTACACCACCCAGCTGCCCCGGTTTTTGTTTTTCTATGTGAATCCCTGAATCCTGGCACATAGTAGTTACTTAATGTAAGTGCTTGTTGAATTGAATTGAAAAAAATCCTTGGACTTGGAGTGAGAAGACTTGGCTTTGAATCCCGACTCTGATGACTTTTCAGCTTTGTAACTTGAGAACATTATTTAACTTTTCTGATTCAAGTTTTCTTATTTGTAAAATGGAGTTAATTTATTTAATCTATCAGTAATTAATCAACATATGTAAGTGCTCTGTGTGCCCAATATTGTGCTAAACCTGGGGATACAAAAAGAGGGAAAGGATACTCCTGATTCTAAAAGAACTCATAAATCTAATGGATATTAATTGAATGGATTTATTAATTAAAAAATGTGGGACCCTCAAAAAGGTCAAAAAGGTCAAGGGAATCAATGAAAAAAAATTTGAAGGCAGGCAGCTTAGCATTACCAGATTTCAAACTATATTACAAGTGATTATAATCAGAACATTCTGGTACTGGCTAAGAAATAGAGTGGTGGATCAGTAGAATAGATTAGGTACATAATACATTGTAGTAAATGGCTATAGTAATATAGAGTTTGAAAAACCCAAAGATTCAAGCTTTGGGGGCAATAACTCAAAGTTTGACAAAAATTGCTGAGAAAATTGGAATACAACTTTGCAGAAACTAAACATAGACCAACATCTTACATTGTATACCAAAATAAGATCAAAATGGAAAAATGATTTAGACATAAAGGGTAATATAAGTAAATTAGGAGAATGTAGAAAAACGTCCCAGTCAGATCTATGGAAACATGAAGTTTATGACCAAACAAGAGATAGAGAGGAACACAGGATATAAAATGGATGATTTTGGTCATGTGAAATTAAAGTTTTTGCACAGACAAACCCAGTGCAGTCAAAATGAGAAGCAAAGGAGTAAACTAGGGAAAATTTTTATAGCAAGTTTTTCTGATAAAGGCTTCATTTCTTAATATATAGGGAGGGAACTGAGCCAAATTTATAAAAACAGGAACCATATGCTGATTGATAAGTGGCCCAAGGATATGAACAGGCAGTTTTCAGGAGAAGAAATTGGAGCTATCAGTTGCCACACAAAAAAATGCTTTAAATTACTACTGATTAGAGATATGCAAATTAACCCAAATCTGAGCTACCATATCACTATCAGAAATGACAGATGCTTGAGGGGATATGGGAAAATAGGCACACTAATGAAATGTTTTGCTCGTACTATGCTTATTTCCACATCATCTGTTTTTTAAAGGTGGATAACATCTTTCATAGGTCTGTGTCTTCCCATATTTTTCTAAATCAACCATCTCATCATTTCTTACACCATAACAATATTCCAACCCAGTGGTATCTTATCTGGGAGATTGTCTATGAAGGTTCTCTGCCCTACCCCCTCAGTTTTCTACATTCTTTATATTCTTGGCAGCATAGGTTTTATTTATACAAGAAAATTTTAACTTAAAGTGATCAGAATTATCCATTTTATACTTCAACAATGCTCTCACCCTAGAACATGATTTAAGGTCCGATACTGTGGAATCTGTTTCCTTGACATCTTTTTGCCCATTCTGGAGAACAATTTATGTCCTAAAGGACTATGAAACTGCTTACCCTTTGATCCAGCAATACCACAATTAGGTTGGTATTTCAAAGAGATCAAAGAAAAGGGAAATAGACCCATATGTACCAAAATATTTGTAGTTGCTCTTTTTGTTGTGGCACAGAATTGGAAATTGAGGGGATGCCATCAAGTTGGAATACTGTTGTGTTATAAGAAATGATGAACAGAAAATCTTGGAAAGACTTTGAATTAATGTAAAAGTGAAATGAGCAGAACCAGGAGAACATTGTATATAGTAACAGCAATATCGTATGATGACGAACTGTGAATGATTTAGCTATTCTTAGGAATACAATAAATACAAAACAATCTAGATCTTAAAATTTTTTAAAATAAATGTTAAAGATTAAAAAAAAACAACTATAGTCCTGTTACTTTGAAACACTGAAGTCTGTATTCCAGTTGTACTATTTCCTCTTTTGCAGAATTGGGCTGATTTGATTCCAGATACACAGATACACAGAAGTTTTAATGCAGTTTTAAGCTGTTACAGCTGATAAATATAAAGTTGGTCTGTCTGAGTAGGAATTATAATTAAGCATTTCCCTAGACAAAACATACACACACACACACACAAATGATTTGCAATTATCCATCATGTCAAACAAAAAGGCCAAACTTTTTTAAGATTCAGTTCAGCCAGCATATACCAAATGTGTACTCTGCATTATGTTGGCCATATTGGGCTTATAATGACAGATAGTATTGTTCTCAAGGATGTTACAATTCTACTAGGAATAGGTAATTTTTGGAGGGTGGGTGGTGGACTGGACCTGTGGTTTCATTGTGGAGAACACTCCTCTTTCAGATGGGTATTTGCTCTGCAACTTGGTGTCTTAGAGAGTTGCCTCAGGCACTCAGAGGTTAAGTGATTTGCCTAACTCATACAGTCATTTTGTGGAAGAGGTAGGACTTGATTGACGTCTGACCTTTTTGATCCCTAGGCCAGCTAACTCTCTATCTGTTATATATTTTCTAGGTAACACATTAGGCTGGAAACTAGCAGGTAATAGAGTAAATATATGGAAATGATATGCTTAATTTAATACATTATTTAAAAAGAAAAAAATCCCTTTTATTGATTAATTGAATTATTAATTAGCTGTATATCCACTATCTATAAGTATCTTAATATAATTTCAGACACATTCTATTTATGTATGCTACTGCATGCTTGGTAATTCATTTAAATTCGGTCAATCATTTATTAAAGGAGAAAAAAAGGAAATAAAACCCCTAAACCTCAGCACCTGTGCTCAAAGTGTTTATATTCTATGGGGGGATAAAACATTTACATGGATAAAAAAGTACAAAATAATTTTGGGCAGGAGAGAACTCTAACAAGTAGAGAGATCAGCTGAATTCGGTCCCTGACCTGTGCTGTATAGGAAGCTGATGATTCTACGTGAGAAGGAATTACTTTCAGGCATAGGAGACAGCCTGGGCAAAAGGCCAAATTTAGGAATTTTGACTGGTGCGTTGAGTATGTGAAGAGGAGTAGATTCGTGAAATAAAACTTTAAATTAAGGCCAGGGCCAGACTTAAGGTCTTCAGATGTCAAATTGAGGAGTTTGCATTTTATTCTACAAGCTACAGGGAAACCATCTTGCATTTTTTAGTAGCATAATATTATCAGATGCTGTAATAATAATGCTTGCATTCCCTACTTAATGTATGGAAACTGTTTTATAAATCTTAAAAGCATTACAGAAATGCGAATAGTTATTACTGTGCCACAGTCAATTACTCTTTGAAACATTCAGTTACTGTAATTTTAATTCATAAACATTCCTAACACTATTGACATGTCAAAAAAGGTACATTTTTCATGTTGTTTAGTGAATTGAATTTTTATTCATAGATACTTGAAGAAGTGCCGGTGCCAGTCAAAAGAACCAGGATAGAAAGTGGATCCAAGAACATGAATGATAATTATACTAGTCACAGTGGACTCAAGGAGAAAACCATTCCTTTGTATAACAAACTTAACACTGAAGGTAACATTTATGTGGCACTCTGATAGGATGCACTAATTGTTAAGTAGTATTTCAGCTTATTTACAGATTATTAAAAAAGTAATCTCCTGAGGAATGACCAGTTTATTACCTTCAGTATTTGAAGGTGTTTTAGGTTTATAAGAGTTCTGCTTAAAGCAATACTCTCCTGAGAGCATCACCTACTTCCTCAGACCTTTTGATAACTCCCCATTGCTTACGAAGTCACTATACTTTGGACCGTATTTTTTTAGACACAGCTTGGGTGCCTGTATGAAGTCTGCTAGGATTTTCTTCCGCATAAAAGCCAGCCTTCACCCAGTACATGATGTCTCTTGTCTCTTTCCAATAATAACAGTAACAGCAATAACAAGTATTTATTTGGCACAAAATGCTTTTTGTATATGTTCTTTCACGTGACCCTTGTAACAACCCTATGGGGTGGGTGCTGTTATCTCCATTTTAAAAGAAGGAAACAGACTGAGAGGAGAAGTGATTTGTCCTACTAAGGACATACATACTAGTAAGTGTCTAAGGCAGAATTCAAGCTATCAGCTTCAGTGCAGCCCCCTTGTACCCTTTCTTACTACATTATGTTTAGTTGTACATGTATCTTATCTTTCCTACTGGATAGTAAGCTCCTTGAAGATAGGGACATTGTCTTGGAGAAAGAAGGTAGTCCTGAGCTGAGTTTTGAGCAAAACCCGGAGTTCTCTTATGGAAGTTGGAAGTGAATGCATTCCAGGTTTTGAGGTTGAAGAGCCACAGTCATCTATAATTTGGTTGGACTCAGTGTGTAAATGGGTTTAAGAAATTAAAATAAAAAAAAACTTTTAAAATGTATGATTAAGCTGCAAAGTTACATTGGAGCCAGGTTGTGAATGCCTTTAAATGCCAATATGGTGAGCCTGAGTTTTATTCCAGAGGTAATAGAGAACTACTGGAATTTATGAAGCTGGGGAATGACAGTCAAACCTGTGCTTGTAATGCCTTTGCTCTTATACTCATTTTTTCACTCTGTAAGATCAAGTGGCTGGACGACATGGTTTTTAAGGTCCTGTGACCTGCCAAATTAGCCTTAGAGATCATTGCAAGCCATGTGTTGAAATTTGTTTTGTTTAGTAACATTAACAAACATTGACTAAAATATACATAGTAGAAAAAAAAGGATTGGCCATGAAACTGTGACTATTACGTACAACTTGATTTTATTTTTAAGTGAATTCAGCATACTTGAAAAAATAATTTTTACTGTTATTTTATTTTTATATTCACTAAATTTCCCCCTTTATCCCTTTTCTTGCCCTTTCCCAGAAAGCTATTCCATACAACAATATTTTTAGAAAAAGAAAAAATAGCAAAACCAGTTAGTGTGTCAATCTGATAATATTGCAGTTTAATATGTATCTTTTAAAGCTGTGAGCTTGTCTGTGGTTGAGTTTAGACTTCGTTTTGTTCTCTTATTTGCATTTTTTAAAATGTCCATGTATTTTCTAGCTGTCTTTTTTCAACTGGTTTGATCGTTTCAAGTGTTAACCTTGTTTTGGATTCATCTTGCATTAATTAGGTCAGGTTAATAACCTTCTACCAAACTGCTGTTTGTCAGCGTCTGCAAGCTAATGTATGATGTAGCACTGAATGTTCCATTTCTGTTTTGCTTTTTAGAATGGTTTCTTTTTGTTGAGGTAGAGATATAGTGAATAGAGGGCTGAACTTGGAGTCAGGAACACCCAGGTTCAGATTTTGCCTCTGACAATAACTGACCATTGGCAAGTCAATTAACTTCTCTTGAGTTGCAATTTCATCTCTAAAAAGAGGGTGATACCTGTTGTACAGAGGGTTTTTGGTAAGGCACATACGAGAATCATCTCGTTTGATATATGTCAAAGTTTTTATAAACTGTAAAGCCTTATATAAATGCCCCTTAGGATAATAAGGATTAGATTCAAATTAATTGCTGTATAGTCCTCAAAGTACTACCGTCATTTGAAAACTAACCTTTTTAAAGGCAGTTGTGGCCAATACCAGAGCTTTGGGCACCAGAAAATGATTTTTTTTTTAGCCATAGCAGTGCAGGGGTATGATCTTTGTTGGTGTAGGTATATAGATAAAATCATTTTTAGCTGTTAAAATTATTCTGCAAAACAAATTTTGCTGTCAGTCTCATCTAGTAAGATTTCATTCTTTTAGTTTTTGATGAGGGAGTTAATATATAATCAGTAATTGTTAATAAATAATCAATATAATCAAGACTTAGCTTATTCTTCCTACAGTGAAACACTAAAATTTAAATGTATACCTTTATGCTGGCAACTATGCTTGGCTGAGGGAGAGATACAGAATTCAGATAAGATCCTATTCCTCCCCTATGGAACTCAGTATAAGACATGGATAATACACAAGCATAAATAAAGAGCATGTGTGTTCTGACTTGTAATTCAGTATTTTAAGAAATCAGTGGATTTGTGATCTTCATGGGAGTACTCCTGAGAATGTCCTGTCTGTTCATTGTCCAAAAAGGATCTACCTACAATCTCTGGGGTTTCTTGCATACTGTTGTTCTGCTTGGGTTGTCTTGTTCTCACTATATAACTTGACTGCCTCAACTGATTATAGATTTTTTGGGTGATGCATTTTGTGCCTGGTAAGTTTTATTTCCAGTGCATTTGCAATTGTGATTATATGAATATGATATAGTGATACGTGATCATGGTGGTTTTATTATATATATTAAAGTTAGTTTATTGAATAGCCATGAAATGTTTATATGTTTGATTTTTCCCAAATGCTTTAGGTTTCAACCTCCTGCTTAATAGGACTACATCTCCGTACTCAGAAGAAACTTATAATGTGGCAGTTGTTGATGTTGGGAGTCAAATGTCAAATGCCGGCCAGCCACCTAAAGCATTTGCTGATGTGGAAGGCAGGAATAAGCTGCCTAAAGCATTTGCTGATGTAGAAAGCAAGAATGAACCTGAAAATTCTATCATCCTATACCAGGCTGTTAAAGGAATGCAAACTTGTTCCCAGTTAGAAAATCCAGGTAATCTGTTTCAAGAACAAACAGAGTTGCTCCCTGAGTATGTTCATGATCACTCCCCTGACCAGAATACTTCTGATATATCTGCCATTTCTGATTTCTGTTGTACCATGTTATCTGATAAAGATTCCCCATGGTCTGGGCATGAGATTCAAAACAGAAGAGAGAATGACGATTGTAAATCTCATCAGGAATTTTTTAATCCAGGTAATGAGATTCATGAGATAACACCACAGCCTGAAAATATTTCCTCAACAGACATGCCCATGGACAGTTCATGCCAGACTTCTTTGGAATCACAGCATCACCCTTTACTAGAAGGGTCCACTGAGGGCATTCTTGAAAATTCCACTGAAAATTTAGACCCGTTCCCTGAGTCATTACAGAATGTCCAAAGGGAACAGGATTGTGCAGCTGCTATAGGTGAAACCCTGGCCTTCGAAATTACTGATGAGAGCCAGGAATTGTCTCCGGGACACGAACAGATTTTTATTCAAACTTCAGATGGACTTCTCCTGTCTCATCCAGGAACAGTTGTATCTGAGGCTAATGACATTGTGATAGTAACAGAGGTCGATGGTACTGCAGTGCACATCAGTACACCCGATGGACTTCCTTTAGAAACACTGGAAGCATTACTGGCAGTGGAAAGACAGAACCAGAGTGAGAACATTATGAACTCATAATTAAATAGTATCAGAACCATAGTTTTTACATTTATATATAATTGTCTGAAGAGATGGTCTATTTCAACAAATGTATATTTTTCTAATGTGAATCCTGAAACAGGTGGACCTTTTAACTTATTTGTAGAGAAGAATCTTGTTTCTACAGTGAAATGTATTTTTTAATGTATCTTGTCTGAATTGAAAACAGCTAAATTTAACCAAAAACCATGCTGGTTTTTTATTTAAAACCTCATCTTTTAAAACTTCAAGAGCTTTTGATGAATGCTGTGAAAACTACATTATCAGTTGTTTTATGAAACTTTTTACAACTCTCCCATTCCCCTTCTGCCTCCCACAATGCAGTTTGCTTCACTGCATTTTGACAGTGATGTCTGTATTGGAAAATTCTTGAAGGATATCTTTTTAAAAAATTGATTGTAAGGTATTTTCTTTGGGAAATAAGTAGAATATCACCATTACTGTCCAAGTTTTTGAGATGAGATTGAGGAACTGGGGTTTGAGCAATTTCTTTGTGGTCTGTTTCAAGAAAGAACCAGGATGATACTAGTCAAGTCTCACTGGGCTTCAGTGTCCTCTGAAAAAGTAAAGAGGCCCTTTACTTTGATTGAGGACCCTTCAGATTCCAAGATGTCTGTTTTATTCAGTTTTTACAGATTTTGTTTAATAGAATTTGCCCTAGTCTGTGGTAATATTCCACAGTGAAAACTTTGATGCTTTAGTCATTATACTAAATATAAATAGTCCATGGCTGGATAAAAAAGGAAATTTTTGACCTAGTCCCTTTTTTTCCACATAGAGTTATAAGACTTAAATGAGACAGTCAGAATTATCAAAAGCAGCAGCATATAATCAAGTGCCAAAATACGTAATACCGACTATCATAGTATTTCTCTTAAAATATAATTGTGGATTATCTTGTTTGATTCTCACAGTAATCTTTTCTCAGGGAACCGAGACAGATGCTGCACAACATAGTTACCAGAATCAAGACTAGTATTCAAATTTCTTGGTGCTTTTTCCTTCTAAAACAATGTTTTATTAAATTTTCTGCACACTGCTGCAATTTCCCAGTATTCATGTACACTCCCCATAGGACCCTCCCTGTAACAAAGTCTAAGCAATGAAAATGGCAGATTGATATGTCTAACAACATGTCTCATTTACACCTGTAATGATGATTCATTTATTAGTCTTCAGGATTTAAGATGGGTCATTACATTTATCTGAGTCAATAAATACTAAAATAATCTTTATTTTCCCTACCAGCATTGTGGTTGTTGTGTAGACTTTCAAACTAGATTTTGCCTTCTTTATTCTTCATTGGTCAATATAAGCCTTCCCAAGTTAATTTGAATTCTTGTATTTGTAATTTCTTAATGGCACAATAATATCTCATTGTATTCGTATGCCATAGTTTGTTCAGCCCTTTCCT
This sequence comes from Pseudochirops cupreus, assembly GCA_028627135.1. Lineage (NCBI taxonomy): Eukaryota > Metazoa > Chordata > Mammalia > Diprotodontia > Pseudocheiridae > Pseudochirops > Pseudochirops cupreus. The sequence goes on along the minus strand of CM053581.1, from coordinate 337,031,817 downwards.
ATATATGGGAATAAATTCTGTTTTCCACCTTTCTTCCCTTTTTTTTTTTTGATGCCACTAAAAGTGTTGATAGAAATAACTTGGTATGTATGAGACTGTTATCTCTGTCTTTGACATCCTTAGTGGATACAGCCAATCGGGAGGGCTTTTTGCTTTTTTCCTTTTTAAGTGTTACATTGAAGACTTATTTTGCACCACTATCACTTCACAATCAGGCTCCCTACCTTACTCAGTGGAACCTTCTGGAGTGTGAGTTTGCTGTGGATGGATTGTTTTTCTTTGTAATTGTATTTCGGATGCCTGGCATGTTCCTGAGCTCATATTAGGTACTTAATACTTGTTGACTCAAAACAGATAAATATAATCAAGCGAAACGTTGCCACATTGACCATGGGTGAATACCAGTGCATCATTTCTTAACCTCTGTTCCCCACTTCTGGTCACAGAGGGAGCGGAAGCATGCTTCGCTGTTATTCTTTTGAATCTATCAATGGTAACTACATTGATCAAAGTTCTAAAATCGGGGCGGCTAGGTGGTACAGTGAATAGAGCACCGCCCTGAAGTCAGGAGGACCCGAGTTCAAATCCGCCCTCAGACACTTAACACTTAAGAGCTGTGTGACCTTGGGCAAGTCACTTAAACTCAGTTGCCCTGCTCTCCCCCCTCCAAAAAAAAAAGTTCTGAAATCATTTTCTTAACTCCCTCCACCCCCATTATATAGATAGTTTTTCTAGTTTTGAGTTACTTTGCTTCAAGTCATAAAAGTCTTCCCAAGTTTCTCTGAAGTCTCCATACTTGCTTTTTGTTACAGTGAAATAATTACATTAATATACTATAATTTGCCATTCCTCAGTGGACATCTACTTGTTTTCCAGTTCATTAAAATTTCTTAAATTTATAAAACATCATTTATTTCTGAATTTACCCTCTTTCCTACTACTACCTGGCCAAGGCTCCCTTGTTACAAACGTTAAAGAAAAAAAAAGATTATGTGCAATATTTATTCTACATCCATGGTCTTCTACTTCTACCTCTGTGATAAAAGGTGGGAGGTACGCTTTTCTGATTCTTCTGGATATAAGTTTGATCATTATATCATAGCATTCAGAAGGGCTTTTCCCCCTGTTTGTATTACTTTATGCATGTTGTGTTCTTAGTTTTGCTTTTTTTACTTCATATTTTACTTACTTCACTTCATGTCTTCCTATGTTTTTTTTCTTATTATAAAGTATGACCAGAAATATTTGGTATATATGGGCTCTTCCCTTCTGACCTTGACATCCTTGGTGTACATGCCTGTTGTGATGCTTTTTCAAAACCATACAACTGGATGGTTTAATTAGAGATCATATAGTCTGACATTATTTAGTGCAGTGGTTCTCAACCTTCCTAATGCTGCGACCCTTTAATACAGTTCCTCCTGTTGTAGTGATCCCCAACCATAAAATTATTTTCATTGCTACTTCATAACGGTAATTTTGCTGCTGTTATGAATCGTAATGTAAATATCTTATATGCAAGATGTATTTAAATTGAACATAACCCACAGGTTGAGAACCGCTTACTTAGTGGAATAAATTATAACATATTTACATTTTAACATTTATAGCAAAGACAGTGAAAATGATAAGAACTTTACCTCAGAATGTCTTAAAGTAGCTACAGTTTTTAGTGGGTCAGACTTCCTCCCAGCAGCATAGAAATCTCAAGAATCTGTCAGCAGTTTAACTGACAGCTCTTAAAGTACAAAGCACTTACATACATTTTTATTTGAACCACTACACATGAGATAGGTACATCAAATACTATAATCTCCATTTTATAGATTAGCATGGGATGGGTTGGGTTGTGGTTTGACCATGGGTCACACTGCTAATGTCTGATGTAAATGGATTTGAGCACACCATATATTCCTGAGGCCCAAGTCTAGTAATATTAATGAAATATGGCATAGTGGATAGAGACTTGGCCTTGAAGCCAGGAAGCCTTAGATTCAAGTCCTGCCTCTGATAGAAGCTGTGTTACCCTGGGCAGATCACTTAACTTCTCAGTGCTCTTTATCAGAGATGTTGATTATGCAGGCCTCAACACTCCTGAGTGCTTCTCTAAAGCAGATTAAAATATAATTGGGAAATATTTAACTAAATAAAATTCTAAATAAACATAATACATTTTAAAACTAAGTTGTGCATTTTGCAAGGATGTTTCTGGGTAATTCTGGAAAATGCCACAGCTGTTGGTCATTCACGCTCCAGCCGCAGCTTGTTCTGGCAGCCCTAGGGGTACAGCCACAGGTTCATGTGGTGCTGGTCAGGGCTTCCGGGGCTCTGTGATGAACCCCTTCCCGTCTGCCTGCCAGGCTGCCTTCAGCAGGAGCTTTGTTACTCTGTCATTTTGTGAGTTCTGGAGCTTTAAAATTTGTTTAGAGTCATGTTTTAAAGGTATTTGAGGTGGTTATGAGGAAAGCTGTGGAGTTTTGCTGCTTCTATGCTGCCACACCTTGACTCTGCCCCCCTGTGCAAGGATGTTTCTTTACAGAATAGGCCCTCATTTCTACATGAGTTTGACACCACCCTTGAGAAGCTGCCCACCTGCTTTGGTATAAGTTCTGTACTGAGAGTTCCATGCCAATAAAAACACAGATCCAGTTCTTAGAAAACAAAATTTAGTTTCTTGAGGGTACTTGAATGTAGACCTAATATGTCATCAGGAAGTATAAATTCTACTACTAGTATATTATTATATTGCAATAAAATACTGCAGTGATGCGATGTCAACATGACCATGAAGTCAGAAGAACTTGGTTCTAATCCTGGTTCTGCTGGTAACTCACAATGACTTTGGCTAATTCTCTTGGTTTAATGAGGTGCCATGCTCAGTGTTATATTTTATTTAAGACAGAGGTTCTTAAGTTTTTTTGTGTCACTGACAGTCTGATGAAATCTATGGACTCCTCAGAACAATGTTTTAAAATAAATGACGGAAATGCTAAATTTGGGGGCAGAGCTAAGATGGTGGCATAGCAGCAGCAACATATCGCAGCTCTCACATAGCCACCCCAGAATACCCATAAAATAGGACTCTAAACCAATCCTAGAACTCCAAAATGCACACAAAGATACTTCCCACTAAAGTCAGCTTGGCTACGAGGAACCATATCAGCACTGCGAACCGAAACCAGCCTCGCCTGAAGCTGGGGCTGTGCCCCAGGGGCGGCTGGACGGGAGGAGCAGAGGAGCCTCTCTGGTGAGTGGATTAGTGGCAGCTGTGAGCAGTGTTCAGAACTAGCTCAGTGGCGATTGTGAATTTAGGAGAGTAAAGCAGTCCGGACGAAAGGCCTCCAGAGCGGAAAAGCGAAAGGCAGAGGTTTTGCACCCGCCTCCGCATTGCAGCTTCGCGCCTGCGGCCTGCAGACAGCAGGGGGACTAAGCAATTGTTCTGAGGCCAGTGCTCTCGCGTTGAGCAGCCTGGATCTGGATCGCCATCTTGGGCCTCGTTCTTGGAGTCTTCATTATCCAGTCAGCCGGAAGTAAGTAGGAAGAGTCCCAGCATCTTCCTGAGAGCTATGGCAGCCGGGAGGACCCCAGCGATTTGGGACAGAGCTTTCCCTTCTGGAAGCAGAGCCCCACAGAGATTTAAAAAAAAATCACAGACTGAACAACCATGAGTAAGAACAAGCATAAGAAGCAAAGTAAGAACAGCTCCCAAACCCT
>CM053581.1:337009678-337027603 GCA_028627135.1 Pseudochirops cupreus | reverse complement strand
GAGAAAATATGTAACTCAAAATCTTGTGGAAATGAATGATGCAAACTAAAATAAAATTTAAAAAAAGGAAATGCTAAATTTGATAGAGCTTAGTGAAAATTAAAATGTAATTTTTTTTCTTACCCAAATTTATGGACCTCATGAAATGTATTCGTGGACTCCAGGTCAACAACCCGTATTTTAAGGCCATCTCTAAAGGTTTAATGTAATTCAACATTTTAAAATAATCAGAGTAATAATCAAAGCAATACAAAATGAAGAGAATTTAATTTCATAATGAGACAGAATACCTAAATGAATAAGTGCAAATATATTTAGACCAAACCTGAGATTTTATTGGTCTAGGTAACTCCTGCTGTGGGACTAGATGGGAAGCCTAAAGTCTTAGAACTGACTACAGCACTGAGAAGTTAAGTGACTACTCTGGGTCACAACCAGTTAATTTTAGAGGTCTTCTGGCCTTAAGGCCAGCTCTCAATCCACTTTGCCATGCTGCCGCATATGTAATATATGGTTATAATATTGTATGCTGCATTATAATAAGTACTATAAAGTCTTAGGTATTGGTTGGTTAGCGTATGATGGGTTCCTGTCATATGGCCAGTGAAATGGCATGCCCGTCCATCCTATTCAACACATATACATTGCTTGGTTGGTTCACCGATAGACACAGAGACATTTGTTGATGCTTAGTGAAGCTTTGAGTATCATATAACTTTTGCTTGTGATTTAGTCAGACTAAGTTTTTAATATGCATAGAAAGGTACTTGTTTTCCAGGAGTGATTGGGAATGATATTCTGTCCTTACAATCCAGAGTCCATCCCTTCTGGTTAAATACATCATATACTTGTATGTTAGGATTGAATGTAGATGGAGCTCTGTCTTCCTTTTAGTTTAAGTTTTCCTCTCCAGTAACATGATGCACATGTATTTATTTTAGTGTTTGTTTCTGCATTTTGTCAAATGTATTTGTGTATTGAGGCATCAATCTCAGGAATATTTGACCTGGTGGATTGTCTTTGATCATGAAAGGCTATAAACAATCTTAGGAAGACCCAAAGTATTAAAAGAATACTTAATAGCATGAATTAAAGCATTCTTTATTTGGCATTTACAAATTTTTTTTTAAAAAATTTTATTTACAAATTTTTAATATTTATTTTCACGTGTTTTCTTGTTACCTTTCCTTTCCCTTTCCAGTTTTGGATAAATCTATTAATTATTAAATGAACTATACCTCAGCCTTTGAAATGTAAAAATACATGTGTGTGTCTGTATATGTAGCTCATAAACGCAGGCACTGGACCATGATAGTTTTTATCCTAGAAAAATAGTCATATCCTTAGCAATTTTGTACAGAATAGAAGCAGAGGCACCTTAATGTTTAAAAATAAAATTTGAGAAAAGTGGCGTTATGGATGAATGCCACATTTCATGAGTCATAACGAGCCACAAGTTTGTAGGGTTGAGAAAATAATCACTATTATTACAGAGCTAGCTTTGTATTATTCATATAACAAACCAATTATATGCCTACTATGTACAAAGGGTTTTTCCAAGTCTTAGTTTCAAAAGAAGTTCATTACCATGGTTATTTCATATTTACAGTTAGTCTGCAAGAAATAATAGGTAGTATAGGAAGAAAATTCAGAATTCTAAAGTTGGATTCATTATAGAGCTTCTTAGCTGTGATTTATAGGTGGACCTAGAACTATTTAATGGATCCATAATTCAAATTCAGGCCTTTTGACTATCAAAATTTATTGCTTTTCCCTTTACATTATTCTGTGTTTTGCTGTATGTTGATTAACTGTGGGCAAAAAAAAGGAAGGAAAAAGAGACCTAAGAAGAAAGCCCATCCAGCAAAGGATCATCAAAAAGAAAAGGTGAGAGTTTAAAAGGAAGGAAGAAGCTTTGGCACTTTGTGGCCAAGCTAAAGGTTTTCAGGGCATTAAACAAAACAAAAATCTGGTTAGAAGTACACAGTGGGCACAAATGCATTTTTGAGGAGAATAACTCCCAGCATAAAACTTAAAACTTTGTAGTGCTGTAATACACATTAACTTGCTTGGGTCTTAAAATAATTCCAAGAGTTAGGTGTCATAGGTGGTGTTTTCTTCCCTTTAATGACGTATTAAGTATTAATTACTGTTGTCACACAGTAAGTATAAAAAGCAGCATCTGAAGCCAGGTCTTTCTGACCCTGAAATCCAGTAAACTATTGATTGCTATGCTACCTTTCGAGGGCTTGAAAATAGAACTGGATAATGAGCAATTACAAATATCTGAAAAAGGACTTTTTAAAAAATTTATTGCTTTCTTTAGAAATAGCCTTTATAGGGGTAGGTGGCGCAGTGAATAGAGCGCTGGCCCTGGAGTCAGGAGGACCCGAGTTCAAATCTGGCCTTAGACACTTAACATAAAACCTAGCCATGTGACCTTGGGCAAGTCACTTAATCCCAATTGCCCTCCAAAAAGCAAAAATTTAAAAAATAATTAAAAAAAAAGAAATAGCCTTTATATATTTATCTCTGCCCCCCACCCCTCTTTGTCACAAAAACAATTAAGCAAATGAAAATAACACACTGCTGACACACTATCTACACTCAAAAACCCCCATCAACCTGCTCAGAGAAAAAAGATGTCTGTCTTCTGCATAATATTCATTATTTACCTTCACCTGAATTGTTTTTAGCATTTTTCTTTCCCTGAAACACGTCTCTTAATTCTGCTTTCTTCACTCTACATGAGTTCATGCACATCTTCTCTAGTTTCTCTGAGTAACTCAAATTTCTTGGTTCTTCCACAAAAAGTGCCATTAGTACCGACAGGGCTCTCCCTCACCTCAATCCCTTTGACCTCATTTTGTTACATGCCTTGTAGACAGACAGTTGGGTCAAAGGATCCAATTCGTGACTTTTCTTCAAAAGTGCCAAACTGTTGTAATGGTTGGACCAGTGCAAAGCTCTACTGCCAGTGTGTATTAGCTCCTGTCTTAAAACAGCATTGCTGGTTTGGTCCCCCCCCACCCCCCACGCTTGTCAATTTAGTGTGAGGTGAAACCAGTATTGTTATATGTCCATTTCTCTTAGTGATTTCCTGTACTTTTTTTTTTTATTTGCATTTCTTAATTCTGAAGGTCATTTGTTCATATCTTTTGAACACTTAGGTAGGAAATGGTTCTTAGTCTCATATTTTTGTATAAGTTTCCTATAGAAGATTTAATTCTATTTGATTAAACTATTTTTCCCAATCTAGTTTCCCTTGGTTTTGTTTGTACACATGCATTTTAATTTTATACCTCTATCCTTTGGTTTAGAATTCGCCTGCTTATAATTGTGAAAAGGATCTCCTTTCACTCTCCTGATCTCACCCCATGTGTGGGTATTAACCATTTGTAACATTGTGGAAATAAATGCTGATCTAAACATTTTCTGCCGAACATGATCAGTTTTCGTAGTAGTTTTTTGTCAAATAAGGAGAGCCATGGTTTTTAACCATAGGTACTGAATGGATGACTAACTAACTTAAAAGTTAATACCAGAATGGTGTTAAGAGATACGTAAGGTGGAATTGAAGCAACTCGTTCTGTAAGGGAGAAAAGCTGTGACCCTGGAAGGAAATGTATGAGGCAACAATGGGCCTATATCATAAGACCTGGAAAAAGGTTCATTCTGGTTGTGGGGAGTTTGGACTTATAAACAAAGTGGTTTTGGAAAATTTATAATGCTCGATGTCCAGTTTCAAGTAACATGCTTTCCACATCAAGCCTGCTGTTCTCAATATACGGCTGGTACAACCACATAGATAAGTAGGTTAAAATGAGATCTTGGTTTGTAGCATGAGCAAGCTCTTCAACAATGATGTGCTTGAGGAGTATTTCCTTCTTGTACATTTCTGAAAGCTTATGGGAAACTTCATCTGAAATACATGGAAAATGAGGAGAAGGAAGGTTTACACAGTTCACGTGGACAAACAGAAACTGACATTTATTTAGTGCTTTGTGTTCACAAAATGTTTTTCCCCCAACACTCCTGCTATCCCCACCTTAGAAATAGGGAAATGGAGGCTCAGAAAGGTTAGATTACTTGCCCAAGGTCACTAATAATAATAATATAAGAGTAAATGGCTAGCATTTATGTAAGGGTTTAAGGTTTGTGAGACCATTACAAACACAATCTCCTTGAGCCCTTTATAGTGTACACTGTATGGGGGGTACAGTATCTTTGCCTACAAGAAAGGTGTTAAACTGGTCCAAACCAGATTAAAATGTAAACTGGGAAACTTAACAAAATAAATAAAAATACCACATGATATTTGTGGTTTTCTAAGTCAATATGTGGCCTAAAGGAGGGATCCAAAGGGATTAATTTCTATTTGAGTTTGACACCACTGCTCTCAGTTTTAGTGATAGCAACTTTCACAAGGTTGAATGTCAACACTCATCTCTCAATGCAAGCCCCCAGTTAAAAATGACCAATAGGAACGTTAAACTCTGTCCAAACCAGAGCTCATGTTAACACTTTAGCATTTAATCACTTTAACAGATTAGGAAACTGAGGCAAACAGGGTGACTTGCCCAGGGTTACTGCCCAGCTAGTAAGTATCTGAGGTCAAATTTGAGCTCACAGCGATGAGTGGTGTGTGTATCTTCCCTGTACCTGTTCTCCCACTCACCCCTACATCCTGTTAGTTGCCAAGTCTTGAGCATTTTATTTCTGCAACAGCTCCTGAATCCATTGCTTTCTCTCTACTCCATCTTAGTGCTGGCCATCATCTCTTGCCAGGCCTACTTGAGTATCCTAACTGGTCTTCCTATTACCAGTTTCTTTTCTTCAACTTTTACTCCACAATTTACAACACTGCTATTTCTAAAGCATAGGTTTAGCTCTCAAGAGGCAGCCTATTACTGTGGCTAAGAATACTGTTCAAATCCCACCTCTGATACTGATTAGGTAAGTAATGTCACAATGAGTAAGTCACTAACTTTCGGTTCCTTTATCTGTCAAGTAAGGGGGTTGGATAAGATGGATCCTGTCCTTTTACTTCTAAGCTATGATTCTATGTTATTCCCTTGCTCATTTCTGCCTCTAGAATAAAATTCTTTCCAATGTGGGTTCAGTTTACCTGTGTAGGTTTTTCATATCATGCACTCTTTATGTTTTGGTTAAATGGGCCAACCTGATGTTCTTTGAACCAACCTGGAATGCTCTCCTTCAGATGAAGGATACACTCTTGGAATTCCTAGTTACTTTCAAGTCATTTCCTACCTATGGCCTTTCCTATGTTGCCCCTGAAATAACCTCGTTTACTTTTTGTGTACCTGTCATATCTGGCCATCAGAATGTAAGCTTTTTGAGGGCAGGGAGTGTTTCATTTATAAAGACAAATGTAATACCACCTCCTACCCCCAAAGCTTAAGGTCCTGCATAAAAAAGGTGCTTAATGATCACTTGATTAAGTGTCACAACAACCTTGTGAAGACAGATGTTGGATACAGTGCTAGGCTTGGAGTCAGGTAATGTCTTCCCGAGTTCAAATCTGGCCTTAAGACACTTACTAGCTGTGTGACCCTAGGCAAAGTTACTTAACCCTGTTTGCCTCATTTTCCTCATTTGTAATACCCAAATGGAGTCACAAAGAAATGGACATGACTGAAAGAAATGAACAATAAATTCATACATTATCCCTATTTTGGAGATAAGGAAATGGGCTCAGAGTTAAGTGACTTGCCCTTGGTCTTACAACCAATAAATGATGGAGGCAAAAATTGAATGTAGGCTTATCCAACTCCAAATTCAGTACTTTATCCCCCATATTAACAGCAGGTGACAGAAATGGAAGCTAAACTGTAGCTTTCTGACTCCAAATCCTGTGTTTCTGGCATCAGTCCAAATGATTAAAACCTAAGTCAACAATAGCATTGTGAAGAGACCTACCTGGGTCTCTAATTGGTTTATGCAGTTGAGGGATATACATGCATCATATGCATATATATACATACATATATATATGCATACATATATATATGTATATATATATAGTTTGTAAAATGAACTGCAATAATAAATGAAAAGATTTTAATTTAGACCTAGAGTAACTGGAAGTAAACTTATGTCAAAAAAAAAATCCCTTTTCTTCCATCAATTTAAAAAAACAAAAGGACCACACCAGCACCCCAAAACAGTTCTCCTTGGAACTCATTCATAGTTCAACATGGTGAAGTGAAACTTTGTATGGTTGTGAAGAATGTTTTTTGTAAAAATGTCACCTATGTTCATTAGAATTATTGAGGAGTCAGTGTAGTACAATAGAAAGATTCCTGGACCAGAACAGAGGCAGAAGACCAGGGTTTGAAATCTAGATTCTTTATTTGTTGCAGAACTTTGGATAAATCAGATCCTCTCTATGGGCCTCAGTTTCCTCATCTGTAAAATGGGGATGAAAATATTTACCCAATCTACTCCACAGAGTTGTTATGAAGATCAAATGAAATGTGAAAGCACCTTATACAACTGTAATGTGTTATACATGGGTAAGGTAATATTCTTTACCATCTGCTATGAGATTTAAATTCTAAAAGCAGTTCTTCTGTTCTTATGCTCGTAAGTCCTGGCATTCTCATCCCTAAAATAAGGACATGTTTTTGCTAATGTTGGAGAAATCAAGTTCTCTGTCTTTAACCACATTTTTGAAGCATAAAAATGGGAATCAGCTTCCCTGAGTTCTAAAAATATTGAACCTTTGTAGAAGATTTAATATTTCATAAAGCATTTTCACATCCACTACTTAAATTTAATCCTCTTAAGATCTGTATTAACTGCACCTCATTGGGCTATTACCATTTTAGAGAGAAGGAAACTAAAGTTCAGACAGGTTAAATTACTTGCCGTGGTCACATCTTTGCCACATGGCAAAGGCAAGATTTGAAGCCAGGAGTTTTGCCTCAATGTTCAGATTCCACTACATTGGCTGTGAACTCCTTTTTAATTTTTAGGCAATGAAGAAACTAAATTAAGAAGTACTCCTGGGGCAGCTAGGTGGTACAGTGAATAGAGCATTGGACCGGAAGTCAGGAGGACCTGAGTTCAAATCCAGCCTCAGACACACGACTAGTTGTGTGACCTTGGGCAAGTCACTTAATCCCAACTGCCTTGCCTTCCCCCCTCCAAAAAAAAAAAGTACTCCTTTCAAGCTGGCCCCTCTCCCCTGTAAGGCCAGAAATCGTCCTTAGAATTTAATTTCAAAGCCCAGTATAATGAAAACCATTTTGCAATTGTAATCTAACATGTACCCAATCTATTCTTTCCCTCTTTCATGCCTCAGAAATCAGCAATTTTATGGTTACTTACAGAAGTAGGTAGTGGGCCATGTATGGAAAAGGGGTGTTTGATAATTTCCATTTCCACGATGGTAATTTTCTAGGTTACAAATTCCTTTAGTGGTTGATGTTAACTTTTCCATTTTCACCTGTACCTTAGCCTGGGGAAGACAATTTTTTTAAGAACCTGAGCATCTTAATTTGAAATCTACTTTAATCTTGTATCAATAACTGAGTTCAGGCTTAAACAGTATGAGATTACATTTCTAATTCATAAATTTAAATTAGGTCTTTTAAAAAGTGGGCTTTAAAGTTGACATGCAATATAGCCAGTTTCTCTTCATTTTTTTATGGTGATAAATTGAGCATATTTTTATTGTTTAAAAATCAGGTCTTAAAGGATGAGCAATTAGATGGGGCATCCAAGTTCATCAGGACCTATCTCTTGGGCAGGTATGACAGCTGGACCTAGCTGCACCATTTTTAAAAAATCTAGGTAAAAAATAGAAATAGTAAGAGATTGGGCTGTATCTACATTTGGGAAATAGTATAAGGCTTTCAATGAGCTAAAGTTGTTTGCTGCCACAAAAGTGTCTTGAATACCAAGTCTTTGAATAACTCCAAATGCAATGCCCTTTTCCATTATACTAAATTGTGGAGGAAAAAAAGGCCCAGATACAGGAAGTAACTTGCCAAGGGTCACATAGTGAGTTAATGGCTTACCATTTCCCGTCTGTAAGAACTACTGTTACTTAGCTTTCTATTTCTTTTGTATTAACTTGCCAACACACAAAAGAAGTAAAGTAATTTAAAAATCAATCAAAGCTGATACATTTTCAAAGACAGATTTGATTTTGATTTGATATTCATTTTCTAACATAAAAGGTAGGATGTAGGCAGCAAACTGCTATTCAATTCAAGAGACCTTTATTAAGTACTTTACAGCAGAGTAGAAGAATATGACTAACGTACAAATAATTAAAACGTGACAAATACATAAGAAAGGTGAGCTGGACAAACACAGTTCATTAAGACTGATGGTGCTTCTTGGAGAAGCTGGTATTTGAGCCTACAATGAAGGCTAAGAAGTCATCAGGAGGCAGAGTAAGTGAATGGTAGATTATATTTCACAGCTAAATTCTTCAAGTTTTCCTACAATTTATAAGAATCACACTTGGATGTGGATGTGACAGAATTCATAGTATTTGTCAATTATGTTCTTACATGAAATATTCTGCACCATAAATACATCTGTAAATCTAAGCATGCCTAGCATTAGAAGGCAAAAATCTGTGAAGTGAGCATTCTGAAAGCAAGAAGCCCAGATTCTTTATCAGTTATTGAAATTAAAGAACTTAACCATTCAACTTCTCATCATAATTCAAAGGTAATTTGGTTAGTTTTTAACATGCTGCTCATTATAGGAATACCATCTCTAACACATAAACATTAAGTGCCTACTGTGTGCCAGGCACTGTCCTAAGCACTGGAGATATAAAAAGAGGCAAAAGACAGCCTTTACCTTCAAAGAACTTACAATCTGAAGGAGAAGACAACATGCAAACAAAATATATACAGGATAAATAAGAAATTTAATTAAGACTAGGATTAAGAAGGGTTGGAGAAGCCTTCCAGTAAAAGATGGGATTTTAGTTGGAACTTAAAGGAAATTAGGTAGGCTATTAGGAAGAGTGAAGGGAAAAGTTTACAGGTGTGGGGGACAGCCAGAGAAAATGCCCGCAGCCACGTGATATGGAGTGTTTTGTTCATGGAACAAGCCAGGAAGCCAGTGTCACTGGATTGAATAGTGTGTCAAGGAGTAAGGCATAGGAAGAGTATGAAAGTAGGGGGCAATAGGGAGCCACTGGAGTTTACTGAGCTAGGTGGAGGAGTAAGGGAGGGGCTGATGTGGTTAGTCCTTTGCTTTAAGGAAATCACTTTAGTAGCTCAGTGGAGAATGAGTTGGAATGGGGAGAGACTTGAGGCAGGCAGACCCATTAGCATGCTATTGCAATAATCAAGGCATGAGGTGATGAAAGCCTGCACTAGAGTGGTGGCAGTTTCAGAGGAGGGAAGGGGGGGCATACTGGAGAGATGTTGCAAAAATGAAATGGACAGGCCATGGTAACAAATTGGATATGGATGACCTATAGTGATGAATACAACATGACTCCTAGACCACGAGCCTGAAAAACTGGTAGGAGAGTACTGTTGTCTACAAAGAAAGGGGGAGGGATTTATGGGGAAAGATAGTTAGTTCTATTTTGGATATATTGAGTTTAAGATGTCTACTGGACATCTAGCTCAAGATGTCAGAAAGGCAGGTGAAAATGCAAGACTGGAAGTCAGCATAGGTAGATCTATATACACATCTATGTATACCACATACCAATTAGTCTTGCTGGCAAGATTCTTGCCAGAGTCTTCCTTAATTGGCTAATCCTCACTTGGAATATGGTTGTCTGCCCAAGAGCCAGTATGGCTTTAGAAAGTGTTGAGGAATGATCAACATGGTGTTTGCTGCCCAACAACTCCAGGAGAAATGCCAGCCACAGAAGAACAAAGGTCGGTACACAACATTCATTGATTGGACCATAGCCTTTGATATTGTCAGTCATGAGGGCTTATGGAAGATGATGGGGAAATTTGGCTGCCCAAAAAAGTTCATCGGTATGCCAGTTTCAGAGTTCTGGATAAAGGAAGATGCTCTCACACTATCCCAGTCATTAATGGAGTGAAGCGAGGCTGTACACTTGCTCCCATATTTTTTAGCATGACTTTTGCAATACTGTCACTCACTTTTAACAAGGACAAAAATGGAATAGAGGTCAGTTACTGCACCAATGGCAAACCATTATAAGCCAAGACCAAAGTGGAGAGAGAATTGGTGTGCAGGTTTTTTTTTTAATTTTAAATTTATTTATTTTTAGTTTTCAACATTCATTTCTACAAGATTTTGAGTTACAAATTTTCTTCCCATCTCTCCCCTACCCCCCACGCCAAGATGGCAAGCATGCTGATTACTCCTTTCACCAGTGTGCCCTCTCTTATCTCCCCCCTATTTCCCCCTTCTCCCTTCCTTTCTTGTAGGGCAAGATGGATTTCTATACCCCAATGCTTGTATATTTTATTTCCTGGTTGCATGTAACAATTTTTTAACATTTGATTTTAGAACTTTGAATTCCAAATTCTCTCCCTTCTTCTCTCTTCACCCACCCCCACTGGGAAGACAAACAATTCAATATAGGTTATACATGTGTAGTTATGCAAAACATTTCCACACTAGTAATATTGTGAAAGATTAACTCCATCCTATCCCGCCCCCCATTTATTCTATTTTCTCCTTTGCTCCTATCCCTTTTCAAAAGTGTTTGCTTTTCACTACCCTGTCCCCCAATCTACCCTCCCTTCTATTATCCCCTTCCCCTCTACTTTCCGGTAGGGTAAGATACCCAATTAAGTGTGTATGTTATTCCCTCCTTAAGCCAAGTCCAATGAGAGTAAGGTTGACCCTTTCACCTTCCTGCTCTTCCCCTTAATTGTAACAGTTTTCTCTTGCCACTTTTATGTGATAATTTACCCAATTCTCTCTCTCCCTTTCTCTTCCCAATATATTCTTCTCTCACTTCTTAATTTTATTTTTAAGATAACATCCCTTCATATTCAGTTCACCCTGTGCCCTCTATGTATACATATATGCACATGCACACATATATATATACACATATGTATATATACCTACGTGTATATATATATATATATATATACACACACACACACACACATACATATACACACACACATATATACATATATTCCCTTCAACTGTCCTAATACTGAGAAAAGTCTCATGAGTTACAAGTATCATCCTTCCATGTAGGAATGTAAACAGTTCAACTTTAATAATTTCCTTATGATTTCTCTTTCCTGTTTATCTTTTCATGTTTCTCTTCTTGTATTTGAATGTCCATATTTCGCATGTGTTTTTTTTTTTTTGCAGACGATTGTGCACTCAATGCGGCCTCTGAGGCTGAGATCTAACAGTGTATTGATTCTCTGTTGCTTATGCTAATTTTGGCCTAACACCAAGAAAACAGCATTGCACTATCCACATATGGAACCAGGGGTCACGGTAAATGGAGAAATTGTGAATGCTATAGTTAATTTCACTTACTGCATACCAAACTGAAGGTGTATGTGCTGACTTCACTGTTGAATCCTTCTGAAGCCTATCAATGCCATTTCAGAACTGCTTCCATTAGAACTGTTTTAGGAAGATTCTGAAGGAGACCTCACTAGATAAGGTACCAGGTACTGAGACTCTTTCTTTGGCTGAACTGCAAAGCATTCAATCCTTACTGCCGAATCCAACTTTGATGGGCTGGCCATGTAGCCCCAAATGCCAAATGTACACTTACCTAAAAGACTATTTTATAGAGAACTCTGTAGAACAAACCTGTACAACTTGGCAGTAGGTAGGGGCCAAAATTAAAATAGGCTAAACTTCTTTGGGCTGCCGACAGATTTTCGTGGCTCACTTTTCAAGTAAAGGTAACTAGAGACAGACTGATGGTTGGTTGCTGTGGGTCACATGACAAAGAGTAGAGAGAGTGCAGTGGCAATCCTTTGATGGACTGCAAGCAGCCTGGAGGTCATATGTTGTGCAGGCCTGTTGTAGACCTTCAGTTAGTAGGCAGCCTAATAACTCTTCTCTCCCACTTTCTTTCAGAGCCTCCCAAATACTTAGCTCTAGCAAAGTGTATATCAACTTCATCATCCACGTGTACATCCCTGAAAAGTATACTGCCAAGGTAAATGAATTTACCCATAGCCTTCAATATTTCTCCATTTGCTGATGGTTCCACTTATGGATGGTATAGTGCTCAGTGGTGGAGGACCTCTGTTTTCTTGGCACTGTCAGGCCAAAATTAGCACAAATGGAAGAGAACTTTCCATACTCTGTCATCTCTGAACAAAAAGTTGTGTACTAACTCTCCCTAGTCTTGGCTTGTAGCCTTTTCAAGTTAAATAATTTACCATCAGTGAAGTAGCTGACTTTGACGCCATGTCTATTTTGAAGGCTATTTTATGGAGATCTCACACCAGGCAAGTAGTAGTCAGAAGAAGTTGTACAAAGATGCTCTTGAGTTCTTTCTAGAGAACTTTAGTATTGATTGTGAGACATGGGAGACTGGCACAGGACCACCCGGCACGTGCCCATATCAAAGGTGTTATATTTCATGAGCAAAGCAGAATTGCTGTGTCACAAAGAAAATATGAGCTGAGCAAATCCAGAGATGTTCTAACAGACTACTTGTGCCCAACGTGTGGTAGAGCTTTCTGAACTAGTACCGGACCAAGCAGCACAAACACAGTGCATGATGACACCAACACGGATGTCACTGGTCTTCTCTGAAATGAAGGGTGAACAACAACAATCCACAGGAACTGAGAGGACAGGAAGGTCAGCAGTTGCACTTGAAGACCTTGGGCTTTAGGGAGCTCAATGCCTTGCAAGGCAGTTTGTTTCATTGCTGGACGGCTGGTTGTTAGGGAATTCTTCCTTATTTTGAGTGGAAATATGGCTCCCTGCAGTGTGCCTTCCTGCTGGCTCCTCCCTGTTTCACTAAGCAGAACAAGTCTACTGCTGCATTTCTATGACAATGTTTCAGAAATCTGAATCTCAATCCTGACATACAGAGACACAGCCGTCGGCTCATGGGCAGTCTACAGCCAGTGCCCTGCTTACTTGCTTGTGAGCTGAAAGTATGATCTTAGGCTGGAACCACTGTTCCAGACACACTGTAGTTTCTTCCTAAATTTCCTGATTCTTTCTTGTTTTGGTGCTTTCCCTTGATCTTTGTTAAAGGAACAGTGGCAGAAAGCTAGGACCTTGCCGATAAGATTTATTTTCTTCCTGGTATCTATTTCTAAGTGTCTGACTCATAGGAGGTGCTCAATAAATACTTGTTATTTGATTGGCCTGGGTTCAAACCCCAGATCTATTACAAGGTTTGTTAACACTGGCCAGGAACTTCACCTACCTGGGCCTCAATTTCTGCATCTGTAAAATAAGTGCATTAGAGTAGACACTCTTCAACTTTCAGTTCTGAAGTTCTATGATGGTATGATACTATATCTGAAGACAGCTATTATGTACCCGCCAAATCTTACTGCCTCCAAGTTCCTTCGAAGTTTTCCTTAAACAGGAGGTATTCAGGTCCGAAATCACAAAGACCATGCCATTTATTTCAAAAGAGCAGGAATGGGCCAACTTCATGTACTCCTTGAAGACAGACTACTTGGGCTATATTTAAAAGGATAATTACTGATTTTATAAGCATTTTTAGTTGATAAGGGTCTTCAAGAGACAGACACTATTAGAAAAAAGCAGTGACAGATGACATCAAATGAAGAAAAACAAGACACAGATCTAGCAACTGGACATAAAGCCACAATGGAATAATGAATACTGAAGCCCTGGGCTTATATCTTGCCATTAACATTGAGTACTGACTGTGATCCTGGGCAAGTCACTCAACCTCTCAGTGCAACTAAGAGTACAAGTTATGGAGTAGGTGCTGAGTGAGGCCTGAACTCTTCTCTCCAAAAAGAGAGAGAGAAGGAAGAGTCTCCATCCTCTAACAGTAAATCACAGCTTTTCCTCTTCATGGTGCTAAGGGCAGATTATAGGCCACAAGAGGTTTTATACCAGCAGATCTAGGGGAAGAAAGTCTGAGGACACTGGCATAGAAACACGTCCTGAATCACATCTATGTAATAGAACAACTGCTGTATTGTAGGCTAGACCTTAATAGAGCATTGTTTTGTTTCTCTTTAACATAATATTGTGTAGTATTGCTATCTACGTTCTTATCTTCCTAAAATGTGATCTCTATGAGGGTATATACTGAGCCTCGCAAAATGCTCAGTATACCAAAAAGGTATTAAATAAATGAATGGTGACCCTGGGACATCAAGTTAAAATTCTATTTAGCACGCTGGCTAATAAGGCAGGTTAAAATGTAATACTATTTGTGAAATCCTATTTTGATACCTTATTGTGCCACGGAGATGACTTTTACCTCTAGAATCTGGCTGAAGGTAGAATGGAAATTTTGGTAGGACCTAGCAATCCTGAAAACCTTTAAACAGAAGGCTATGTCTCATCCTCAAATCAGTTTACTCACATTTGAGGAGGCTCATAAACAGAATCCAGCAGGTATTGGATTTTTGGGAGTCATGGCAATTCAAATCTTTTTTTTTCCCTTTTTTTTTGGAGGGCAATTTGGGTTAAGTGACTTGCCCAAGGTCACACGGCTAGTTTTTGTGTCAAGTGTCCAAGGCTGGATTTGCCCCTGACTCCAGGGCTGGTGTTCTATTCATTGCACCACCCAGCCGCCCTGGCAATTCAAATGTTGAAGGGATTATGATCTATATAGAACAATGGCGTACTCAAAATGACATTGCAGATGCCTAACGTATTGTGCAGAAATATTTCTAACTAAAATGGCTAAATAAAATTTAAAACAAACAAAATACCATATTTAGACATTTCAAGGAATAAACTTCCAAATTTATTTATGGAGAAGTTCATCCTTTGAAGATATCAGGTAGATGAGGAATTAACCTGTATGAATTGAACTAACACTTTAGTTAATAAACTTGTGAGAATGATCTCAGCTTCGGAATCTTACCAAGTTTTCCAAGGTGTCATGAAGTTCCTTGCACAACATCTCAAGTTCCTCGTTAAATTTTGGATGTACCTTCTGAGAGTGAAAGTCAGAAGCAATGCTGTTGCCTTCTAGCTCTACCTTGTCTTCAGTACTATATAAACAGAGAAAGTAACAAGAATAGAAAACATTTTAAGACACTTCTCAGAAGAGTGAATACTAGAAAACCAAAACTACAAATACCATCCCAGAATTAAAGGGACCTTGTAAGCTAGCTAGTCTAAACTATATCTGAAACAATTCTGTTTCCAGTATTAATGATGGGTCATACATAGCATGAGGATTTAGAGCTGGAAGGGACCTAAGAGATGACTCTAACTCTCCCACTCAGATGAAGAAACAGGCCCAGAAAGATTTAGTGCTTGGCCTAATGTCATAAAAGCAGCAGCAGAGGAGCGATCTGGGTTTGACTTCTTTGATTTTTTTCCACGGCAGCTTGTTGCTACCCACTTTTGTTTGAACACCTGGAGTGAAAGAAGAGTCATTTATACAACATTACCTTTCACTGCTGTAATGAAAAATTGCCTCTTTATGTCTTTCAGCTATTATTCCTACTTAACAGGTCTTCTGAGACCAAGCAGAACCCATCTAAACCTTCTGTTCATGTAAATACCCCATAAATTTGTAAACTACTTTATAGTTATTTTAAAATTCTAAATCTTGAACTTTCATTCACATTCCAGTTAAAGATGAACAATGTTTTACAATGATAAAGCACATTGATTCATTTGTTGTACAACGCACCCAACTATAGTTACTTCAGAATAAAACTGAGTTGTTGATCATCTCTATCTTTGTCAAAAATCAAAAGACCAACCATTCTACCTAACCTTTAACTGAAAAAAGTTCAGAATGAGGGAAATGGGATATAAACTACTTGTTTTGAACTTTATATATACTTACAGTACACTGATTTTGATGTTTCCTATTTTATTTGCAACAGAAAACCCCATATTGTTGAGAGTCTCCCATTTTGATACTAAATTGTGCCAATCTGCAGCATTATCCTTAATTTTTCTTGCACTGACAGATAAGACAGTTCTTTTGGGAGTAACCAGGCCAGAGTTCTTCACTATGCAAAGAAAGGGACAGAAAAAAAATCATGTTCCACTTATATTAGAAAATAGGAGAAATCTGTTAGAAAGAAATACTTTTACAACAGTTTTTATTCCATAGAATGTCAGAGCTGGAAGGGGCTTAATAGTCTTAAAAGTACTGAATTTGAAGAGATCTCAGAAACAGAACATGAAATGTTAGAACTAGCAGGATCTGATTGGTAAAGCTGGAAAAGGCTGAGAATTGTCAAAAATCAGTGTTAGACTTGGAAAGGACCAAAAATCACAGTATAAATATAACCACTCATCTTTAAGTTGCACTTTAAAATTCTTTGAGGTTTATAAAACACTGTGAGAGTCCTTACAATCCCTGAAAATGTAATGAAACTATTCTAGACTCATAGAACCTAACATATATAGATTGCTAGTGCTTTAAGGTTTACTTATACTTAGCTTACAACTTAGTAACGCTCTGAGGGGCAATGTTACATGCCTAAGATGACAACACTGGTAACTGGTGGAGCTCCATGCCCAAGAGACAAAGTGGTGCAGTGGTCAGAGAACTCTGATAGTTAAAGCTCTGGGAAGCCCTGTCAATGGTGAAAGTCTTAGTTTAGTGGACAGAGTGCTGGCATATAGTCAGGAAGACTAGAGTTCAAATTCAGATACTTCCTACCTGTCTAACTCTGGGCAAGTCAAGTAACCTCTGCCTGATTTAGTTTTCTAAATGGGGATCAAAGGGGTACCTTTCTCCCGAGATTGTTGTAAGGATCCAGTCAGATATCTGCCAAGTGGTTGGCACAGTGTCTGGCATGTGTGAGGAGCTTAATACTTCCTTTCTTCCTTGATGCTAAAAAAGGTCCCCTAGGTGATCCTCTACAGGTCAATTCAATTCTCTTGACCTCCGTTAATTAACGTGTAACATGACATGCTGCTCTGATGACCAAGCACTGACAAAGAGGAAGAGTGCAGGCTCGGTGCCCTGTTACCAGTGTCCTCGCCCTTTTTGGGGTCAGGGTTCCTAAGTGCTATACACTGAATTTTCTCAAGTCCAGATTGTGGATGACCTCTTCCCTTCAACACATTTGGCCTTATGTGGTAACATCAGAAAAGAGGGGGGCTGGCAGTGGCACCAGATGGCAACATAGTACGGTGCCTGAGGATGAAAACAGCCAAGACAGAGCCCGAGGGGAGGAAGCACTGGGGTTGGAAGATTCCAGGTGTGCTAAGACAGCAGTTTCTTGACACAGCTTCTCTTTTTTTTAAAATTTATTTATTTTCTTGTTTTATCATTCATTTCCGCGAGATTTTGAGTTACAAATTTTCTCCCCATCTTTCCCCTACCCAACACCTCAAAACAGCCATCCCACTGTATAACCCCTCTCCCAATCTGCTCACTCCTATGTCCTCCCTCTCTCCCCTCTGACTTTCCGGTAGGGCAGGATGGATCTCCCTACCACAGTGCCTGTGTATCCTAATTCCCAGTTGGATGTAGTTAATAATAATAATAATAATAATTGTATATATATATACATATATATTTTTAACATTTGATTATAGAACTTTAAATTCTAGATTCTTTCCCTTCCTCCCTCGTCACCCACTGCCACTGGAAGGACAAGTAATTAAATACAGGCTGTACATGTGTAATTACACAGTGGGCATATTGTGAGAGACTGATTATACATCCCTCCTTCCTATCCCGTGGGCCCCCCCCCCCCCACTGTTCTACTCTCTACCCTGACCCTGTCCCTATCCCTTCATAGAAGTGTGTATTTCCATCAACCCTCCTCCCCACCCTGCCCTCCCCTCTGT
>CM053581.1:336935186-337009178 GCA_028627135.1 Pseudochirops cupreus | reverse complement strand
TTATGACCTGGGTAATGAGTACCCCAGCTTCTCACAGAATTGGACATGCAAAAGAAGCCAGTATAATTAAACAGAAATGGTATATTCAAAAGAGAGCTAAAATATAGCCAGGTTGTGAAGATCTGGGAATGTCAAACAGAGGCCTAAGGCTGAGCATGGAGACAAATAAAAGGGAGTAGGCTGCTAAGAGAAGAGGGAAAGGTTGAGGGACTGGAGGTTGTGATGAGGGTGAAGAACAGGTTTAGTGTGGGTGAGACAGTGAAGGCTGTCCCTTCTCCCATTGGCTAGGAGGCGGGCTCTCAGTCTCAGTCTTGGCGGGAAATCTAACCCAATGGTGGATAACAAAGAAGCCCATCACTATCTTTGTTGGCTGGGAGGTGGGCTCTTAGCCTTGGCTCAAAATCTAACCCAATGGTGAATAACAAAGAAGCCCACCACTATCTCCTATTGGCAGGGAGGTGAGACAGGAAGCCAAGGTATCATCTATTGCCTTATTTGGTAAATGCCAAAGTAAGGAAGGGGAAAAGGTCACAAGCAAGAATGGAGGTCAAAAACTCCTGAAAGGAGCCTAATGCTGATGACTGCAAGGTAAGGGAGGAGGGGTCCTAGGTTGTATAAACCCAGGACTCGGGTCTGTCCAGTCTTACGAAAGTCTATGTCTGGTTTCCAGATAGTTTCTCTCCCTTCTCATTCAGAGAGTGTACCCCACTCAACCTCAAGATAAATTGCTAAATTTCAGCCACCAGAATTTATATTCCTTTGGGCAGAGTACCCACTGGTGAGGACATGATACCCCAGGTGGAAAGAGGAAGATGAAGGGAAGGGAAGGGAAAGGGAAGGAATGGATAGGAAACAAAGAAGGAGCGAACTGAGTTGCCCAACTGGAACTGGCCAGTTGGGTCCCCAGTGGGGCACCTCGTACTACTCACAGATTGTTGTTTGTCTTTCGTTTTTGAAGAGGGCCATGATATCAAGAAGATCATGCCTTGACTTACAAGTGAATTGGATTTAAGTGAGGGAGGGCTGTGCAAAGTCACCACTTTTCTCTTCCAGAGCCATCTGGGTTCAGTGGGAAGATATAGGTCAGGATGACTGGAGATGGCCCCTAGATGAGATCAAAGGAATGGGTAAAAGGACTAGTCTCAGCAAGGAGTCCTGTGATACCTTGTCTTCTAGAGGAAAGGAGGAGCTGAATGGGTAATGATTTTGAGAAATGTTGAGCAGTAAGGAAGGGGACATGATATCTCCTCTTGTTTTAGTGAAGTAAGAGTTCAAGTTTTAAGTGAGGAGTAGAGTTGTGATTTGTGACTTGAAGAAAGGTAAAACAATTTGGAACATTTGCTTTGGGGATAATAAAGAGAATTGCTAAGAATATCATAGAAGGATTGTTAATAAGTAGTGAAGGCCCTGCTAAAGTTAAAAACCATACATCTGTAGTAGCTAAAATCAGCTCAGTTTTAAATTTTCTCCAGCCGCACAGCAGTCTGGGAACAAACTCAGAGAAATCTGCCCCACTGAGCTGAGTGAGTTGGGAAATATTAGAGTCAGTCAGTCAGTTGTTGGACAGATACTCTGCTGGATTCTAGTGATACAGAGAAAGGCTAAAGACAATCCCTTTTCTCAAGGACCTCACGATCTAAGGGGAGGCACAGACAGTTAAACACAGATTATCCAGTGTTGAGGAATAGTAGACATCGCAGGAGTGAGGGATTTTAGTGTGGTGATTAGATAATCAAAAGTAACAGTCAACAAACATTTATTAAGCACCTACTTTGTGCCAGGCTTTGTGCCAAGCACTGGCAATATAAAGACAAAAGTTAAGCAGTCTCTCTCTTCCAGGACCCTACAGTGGATAAGGATAAAAATCATGTACACTTATAAGTATAATCAGAATATGTACAGAGTAAATGCATGGTACTTTTGAGGGCTGAGGGGCTGAAAAGGATAGTGAGAGCTATGGGGTAGGTGGGAAATCAGAAAAGATCTCATACAGAAGGTAGCATTTGTTGCTGAGCTTTGAATAGAACCAAGCATTCTAAAAGGCACGGATTACTGCCTGAGCAAAGGCACAGAAAAGAGACCTATATTGTTGTGTGTGAGGAACAGCAAGGACAGTTGGCAGGCATGGAAAGGAGTAGTGTATAATTAGCCTAGAAGGGTAGATTGGAGCCAGGTTGTGAAGATCTGGGAATGTCAAACAGAGGCCTAAGGCTGAGCATGGAGACAAATAAAAGGGGGTAGGCTGCTAAGAGAAGAGGGAAAGGTTGAGGGACTGGAAGTTGTGATGAGGGTGAAGAACAGGTTTAGTGTGGGTGAGACAGTGAAAGAGACATGTGGAAGGATAAGAAGTTGGAGTTGAGAGTGTTATTTTTTTTAATAAAAAAAACTTTTTTTATTTTGTATTTTATTTTTCCCTAGTAACATGTAAAAACAATTTTTAACACTTATTTTTAAAAAAACTTTGAATTCCAAATTTTCTCCCACCCCTCCGCAATTTGATATAGATTATACATGTGTAGTCATGCATTTCTATAATTGTCATGTTGTGAAAGAAACATAGACAAAAACAAACAAAAAAAACTCAAGAAAAATAAAGTTTAAAAAAAAGCATGTTTCAGTCTGTATTCAGATACCATCCATTCTCTCTGGGGACAGATGGCATTTTTCATCTTAAGTCTTTCAGAGTGTCTTGGATCATTGTATTTCTGAGAATAGCTGAGTCATTCAGAGATAATCATCTTACAATATTGCTGTTACTTTCTATACAGTACATTTCACTTTGCGTCAACCCATACAAGTCTTTACAGGTTTTTCTGAGAGTATCCTGTTTATCATTTCTTATAGTACAGTAGTATTCCATCATAATCACATACTGCAATTTGTTCAGCCGTTCCCCAGTTGATGGGCATCCCCTCAATTTCTAATTCTTTGCCCTTAGAAAAGAGGTGTTATAAATATGTTTGTACATATAGGTCCTTTTCCTTTTTGTTTTTTATCTCTTTTTGGGATACAGACCTAGTAGTGGTATTGCTGGATCAAAGGGTATGCATAGTTTTATAGCCCTTTGGACATAGAGTTCCAAATTACTCTACAGAATGGTTGAGTCAGTTCACAACCCTACCAACAGTACATTAATGTTTCATTTTTCAACATCCTCTCCAACATTTGTCATTTACCTTTTCTGTCCTATTAGCCAATCTAATATGTATGAGGTAGCACCTCAGAATTGTTTTAATTTGCGTTTTTCCGACCAGTAGTGATTGAGTATTTATTCATATGGCTATAGAGAACTTTGATTACTTTATCTGAAAACTGATCCTATCTTTTGAACATTTATCAATATTTTGATAAATTTAACTCAGTTCTCTATATGTTTGGGAAATGAGGCCTTTATCAGAGAAACTGGCTTCAAAATTTTTTTCACAGTCACTATTGCCAACTGTATTTCCCTCCATCCTAAATGTCCCAGTTTATTCTATTCTCTTTCTCCTTTCACCCTGTCCCTCCTCAAAAGTGTCTTTATTCTGAGTACTTCTCCATCTGCCCTCCTTTGTATCGTCCCACCCCCCCACCCCTCTTCTCTTATCCCTTAGCCGTCCTACTTTTCCTTTAGGGTAAGACAAATTTCTACACCCAATTGTGTGTGTATGTGTATATTCCCTCTTTGAGCCAACTCTGGAAGAATGTTATTTTGAAGTTCAGGAGTTGATGCTGTTCTGAGATGGTAAAATCTAAGGTATAGCTGTGATGGTGTGTGTTTGAAATGGGGTGCAGGAGGTTGGAGTTAAGGTTGAACAATTGTATAATCATGGTGTTAAAGGGAGGCATTGACATGGAATATTGAACAATAATACTTTACAAACCTTACAGTTAGCTGTCATCATTGTCCTCATCATCTTCATGAGGAGGATGATGAGGTCCAGGAGGAGGATGATTATGATTATGATTATGATGGAAAGGCATTAAAAGTGCTAATGTCATTGAAAAAGTTGAGAGAGAGACCTGGTGGTTGGTCTACTGATTGCAACAACAGTGATAAAGAGCAGTGTGAATGGATTTCATAGACATCAAAACAGAAGAAGCTGTTGCAGAATGGAGGTAAAAGAATGTTGTAGAAGTTACATTGGGGAGCTGTGTGTTTGGAAGGATCATAGTATCATTGATCTAGGGGTTAGGGATGTTAAAGGTCTAGTTTAAACCCTTCACTTTACAATCCCCTTCCCAATCTTGACCCTATAGTTTTATTTTTTTTTTTGTTTTTGTGGAAAGAACATTCCTTTTATTTATTTTATTTTTACATGTAATTTTTATTTTATCTTTTCTCAATTAAACAAACATTTTTAACATTTATTTTTTTAAAAATTTGAGTTTCAGATTCTCTTCCTCACTTCCTTTCCATCTTTCCTTGAGAAGGCAGGCAATTTTGGTGTGGATTATGCATGTGTGGTCATATAAAATATTTCCACATTAGCCATGTTGCAAAAGAATACATAGACCAAGAAAAAGAATAATAAACAAGAAAAATGTATGCTTTAGTATGCATTCAAACTCAAGCCTTGCTCTGGAGATGAATAGCATTTTTCATCTTAAGTCCTTCATTATTGTTTTGAATCATTATATTGCTGTCATTCATGTTGATCAATGTACATTATTGCCATTACTGTGTAAAGTGTTCTCCTGGAAGAACTCTCTCTTTAGAATCGTTAAGACCTGGATTCAGATTCCCCACTCTGGTATTTATGATATCTTTATTTTTCTTCACTTCTTTGCAATATTTGGCACTGTCGACCACCCTCCCCTGAAAACTTTCTTTTCTGCTTTTTCATGGCCCCTCTCTCTTGGTTTTGTCTATCTCTTCCTTCTCACTCTCTTTAACTGGGTCGTGTATATTTGACCCCCTAAATGTGAGTTTGTGTCAAGGCTCTGTCCTGGGTCCTTCTATCTTTTCTTTCTATACACACTTTCCTGGTAGATGTATCAGCTCCCATGGGTTTAATTATCGTCTTCGTGCAATAACTCCCAGATGCGCATATATATAGGTCTGGTCTCTCTCCTGAGTTCCAATCCCACATCACAACTACCTATTGGACATTTTGAATTGGGTATCCTGGAGATGTCTAAAACTCAGGTAAAAGAGAACTCATCATTCCTCACAAACTCACCCCTCTTCCACACTTCCCTATTTCTGTTTAGGGTACCCTAGTCATTCATGTTAGCAATGTCAAAGTCATCCTTGGCTTTTCACTCGCGTCACTCCGTGTATCCAAAGAATTGTCAAGTGTTTTTAGATTCTACCTCCATAACATCTTTCAAATCTATCTCCCCTCCACTTGTACAGTCACCACCCTACTTCAGATGCTCAATACCCTTCGCATATTCCAATATTGAATAATGGGTCTCCTAAATTTGCTTCTCTGGATCAAAAATTTTCTCTCTTCCAATCCATCCAACGCAGAGCTTCAAAAGTATATTCCTAAAATACAGATCCAGCCACGTCACAATCAAGTTCTACCAATTCCAGTGCCTTCCTCTTACTTCTGTTTGCATTTAAAACCCTTCATAACCTGGCTTTAATCTGGCTTTAACCTGGCTTTTCAGGATAACACATTACTTCCCTTCACACACTTAGTGGTCCAGGCAAACTGACCTCCTTGCTGTTTGTCACATGATTTATCTCTGTTCTTTGTGCCTATGCATAGATGCAGTCCCTCCTCATCGCTGCCTTTTATGATCCCTAGTTGTTTTCAGGCTTGTCTCAAACACCACCTCCTGCACTAAAGCCTTGTTTGATTCCCCCTAGTTCTTAACACCTATTTCCTTAAAATTGCCTTGTGTTTATTTTGTATAAAGTTTGTGTGTACTTAGATATGCATATTTTTTCCATTGAACTCCTTGAGGGCAAAACCTTTTTCATTTTTGTCTTTGTATTATCCTTAGCACCTAACATGTACACAATAAGCGCTTATTAATTAATTAATGAGGAAACTGAGGTCCAGAGGTCACAAAGATAGTGAGTGATAGCCATTCAACAAAGAGTCATAGAACAGAGGTCCTCCAAATCCAAAGCCTAGGCTTTTGAAACCATTGTATTAGACTTTAGGAGTGACCAAAAGTCAGGCCTGAACTAAGCCTGATTCATGTTGGTCTCCTGGTACAGAATGAAATACTTGTAGAAGATCTGATAGTTGTCTTCAAGTCCAAATTCAAAGGATTTTCTTCAAGTCCAAATTCAGTTGCTAAGAGAGTTTAGCAAAGTTGAAGATTCAACCCAGGATATCATTGTCTAAGATAGTTTCTTGGGTTAATGGGCCTCATCCTTAGTGAGCTTCACCTGGCCTGGCAGTTTTTGACATAGCAAAAAGGCATTCTCAGAGAACCCCAACTTCTCCCTCTACAATCAGTTTATTTCCTGAACTAACTGTCCTAGGTTTCACAAGGCATGTATCACATGATTTCTGTGGAAACTAAAGTTCAGGCATCCCTTACGGTCAGAACTAGGTCAGAAAAGGAAACAACATATATATCTAGATCATCCCAATTAAATTACTAAAAATTTATTTTACCAAGTTAGAAAAAAATAATAACAGAATTTACTCAGAAGAGCAAAGGGTCACGAATTTCAAAGAAACTAATAAAAAAAGGTAAAGGAAGGAGGTTTGGCAGTACCAGCCCTCAAGCTATATTATAAGGCAGTAAATATCAAAACTATCTGATTCTGACTAAGACATAGAGGAGTAGTTTAAAAAAAAAAAGAAAAGAAAAGGCGCTTTAAATCTTTATTAGTTAAAGAAATGCAAATTAAAACAATTCTGAGGTATCACCACACACCCATCAGAAATGACAAATGCTGGAGAAGATGAAACAAAAATGGATGCACTAGTGATTTTAGTCCAACCATTCTGCAGAACAATTTGGGACTGTGTCCAGAGGGCTATAAAATTATGCATACCCTTTGATCCTGCAATACTACTGCTAGATGTTTATCTCAGAGAGGTCAAAGAAAAAGGAAAAGGATGTTTATGTACAAAAATATTTATAGTAGTTTTTTGTGTGTTTATGTGGTAGTAAAGAATTGGGAATTGAGGGGATGCTCATCAATTGGGAAATGGCTGAACAAGTTGTGGCATATGATTGTGACAGAGTATTGTGGTACTATACAAAATAACAAGGAAGGTGATTTCAGAAAAAATATGGCAAGAGCTATATGAACCGATGCAAAGTGAAGTGAGAAGAACTGGGAGATCATTGTGTACACAACAGCAATGTTGAAATCATCTAATGCTGATGATCGGCTGTGAAAGACTTGGCTACTCTGAGCAATGTAATGATCCAAGACAGTTCCAAAGGATGTGAAGAAATGCTGTCTACCTTCAGAGAGAGAGAACTGATGAACTTTTGAGTGCAAATTGAAGTATAATTTTTTCACTTTATTTTTCTTGTTTTAAAAAAATAGAGCTAATACAGAAAATAGGGAAATATGTTATGTGTAATTTTTTTAAAAAGGCAAAAAAAGTATGTCTCTGTGGGTGGATCAGGCTAAAGCTTCAACTGAACTTACATATCTCACTTTTTTTCTGATCATTTTCCTTCATACACTTCATACGTTATTTATGTTCTTATATGTACAATGTGCACATAAATTCTCTTGACTAGAATCTTGCCCTTAATCTTTTTGTGTACAACAATGCTCACAGCATGCTAAGTTGTATGTATGCCCTTGATAATCTGCAGTGTCACTTTTTTTGTAAATTTGCATATTTATAGTCAAAGGGACAACTCCATAATTGTAAAAGTCCCAAGAAAACACTATAGCATGTTCCTGTCATCTTCACTTTTGTGTTAGTTAATTTGGCGTGGCGTTTTCCAAAGAGTAATACCTGTGCTAGTAAGTCTCCTTTCTTGATTAAGATGACCTCAATGGTGCTGACCACTTTGAAAATCAGTAAAATTTAGAGGATGTGAACTGATGGGCTCTGTTTTTTCATTATTTTTAGGAGTAGAATGAGGTTATGTTGAACCAAAGTTGTATGTGGTGAAGTAATTTGTGACCAAGGGAGGCTATTATATTCATCTGAATATAGAAGGTGCTGCCCTTTTCCCCTCAAATCTGACTTTTATCAAACTGGGTATGTCCTGTGCCGTTCATTCATTCTTTTATTTGCTATGTACCTAAATATTTTCCTTTGAAAAAGACCTCATTTTAGGATTGTGGCCTATATTTGGAGCAATATTTGACATATGAATGGATGGACATTATTACTTTTTTATGGCATGACCAGTGGTTAAAATACTATTGAAACAAAACTGAGTAGCAATTAGACCCTCGTTTCAGAGTTTCAAAAGAATTGTGACAGTTTTTCCCTTGAGTGTTTGGTGAAAATTGTTTTCTCTAGACTTGCTTTCTCTGCTGATAATTTTTAAGTTGCTAAATCTAATTTTTTTCTTAGTCTTCATACTTAATGACCTTTTTACTGCTTTTGACAATGCTAATCATGTCTTTCTTTTGGATATGCTCTATTTTTTTGACCTTTATGACATTGTTCCTCTCTTGGTTCCCCTTCTAACCTGACCACTCCTCAGTCTTCTTTGTTGGATCACCATCTGTGATGACCCTTACTATGGGTTTCCCCCTGAGGTTCCATCCTGGACCTTCTCTTCTCTTTTTGGACCCTTATACAGATGACTTCCAAATCAAAGTATTTGACTTTAATCTCTCTGCAGAACTCCAGTTCAAAGTACTATAGAAATGAACTCTAGTTGGTAATAACTACCTATTGGACATTTCCCCCAGATGTATAGTTGTCATCTAAAAAACTGTATATAATAAACAGGACATGTTTTCTTCCAATTACTACCCTAATGTAGTCTTTCCTGTTTCTCTTGGAGGTACTGTCATTCTTACATTTGCCCAAGTTTACAATCAGGTTTTTTATCCTTGAGGCTTACTGCTTTCTCTTCCTGCTTCCTCAGAATTTCTTGCATTTTTTTTTGTTGCTTTTTGGAGGGGCAGTTGGGGTTAAGTGACTTTCCCAAGGTCACATGGCTAGTAAGTGTTAAGTGTCTGAGGTCAGATTTGAACTCAGGTCCTCCTGACTCCAGGGCCGGTGCTCTATTCACTGTGCTACCTAGCTGCCCCTTCTTGCATTTCTTTATATACTTATTAGTCAATGTCTTGAGGAATTATGGTGCATTGAATGTTTTAGTTTGTTGCACTATAGGAAAGTCAAGCGACTATATCTTTTCCTTGCAATTAAGAGCAAAATTATTTTTGTTAAGTTTTTTTGTGAGTTCAAGATCCGATGTCTTGCTGTTAGCGTGTGCATAATAGCTAGTTTTTGTTTATTTTGTAAGTACTATATTTACATTCTACATATGCGGGTAAGTCAAGTTTATATTAAACAAAATTATACATTTTCTTTTATCTGCAGTAACATAACATCCAACATTTTTTCAGCACGCTCTTTGAGAATCTTTTATTGTTGATTTATTTTCTCTTCCTCTCCCACCTTCCTCCCTCCAAGTACAATCTAATCTCCTAAAAGTCAGGTTTTTTTAAATCTTTGTTTATTGTTGTTGTTTGTCCTTGTTCTTGAAGAGGAGTATGATTTCAGGAAGGTGATGTCATGAGTTGCAGGTGAATAGGATTTAAGGCAGGCAAGCCTATTTGAAGTCACCAGCCTCACTCTGCTCCAGAGACATCTGAGTCTAGTTATAAAATATAGATCAGGATGACTGGAGATGGCCCTTGACATTTTTAAGTTAAGATCTTTCCCAGGTCTCAGTTTGTCTGAAGTAACACTCATTCAGTGATTAAGGCTAGGTAAAAATGAGGCAGAGAATGGTCTCTTTTTACTTAGTCAAAAAATAAAATAAAATCAGTCTGGGAGGGGAAGACGCTCAGGGTTCTCGCCAAGAGAAAAACTGTTGCTATTTATACTAACTCTGAGCCTTAGCCCAAACAAGCACCAACGAGGCTTGGACTGGAACCTATTGTTGGCCAATCAATCAGACCCAGAGTGATTTGGGTATAAGGCTTGGTCCTTAAAAAAATCTAGCTCCCAAACTCGAAGATATCTGGGGAGGTTTCAGTGATCAAAATTTCTATTCCTTTGGACAGAACACTTGCAGGTAAGGGTATGATTCCCTATGTGTGGACAGAGGGAGAGGAGGGAGGGAGAGAAAGAGGAAAGGAGGTAAAGAGGGAAGGAAGGAGGGAAGAAGCAAGAAACTTCATTGCTTGACTGAAACTGGCCGTTTGGGTCCCTAGAAGTGTGGCTGCTGCTGCTACTCAGAGACTGTTACTTGTCCTTTGTTTTTGAAGAGGACCATGACATCAGGAAAGTGATGTCATGAATTGCAGGTGAATTGGATTTAAATGAGGCAGGGTTTGGCAAAGTCACTAGCCTTACTCTCTCCTCCTGAGCCATTAATTTTTGGATCCTTAGGCCTAGTATGCACATATTGGGTTACCTAAGAAATAATTTGTGGAATTGAATTTTACTTGGTTAAAATATTTATTTTTTCCAATCAGAGCAGGATGTAAATGATTTGATTATTGGTTGGTTGGTGTTTGTTGTCCATGTTTATAGTTCATTAAAAATAATTTTATTATACTTAAATACTTACAGGGAAATGTGATCTCATTAACTCAGGAGATCCCTCCAGTGTGCATATTGCAGCTTAGACTTTTCTGCCCATTTTGTACAACTCCTATTACTATCTTCCCCCAAATTTACTAGATGGTGAGAACTGAATACTACTATAAAGAATGAAGTAACATGATATTTTGACAGAAAAAGACTTGTTACTGATGTTGTAATTGCCCCTGAGTAAGTTGTATATAATCAGATAATGAGTTAAGATTCAAATTAATTGAAAAAAGAAAAAATGATATACAAAAAAAAGATATTCTATATAATTGAAGCAGCTTAATTTTTGACTATAGAAAATAATTGAAAATAAAAAATGGGGAAGTACAACAGAAATGACATTGACACAAACTATAATCTATCTAGGAGTTTGGCCAGCATAAAAAAACCTGAAAAGTACTTTAGTCAACAAGCATCAGAGTTAAGTGGCTGTCAAAAGCAATACTGGGTTAGATTGTAAATTCATTTATAAATCTTATTAAGAAGAATAATGGACAGTTTTTAGCATATTATATTACAAAACAAAAGCTTTGCAAGGTTTCTTTAAATTGATTTTACCTTCCATTGCTTTCTGTTTTGTAAGATAATATTACAAGTCCCTAACACTTGGGACTAAACAGAACAGTTGCTCATATGTGTTCTTCAAATTTCATTACTGGGAGCTGCCTGCACTGATCAAATCCCAGGTCCAGACATCCCCCACCCTCCCAATTATAATAGCTTATATTTTCATAGCCCTTTAAGATTTGCAGAATACCTTTTTCATGTTAAATTAATCCCAGAGATCAGAATTAGGACTGATAGGTAGAAGTTGCAGAAGGAAAGATTTCAGCTTAATATAAGGACAAACTTACCAATGGCTTAGAACTGTCAAAAAGAGAAATGGACTGCTTTGCAAGGTAATGGGTTCCCTTCCTCTGATGGTTTTCAAGTAAAGGCGGGATTGCCAATTTTGGGGGGTTTTGTACAATATCAACTTCATCATAAAATGAGGAGGTTGGACTCAGTGAACTCTAAGGTGTCCCGCAGTTCCAAATCTATAATCATAAGGTCCTTTGAATGGCCTCTAACTGTACCTTTGTAATAATGTAAAGTATAAGTTATTTTTATATGAATATTATTTAAATTGTGCAGTTTGTTTTTTTTACCAGACATTTTCTACTCACCTAAGTGTATTAGACTTGGAAACAGAATGATTGGTTTTGAGTTCATTTTTTTGCTGCATTAGTTATTTGGCATTGAGCCAACTGTCACTTTTGTCATCTATAACAACATTTGTACCACTATTTATTTCAGGATTGGTGAGGGGTTGAAATGAAACAATGTTTTATAACTGTAAAATGCTTTCATAAATGTGAGTTTTAATTATGATTTTCATTATAATTTTTGATGTTCCATTGGGAAAAATTTCTAGCGTTTTTTTTCTGTTTATTTTTCCAGGGTTCCTTGGACATCAGAATAAACTAAAGTCTAAAATGTCTAAAGATCATTGTCATTAATCTTTACCATGGCCTCTGGGACTGAATCAGTTATGTTTAAAGAGTTTTGCCCCTTATACTATCTCCTCAATGCCATTCCAGCTAAGATCCAAAAGGGCTTTCGCTCTATTGTGGTTTACCTCACAGCACTTGACACCAATGAAGACTATATTGCAGTGGGCAGTAGCATTGGGATGCTCTATCTTTACTGCAGACAGTTGAATCAGATGAAAAAATACAATTTTGAGGTAAGTTTGTTCTTCAGCACAGGGCTGCATTAAATAAAATCATGTGGCTGAGTGGGAAAAGACCTGATCTTGAATATCAGTCAGTCTATCTGAATATCTTAAAGTTAGATCCTGCTTTGTAGAAAATGGCTATATGCATATGTTGTAAAAATGTAAAAACTGGAATCAGTTTGGTGGTTTATTTGGTTATCATCTTATATCTAAGTCTTTTTAATAGTCTTTCAAAAGATTTCTGAGTTATTAAGTATTTGGTAATGTTGGCAGTTCAGAGTGAAGATTAATCTTTGGCCTACCAAAATGGGCCATTTATGTCTATGCTACAGAAACCGCTGCTACATTGATTCAGTTTTGTCAGCTTGTAAGAGAAAAACTGCCCGCCTACCAAACAAGCCAGAAAAGCTAGCCATTTACTACGTTTCATTGCTTTCCTAGAGGTCAGAAATCAAAATCTGAATAACTTCTGGCCTTATTTTTCAAAGGAGAGATGTTCATTCATATCAGTGCTAAGAGGCTTCCTTTTCTGAATTTTATCTTAGATTTGAAAATCATATATTGCTTGATTGACATATTTTAATGGAAACAAGTTTTACGAAATGGAAATGACTAATAGATTGGGTAATGCTTATGACTTGTTTATGTAAGTTTTATTCATGTTTTTGTATGTTTTAATTTACATTGTAGAGCTATAGAAATATCAAAATTGAAGGAAACATAGACTGTCAGAGGTAGTCAGGCTCTCAGAATCATAGAATACAAGGTGTTAGAATTTTAAAATGTCTTAGAAATTTAGTCCAGGATCTTTTTCATTTTTTTAAAGGGGTGGGAGGTGGGAAGAAGAGAAAATAGATTTTTGTTAGTTGAATAAATGAAACGAAGTGAGTAATTGGAAGAAATTTAGCCCAAGTACTTAATTTTATATTTGAGAAAACTGAGGCCCTTAAAGGGAAAGTGAGTTGTCAAAGGTCACATTCAAATCAGAGGATATTTTTTGTTAACAAACTGTTTAAATTATAAATATTAAATTATAAATTATAAATAAATCCCTTTTTTGGGAAAATCTATGTTTATTGAATGACCTCAACCTTAATATGTTGCATAAAAATGGAATTTTACTATTAAGCAAACTTAACACATTTAGAAACTTAATTTGCAATATTTATGCTCTTAATGGGCCTAATTTTTTTCTTCTTCCCCCCCCCCAGAAGAAAACCTAAACATTTTTTTCCAAATTTTAAAAGAAGTTATTTGTGAAAGTGGTTTTCTGATTACTTTTTTGAAGCAAGATTATGAATAGGAATGCATTTCTAGAAACTGTAAAAAAAAAAAATAAGGTCTGAAAAGACTCCTAAATTGGAAGTCAGGAGATCTGAGTTTTAATGCCAATTTTGTTATTAGCTTATTCTCTGCCCTTGGTAAAATCATTTACTCTTTTTGTATTCCTGTTTTCTCACTTGTGAAATGAGAATAGATCTCTCTGGGATGCCTTCCAGATCTGAAAGTCTTGTCTGCCATTTATGAGGATAAATAATTTTTTAAAAAATTCATTTTGTCTTTCAGTAGAGAATGAAAGGAAATTTTTTTTAATTAAAAATTTTTAAATTAACATGAATCTATTTTCTCTCCCTGCCCCCTTTTCCATTACTTTGGGGGTAGGGGTAAATAACATAGAAAAATCATAGAAATTTGTGTTCTGTAGACAGAAAAAGGTAAAATTTTGAATTTTCAGTGAGAAATAGTTGAGACTAATAATAACAGCTCGCCTTTACACAATGCTTTATGGTTTACAAAATGCTTTAAAAAGTACAGTTCAGGTTAAGTGACTTGCTTGCTTAGAGTCATATAGTAATTGATAGAGGCTGAATTTGAATTCAAGTTTCTTAACTCCTAAATTCATTTCATTTCGACAAACATTTGGTTTCTCGTTTTTTTTCTTGGTCATGATGTCTGTCTACCACATTTCCATCAGTTTGCTCCCCATACAGAAATATAATAATCATTCAAGTATTTTTGAGTAGTTACTATATGACCTAAGTGCTAAGTATATGTGTATGTTAAAAAAAGATATTGTCTTGCTCACTAGGAATTGAACAAAGATTTACTATGTTTCTGTCGCATGCAAAATATCACACTGGACAAAAGAGGAAACAAAGTAAATAGAACTCTTGTTCTCAGTCTGCTTACTGATAATAAAAATGGAATACATATGCCATATATATTATAGATGTGTATGTATTTATATGCATATATACACATGCATATTGTACACACACACATGTAAACTATGACAGAGATGGGAAACATGGCTTGGTTTTTTATCTGCAAAGTGAAGGGGCTGTGCTAGACAGTCTTTAAGGTCCCTTCTGGCTTGAGGGTCATCTAGGTGATCAAGTGGTTAGAATGTTCGACTCCGCGTCAAGAAGACTGGACACTTACTCGCTGTTTGATTCTGGGCAAATTACTTAACCACCACCAACCTCAGTTTCCTTAATTGTAAATGGGGATAATAATAGCACCCACTGCATAGGGCTGTTGTGAGGAAAAAATGAGATTCTAATGCTTTGTAAACCTTAAAGCACTATATAAATATTATCAATTATTATTAAATCTTTTATTAATTAAACTAATATGAACTGCATCAAAGTGAAGCCCGCTGCTACGTTGGTAACCTTTGCTCACTTTTGAACGCTTTAAAAAAATGTTTTAAAACACTTAGCTTGAAAGTTTGAAATACTTAAGATGAGTGCAGTTTCCCTAGTTTGACAGGTTTGTTTACTTCATTAGGGGAAGACAGAATCTATAACAGTTGTTAAACTCTTAAGCTGCTTTGATGATCTTGTGGCAGCTGGCACAGCCTCAGGGAGGGTTGCGGTCTTTCAGCTTGTGTCTTCATTGCCTGGTAGAAATAAACAGGTAAGTGCTAAAACTTTTAGAATATTTTACACATTTTGGCAAATTCCCGATGGATTTTAAATTAATGAATTTATTTTTAATGTTTTATCATCTGGGAAATAAGTATTCGGAACAATTTAATAATTAGTAACTTTAAAGTGCTTATGCAAAACACCTTGAAGTTTTCTCGTACACATTTTATTCTGAACTGAAATATTTGATCAGAATTCTACCTGTGTACATTGACATTCTGATTCTAATGTTTTTAAGCACAAATTCCATTAATAGTCTCATTTTCGAGATGTGGAGACTGGTTCTCCCCCACTTGTTTGGGAACTGGATGTGGGATGCTGATAAGAACTATGAATAAGTAGATGAAGGTTGTTGATTTATGTGCCAGAAACAAGGGGTGGGAGAGGAATAAGCTTTCACCTTTACTTCTTCCCTCCCTGTCCATATGTGAATGATGTCTCAAGCTTTGTAACCTAAGTCATCTTCCTGTTTTTCACTGTACTTTCCTGACATTTATCCATAGCTTCGGAGATTCGATGTAGCTGGTATTCACAAAAACAGCATCACTGCTTTGGCTTGGAGTCCCAATGGCATGAAGTTATTCTCTGGAGATGACAGAGGGAAAATTGTCTTTTCTTCTTTGGATCTCGACCAGGTACATATTTTTATTTTTATTTTATTTTTTTAAATGCTGAAGACATCAGTAGTTTATTGTATGTTTAGTCAAAACACATATTTTTAAAGATTATAAATGGTGGTTATGTTTTCACAAAACCTTAAACCCCAAAATCAAAATAATTTTTAGCCAGTCAGCTAAGTATTCTTAAGTGACCCCCTTCTAATCTCAAATTTTTTTCTATAACAATTTATTGCAAAATCTCTTCAGATGTTTTATATCTTCTGTCAGTGAGAGGGTGGCCTGCATCTCTGGTCTGCATCACTATATTGGGAAGGTTCCTTGAAGTGAGAGGAGACACTCCCTAAGACATAATTGTAGGCAGATGTCAAAGGTTTCAGGGGAAAGTTGAACTGACCACTTGACAACCCTTGTTAGTGGCCTCCTCCCCACCCCGGGGTGGAAGGTGGAGGAGCAGGAGCGGGGTGCTGGGGCTAGCAAGGGAGGGTGCTGAAAGAACTGTTCTTAGTCCCACCTTCACAGCCACAAGAGCAGCTGGGCATTTCTTTATAGCACTCTACACTTTACACAGTGCTTTCTTTTGGCTGTGTTAACCCTGTGAAGCAGTTATTGTTTCAGTTTTATAGATGAGGAAATCGAGGCTCAGAGATGAAATGACTTATCCAAGAACCCACAGCTAGAGTAGGTGGTGGAAGAATGAGTTAAGATCTTTTTACTGCAAGCCTTTTGTAATGCCGTGCTGTCCCTTGTAATACTCTTCCATTACACAGCTAAGGACATAGTGCCTAAACATAGTAGCTGCTAACTGATTGTGAAGATCAAATAAGACAATAATAGTGAAAGTGCTTTGCAGATTTAAAGTGCTACATAAATGTCCATTATTGCAATTTTAGTTAAAACTCTTTTTGAGGTGTAGTGCTAATATCTCACTGTTCCAGTTCATTTATAGTGGTCACTTTGAGGTGACTGGAGGTTCTGAACTTCGTGTTATAGAAGAAGTACAGGGTGGGGGAAGCATTCCATGGAACAAATGTCAAGCTAGAGTCTCATTGTAACTTTTTAGAAAGAACACTGGACACCTGAGCTCTAATACTTAGTAGCTGAGTGACCCTAGGAAAATTATTTCCACCTTTCATCCTTAATTTTTTCAGCTATAAATGGGCTAATTCTTGCCTGGCAGTTTCCCTATGAATTTGAGAGAAAGTACTGTGAGGTAAAAATTAAATTTATCCATGGTCTCACCAGCAAGGAACTTTCAAAAGAATTATTTCGAATGGGATGCCATTGAGTTTAAAGTATTGAAGCAGGAAGTTCAAGGTGTAAATGGACTCAAATTCTAAATTTCTGAATTAACAGACATGTTTTGTTTTCTAGAAGGATAATTATCAAAGTTAGAATGTTTTAGTTCAAAATTGATGGTGTATTGATTACTTTCTTTCCTAAGGGAGTCTGCAACTCCAGTTTGGTATTAGAAGAACCATCTTCAATTGTGCAGCTAGATTATAGCCAGAAAGTTCTTCTGGTCTCTACCTTACAGAGAAGTCTGCTTTTTTACACTGAAGAGAAATCGGTCAAGCAAGTTGGAACCCAGCCAAGAAAAAAGTAAGACATACATGCCTTAGTTCGAGCACCCCAGTTGGGTCAGAACTTTGTCTTTTACTTTGATCTTTTGAAGTAAGTCCTATGTTCAGATACTTCAGTATATCTTTGATTTCATCAGTGGAATAATCCATTGTCTGCCCCTACATACGAGCTATTTCCTCCTCATCCTATGTGATTCTTATCCATTGGCTCTTGAAACCCTTCTGGAATATCTTCTGAGTGTCTGTCCTGAAAGCCTTCCCCTAGAACTTTTAGCATTTCATGAGGCCCTTTGTAATTGTTGAACTATTCAGCTTATCCACTGACTTCCATATTTCATTAGCCTGTCTACCTCCTTTTCCAATCATGTAATTTCCTGGATTATGTCTTTTTAAAAATTTCTTGTGTATATTTGTCTGATGCTGTGGAATCTACAAGTACTACTGGGGAGATGGGGCTTCTTTCCTTCTAAGAGATGGTCATAGACCAGTGTTGGCCTAGGAGAGGCCTGCACTCTCACCTGTGCAGTTTAGAGCTGCACCCACTATTCCATATTTTAAGTCATATAGTTTAAATTACTAGTTAATAATAGCTCATATTTACATAATACTTTAAAGTTTTCAAAGTGCTTTCCTCATAAAGCCCCTGTGCTGTAGGTATTGCAGTTATGGTCATCCCCATTTAACAGATGATAAAACTGATATCTGGAGAAATAAAATGAGTTGCCTGTCCTTTCATGCTATTGATGAGCATGATCAGCTTTCAGCCTCAGATTTCCTGATTCTCATTCATGGAATCCTTGTACTCTGCCATGCCTCCTATTCAGTGTAGGAATCCCTTCTGTGATATTCGCAGGCACATACAATTTGAGGATTGGAGAGGACTCAGGGGTCATTTAGTCCAACTCGTATCTGAATAAGAACCCCTTCTACACCATCCATAAAAGATTAGTTATAAAGCTGTTTTTATCATCTGAAGTATTTGTTTCTTTAAGCTCAATGATCAGACATGATGTTGAATTGGAGTTTTGCCATTTAAAGAACTTCAGTGTCAATTCACTAAAAGTTTGTTCTGATGGTTTTCATTTTAGAGCAGTTTTATGTAAAACTCCTTGTAATGAGATTTAATTAACAAAGAGCCTCACAAATCATTGAGACTGCTGAGATAAAAAAGGAGAGCCTAAGTGATTTCATTTTTTGAATATATGGCTTGAACCCCAAGGACAGTGCGACATTGAGGGTCAACATTTTATTGTGTAAAGTGAATGTGAGTAGTGGACAAATGAACAAGATTTGTAAAGCTCAAGGAACTGAATGTAGGCATATTAATACAGCTGTGAATTGATTAGGGCCTGGTATAAAACTAGGACTGAGAGGAGAAAAACTACAGTACAAGGATAATACAGTGAGCTAAGAGTCCAAGACCTGAATTCTGTTCCCTGCCTTGTCACTGACACTGTGGAAGAGTGACTTCCTTGCCAACAAACCTTCCCTTCCCTGAGGAGGTTTCCTCATTTGTGAACTATGAATATTTTAATAGAAAGAGCACTGTGTTTAGATTCAGAAGACCTGGGTTCAAATCCTATCTCTGTTACTTAATACTGGTGTGTTCTTGAACAAGTCACTGAACTTGTATGTGCTGCAGTTTTCCTTATCTGTGAAATTAAGAGCTTGGAATAGATGATCTCTAAAGTCTCTTCTCGATCTAAATCCTCTGACCCAGTAGATCTAAATCTGACTCAGTAGAAGAAATTGCATTGGGGTGGCTAGGTGGCGCAGTGAATAGTGCACTGACGCTGGAGTCAGGAGGACCTGAGTTCAGATCTGACCTCAGATACTTAATACAAAACTAGCCATATGACCTTGGGCAAGTCACTTAACCCCAATTGCCCTGCCCTCCTCCCTCCAGAAAGCAAAAAAAGAAGAAGAAGAAGAAATTGCATTCAAAGTATTTTCCATCTTTCAGATTCTCTGAAATTAATTAGTATTATCATGGATGTATGACAGAAGAATAATCAGTAGGACTTAGTGGAAGGTAAGGGGGAGAGAGAGGAACTAAAGTCACTCTATAGCTTGCAGCCTTGGGATGATGCTGGTGATGCTGTTGCTGCATAGGTAACATGAACGTGCTCATACACACATACACACATACACACATACACACATATACAAGTAAGGCAAGTATCCTTATTTCATAATTGAGAAACCAAGGCTCAGGGGGAGGTTAGATGATTTGGCCAGTCACATCTCTAAGTAGGTGCAGATCCAAGACTTGAACCTAGCTAGATTTTTTACTCCAAGCCCAATTCTCTTTTCACTATAACCCAATAACATTAATGGGGAACTTGTAAATGAGTACTGAAACACACTGGTCACCTGGCCAACACATTAAATTTGTATTTCACAGTAGTCCTGATATTGATAAACTTTGAAGAAATGAAAGGACAACACCCCCACTTTGAGCATTAGGCCTAGACTTATTTTATGAGACTTTAAAGAGATTAGATTGAAGGATTTTAATAGGTAAATGTTTTTTGACATCTTCCTTGTAGAGAACAGAAGGAAAAGATGAACATAAAACAAGTGGTTAAGGGAAAAAATTAGCCTCATTTTAGACCTACCAAATCCTAGCTTGATAAAACTGTATAATGGTAGTAATCCCAAATGAAATTTGCTTTTATGGTGTCTTCCTTTTTTTCCCCACTTTAATTTTAGCACAGGGAAGTTTGGAGCTTGTTTTATTCCTGGGTTGTGCAAGCAAAGTGACCTCACGTTATATGCTTCAAGGCCTGGGCTAAGGTTATGGAAGTCTGATGTCCACGGAACAGTTCAAGCTACATTTATCTTAAAAGATGTATTTGCTGGAGGAGTAAAACCCTTTGAACTATATCCTCGACTTGAACCAGCTGACAAGGGAAGTTGCACTTTCTCGGAGAAACATCTAGGGCTAGTGTCGTGCTTCTTTCAAGATGGCTGGGTACTGAGCTGGAATGAATATAGTATTTATTTATTAGACACTATAAATCAGGTAGGTAAAAGGCATTATGTGTGGTGTTTAAGTTGAAAGATTTTTAGTATGTAGATGTTTATTCTGTCTCATTTCTCCTTTAATGATATTTATATATCATTTATATAGTGTTTGCTATTTTGCCATACCTCCTCTTTCCATTTACTTACTATGGAAAATTGTGGAATGCTTTACCCATTTTTCTATTTATAATTTTTATTTCATGTTTTTGAAGCTTTGAAAAACTAATTTTGTTGATATTTTAAATTTGAATTTTTATATCATCTTCATTTCCACCTTCCACTCTCCCCTATCTAGAGAGGCATCTCTTATAATAAAGACAAAAAAAAAAAAAGAAAAGTAGTTCAGTAGAACTAATAACATATCATTTCAATGGTATATGCAGTGTTCCACACCCATACTCCCCCACTTCTGCAACAAAGGAAGAAAGAGACATTCTCATATCCCGTTTTGGGAGACAAGTGCTTGATCTTTAAAATTTCATAGCATTTCCTCCAGATTTTATTTTTTTTCCTTTTTACGTTATAGTCATTTTGTATAATTATTTTGCTGGTACTGCTTACTTCACTGTGCATCAGTTCACATGAGTCTTCCCTTATTTCTCTGAATTCTTCATATTTGTCTTTTATTACAATGAAGTAGTAGTTGATCACATTAATGCACCACAGTACCTTTAGCCATTTCCCAATCAGTAGTCATCTATTTTCTTTCTAGTTCTTTGCTATAACACAATGTGCTATTATTATAAACATTTTGATGGAGACTCTACCTTTCTTTCTGTCTTTGACCCTTTTGGGATATATGCTAGCATACACCCAGGGATCCCACTGGTCAAAAAATGCAGTTATACTGATTCATAGCTCCAAAAACAACACTTACTATTGAAAATTTGCTGTATTAATTGAATTGAATTAAAATTATTTTTTTCTCTACCCCAAGATCTCCCTAGTTTCTGATTTCATCTCTCTAACAGTCCTTCATTTTCCTTCTTTTTGGAAGTGGGGAGGGGAAGGGAAGCAGAGGCTGGATGTTGGTATTACAACTGCTGTCCTCATACTTAATTACCCTTTACTCCACCCCCTCAATCCTGCCCAAGAAAGAAAAACACAAATGCTCTCTGTGTGTTTTATTTGAATAGATGAACAATAAACTCTATCTTGGCTGAAATCACTGGTTTTTTTACCTTCTTTGAGTGTATGCCAGCAATGGGATGTGACTGGTCAGGGTATCAGTGTTTTAGCTACTTTCCTGGCATGAGTCCCAAGTGCTTTCCATAGAACACCAGGATCAGAGGGAATCTTAGCAGTTATCTGCTCTGCCCCTTTCACTTAGGGATGAGCACAGGACGTCACTGAGGTGGAGTGTGGTTCCCAAATGCATGCAGATGCTTAGAAGTCATTCAGCAAATAATTTGTCACAGTGAAGTATTATTATTGCTTGTTTACCTGAGTTTCTGACAGATGCTATTTGCTTTAAAGTGTGGTCTGGTTTTACATTTTTTTGACAGGCTACAATTGCTGGTTTGGAAGGTTCAGGTGATATTGTATCTGTATCCTGTACTGAAAATGAAATATTCCTCTTAAAGGGAGATAGGAACATTATAAGAATTTCAAGCAGACCTGAAGGACTTGGATCAATAGGTTTGTATTTTTTGCAAAATACAATGATGTTTATTCTGTTAAATCATGAATTACATTGGGGATTATAAGATATAAACATTCTTATTTTGCATGTTTAAAATCTTTTATCTGCTATCAACTTGAAGGGATTTTTAAAAAATTCTCACTTCTGTTCAGTGTACTCTTTTACTCCTTTCAGGGATATTCTGTATTCATATTCAAACAAGATCTTGGGCTTAGAAGTTATCTTTGGACCTAGAAAAAAGAGTTTAGAATGTGGGAAAGAATTCTAGACTTGAAAGCAGGGTATCTAGGTTCTGTCTGACTGAGTCTGTCACTGACTGACTTTGTATTGTTGGGTTAATCACAGAATATGGGAGTTGGAAGGAATCTCAGAGATGATTTAATCCAACTCATAAGCAAAAAAGAATCTCTATTGTAACATAATGGACAAGTGATAAACCAGCCTTTGCTTGAAGACCACCCTCCCCAGTCACTCAGTGAGAAAGAACCTCACAGTTTTCGTGTGACATTCTGACTCCCATCTCTTGACTTTTGTGTACATCCTGACCTCTGTCACTTGATAGTTAGGTAAATGAGGGCACAGCACTTATCCTTTCAATGCCCCCAGGCAACTAAAAAAACCTACAACCAGAAAATGGTTGGTTAAAGGTGAGTTGCTATTCTAGATAATGGAGTTTCAATATCAGAGTCACAGTTCTGGATTCGAAACAAAAATAAATAAAATAAATGTTTCCTACCAGTAGAATGAAAGTTCATTGACAGCAGGGCCTATTTTTGGT
This sequence comes from Pseudochirops cupreus, assembly GCA_028627135.1. Taxonomy (NCBI): domain Eukaryota; kingdom Metazoa; phylum Chordata; class Mammalia; order Diprotodontia; family Pseudocheiridae; genus Pseudochirops; species Pseudochirops cupreus. The sequence goes on along the minus strand of CM053581.1, from coordinate 336,986,235 downwards.
TTTGTCTTTATATCCCCAGTAGCTAGCATAGTGCCCAACATATAGTAGGCACTTAATAAATGTTTGTTGGCTGAATGATGAATCCAGTACGTCCAGAGGCAATCTCTTCATCTTTAGATAGATTTCTTGAGTAGTATTCATTGTTAGGAAGGTGGTTTTTTTCCCTTATACCAAGCATAAATTTGCCTATTTGCAACTTAGTCCTAACCTCTAAGGCCAAACAGCAAGTCTGATCCCCGCTACATGTGATAGGCTTATGATGTCTCATCCACATTTTCTCTTCTCTGGGCTAAATGTTCTCATTTCCTTCATTGATTCCTCATATGGCATGGATTCAGGGCTTTTCATCATTTTGGTTGCCTTACATTGGATATTTCCAACTTAAAAATGTCCTTCCTAAATTGTATCACTCTGAACTGATGTGGTGCTCCACATGTGGTCTAACAAGGGTAGAAAATGACAGGCCCATTAGTTACCTCCATATTCCTGGAAATGCTATGCCTCTTTTAATGCAGTCAAAAATCTTATTAGCTTTATTGGATACTGTTTACATGTTGATCCCTGATGAGGGTATAATCTTCTCTGATCTCTTTCAAATGTACAACAATCTAGCCATGCCTCTCCTGTATTATACTCTTGAAATCAGTTTTTGAACCCAAATATAAGATTTTATATTAAATCTATGGTAAATTTTGTCTGATTAGAGTTAGCCTAATGTTCTGCCCTGTCAAGATCTTTTTGTATCTCCACTCAGGTATATAGTATGTTAGCAATTCTTTCTGTGCTTTGTATCATCTGGAAAATTTTGTCATTGACTAAAATGTTAAGTGACACGAGGCTAAGAACAGATCCCTGGTACTGAAAGTTCTCAGTGAAAAAGTGAGCTAGATGTTAGATTTTAAGTCCCTTTTTCTTCCAACTCTGAAACTCTTTGATGCTGTGAATATATTGTTGTATCTTTTATTTGACCACAGAAATCCTCTTTGAGAAGGTAAGAGCACTGTAAAGTCCAATATCCTCCCCCCTCATTATATTTTGGTACTTTTTTAACCTGTAGAGGCTTTTCCTCTATAGTGCATGCCCTTCCCATATCCTTCCCCATTATCTACAATCCCTCTCAGTAAGCTTATTCTTCTGTCTCTCCTAGGGTCATAGGATTATAGGGTTAGAGCTGGAAAGGACCTTAAGAAATCATCTAGTCCAACCCCCTCATTTTACAGATGAAGAAACTGAGGCCCAGAGAAGTCAAGTGACTTGCCCAAGGTCACACGGGTCGTAAGTAGCAGAGTTGGAATTTCAGTCCTGGTCCCCTGACTCCAATTCCAGTGCTCTGAAAAGTACATCTCATTGTTTCCCATTTGTTCAGATATTTTTTCCAGATAATTAGAAGCCCAAATTCCAGCACTTTTTTCTATAAAGCAGAGAATAATGTTTTTAGGAGTGAGTTTTACTTTCACACATTTATAATCAACAAATTGGTGATCATAGCAGTTGACTCATTGCTTTGATGGGTATCTAGATCAAAGATGTAACCTTGGATAGTATCCTTGAGTTTTATTGGTTGCTCTCTTTCATTTTAAAATGAAGGGAGTGTTGATTACATGATCTCTGAAGTCCCTTCCAGCTCTAACATTTTGTGATTCACCCCTTTTTCTTCCTCCTCGTCTACCTATAACCTTAGGGCTGCTGTTATCATTATTACTATTTGCAGCATAAACTAATACCCTCAAGGTGGTATTATTGTGCTAAAAGCTTGGAACAGAAAATTGTGGACAGAAATATGTATGATTCATTGCACCCACGTACAAGTATAAATAACTTTTAAAAGTCCTCATTTTGGTGAAAAGTAAAGCACAGATAATATCATCATTACCTTTGACTATAAAGGGTAAATGAGCAGAGTGATTTTCATTTGCTCCCCTAAATGGATAAATTAGCATAATTCAATTAAATCTTCACATTTTATTCTAATGTTAAAATATAGAAGGCATCTATAGCTAGTGGGAAATTCAAAATTATGCCACTTATGTATTTCTAGATATTTACCACTCAAATATATTGGGAAAATTTAAAGTTAGAAGGGAAATAAGTTTGATTAAGTCATCAACATATGTTATGTGTTAGATGTGCCTGTGACTGTTAGATGTTGGAGGAAATCCAAACGTATATTAAGGTACCACAGTGTGGAGTATATCACATTAAGTCAGTGGTTCTCAATCTGTGGGTTGTGACCCCTTTGGGGGTCAAACAACCCTTTCACAGGGGTCACAGGGGTTGCCTAAGACCATTGGAAAACACATATTTCCAATGGTCTTAGAAACTGAGACATTGCTCCTCTATCCATCTCCAGGTGGTCCGCCCACATGCAGATATGCCCACATACGAATATTAAAGGTTTGCAGCATTAGGACGGTTGAGAACCACTGCATTAAGTGAAGTCTGAGAAGAGCAATGTGGTGTTGTGGAAAGAGCCCTGGATTAGGAGTCGAGAGACATAGGTGTAACCTTCTGCTTTCTAGTCTTGTTTCCTCTTCTATAAAATGTAGAGCCTGAGCTATATTATCTTTCAGGCCCCTTCCAGCTCTAACATTTTGTGATTCAGTAATTCTGTAGCCAAGGGATCCATAGCCTAAAGGTCTTCTTACTTGTGGTGAATGACCTGCAGGCATAAACCAGTTTGAGATGGTGGTAGCCACCTGCATGTTCTAGCTTAGGGCTTAGCTCTGTTTTCGATAGTGCTTTTTCAGTCAGGGTACGTCATGTTAGGAGAAACTTAAAAACAACCTATGACCCAACCCAAGAAGCATTAGAGGGATCCAACCCAATATAACTGAAAACTTCTTCACTCTTGACTTGGTAGAGCTCTGGGACTTAAAATATCTTTGCCTTTATCCTAGGGCTTAATATATAATAAGCAGGCAATAAATATTTGCAGAATTCAGCAGAAGCTAGTTTTTTGTGCGCATGTGCCTGTTAGATGTTGGAGGAAATAAAAAAATAAATAAAACATAGTCCCTGCTCTCATGGAACTTAAAATTGAGTAGAGAGAATATAACATGCATGAGAGCCACTGAACAAGTATTCATTAAGAGCCTACTATATGTTAAGCACTGTGCTAGAAGCTGGTATACAAAGACAAAAAATGAAATAATCCCTATCCTCAATGAGCTTATGTTCTATTGAGGGGAAAAGTAGATACATATGTAAGTCTATTAAGAGTATATACAAAGTAAATACCTAGTAGTTTTGGGAGGTAGGGCACTATCAGCTGAGGAGGATCAGGAGAGACTTCTTTACAAAGTGGAGTTTAGACTGAGCCACAGAGACAGGAGAAGAGAGTCGTGAATAAAGAACAACCAGGCTCTCCTGACTAGAAGTACAACATGTGGAATGGATAATGTATAAGAAGATTGGCAAGGTAGGAAGGGGCCAGGTTGTGCAGAGCATTAAATGCCAAATAGAGGAATTTATTTAATCCCGGAGGTAATAGGAAGCCATTGGAGTTTATTTAATAGGGGGATGACATCATCAGATCTGCATTTTAGGAAAATTACCTTAGTGACTATATGAAATAAGAATTAAAGTGAGATAGAGAATTAATAAGAATTAAACTTGAGATAGAGAGATCAAAGAGGCTAGTGCAGTAGTTGGGGTGAGAGTTGATGAAGATCTGAATTAGACTGGTCACTGTAAGTGAAGAGGAAGAGCCATGGGTGAGAAATGCTGTGGAGCTAGAAAAGAGAAGATTTGATAATAGATTAGATGTATCTGGTGAATGAGAGGGAGGAGTCAAGAATGACACTGATGTTGTGGACCTGGGTGACTAGAACAATCATGGTAGCATGAATAGTAAAAGGGAGGTTTGGCAGGGGATAGATTTGTGGGGAAAGATAATGAATTCTGGTTTGGGCATGTTGAGTTTGAGATGTCTGTAGAACATCCATTTAGAAATGTTCAGTAAGCCCCTGGTGATACCTGACTGGAACTCAAGTGAGGGACTAGAGTTGGAGATTGGAGTGTGTTTGAATAGTAGCAGGAATTACCTGCATAAATAATGGTATTTGAACCCATGGGAGCTGAAAAGGTCACCAAGTGAGAGAGTCTATAGAAAAAAAGAGAAGATGCTCAGAATACACCCTTGATGAACACCCACAGTTAGCAGGCATGACATGGATGATGAACCAGCAAAGGAACCTGAGAATCGCTCAGACAGGTAGGAGAACCAGGAGAGAACTTAGGACATAAGTAAGTAGCAGAAGAGAGGTTCAAAATTCTATGGAAGGTCTGAGAAAGAAAAGATTATTCAAATTTGAAGGGATCAGGGGAAGCTTCATAGAAGGAGACCTTTGTGAAGTAAGACTCCTTAATGTTTAGTTGTCAAGATGTTGTACAAATAATTTCTGTTAATGCATGGTTTGGATTGGATGATCTATGAGGTTCCTTCTAACTCTGAGATTCTGTAATTTCATAAGGAATTGTTATTTGAAATGGATCTTGAAGAGTAGGATTTCATGTAGTATTTTGTACATAGTAGCCTCTCACTGTATGTTTTTAAAATCAAGCTGAATTTGGAATCTTTGTTAGGTTGATAAATTGCTGTTTTGATGTTTTTCCTTTTGAAAATTACTGTAGCTATAAATGGCTACAAAATTATGTTTTGTAGTTTACATAGCAATTTTCAGTTTACAAAACGGTTTCTTCACAATAATCCTGTGATAATGTAATGTAAGAATGATTATCCTTAATTTCCAAGTAAGAAAACTATTGTTCACATTGGTTAACAGACCTGGTCATTTATTGTACAACTAGTAAGTTGTCAAACTGGGACTTAAACCCAGGTTTTCTAATTTCATGTCTTTTGCTCTTTCCTCTCTATTACATGTGGCCTCTCTTAATTAGAATTACATTTTTTTGAATACCCTTTCAATTCTTTTTTTTTTCATTGACTTGTTTATTTACCCTTTCAATTCTTGATAGTCATATACTATATGAATAGGTATAATTTAATTATACCAGAATCCAATAAATAGATTTAATTAGTTTTAGATTTTTTTCTCAATTCACAAGCACTTTCCTAATCATAAATTTAAATGAGAAACTTATGATCTGCAGTTCATGCTACCCAATTATTATTAATCAATTTATAACAATAATGAATTCTTTTCCTGCTTTTGATAGAGCAGTTTCCACGGAACCAAAACCTTTTCTTATAACCTTTGTGTAGGTATTGTGCCTTTTTAAAACTTTCATTGGTTCTGATTCTTTTGATGTTGCTGACCTCATGACTCTAGGTTCAGAACTTCAAATGCTTTGCTAGGCTACTGTCCCAAATCATCTCTCTGCTGCCTAGTGCTTTGAGAACAAGCTGAAATAAAATAGGTGATTCTTCTCCCAATAACAAAAATGGACTCTTTCTTTGTAGGTAGAGATGGCACAGAAAGCTTGGGATATCCTCAGAAAATTCACCTGCAAAGTTTGGATAAGCTAGGGACCTTTAGTAGTGAACCCAGAAACAGAGGCTCCTCGATCACCAGTGAATCAAGAAGTCGGAGCAGTTCTGTGAACTCTGTAGACAGCAGCTCCAGTTTCCTGACATCTGGAGACCAAGGGTCCTCTGAAGTATTGAAAGAAAGCCAACCTTCTCACAGGTTCAGTGTAATTAGCTGTGAAGACTTTGACCAAGAACTGATTGTGAAACCCATTAAAGTGAAAAAGAAAAAGAAAAAGCAAGGTATTGTAGCATCTTTTACAAATTCTGCTTGAAATCTTCTGATTTATGCCAGATTTTAACTGCTTGCATGCCTCATTCTCCTTTAGAAATGTGTCATTTTCATACATATGGAAGAGAATGCTTTTCGTTGAATATTTTTATTGATGGATAAGAGTCGATCAGTACCCCTGCCTGGTGTAGATTTTATCCATTCATTCAGTAAACGTTTGTTAAATAATAGTTGTATGCAAAGCCCTGTGCTTACCATTGGGGAAGAAGAATGCCTGGCCTTCTCCTCATTGAGTTTCTGTTTGTTTTTTAAAGTTGAATTCAAATACAGCTTCTCCTGTGGACTTTTCCCAGTATCTCCAGTCAGTTAGCCGGTTTCTTATTTATACACTTCTCCTTATTTGTACTTATCTCTGTGCTTGTTCGAGTTGTCTGTACTGTGCCTTACTCTCCTTGTATTTGGGACCGTGTCTTAGCCTAACTTTGTACTTTCTCAGATTTCATGATTGTACTGTACTTAGAGTACACATTTAAATCTTTTTAGTTGATCTCTATTATTTTTTGAGTGAATTTTAAACCTCTTCGGCTGGCATTTAGGGCTCTCCAAAATCTGACACTGCCCTTTCTTTTGAACTTCATCTTATATTTCTTCCATGGAATAAGAAAGAATAAACAAAGCAAAGAAGTGGGCAAGTGCAGAGTGTGTCTAAGTAATGGAATTTCATTGGAGTGTTAACTGCATAGAGAGGAGGAACGTGAGATAAAATAGGATAATACTGGATTATGTAAGTCCTAGAATGCCAAGTGAAAGGAGTTTAACCTTTACTTGCTAGACAATAGAGAGCCACTAAAGATATTTTGAATATTAGACACATGACAGTTATGTGCATGTCTTAAAGAAAAGTAAGAGACCTATATTCTTTTCTTAAAGGTTTTGATTTTCTAGCTTTTTAAAAGCTTAACTATTAAATGACATGCTTTGCAAATGTTAGGTATGGAAATTTTAGGAAACTGATAAGACTTTTTGCCTTGCATGTTATATAATACCAGGAGCATGTATATATAGTATATATGTATATATATGTATATATATATGTATAAAAGGCATCTACCAGGAGTGAGCTGGGACACTCACAAGCTTACTAAGTTGGGCATTTACGTTCCTTCCAATCCCTTTAAAGGAAATGATCTATAGACCACAAGATGCTGCTGTCACCTTTGCTCCAAGCAGGGTACTTGTGTGTCCTTCCTTCCCAGTAACTTACCAAACTTGCATCTCGCAGCTGAAACCTTCCATATTTCTTGTCTCCTCCATTAGAATGTGAGCTCCTGGAGAGCACAGACTGGTCTGCTTTTCTGTTTGTATCCCTAGTTCCTAGCATAGGAAGTAGTGAACTGGTGATGTGGAAGGAGCATTGGACCTAGAGTCCATGAGACCTGAGTTCAAATGTGGCCCCAGAAATTTACTAGTTTTGTTAACCTGAGCAAGTCACTTAATCTTTGTGTGTAAAATGGGGATAATAATAGTGCCTACTTCCCAGAGTTGTTGTGAAGATAAAATGAGATTATATATATATATGAAGTGCTTCAGAAACCTTAAAGAACTATATAAATGCTGACCATACAGCTACTTAGTCCTCTTTGACCACTAATTAAACCAGTTCCCTTTTCCTTGGCCAGAAAGCCTTCGGGGGATGAAGAATGGACACTTCATTACAAAACCATGCACTCATGACAAAGAATAAACTTAGAGAAGTGTTATTACCCAGAACAGAATAATTTAAGCTGAAAGTTGAGAAACATGTAACATTCCTCTGGCCTCAATTAATATAATATGCAGTGCTAAGATTCTTTTTCTTAACAAATGATTAACTTTAATTTTAGAATAATAAATTATTTTCCCTTTTGATTGAAGCACATATTTATATTTTTAATCATTTTCTTAATATTTCTCATATTCATAATTTACTCAGAATAATTTTCTTGTTTTTCATTAGAAAGCGGGACCAGGAAAACACCAAGCTCCCTTGAAGGAACTCCATGTTATGAGCATCCGTTTTCTGATGAAAGTCCTCACTCGACAACCACAGACCAATGTTCCATGACCTCAAGTTTTCTGGGCAGCAGTCTAGATCAGACAAGTACAGATTCTCCTGATCAGCAGAGCATTTTCAGTGGGGAGTTGCATAGTATTTTACAGGAAAATAATGGCTCTGAAACCTTTAGTGTTCTTGAAGTGTCAGAATCCATCCCGGACTTATTAGATTTGGAAAATGAGAGTAAAAATGAAATGCTAAAATATAACCATGAAAGTGCAATGGACACAGATAATTTAGTGTCTAATCTACCTGCACTTCTGACTGAAGATGTAGAAGTTGATGATACACTAGAACTCAAACCCAGACATTTTCTTGTGGATGATGAGCAAAATAGTCAAGAGTCTTCCAACCAAGAACAAGATGACTTTACTGAACTACAAAGAGCAGATGAAACAATACATGAACTGAAAATTCAAGATACTGAAAGCACTTTTTCTGAAAAAAACTGCTCAGATACACAAACAGTGCCTATAAGTCTTAATACCCTACCAAGTACTGAAAAATTGCTGCCTGGGAAAAGAAGTGATGAAAACTGGGTAGAGATGCCAAGGATGCTGGAAGGTTTTTCCATGAATGTGACCCTAGAAAACCTCAGCTTGAATTCCTGTGATAGTCTCATAAAAGATAATGATCTTGATCAGCAGAAGAAAATTATACTTTCTGAATTTGATTTTGGATCAGAATCAACAACTCAGTTGTCTGCTTCAGTACCTGTTATCCATGAAACTAAGACTGAACAGTCCCTACAAGAACAAGTGTTAACGTCCAGTGATGAAGAGGATATTTATGCTCGTGGTCTGCCTTATTCATCATCTGAAGCTAGTGTTGCTGAACTTGGTGGTAGTCTTTCTCTCCAGGATGTAGCCAAAGCAAATCTTGAGGAAACAGTGTTGTTAAAATCAGATCAGGTCAGTAAAATCAGATCACTTATGAAAGATTTTTAGAGTTTGAGAAATAATGAATTATTTGGTGGTTTTTTTTTTTAACTAGTTACCCCTTTTAAAATACTTGAAAATTATTTTATGGTTAAGGCCACCCTCCACTGAGGTGTTCTTCCAAAGACTCATTATATTATGGAAGGAACCCAGGCTTCTTGCAGGCTATTCCAGTGGTATATAGAGCTAGAAAGGGACCTCCCAAGCTGAAAAGACTTTACGTTTAGTCCTGCCAGTATACAAACAGAAAACCTAGCTGGATAACAAAAAGGCTCTTAAGATACGGTGGAAAGAGCATTAGCTCTTCATTCAGAGTATCTGAGTTCAGATCTAACCTCTGATGTTTATTATTTGTGTGACTTCAGGTAATTCACATAAACTCCCTGGGTCTTAGTTTCCTCTTCTGTAAAATAAAGGAGTTGGACTAGATGCCCTTAAGACCCCTTTACAGCTCTAGATCTGTGATCCTCTATAATCTGGTGCTCAGAAAGTTGGACAACAGGTGATGGTTATTTTGTCCATAACAGCTCATGAATTTTCTTCCTTATTTAAAACAGTCTTGTTATAGAAGTGATATATAAATACAATACGTAATTACATATGTAAATACAAAACATTCTCAGTTATCTATGTCGCTTTATCCAAAGCAAACCTTGTTTGCAAATACTTATTGATATTGTCATTGCTTAATACATCCTTTCTTGATGAAATCTAGGTGTTTGTTTATTCTGGTCAACAGGACCTTGAAGAGTAGACAAAAATGGTTACTTGATTTTTCCTCTTGTCTTAGGGAAAGAGTAAATTACTCTGTTTTGTGTAACCTGTTTTGATCAGTTTAAGGAATCATGCTGTCTGTTTCCAGATTGGAATTGGGAAAGGGAGTGCTGGTTGGGGAGTTATAGTGAGGGCATCTGGATGAGAAGTCAGGATAGCTTTCTAGTTTTTATGAGTCATACCTTTGTGGTGTGACTTCAGTATTTAGTTTGAAATGAAAACTTCAACCTCATGCATATTCATCTATAATTGACAAATTACATTGTAAAGCTAAATAGAAAAGATTTTTAGATTATTACTGCTACTTTCCCCATCTGTTCATTTATTTATTATCTGTGCTTATGAACAGTAATAATAATGACAAGCACTGAAAAACCACTGTACTCTGTGACAAAGTCACAAAACTTGGATTACATTCCCTTGTGTGGTAGAAAGACGATCAAGCTTAGAATCAAAACACTTAGTTTTAAATCTTTGATTTGCAACTTAGCTGGGGAGTGTAATGTGATCTCTCTGAGCTTCAGCTTCCTCGTTTTGTGATGAGGATAATGATGCCCACACCACTTACTTGGCAGGATTGTGGAAACTGAATGACGTGGCAGATAGGAACAGCTCCGTAGCTTCTCAGCACCCATAGCACCTCTAGCTGTTTTTACTATTATGTAGTTATTCTTTGTGTAGGAAAATAAGGAAAGCAACCGTGTGCTTTCCTTACTGTGTAAATACCCAGTTAGCTTCAAAACTAACTATAAGTTGCTGTCATGATATGACTAGAATATCGTCTATACGCTTCAGTAGGGAGTTATGATACGTTAGAAATCTGGCTGGATATTCTTTCTCAAATTTACAACAAAGTTGCTGCAAAATCTTCTCATTTGAAACTTAGGAACCTCAAAATTCTGAACGTAAGAACCTTAAAAGGATAATTATTTCATTTCATTTGTGATTTTATTCTCTTGGATAAAAATCACAACTTCTCCATGTCTTAGTGTATAGTTTCAAGACTTTCTCTGGCCAGAATGTGTTATCTGGTCATCAGCTTAATATTACATGCTTTCCAAACTCAGCTGCCAGGTCAGTCTTCAAAAGATTGGCTCTCTTTTTTTTCCCAGACCATCTGGTAAATCTTTCTAGCTGGGTAGGGACCAGTGCCAGTGGCTTAGCCTTTGAGACCCCAAAGTCCTTTTCTGTGCTACAATGAGGTATTGGTGGAGGCATCAGTAAGGGATAATTTACCTGTCCTGAGAGAAAGTACCAAAAAAGTACTCTTTTACACCCATCTCAGAAAAGTTAATACTCGTCACATTGTGAAATTAAATATAGATGGGGAAGTTTCCTTTTGGTTTTTGCAGAGGTACAAAATTGGATGTATTTATCTAGCTCAGGTTTAAAAAGCTCTGTGAAAATTCTGACCAGCCTCCAAAATTTTAGTTATCCTTCCTTTAGAGCAGCGATTCTCAACCTGTGGGTTATGTTCAATTTGTAACAATGAAAATACATCCTGCATGTCAGATATTTACATTACGATTCATAACAATAGCAAAATTACAGTTATGAAGTAGCAATGAAAATAATTTTATGGTTGGGGGTCACCACACCATGAGGAACTGTGTTAAAGGATCACGGCATTAGGAAGGTTGAGAACCACTGCTCTAGAGTATCTTTGACTTAGTTGAATACAAAATCCTCTACAACATCCTGACAAGTGGTCATCCAATCTTTGCTTAAACACTTGTGCTAATATATGATATGGCAGCTCCCAAAAGCTAAGGGGATCTCAGATTGTATTGAGAGTCATTATGTTAGGGATTAGGGAGATGATGTTCCTGCTGTACTTTACCTTCCTCAGACACATCTTGCCTTGTTGTATTCACTTCTAAGCCCCACCATTGAGAAAGGACATAGAGTGGGAAGGAGGCAAATTTAAGCTTGAGGTCAGGGAACACTTGCTCATATTTGGTTGTCAGAAGTAGAATTGACCACCTGTAGAGATAATGAATTTCTCTTTACACACAGTCTTTGAACAGAGTTGGAATAATCGCTTGCTGAGTATGTTGAAGAGGCAATTTTTGTTCAGGTAGAGGTTGAGCTCGATTTTCAGTGAGTTCTCTGCCAATTCAGAGTCAGTTCAGTGTTTTCTGTTAACTGAGGGCAATGCACTGTGTTAAAAAAAATTGTATTATTCTTTAGTTTTGTTCTTGTCAGAGGTCTCATTTTTTTTATTTATCTGGGAGCTTAGGGAAGTTCGTTTGATAATATTCCAAATGGCCTCTGATTTCTTTGGGAACATTGTCCAATAAGTTTTGTAGATAGGGTAGGGAGAAATATTTTCAGATACTTATGTATGCATTACTTTTGTGTACACATTTAATGTTGAGATGAACCTTTGTACAAGGGAGTTCCATATCAAGTAGGGATTGAACTAGATTCTCAAATTCATTTCCCCACTTTTCAAGGAACATGTCTGTTATGTAAGGCTAGATAATTGTATTATTGGGTTTTTTTTTAGCATATTCTTTTTCAGTGTATTATGATTGTATTAAATATCAAGGATTCTCTGATGGCAAGCATTATGAAAAATTAGAGCATATTATAATCGTTTTCTGAATTTGATTTTTTTAAGGGGAAAGATAACTATCATTGTCTGATTCCTTAGTTCCAGTGTTTCCCCAAAACAGGGAGATCTGCTTTCATTCTTAAGATTTTTATCATTTTAAGCAAATACTGCCTATTAAAATATTCTTACATGTGTAGTGCTACCTTGTTTCCTGTTTACAAATCCACGTGGCTCTGTTCTAACCAACTATTCCTTAGTTTGCAGAAAGCTGGATGGGTTACTCTGGCCCTGGGTATGGAATCCTAAGCCTTGTGGTTTCAGAGAAGTATATCTGGTGCCTGGACTACAAAGGTGGGCTGTACTGTAGCAGTCTCCCTAGTGCTGGAATACGGTGGCAGAAATTTGAAGATGCAGTCCAGCAGGTGGCAGTCTCTCCTTCAGGTTAGAATCCCTGGCTTCCAGGTATCCACCTTTCTTTACCAAATCTAATAAAAACTACCACCATTAACTTTATTAATGCTAACATGAATTTGTGAACATGAGTGAAGGAAGGATAGAAGGAAGAAATGAAAATCATTTATTAAGTACATACTCTGTACTTTATGCTAAGTTCTGAGGTTACAAATACCAAAGTAAAATGGACTCTACTCCAGGAGCTTACATCCTTGTAGAGGAAGATAGCATCATCAAAAGCATTGTGACCATGAAAGGGTGTTTTGGTTTTGGAAGTGACATTAATGGTGAATGACAGCTAGAAAGGAGTCAGTTCTCATCCCCTTTCCAAAGAGAATAGTAGGGGTGACTAGGTGATGCAGTGAATAGAGCACCGACCCTGGAGTCAGGAGGACCTAAATTCAAATCTGGCCTCAGACACTTGACACACTTACTAGCTGTATGACTTTGGGCAAGTCACTTAACCCCAATTGCCCTCCAAAAAAAAAAAGCAAAGAAAATAGTAATATTAATTTTATTACTGGTCCCAGAGCAAGAGATGGAAAGGGGAAGTGGAATGTATTAGATGGTAGAGTATGTGGCAAAGAGATGGTAGGGGTAGGTCATTGGATGTGATGTGAAACATATTGGGAATCCACAAAGGTATATAGATAACTTATTTTTGTTTTGCCACAGCTTTTAGAATTATGGTACTACATTTGATAAAATCACCTGCTCTTAATTTTATATTACTCTAATTCTCCCTGGTTTTGCCTAGAATCCCAGTTTATTGCCTGATTCTTTTGCTTTCAATTTTATTAATTTTAGGACTTTCAGAAGCTTGTGCCAAACTCCCAGACACAACTCTTTTTAGTATAAACATTTTTTTTTGTTTTCAAACACTACACTTTAAATTGTTGATTTGAATGATAGATGATGGATAGTCTGTTAAATGTGGTATATTCCATATTAAAATACAATACGTTTCCATTTTTGGATTTGGTTAGTTGTACCATTGAAGGATTATTAACAAGTTCTTGCATACATTCAAGCCTCATGAGGTTTTGGATATGTTCAGACCTAGATGGTACTTTAGAGATAATTTAGTTTCATCCTATAATTTTATAATTAAGGAAGTCAAAGAACAGAGAAAAAGGAAGTATAAGTAGCAGAGCTATGCTTTAAACTCATACCCTCTGACTTCAGATCTTATTTTCACTACACCATGTTGGCTTCTGCTCTGTTTTCTTTTTTTATAAATATGCTTACTTTTTAAATAGTTAATGGGCCAGATCCTCTGAGCAATTAAGCTACTTCCTGACCATATATTGAAGTCACATCAATTCTTTCAAGCCACCAAGGTACTGTCTTTCATGTATTGGAGTAGAAATTGATGAAATGATACCTAATGGTTTTAAATTACCACTACCACTCCCATTTGCATGAAGTAATTTGCTCATCTAGTTTTTTTAATGTTAGCAGCTTCTCTCCCTGCTCAAGGGGAGTGAGGCAGGAAGGTAGATAAAACAGAATGGATCTCCATATAGTATTTATTTGAGTTCAGCTAACATATTAGAAAGAAATTGGATACATAAAATGGATAAATTAGGGCAGGACAGCATAGAATGTTAATTTAAGACTGTGTCACAAAGTTCTTGTGACCTTTGTTTCCATGGTATGCCTCCGTTTTCTTGCTTATAAATTTAAACCTTACTACTGACATATATAGTCAATCAACACATTGTCCATGTTAAAAAAAAAAAAGCCTTATTCTGTATTCTGAGTCCTTTACCTCTCTCAGAAGTTGGGTAGCATCTTTCATCATTATTCCTCTGGAGTCCTGGTTCGTCATTACACTGATAAGAATTCAACACAATAATATTCTGTCACATTTGTATACTATAACCTGTTCATCCATTCCCAGATTTATGGGCATCCTCTCAGATTCCCATTCTTTGTCACTTCAAAAAGAATTGTAGATGTTTTTGTACATACTTAGAGTTGTTTTGCTTAGGACTGTTCCCTACCCTAATCTACCTTTCTGCTTGTTCCCCTTCCCATCTCTCCCCTTTCTATCCTATTTTCCTGTTGAGTGAAATTGATTTTTGTACCCGGCACTGTGTGTATGTATGTGTATCATTCCTTCCTTTGAACAGTTCAGATCAGAGTAAGGTTTGTGTCAGCTGATTCTTCTTGCCGTCTTTTCCTTGTTTGTCTATATAATGTCTATGTGCATACATATGATAATTTTCTCTAACGTACCCTTTCCTCTTCCTTTACCCCTACCCACCTAGGGTATTTCTCTTTTTTCTTTCTATTCTTTTCTTAAGATCATGAAGACATAAAAAAAGAATGAAAACAAACAAAAAAAACCCTTACTCCAAGGGCTTGACTAATTGGTCTTCCTCAGTGGACTCTGATGATAGAAGGGTTAAGAGGGGACACACATATCATCTCCCTATATTTGAATGGAAGTTATTTATCTTTGTTTAGTACTTTATCAGTGTTGTTTGTTTGTTCATGCTAAGTTCTGAGGTTACAAATACCATGTTTACTCTTCACTCCTGTGTTTGAACTTAAAAGTTTTTGTGCAGTTCTGGTCTTTTCATCTAGAATCGTTGAAAAGTTTTCTATTTTGTTAAAGGCCCATTTTTTTTCCTACTGTAGTATTATGCTCGGTTTTTCTGAGTAAGTTATTCTTGGCTCTAAGTTTATGTCTTTTGCCTTCTGGAATGTCATATTCCAAGTTCTCTGTTCTTTTATAGGAGTAGTTGCCAAGTTGCTTATAATACTGACTATGGCTCCTTGGTACTCTAATTCTTTTGGATTGCTTTCCATATTTTTTTTTCCCTTTTGACTTGCATGCTCTTAATTTTGGCTGTGATGTTCCTTGTAGCTTTCATTTTGGTATTTCTTTCAGGAGTTGAGCAGGGGATTCTTTTTCCACTTTGCCCTTTGGTTCTGAAAGATCTGGACAGTTCTATTTTAAGATCTCTTAAAATTTATAGGCTCTTTTTTGGGATTCATAGGATTCGGACAGTACAATGATTCTTAGATTTTTTTTTTTACTTTTTTAAGCCTTTTGACTTTATTTTAATATTTATGGTTGCTTCATGGAGCTATTGGCTTCTATTTGGTCCATTCTAATTTTCAGGGAGTTTGTGTGCTTGGGCCAAGCTGTTAATTCTCCTTCTAGTCCTTTCTTTCATAGCTCTCATTTTCCACTTTTTTTCCCCCTCAGGCTCTTAGTCCATTTACAAAAACTTTTAAAAAAACTTCTTCTCTTTTAGGAAGAGCTGTGTTTTTCCTCAACATTTGTTCCCAAGCTGTGTTTCTCTCTTGTAAATGTTTTAGCATCATTCTCTTCTTCTGTGTTTGTGCCTTGAGCATCTGTATCATTATAATAGCTCATTATTGCAAGAATCCTTTTTTTGTTTGTTTGTTTGCCTTCCAACCTACTTCCTGAATTCAGACTTGATGTTAGAGCTAGGCTCTTATACATTTATGAAGGGAAGATCTGGGACAGTCCTCTCCCTGCCTTCTTGGGGCATTCAGCAGGGTTTTTATTTCAGAGCTGAGGGTCAGGCTAGGGACCTGCAAGCTTTCAGTGCTCCTGGAGTGGTTCAACATAGGATAAAGTCTGCTTGCTGCCCCCTGATTTGAGCACTGCAAATTCCTGACCTGAGTTTGGATCTGAGCAAGAGTAGATTGCTACTGCAATATATCCCTGCCAGACAGTTGAAAAGCTCCCTTATTCAGAGTGGCAGAATTGTAGGCTCTCCTTGGGTCTGGGATTCCTGCCCTGGCTAGTTCTCTGCAGATTGAGCTGGATGCTAGAAGCGCTGAGTCTCACATCTCAGCTGAAACATTTGAGTTAATCTATTTTTAAGGTGTTATTTTCTTCAGTCAGGTTGTTGACTCTCTTTTCATGATTTTCTTGCATTATTCTCATTTCTCTTCCCAATTTTTCCCCCACTTCTCTTATTTGGTTTTCAGAATCTTTCTTAAGCTCCCCTATGGCCTGTAATCAGTTCATATTTTTCTTGGAAGCTTTTGTTGCAGGAGTTCTGACTGTGTTGTCTTCTTCCCGTTCTATGCTTTGATCCTTTTTGTCCCTAAAAAAGGAATCTAAAATTGGATGGCTGTGCTTGCTTTGCTTCCTTTGCCTGCTCATGTTGCCAGTCAGTTACTTGACTTTTAAGCTCTTTCCACAGTAGATCTCTGCTTCCAGAGGGGAGAGCTTTGTCCCAAATTGCTGGGGTTTTCACAGCTGCTGGAGCTATTAGGAGGCCACCGTCTCTACAGCCCCCACCAGCTTTGGCTCACTGGTCACACACCTCAAGATCACTACCCAAGACCGTGATCCAGGCAGGTTAAGACAAGAGCACTTAGCCTCTGAATGGTTGCTTGGCCCCTCTGCAGTTTGCAGGCCAGGAGCTCTGAAGCAGCCATATGGAGGTAGCTGCAGGATCATCACTTCCGGTGCTTCTGGCGGGGAGAGAGGGCTGGACCCGCTCCTCTGTCCTCCCCAAATCCAGCTGAGTTCCACTGACCTTTTGCTTTGTCTTTGGCATTTATGGGTTGATAATTCTGGAAACCACCACAACTGCTGGTGATCCACTCTCCTGAATGCTGCAGCTACAGCTGATTCGGGCCACCTTGGGGCTAAAACCGGCTGGTCACGGCTCCCAGTGCACTGCAGTGAACCTTGCTGCTGGCCTGCTATGCTGCCTTCAGCGGGAGCTTTGTTTCTCTGTCACTTTGTGCGTTCTGGAGCTCTAAAATTTGTTTAGAGTCATATTTTATTGGTATTTGAGGTGGTTATGGGGGAACCACAGAGCTTTCCTGCTTCTATCTATACTTCAGAAATTGGCAATTGCTGCAAATTAGAGCTTGATTCATTATTGTGTTGATCACTTTAAGTATTAGTAATGCAGATTAATCTTAAAAGTTTGTGAGCATGTATTCCTCCCTCTTCTTTCCCTCCCCAAGACAGCCTGGTTGTTAAACATTTACCATCATACCCTTATATTGCTTTATAAACATCACTTGAGTTTAGCAAGAGTACAGGAGAAAGCTCAGGGAATGAAGTTGTGGTCAGGCCAAAGGCCTGGTGAGTGTAATGATAGTTATAAATGGCACTTATGCAGTGCTTAAAGGTTTGCAAAGTGATTTCCATCCTTTATGTCATTTGAGCTTTACAACACCAGAGGGCACCTGTAGCCTAGCTGGAAGGATGGACGTCCATAGCACGGACTTTGGAAGCGATGGCAACCACACTGGACAGAGAAGAACTCATTCAGGGACATCCCAGGTCCACGGGTTCTGAGGTTATAGCACTCTCTCTTAAGATGCCATAGAAGGTTGTGAAGATCCAGCACTCTAAACCCCAAAGATCCAGGGAACTTTAAAATCTACCAACAACAGTCTTAGAGTACACGTACTCTGAAAGACATGAAAGGTTGAGGTAGAGGTCAATCCAAGAACCCAGGTGAAAACTAAGCAGGACCTACCACTCCACCCAGTCCAGATCAGTTATAAAAGCTAGAGAGGTAAGTAAGCAGAAGATAGCAGTCACTATCAAGCAGCTAGGAGGCACAGTGGATAGAGTACCAGTCCTAGTCAGGAAAACCTGAGTTCAAATGTGACCTCAGACACGTACTAGCTATGTGACCTGGGGCAAGTCACTTAACCTTGTTTGTTTCAGTTTCCTCATCTGGAAAATTGATCTGGAGAAGAAATGGCAAACCACTCCAGTATCTTTGCCAAGAAAATCCCAACTGTGGTCATGAAGGGTCAGACACAACTGAAATAACTGAACAACATAAAGCAGTCACGATAAATAATTGTTATAGACCCATAGATACTCCAAACTCCAACCTAGAAGAAGAGAATAACTGCACAACTACAAACTTAAAGGGAAAAATGAATTTTCCGCATGAAGTACATGAATGCCTAGAAGAGATAAAAAAAGAAATAAAGACTTCTGGAGGAAAGAGTTGAAAGGATAATAATTAGCTTAGAACAGAAAGCAGTAAACCTTACCCAAATAATGAACTTCATTAAAATCAAAATTGACCAAGCAGAAATCAACAATTACGTGAAATGAGAAGAAATTTTAGAATTAAATCAAAATATTGGGGGGCAAAACCCAGAAGAAAATGAAAGATATCTTATCACAAACATCTTAGGTGGAAAACAGGTTATGGAGAGATCATATAAGAATCATCAGACTCTCCGAAAACAGTAATTTTTTTAAAAAGTAAGAAAGACATCCTAGACACTATATTTAAAGTAATAATAAATGAAAATTGCCCAGATTTGTTAGAACCAGTGGGCAATTCTTAGTTCTAAAAATAGAATTCACAGATCATCTCCTAAAAGAAATCCTAAAAGGAAATATTTCAAGAATGAAAAAGCCAAAATATAGAGCTTCCACATCAAAAGTACTGCAAATATCCGGAAAGAAAGAGTCTAGTCCCAAGGATCCACAGTTAGGATCATATAAGACTTGGCAACTTCTACTATAAATGAGGGGACCTCTTGGAATATAATATTCTAAAATTCAAAAGACATGGGCTTATAACCAAAAATCATTTACCCTCAAAAGCTGGATATTATCATACATGGGAAAAAAAATGGGAGCATTTTCAGATATTCCCAATGAAAAGACTCCAACTGAGCAGAAACTTTGAATTGCAAGCACAAGATTCAGATGAAACCTATACAGGTAAACTTATTTGAAAAATTAGGACGGGCTATAAGATGTGCTAACATTCTAAAAGGGGGAGAAATAACAAATATCCCTTCAGAACCGTAACATATTCAAAGGATATTATGGGAGGTGAGTTGGTTTTTGTTCTGAAGGTTTTAAGAGAGGAGAGAAAAATGAGTATAAAAGAAATATACTAGTGTAAAAAGCATGAAGGAAAGACTGGAGCTTTTTATTTTTCGTAATTAGGATATATGAGAAATAAAATTGAAGGGATTGGGAGAGCAAGCAACAGAGGAACCTCTTATCTGACCTGAACAAAAGAGGATTGGAGGATAATACTGGGGAGGCAATAAATTTGCAAAATGAACATCAGCTTTGGAAGGTACATCTGGAAGGGGAGAAATTAAAAGCAAAAAAAGGAAAAGATAAGAACCAGTGTTCAGGGTCTGGGCAAGAGGAAGAGAAGAGGAAGATCAGTGAAAGGGAAGCAGATCAATTTAGTTACATACAACTGATTTGGTTTACATTCCTTCTTTTTCATCACCTTCCTCTTTGTAAAAGGCAATGAGTTGCTAAGGAAAAAAATAGTATAATATGTTATGAAGGAAGAAAATAAAAATTAGCAGTCATAACGGTGAGTGTGAGTGGGGTGAACTCCAATATCCAAAATATATAGATAATTTACTCAAACATATAAAAACAACATTGCCCAGTAGATAGTCAAAAGAATATTAAGTCAGGTCGTGAAAAATGAAACTTGAGCTATCAATAGTTGGGTGAAAACATGCTCCAAATAACAAAAGAAGAGAAATATAAATGAAAACAATTCTGAGGTTCTGCTTTACCCCTATCACATTGGCAAGGATGACTAAAAAGGAAAATGATCATTGTTAGAGAGGCATAGGCACACTAGTACATTGATGGTGGAGTTGTAAATTTGTTCTTCCAATGGAAATAATTTTGGAATTGTTCCTCAAAAGTCATTGAATAACATAGACATTTTGCTTCAGCAATACTTCTACTAGGCTTATACTTATACAAAGAGAGGAAGAAGGGAAAGGACCTAGATATACAAAAATATAGCAACATTTTTTGTCATATCAGAGAATTATAAACTCTTAGGGAAATGTCTGAACAAATTATGGTATATTAAAAATGACTAAAGAGATGATTTCAGATTATCCTGGTAACATTTAGATGAACTAACATGGACTAAAGTGAGCAGAACCAGGAAAACAATTTATACAATGATTTACAACATTGTAAAGAAAAGCAGCTTTCAAAGACTTAAGAAATCCCCTCAAAGCAATGACCAAACATGACTCTGTGGAGCTGATTACCTATCTCTTACCTGAGAGGTGATAAACTCAAGGTGCAGAAAGAAACATTTCTGGATGAAGCCAACGTGTGAATTTATTTTCCTTGATTGTTTATCTGTCACAAGGTTCTTTAAAAAAAATTTTTTAGGGGCAGCTAGGTGGCACAGTGAATAGAGCACCGGCCCAGGAGTCAGGAGAACCTCAGTTCAAGTCCAGCCTCAGATACTTAACACTTGCTAGCCATGTGACCTTGCCAAGTCACTTAACCCCAATTGCCCTACTTTCCCCCCTCCAAAAAGCAAAAAAAAAAATTCATTGGGGGCAACATTAGGGGCTAGCAATATTCATACTGAAAAAAGAAAGGAAAAAAAAGAGGACCATTGGAGTTTTTAAAAAAAATTCCTAGAACAGAAGGAAGCACTGAGAAGCAGAACAGCTTTGTGCCTTTTTTTTTTAAGATAAATTATATGGGATAGAGATTTTTGGTTTCATATATGATCTTTTTTTTTGGTTCTACTTCACATACAGAAATGCTTGTTTTGGGTTAACATTTAGAATTTTAAAAATAATTCCTATAGTACTTTACTTATACCACTCATAACGCTAGTTTCTGCTTCCTCATGTTGTATCTGTTTGTGGCTATCTTACTAGATTTGTAAGCTCCTTGATGATAGAGTCTCATACCCATTGTTATATCTCCCATGAGATGTTTCATGTAGTAGATGCTGAATACGTACTTATTAATGTATTTTTTTATAGGTGCACTTCTCTGGAAGATTGAACAGAAATCTAACAAGGCATTTGCCTGTGGGAAAGTAACTATCAAAGGAAAGCGGCATTGGTATGAGGCACTGCCACAAGCTGTGTTTGTCGCTCTAAGTGATGATACTGCTTGGATTATTAGGACTAATGGAGATTTGTACTTACAAACAGGTAATTCACTTTGACATTGAATCATCTTTGTGCTGCACCTTCACTCATTAATAGTACTTTTAGATTAAGCCAAAATGTCGATGGCGGTAGGAGCATACATAACTCTTCTGCCGAGATTTTAAAGGATCAATTTTAGTCAAGAGGCTTTTCCATTTCCTTTTTGTGATATAGTGGTAGCTTAATGCTGTTGGTACTTATTCCATCTCCATGCCTGAAACATGTTTCTTCCTCAGTTCTAGAGGAGATCTTAAATACTATCTAAAGCAACTCTCTTGAGGAAACTGAGGCCCAGAGCAGCTAAGTAATTTGTCCCAGGTACCATAGGTTAACATAGTAAGACCAGAATTTGAACCTATATCCTCTGGTTCCAAATCCAGGATGCTTTCTTACACCATGCTGCCTGTCAGATCTTCATTTTCTTCAAGGTCAGTTTACCTGCCACCTGTCCCTCTTCTACTCCAATGAAAGTCATTTTGACCTGCTCAAATTTTCTTAGAATATCTTATATGAGTTCCTTCTTTGCCTCTATCATATTCTATTTCACACTGTACTTATTTGTGTACATGTTACGTTCCTCCTTCCTTACTCACTTGTAATTTTAAGCCTCTTTAATGGAGGAACTATTTTGTTTTTGGTCGTTGTATCCCTAACACCCAGCACAGTTTCAGTGCTATAAGTGTTTGTTGAACTGAGTTGAATTTGCAAACTGTTTAGGTTAATCTAAAGTGTTTCTTCTTACCCACAAATCCACTGCAAGTCATTTATTTCACAAATCTAAAAATAGACAATTTAAATGACATTAATAATAGAATAATTTTTCCCCTTCCTAGGGCCTACCTTGAACAAACTAAATGTTTCATTTCACATCCAGAAAACCCAAAGGGAAATTATTTCTAATAAGTAACATTTTACCTGGTCCTGGGAAACCTTTAATGTTTGGAAGGCATGCAGTAGGGCTTGTTTATTATGAGTAAAGAGTAATGAGATTCATATATGTACTATTAGCAACGACTGAAATATTGTTCTCCAATAGCAACTTTATTTGTCAATCTCTGGCATGAATTATGGGAAGAAGTACCACTTGGCCTACCCTAATGGACTTGTGTAAGTTAAATTTGACTAAATTACTGAGCCTATGAGAATAATTCTATCACTTGAATTTTCAACAAATAATAGTTGATTCCCAGTTTGTTCCCAATGAGGAAGATTTTTCAATCTTGGAATTAGAAATGAGTCACTCTAGAGAGCATCTTGATCAAGTATCAGCAGCTTTTCAAAAAGATAGTATACTAAGGTTCTGACATAAGGTTGTTGGGATCAGGGTATTGGTAACTGAATAGGATTTCTTAGTAGAATAGGCAGCCTAGCAAGAACCAGAATTGTCCTTACGTATAAATGAGAATTGGAAGTCCCTATATGGTGTGAATTAAAGGACACCAGAGAAGACTTCCAACAACTCTAAAAACTGTCACTTATCACACACTTACTAGCTAGCTTTATTTTGTCATGCTTCTGGAAATTACAGTAATTTTGAACTAATTTGATCAGTCAAGTATCAGGTGCTCATTACGTGCTAGGCACTTCTAAATGCTAGAGATATAAAAAAAGCCAAAAACAATCTACTTTCAAGTAGGGTCAGAGTGTAATGGGGAAAACAACATGGAAACAGCTGTATATAAATAACACCTAGACCAGTGGTTTTCAACCTCCCTAATGCCGCGACCCTTTAATGCTTGTATGTGGGCTGACCCGCCTAGAGACCATAGAGGAATGGTGTCTCAGTTCCTAAAACCATGGGAAATACGTGTTTTCCAATGATCTTAGGCGACCCCTGTGAAAGGGTCGTTTGACTCCCCAAAGGGGTCGTGACTCACAGGTTGAGAACCGCTGATCTAGACATAGAAATTGAAGATAATTTCAGGAGAAAGGCAGTAGCATTAAGAGTGATCAGGAAAGGCTTCTTTTAGAATGTAGGATTTTAGCTAAGACTGGAAGAGAGGCAGAGATGAAGAGGAAGAGCATTCAAGCCATGGGAGAGAGCCAGAGAAAATACCTGGAGGGGGCAGATGGAGTGTTTTGTTAGAGGATCAGCAGGGAAGGATAGTGTCAAATGTAGATATTCCTGGTTTGGCTTTCAGTATTTGACAGCTTAGTGTAAATTATATTTTCTTCATATAGTAGAAAGAACACTGGGTTTGGGGTTTGGGAGTTTGAATCCTTGCTCTACTACTTACCTGTATGATATGATGCAAGCCTCTTAATTTCTCTGGCCTTTAGTTTTTACACATGTAAAGTGAAGGAAAAGAAGGTTTTAGAGACTCGGTATGGAAGAGTGTGCAGCTTGGCAGCATCATCATGGTAAATAGGTGATTGCCTGGGAAGCAAGTTCAGGTAATAGGGCATAGTAATGGTCTGAAGCCAGAGAGTATATAGTTTTTAGTATTACAGAGTTCTGCAGGCTTTCAGGAAGGCCTCAACTGAGTTCATTAATACCTTCCTTATGATTGGGAAGTAGTACAATGTAGTGGAAACAGAACTAAATGAGGAGTCAGACTGGGATTTAAGTTCCAATTTTGCTATGTAATTTATTAGCTTTGTGACTTTGGGCAAGTCACCTAAATTCTTAGAACTTATAGTACGTTAGAGGAGGTATTTGTTATGTTGTACTGTGTTGTGCCAGTGGACACACAGGTAAATAATATAAATTAGTATGTGATACGTACTTAAGGAAGGGTATAAAGTGCTATGAAATTGAAGAAGAAACCTTTTCCTACTGAAGCAATCAGGGAAGGCTTTGTGGAGGCAGTGGCATTTAAGTTGTCATCATAAATGTGTAGTATATCATATGGTGAAAATGAGAGGTCTTTTCAAGAGTAGGTTATCAGTATGATCAAAAGCACAGGCAGGAAAATGTGGGCCATATTTGGGGAAAAGCGAATAATTCAGTTTGACTAAAGCACAGAATAAGTGATGAGATGTAGGGTAAGAAAAGTCCAGGAAGACATAGTACAGCCTCCATTATGGAAAGCCATGGGTGCCAGAATGAGGAATCTAGTAGACCATGAAAGACTGTTGAAGACTTGTAGGCAAAGGAGGGCCTGGATGAGAGGGACATAGTGTGAGAGGAATTGGAGGAGGAGAGGGTCTAGAGTATTGCAGTGGTCCCGGAGAGACATGATGAGCCCTGATAGACGAGCATGGCAGCTAGAGGTATAAATGAGGAATTTAAAATATAGTGATTCTTTAGGGCTATATATCTTTGTCTTACTTAAAGGTCTAAGCGTGGATCGTCCTTGTGCCAGGGCTGTGAAGATTGACTGCCCATATCCACTGTCTCAGATCACATCTCGAAACAATGTGGTATGGGCATTAACTGAACAAAGGGCACTTCTGTATCGAGAGGGAGTGAGCAGCTTCTGTCCTGAAGGAGAACAATGGAAATGGGACATTATAAGGTAATAAGACATTGGTAAGGAAATCCTTTTAAAAATTGGATTGCCAAATAGAAGAGTGTTCATGTGTAATCCAGGGTGTTGAAACTGCTTTCTGTCTGAGACTCTGTATAATAAGCTTTGATGGAAAGAAATTCTTTATTGAGAATCTGACTTCTCATTATTCCCAAAGATTTCTTTTTCCACATTTAGGAAAACTGAGTGGAATCTACATTAACCTAGGACCAGATTTTAAATTTTCATCTAATTCTGTTAAAATTAGCTTTTATATTTGACACTTAATTGGCACTGAAAATATTTCTTATTGTTTGTACCAAATAAGGTTGCTGATATGAAAGTGTTCACAGTTCTAAGAAAGAAATAGACAAAGATGTTGTTTTGAACATCCCTAGCATGCTAAATCATCCTTTTTTTTTTCTGAGTTGTTATAATGTGGAACAAAAGACTGAGAACTTAGAGTTGCTGTTTTTCTGTCACATCACTGTCCTCCTTCTTGCTCCTTTTTTGTACAGTGGAGTCAACTTTAGTTCCTCCTCATGTCATGGAGGTTTTCAGAGCCTGCTGCATGATGGTAGAGCACAAATCCCCAAACCACTCACTTCCTTGGAGAGTGATTGTTAGGTCCTTAAGGGTAGGATTATGTCTTGGTCATTTTCTTCAGTGGGCATTTAATTATTGAATGGCAAATGTTGGAAATTTAAATATGTAATCTAGTTATTTGCTTTTTTTCTTCGATTTTTAATGCCTGCAGTGAAAGGCAAGCTTTGGAACCTGTGTGTATAACTCTTGGAGATCAACAGACCATATGGGCTTTGGACATCCATGGAAATCTCTGGTTCAGAACTGGTGTTGTTTCCAAGAAACCTCAAGGAGATGATGACCATTGGTGGCAAGTAGGCATTCAGCTATCAGTAAGGGCCACTGTCCATCCCTAGGTAGCCTCAGGAGATCTCAAGATCTCTTTGTCTCTCTTTCTCTGAATCTGTCTCTCTCTCTTTCTGTGCACATTAAAAGCATCATAGAATTTTCATCATTGGAAAGATATCTTGGAAATCCTACTTTAAATAAAGCAGGCTTTATTTTTCCTATTTAGAAATGTGCTAGTATGTGTAATACTAATACTAATAAATCCAGCAGCAGCAGTCTGAGCATCTAGTTAATGATGCTGTTTATGTCTGTGGAAATGTATTAAGGGAAAGAACAGTAGATGTATGTATAGTGCTAAAACACATTTAAAGTCCATGTGTCTTAAAAGATTTGTTTGAAATGTGTTAAGTGGAGGCTTAACACAGAACTAATTTTTTTTCTTTCTAAATGTTCCCAGAAATTGATGTATTTTGAGTATCCAACAGGGTGGTGCTTCTTAAAACAATCTTTTCATATGGCTATCCCAATGATTTCTTGTGTGTCTTAGCCCTAGAATGACTTAGAATTTACCCTCAGAGGAAATTGTATCACTTTCCCTTCTTTCCTCTTCTACCTCCACACAGATACATGCTTTGGTAGCTTTCACTGCTGATGTAATTTCATTCCTAATCACCGAGATCTACTGTGAAAGTTAATAAGGGATGACAATGAAAATGAAGTTTTAGAATGTGTCATATTTTGAGGTTCAGGTTTTTTCAGTATTACCTCAGACTTGTGTTTACACAGGCAATCATACTGCTTGTTTTTTAAGTGGTTGTCGGTCCTTTATATGAGCAAAGTCCTTTTTGGGGACTCAGTTTTGTTATTTGTCAAATAAGGGGGGTTGAACAAAGTAACCCTTATAGTCCCCCCAACTCTAAATGTATAGCAGTGAGAATGTGGAAAAAGAAGTCATGTTTGGTTTTTAATAAAGATTAAACTTTCTTTTGTTCACAGAAAAATAAAGATTTTTCTCTTGTCTGTGTTTTATAATTTAAACAAAATATCTGTGGGCAAAACATTCTGGAGTATCAAGAGTGTTTGCTATATAATACTATCTGCTTATATATTTTACCAAACATTTTTTTTTTACTGATTAAGGTATATAATCTCAGTGACTCTTTTTATAATCTATTATCTTATGATCAGACCTCATTAGGAATGACCAATTTGAAAATATTTAAATATTTTAAAATATTTAAAATAATTTTGAATAAATGCTACAATAATTGTCATTCTTATCTTTTTTTTTTGAGGGGGGGAGGCAGGATATTTGGGGTTCAGTGACTTGCCCAAAGTCACACGACTAGCAAGTATTAAGTGTTGGGGGTTGGATTTGAACTCAGGTCCTCCTGACTCCAGGGCTGGTGCTCTCTTCACTGTGCCACCTAATTGCCCCCTTCCCTTTCGTTCTTGACTAGGATATCAGATACCTTCCACCCAATATTCTGTCTCCTACTTTTATGCCTTTTCAATCTTTTCCCTTCATTCATGGAGCACACTCCCTCCTCATCTCTTCTGTGTCTAGAAGGAATCCATGGCTTCTTTCAAGGCTCATTTCATGTGTCCTTTCTGATCTCCCTAGTTTTTAGTACTTTCTCCTTCCTCAGATGATTGTGAATGAACTTATCTATTTACATGCTGTTTTTTCTCCCTGTAGAAAGAACATCAAGTCATGGAGGGCAGGAACTGATTTTTTTTGTGTTCCCAAAACCTAGCATATATTTATCTATAAAAGGTGCTTAATAAATGCTTTTTGGGTTGGATTAGATTAGCATAGCGATTCTCATACTTTTTCTTCTTCAGTTCCATTTACATTCTTAAAAATGATTGAGGTGTGCCCCACCAAGAGCTTTTCTTTTATGTGTTGTATCTATAGGTACTTATATTCAAAATTAAACATCTTAGTATTGTTATAAAAAGTTTTGACTTTTCAGTCTCCCTCAAAGGGTCTTATCGACCCTTAGGAGGAGTTTCTGGACCATACTTTGAGAACCAAGAGGCTTAGGAGGTAAGCGTTTGACCCAGGTCGTCAAGGGAATTTGAAAATAGAGATTCAGAGCAGTGGATGTAAAGTAGGAACTAACAGTAGAACTAACAAGTGTAGTACAGATGAGCTTATGGCTGTCATATTCTCTGGTCTTCTCTCTAGGTCAGCATCACAGATTATGTGGTGTTTGACCAATGCAGCTTGTTCCAGACAATAATTCATGCCACACACACGGTGGCAACAGCTGCGCAGGCTCCTGTGGAGAAGGTGGCAGACAAACTTCGAATGGCATTTTGGTCACAGCAGCTTCAGTGTCAGCCGAGCCTGCTTGGTGTCAACAATAGTGGTGTTTGGATCTCATCAGGCAAGAATGAATTCCATGTAGCAAAAGGAAGTCTAGTAGGTTAGTAGGTTTTTTTACTCCTGTTGTTCCTAATAGGTGCCCTCATTCTAAAAGTTAATGCTGAAAGATAAGCTTTAAACCTTCAAATGAAAAAGATACACGGTTTAAAGATGGTGGTTGAGTACAGATTAATAGAAAGAAGTCTTCAAGTTGTAAGATTACTCTCCATTTTTTAAAACCTGACATTACTTTTGTTGGAAATACCAGTGTCTGGATGGAAACTGATGAATTGCCATCAGAAATGTATTGTGATATGTTATGAATAGAGCAACTGTAAGTGACCATTATATAAATTGTATGTTTACATGTGAAAAAAAAACTCACCCAAACTTCAAACTTTATAAGATCCTAATGAGGTAGAATATCATATCTCCCTGAAAAAAAATCCTGCCACTGCTTAAAATAGAATAATTGTAATAATTGAAATGTAATCAGTACATTTTCTGTGAATGAATCACTTGGTTTGTCAGTTTGTCATTGTACTTGACCCAACTGTTAACCTCTCTCTTCTCCTTTGCTCTCAAAAAAGATGAGTTCATATACATCTTTGTGTATATCTGTCTTGACAGTATTCTCAAGCAAAACAGACATAAAATTTGAGATCCATTATTCTATGTTAGGTAGATAATCTACAACTGACTATGAGAGGATTTGGTTAATTAAAAGCCAGATAAGAAGAGGAACCAAAAAGAACCAAAGTTCTCTTAATTGTTTCCAGGGACATACTGGAATAATGTTGTTCCACGTGGTACTGCTTCAGCAACAAAATGGGTGTTTGTGTTGGCATCTGCTGCTCCTACTAAAGAAGGTTGGTCAGTTTTTGTTAAGAAATTTAATGCATAGGTCACTTGTATAAATGGGTTCAAGTCAGATTTTATTATTGTTTTCTACGTGATAATGTTGTCATCTTGCAGGCATCTCAAATACATACACAGATATGATAATGCAGTTTTCGAAATATTGTTAAGACATTGCCGTAAGCAAAATAGTACCAGTCACCTGAGGCAATTTAGATTGGGTTATCCAAGGGACCTAGTGCTTGAGAAAAGATCAGTTTTCCTAATTTTTTTTTTTAGGAATGTATGTTTATATCTAAAAGTATAGTACCTTTATGCCTAATACAAGGATAGACA
This sequence comes from Pseudochirops cupreus, assembly GCA_028627135.1. NCBI lineage: Eukaryota > Metazoa > Chordata > Mammalia > Diprotodontia > Pseudocheiridae > Pseudochirops > Pseudochirops cupreus. The sequence goes on along the minus strand of CM053581.1, from coordinate 336,956,868 downwards.
GAGTTTGTCTGAAGTAGGCATCAGATGATTTTCAATGGCACACAAAAATACTCCTCAGTAAAATTGAGGAGGAGGTGATTTTTGTCCTTCCCAGGTCTTTTTGCATACTTTCTCAACTCCTAGCAGTCTCTAACACTTATCCTTGAGTATCCAGCGCTTTTATTTTCCCTCTGCTTATCCAAATCCCATCCTTTTGTCACCTTCACTCAAACTAGTCCCACTAAAAATGTCCTTTACATTCTTCTGCCCTGTGAAATCCCTCTGTTGTATCATAATTTCCTATCTTGTCTTGTTTCCTTTCATGTCCCTAAACCTCTTCTCTCTCCTTAGCATAATGTACAGTCTCTCACACTTCCTGTTCTGTCATCCATTATTCTTGTTCTCCTGCACTTTCTTCTCTTCACAGTCTTGACTCTATGATTAGTTCCTCTGTATACTATCTTCTACCCTTGAATCTTTGGGCCCTTGTTCTATACTTATGCCTTAACATATTTGAATCCTTGACTACCACACTCTGCCACCCCACCCCCCATCTGCTTTCTCTGCTGTTACTCAGTTGCTATTGAGAGCTATAGGAGGAAATCCCACATTAAAAAAAAGAAAGAAAAACATGTTATCTGATCTCAGGTGAATCCTCACTGCTCTAATGCAATACTTACTTTCTTCTTAGATTGACTCTATCACTGTATTCACAGTAGATAATCCTCAAGATACCAGTTCTACTTTCTCCTTCCTCTCAGCGAGAAACTTCATCTCCTATTTTACTGATAAAATAGAGGCAATTTGCTTTGAGTATCTTTTCCCTGTTCCACATAAACTCTTCAGAACTCTTCTACTTGAACTCCTGGTTTGCTCCAATCTCAGAAAAAGGTGGCCCTTTGTTTTGCCAAAGCCAGCCTCTCTTCTCTACTTGTGCTCTTGATCCTATTGCCTCCTTTCTTTGGGGAGATCTTTTCTTTCTGGATCAGTTTCCTTCTGTTTAGCTGTCAAATCTTTATTCTATCCTTGTCCACTGTTTTTTCCTCACTACCTACCAATATATCCAGGTCTTCCCCATTGTTAAACTATCTATACTTCATCCCTTTAAGCTGTTGCTCTATATCTTCCCATTATATTTTTCTGCCCAAATCTTAGAAAGAGCTGTTTCCACTTGTTACTTCTACTTATTTTCTTGCCTACTCTATTTTTAAATGATGAATTTAATACCTAATAAACATTTCAGTGTACAAAAAATACAGAATATATACAGTGTACAAAAAATACAAAAAATACAGAACTTCTCTTATGTCAGTTTTTTTAAAAGATGACTGTTACATCTAATTGGAAATGACAATTGCCGTTTGAGTCATCTGAATTTCTTTTCATTTTACTTTTTTGTAATTATTAAATGTTTTATCGATGCTCTTCTTTCCTTCCTTCCTTTTTTCTTTCTTTCCTTCCTTCCCTCCCTTTCTTTCCCTCTCCTTAACTACCCACTAACTCACCCTTCTTACCCCAAATACAAATCCTCCCTTGAAACAAATAAGTTTATCCAAACAAACAATTCTTTGCACTGGCCATGTGTAAAAATGTATGTCTTATTCTGTACCTCTATATCAGCGGTCCTCATGCTCTGGTTTGTGACTCCTTTGGGCGTCGAACGACCCTTTCACAGGGGCTGCCTAAGACCATTGGAAAACACATATTTCCGATGGTCTCAGGAACTGAGACACTGCTCCTCGCTCCTCTGCCCACATGCAGATACGCCCACATACGAGTATTAAAGGGTCGTGGCATTAGGAAGGTTGAAAACCACTGCTCTATGTGATTATTTACTACATTGATTGAAATTGTGTAATCATTCCAGGTTATTTTCTGTAACATCACTGTGGTCATAAAAATTGTTCTCCTGGTTCTGTTCCTATCCCTCGCTATTAGTTCTTCTAAGTCTTTACCTAAATATCATATTTATCATTTCTTCTTGTATGTATTCAGTATTTCTTATTATGCATAGCTTTCCACTCATAAACCATTTATTCATCTTTTCCTAACTGATAAAGATCCACTTTGTTTCCAAATCTATGATCCAGTAAAAAGTACTGTTATTAATATTTTTGTCCTTATGAGTTCTTTCCATCTGTCTTTGATTTCTTTGTGGTATATGCCCCCACGAAGTTCTCAGCCCCTTTAAATCTAGTTTTCAACTCTTAATACTGAACTGAAACTGTTCTTTTTAGGATTATCAGTGAATTTTGACTAACTTCTTTGACTCTTGACTCTGACTCAGACCTCATTTGACTTGACCATTTTGTGTCATTTGACACCATCAGTTACCTCTCTTCTTGGATAGTATCTCTTCTCTTGTCTTTTAGGACACTGTCTCTTTTAGTTTTCTTTCTACCTGTCTGACCACCTCTTATCAACCTTCTCTAAAGGATCATCATTCATTTCCTACTCCCTAAGTATGGGTACCCCAATGCCCTGTCTTGGTCCCTTTTTACTCTATACATATTCTCTTAATGGTTTTATCAATTCTTATAAATTCATTTGTTAAATAGTTCATTAATGCTCTCTTTAAAAACCTTCCCTTAACTTTGATCCCTTTGCCTACAATAGAATCCTCCCTTGTCGCAAAGACATACAGCTAAGCAAAGCAAATCAGCACATTAGAGGTTACTGAATATGAATGGCTTATTTTTTGCACTTTTAGTCTGACACCTCTCTGCTGAGAAGGGGGCCTACCTTACTAGCATTCTTCCGAGCTCATGATTGGGCACTTCATTGGTTAGAATTCTCACATCTTCTGATGTTTTATTAATTATTAATTTATAATAATATAATACTTTATTAATTATATTACATGTAATTATGATGTGTTGCATTATGATGTATATCACATTATTATATCTTCATATTATTGTGTTCTTCATGTGAGTCATTTTCCTCGTTCTTTTTTTCACTTCACTCTGCATCAGTTCACACCAATTTTTCCAAGTTTATGGAACACTAGACTTCTCTGTCCATTTGCTTTGGGGTCTTACCTGGTATTTTCCTGTGATCCACTTTTTACATTTTTAAACGATACCATATAGTTTTGATCATTACTGCTTTATGAAAGTATAGTTTGAAATTTGAGCAGGGACTGCTTTCTTTTGGAATTTGTATCCTTAGTACATCCTGTCTGTATCACTTTTTTGGGGTAGATTTTTCTATATCTGATTGCTGCTGGTAGTTATAGGTTTGTTTGTTTTTTTTTAACAGTTTTTCTTTCTTTTTTTTTTTTGGAGGGGGGAGGGCAGGGCAATTGGGGTTAAGTGACTTGCCCAAGGTCACACAGCTAATAAGTGTTAAGTGTCTGAGGTTGGATTTGAACTCAGGTCCTCCTGACTCCAGGGCCAGTGCTCTATTCACTATGCCACCTAGCCACCCCTATGGGTTTTTTTAAATTAATATGCACATCTTAACAAACTCTAATAAAAGAAGTTTTTCATGTACAATATTAAAAATATTCTTGTGTGTTTGAATGTGTTTGATAATTACAGTTTATAAAAAGAAATTTTTAAAAGAATGGGGTCATCATTTTGTCACTCCTTAAACATTGCCAAACTTTTTATCTAAAGTGGAAATTGAATATTTTTTTACCTTACTAGGAAAATTAAGTTATATGAAGAAAGAGCTTTCCAATGCTTAAGGCTGTAAAAAGTTAGCTGAGATTTGTAGCCAGAAGAGAATTCCTTCTGTCCTTTTAATTGTGCTTTTTTAGCAATTCAGTTAACATTAAACACTTCCTGAGTTCCAACCTCTGTTAGTTGCCTGGGGGAGGAGAAAAATTTACGTAAGATATTGTTCCTACTCTTAATGAAGTTTACAGTCTGGTGGAGAATAGAACATATACACAAATGTAGTGCCAATGCAATATTTTCAGCACCCATGATCACAGTCAAGACTGTGACTATAAATATCGCATGACATTCGATCTCAAAATATACCAGATTCTCCATACAGAGGAAAGATCTGAAGCATTTATTTAGACACCAGAAAACTGAATCCCAAAACCAGTAACCTGATTCCATCATAGTACCAAAGATATTAAGAAGCCATAATAACACTGAGAGCCACAGCATCCTTCAGCCTTCCCACAAACCAATACAGGATCAATATTTACTCACAAACCTCTCTCTTTCTTCTTGCCTGAGCACCTCTCTCTCCCATCATCTCTCTGGCTCCCAGCTTCCTGTGGCTCTGCTCTACCCTTCAGCAAACTTCTCCCGCCACAGGCTCCATACGACTATATTTAGCCTATCAAAGGACAGAGTTATCTTCACAGCAGGGAAGCTTCCTGTGGGCTCTGCTGTACCGCTTAGCAAATTCTCTGTAGCACAGAATCCATGTGATTACATTTAGCCTATTAGGAGGCAGAGTTAACTTTCTTTTTTCTTTTCTTTTTTTCTTTTTTTTTTTGGAGGGGGAAGGCAGTGCAGTTGGGGTTAAGTGACTTTCCCAAAGTCCCACGGCTAGTAAGTGGTAAGTGTCTGAGGTCAGATTTGAACTCAGGTCCTCCTGACTCTGGGGCTGGTGTTCTATTTACTGTGCTACATACTGCCCGCAGAGTTTTCTTTTCAAAGCAAGGGAGGTCTTCAAATTCCCCCCTAAGTCTATTAAGGGGCAGGGAAGATCTTCAAATTCCCATTCCAACAAATAACTAGAATTCATTTATTAACTCACTCATTCAGTAAATATTAAGTGAGTATGACATCCAAAGCACTGTACTTGAAGAGGGAAGGAAAAAGAAAGGGAAAGAATACACATTAACGTGGCACCAACTTTTTGCCAGGCACTAGGCTAACCACTTTTTACAAATGTTTGCTCATTTGAACCTCATAATAACCTGTGAGGTAAATGCTATTATCCCCATTTTGCAGTTGAGGAAACTGAGGCAGATAGTTGAAATTACTTGTCTTCTTTACAGAGATGGGAGATCCACAGATGTGGTACACTGCATAGATTTTCAGATTTTGCTTCCTATATTGATTGGTTTTGCTGATTTTTTTCCTCTTTCCTTTTAAAAAAATGACTTGTTATATGGGGTGGCTTTCTGGGAGACAGTAGGCAGAAGGATACTGGAATAAATTTTGGTGGTATAGAAAAAAAGATATCAACAACATTTATTTAAAAGAAAATCAGTCCCTATCCCCATGCCATTGAGTATCGAGCTGTAGAACATACACATGAATAATCTGAATACAAGATTTTTGCATGATAAGTTCATTGGAGAGGTGCAAAAAAACTTCCCAAACCCTCTGTGAAATGTAAAGGGCAAAAGGGCCTTGTTTTTTGTTACTTCTGTCACCTCTTATTCTAGCTGTGTTGGCAGCATCGTTTCAAATGGACATGGTGTTTGAGTTTGAGTTAACTAACCAATAGAAACATGAAAAGTAATTGTTGTCACCAGTGAACTTGCATTTAGTCAGTAGTTATGCAGTTTTTGTAGTGGGTTTGCTTGACATGGGCATAAAATTAAAATGCTACCTTGTTCTACATTTAGTCCAGATGACTCACTTTTGAATGGTGCTTAACAGCAAATGTGGACATTTTTTTTTCCCACAGGAAGCTTTTTGTGGTTGTGCCAGAACACCAAGGATCTGTTTTGTGTGAGTGACCAGAATCCACAATTCCGTCCTTCTACAGTTCAGCTGCCTCCTGATACTGAAATGATAGTGTACTCTGCCTGCCAGGATGCCATATGGGGCTTAGATAGCTTTGGGCAAGTGTTTATCAGAACACTGTCCAAGAGTTGCCCAACAGGAATGCATTGGATGAGGCTGGACCTTTCTCAGCTAGGTATGACTATCGAGTTATCTTTCTTTAAATTATGATTTAAGTTCCTTACCATGCTGTAGACATAATATGATGCCAGAGGAAAGAACACTGAACTTGGAATCAGGAGATCTAGGCTCAAAATTTGGCTGTGAAACTTCCTATTTAAGTGACCATAGGCAAATTCCTTTGTGATATTGTTTTCTTAAAAGTGATATTGTGACCAGTACATTCATATACCATAATTTTTTAAGCCATTACTGACTCGATGGTTACTTGCTTTGTTCTTTGCAACTTCAAAAAGTGTTGCTGTAAATATTTTTATGTATGTAGGGCCTTTAATTTCTTTGGGATACATGCCTAATGGTGGTATAGTTGTTTCAGAGGGTGTGCAGAATTTATTAACTTTCGTGGCATTCCGGAATGGCTGGGCTAATTCATAGCTCAGCTAACAGCACATTAGGGTGCCTGTACTTCCATAGCCTCCTCCAGTGATTGTCATTTTATAATTTTTTTTGGTCATCAGACAGTTTGTTGTGGGGTGGAATCTCAAAGATGTTTTAATTTTCATTTCTCTTTTTATTAGTCATTTGGAGCATTTTTTTCCTAAGGTTGTTGATGGCATGTATCTCTGAGAACTACCTGTTTATTTCACTTGACTATTTGTCTCTGGAGCAGTGCTTCTTGTTCTTATATATTTGAATCAGTCTGTCTTTGAAGGCCCTTCATGACCAGACCTCAGCCTACCTTTCAAGCCTTATTAAACATTATTCCACTTCCTACACTGTACATTCCAGACAGAATGACTTTGTTCCTGTTCCTCACACTTGATACTTAATATCCTGTCTCCCTATCTTTTCACCGGCTATCGCCCTTTGCCTGGAGTACACTTCCTCTTCACCTGCATGTCTTAGAATCATGTTTCCTTCAAAACTCAGTGCACGTGACACCTTCTACATTAAGCCTTTCCTGATTCCCAGCTGCTCATGCCCTCCCTCAAAAAAATTGCCTTGTAAATATTTTGTAGATGTGTATTTTTGTACACATTTGCTGTCCAATGGAATACCAACTCCTTGAAAGTGGGGACTGTTTCATTTTTTTCTTTATCCAGCGCTTAATTAGCAGTGCCTAACACATAGGATGCATTTAATAAGTTCTTGATTGGTCAGTTTAGATGAAAGGTGATGAAAGATCAAGAAAGTTTTCATGGAGGAGATAGTATTTGAGTTGAGCATTTTACGGGATCGGTAGAGATTAAACAGGCAAAATAGAGCACATGAGTAAAAGCATGTGGCACATTCAGGGAACAGAGAGTGGACCAGCTTGGTTGGAGCTAAGAAAATTTTGTAAGGAGTCATTTGAGAAGCTGAAAAAGAGGAGGGTGCCATACTGTAGGGTATCTTGAATGCCAGGCAGAGGAGTTTGAAGTGTAATCTAAAGGCAGTAGGGAACCACTGAAAGGGACACCACTAGAGCTATATATAAGAGAGATTATCTTGGTAAGGGTTTGAAGGACAGATTGAAGTATGGAGATGGAAAGAGCTGTTATGAGTTAGGTAGGACTGAGGACCTGAGTTAGGGTAGTAGAAATGAGAATAGGTTAAAAAATTTGTTCAAATAAGTTTTATGGATGCCTTCCTTTTAATGTCATTTTAAAATACATATTTTCTTTAAAAATATAAATGTTAAATATTTTAATCCTTTTTCCTTCTCCCATCTCCTCACTGATGCCTTCCCTATGAACAAATGAAAATAGTTAAGGAAAACCAACTGAATAGTGAAATGTATCTAAAAGTATATAGGGTATTCCGCAACTATGTGTCCTTTTCTTCCTCTCTTCCCTGAAAGAAAGCAAGTAATTGCTCATCTGTTTGGGGACTTTAAGAGTGGTTATTACACTTACCATTCAGCTTCATTGTAGTATTCTTTTTATTTGCATTACTGTAGTCATCATATATTGTTCTCCTGGTTCTTTTTTTTTCACTTCACGTCCATTTTATACCACAAATTATTTAGCCAGATAAATATCAGACCTTCATTAGTTAAATAATTCTGACTTATATTATCAGTTGATCATACAGGAAAACAGTTTCATAAATTTTTATGAAATGAATGATAAAAGGAAAAAACTGTTGGATACACAGCTAATCGGTGTCAGAACCTGTTCTCCAATGGAGACACTCTCCTGGTGTCGCAAAATGACGGTTAAATAAGAGAGATAGAGAGTGAATGCAAATACAGATAGCTAAAATGCAGAGCAGAATGAGGGGAGCCATCAGAAAGGTGTGGTGCAGTGTGGGAGCTCAGAGGAGAGAGGTCGGCTCCCACTGGGGCTTGTCAAGCTTTACTCACCTTGCAGAGAATTCTGTTTCAGGCCCACAGGGGGTCACTCCTGAGCTGTTTTAAGGTTCTGAAAGAAGCAAATACCAGATTGGTATTTGAACTCAAGTCTTCTGACTCCTGATCTGATTCTCTTTCTACTGCTGTTGTTCTTAGGGTATCCTTTTATTTTAAAAAAAACTCCTGGGTGTTCACTCATTTTTTTCCACCATACAGAGCAGGAAAACAGGCCTTTTGGTTTGCTTTTTGTTAGGACCAGATGTTCCCCAATCTTTTCTCTCCACATTCCTGGCAGTACTCCCTTATTGGACTTTACCAGCTTCCCACAAGGAGGCTAAGGCCCTTGTGCCAAGAGAATAATCATGTGGAAAGTTGTGCCAGCCTCAGCTTGGTGGAGAATTGAACTACCCGCTTCATAGTTCCTCCCTACCCCATCCCAGTACACACGTAGAAACTGCTTCACTCCTTGACACTAAAACAGATGCCTCATCTCTGAAGTCTGGTATCCCATTTGATAATCAGAACAAATGGGAGAATTTCTGTGGAAGGGAAGCCTCACTTCTTTGGAATATTCTTATGTTTATATTCAAATACATTAGACCTTTAATGTGATCTTCTAATGGTAGTATTAATGTATTATCTTGGTTCTGCTGCTGATTTAGTTTTTAGGTAGACTTTTTCAATAAATCTGTCTTCATTTCAACAAGACTTTCCTGATCATCTGCTATTTTCCTAGCGTTGTACAAGGAGCTATGGGAAAAAAGAAAACAGCACCTGTCCTCAAGGAGTTGATAATGTGATTGAGCATATTGCTCAGATCTTTGAAACAAGATAAAAGGAGGTAGTGTATAATTAATTTTGTGCTGGAATAGGTAATTCAGGCATTGTGGTAAGAGGCCCTTCAGCCTCTAATCGACCTTATAACGTTCTTATTACAGTAACACATTCTTCTGTAGCAGCTTCTGTCGAGCTTAGTATATACATCAAAATCATTACAGTTTATCAGAAGACTAATGTTATAGTTCTTTCTGTAATCATCATGATCATCATATATTACATTAATGTAGCACTTTACAAAGTTTTTTGCTCTGACAGGCTCATGAGGTGTAGGTAGTACAAGTAGTAGTATTCCTATCATACAGATGAAGATACTGATACTTGAAGAAATTAAGTGCCTTGTCCATAATGACATGACAAGTAACTGAGTCATTATTTGAGCAAAGGTCTTATGGCTCCATGCTCATTGTTCTTTTAGTGTATCAGAGATTTTATCCTTACAGTTAAAAACATTTTTAAAAATAGTTTTCATACCACAGTCATTTCCAGATATCCTCTTCTATCATAGAGCCATCCCTTATAACAAGCAAAAACCAGTTAAAACCAAATTACACAGTACTGGGTTCTGATGGCATAATTCCTCCATAGTCTTCTCCTTTAGCTTAGCTCTCAAGAAGTGGGAAGTATTTCATTGTCTCTCTGCCATCTGGAACTAATGTTGCATTCTAATATTTCAACTAATTAATTGCATTTAATCTGTGTTCAAGCTATTATTTAATGTTATTTTCACTTATGTATTTAGTCATTGTTTACTTTGTTCTCTTGGTTCTGCATTCTTCACTCTGCATCAGTTCATACAGATCTCATATTTCCCCAGATTTTTCATGTTTCCTATGTTTTAACAATCTTTGTAGTTTTAAGTAAAAAAAAAATCATTATGGTTACCAGTAATTGTAAACTCCTCGAAGACAGAAGTAGAATGTTTGCTCTGAAAGGCAATGTGGTATAGTGGAAAGAATGCTGGACTTTGTAGGAGGAAACCGGGATTAAACTGTTAACACTTAATGGTTGTATAACCCTGTGCAAATCTTTTTACCTCACAAAGTCTTAATTTCCTTATCTGTAAAATTAGGGTAATAAAACTTGAACTTCACTTAGCTCATATGGTTGTTATAAGGAAAGTGTTTTATAAACTTTAAAGTACGACCTTGTTATTATGAACTTGAACAGTTTTGCAGAAGACCAAGAAATCAATAAATGCTAAATTCTAATAAAATAGGTCACACCAAATTCTTCTTGTTTTTACTAATAATACAAATGAATGTTTTTTAAGACAGCATAATGAAGAATAATTCCCAAACTCAGGGTCAGTTGATCTGGGTTCAAGTGCTGACTGCTTTGCTTGCCACTTACATATCTCCGGGCAAATTTCTTCACCTCTCTGAACTCTTTGTGTATAAAACTGAGATAACAATTAAATGAGATATAAAGTACTTTGTACCTACAAAGCACTAATGTGAATTATTATATATGAGAAATGAAATTTGATGTCAAAATGAAAAAGATGGATTTTATTTTGCTTTGGGAAAAATGTTTTAAAAGTAAAACTACACATAAACTTTATTTAATGAGAAGTGATCAGATGAGTTGACAGAAGTTACTATCTGAACACATGTAATATTTTCTGCTCTCTTGGATATATTTCCTCTTTGAACTATTTCAGTAGTAGTCTCTACGACATTTTTGATTAGGTAACTTCAAGTATCTGAGTTCCCAGATAGACTAAGATACATGATCTTTGTAACTTAAGATGAAACAAACATTCTTTACTATTGTTTATCTTTTGCTGTAGCACTGTTTGGAAGGTCATTTTCTTTCAGAGTGTTCCTGCTTTGAAAATATAAAATAAAAAGCACATTCTCCTCTAGATGTAAATAATATACAGTGATATGCAATTCTGTGTTTGATTGCACTGAAGCATGTTAAGGTCAAATCACTTTAACAGCTGGGACATTGTGTCCCAGGATCATGTATATTAGACACTCTGTGATGCACAGATAAGGGGGTCTCAAGTTCTATAATCAGGTTAGCCAAATGTCAAAGAAGGAACATAATTTTGACCTTTAGATATTCCTTCCCCATTCCCCAAAATAATGTAGTATTTGAAAAATTATAAAGACTAAGAAATCATAGCATTCCCCATTTTACTATAACCACATTTTAGCATTACTCATAATAGCTTTGTTTCATGGATTGCTATGGCCAAAATAATTTATTACCTAGCAGTCAGCCTCCTGGTAATGAGCCTCTTTTAGTTAGGTTTGTCTATGAAAAGCAGACAGTCTGTTGCCAGGCATACATTCTAAGCCCTTTTAAGTATGGCACAGCCTGCTAGAGCTCATATTCCACTGGCATTGCCTTTGAGAACCTAGGGTCACTTCCACTTGATATGAAGTGTTATGAGTAGGATGTTTGGAATAAAGGTACATGTTATTCAAAGGGCAATGAAAAGATTTTCTGAATAAATGGCCATGATGTAATAAACAATGAAATTTATAAAAGAAGCAGCAGAAGGCATCAGAGGGCATGTATGACCAGAAGAGGGGGTGGGCTGGTCATGTAGTGGGAATGAGGGCTAACTGATGGTCCTGCCTGGGTGCTGCCTTGCTACCTATATAATAGCAAGAGATACAGAGGAAGCTCCTGACATGTTGTATGCATGCCCTGGGGGAGATTTACAGGAAGCTGTAAACATAAGTCATACGGGATGAGAAGTGATCCACACCATGGGAAGGGATACACATCCTGGGAATCATAGATCCATCAAAATATCATTAATAACTTCCTCTGTGACTGACAAAATGGAGGACCAGACATTTTCTTCAGTTTTCATGACCTTCCAAAATTCTCCAAAATAAGAATTATTCACAAGACGTAAGATAATTGTAGCCATCTCCATGGGCTAAGACACCAAGAACCCTAATGAAGTAACACCTGATGAATTAACAACAGAAAAGGCTAATTCCCAAGACCTAATGTGCTCACTCAGTACACTCCCACCAGCCCTCTTGCTCTGGCGAGATAGGATCCATGAATTTGTTCTCTGAGATCCACTCAGCAATTACCTTGCAGCTGCTACAGCAGTCCTTGCCAACACAGCCTCCTCCCTGCCCTGCCCCAGTCCTTGCTTCATCATTTTGTTGTAATGAGCAACAGAACTCAGCTCTCCCCTAAAGGTTCTCCCCAGGAGGTGGAGATAGGGGAAAGTGGAAGGTTGCTGTGCTGGGGGGGAAGAGGGGGAGCAGTATGCTGCACCCCAGCATTACTTAGCCATAGAACAAAAGAACAGAAAGATTAGGGCGTGATGCCAGCATGTTTTGGGGGCCTGAAGAAAAAGGTACTAGCATCTAACTGGAGCCAGTTTTTTCACCTCAGAATTCATTTGGGAAAGGTTCTGAAGCCAGTGAAAAATGAATTCCTCAGCGTGAGAAAAGACTGAAACAGCTTTAAGATCTAGCACTTGGGGGATCCACCACCAAAGGAGAAGGATTCAAAAAGCAATTGGAAGATATAAAGAAAAAAGACTGAAATTACCAAAGATCTCAGAATGAAAATTCAATTTAAAACTTTGAGCACAAGCAGATAAATCAACAGGGAAGATACTAAGAACAGAAAGAAAGATGGGCCTCTGGGACATTTAATGAGTCAAACATCTCAGAATAAATGTTGTAAGACAAAGGAAAGTGAATCAATACCTGATAAGGCAAAGGCAAAGGTGCATTCCCAAGAGATCGTGGAAACATACACAGCAGGGTGTTTCTGAATGTTTCAAGAAAGAAATAAGAATTGTGAAAGTGGAGTTTATGTCCTTCATAACAGAAATAATTTGAAGAGTAGAAAAACTTGAATCCAAAAACTTGAAAAGCCTCTCCAAAGAATCAAAAGAGAGATCATGTGATAAAGAAAAGAAGCAATACTGAACACATGATCTGTGTACCAACAGAAAGAACATTTTTATCTTGCAATTAGAATGTTTAGAAACAATTTAAGCATCATGGGTCTCCCAGAGAAGCATGAGTCAAAAAACCCAAAAAGCATAATGTAAGAAATAGTACAAGAAAACTGCCTAAAACGTGTGAACAAAGAAAACCAGCATCAATTAAGAGAATCCACAGATTGCCTATGGGAAGACAAAACCAAAAAGGCCAGTGCTGCATACCCCATGTTACAGTCGTTAAATTAACAATTCCAGTGGCATACAACAATTCTGCAAGTAACCAGGAGCAGGACCATCACATTTAAAGGAAGAGAATTTTCAACAACACAAGACGCTTCCGTACCCACTAGAAACCACAGAAAGGAGTACAATAACGTGTTCTGAAGAGCAAAGGCTTTTAATAACTTCCTCCATTAAAATCTTCAAGTGCCTCATCTCAGTGCCAAGGTAACTAAATTTTCAAAAGATATGAAAGTGGAATGCAAATCCTGACAGATATACCACTGTCTCAGCTGCTTGGTGAATCAGTTTGATTCTACGCTATCCTCAACATTCAGGTCCTTTGCTCCACTTATTGCCAATAATTCCTTGCCAAACTTCTAACCTGGAATTCCTCCCACCATCTGTTTCTGTCATTTTTCCTATTCACATGCTGCTGAATGAAGCTAAAGAAAATCAGAAAATCATGCCGACAAGATCCATTACAAATTTATGTTACATAATATCAACTGAGCCCTTGCTGCAATAAGACAGTCTTTTGAAATCTCCCTAATCAGCTCACTATAGCACTCAGCACAGTAGGGTTTTCCAAAGCTTTTCATCCCTCCTCAAACCTCCCATGGCACCCCCTTCTGAAAACCATGTCTAATACTTCACTGAAAAAATTGAGCTCATTCTCCAGGAGCTCTTCTTCCCGCCTCCGCATCTCACAACATTCAGATGTCTTCTATTATTTATGCTTTTACAGTGCTCTGTACATAGCTGATGCTTAGTAAATGCTTTTTCCATTCATTCATTCAGTCATCTCCTTCATTGTTGCCTCACATAAAGAGGTGGCTGCCTTCCTTGCCAACGCAAAGCCTTGATCCCATACCATCCTGTCTTCCCCAGCAGATTGGCCCCTCTATCATCTCCATTTTCCCACTAAACTTCAGTGTCTCTCTAGATAGGATGGCTGCTTCCCTGCCATCTATGGTTGGTTCCTCTACTTCCTCTCCTTTTAGTCTCTTCTAGACTATTCGAAACATAACTTCCAACCTGAAGTTGGAACTGAAATAGCTCCCTTTAAAGTTACCGGTGATTTCTTAATTGCCAAATCTAATGATGTTTTCTCAGTTCATATCCTTCTTGACTTCTCTGCTGCCTTTGGCACTATTGATTACCCTCTTCTCCTTGATATCCATTTTGGGAGAGATTTCTACTCTAAATTTTCATGGTACTACTCTGTCCTGGTTCTCCTCCTAACTGGGACCATATCTTCTCAGTTTTTGGAAATGGATCTTTATCAATGGCATACCCACTAATGGTGGGTATCCCACAAGGCTCTGATTTGGACCCTTTTTTCCCTTTATACTTCCTTGCTTAGTGATCTTATCAGGTTCCATGAATTCCATTAGCAGATGAATCTTAGATTTATTTATCAGATCCTAACATCACCTCTTTCCTGATGTTGAGACTCACATATCCAGTTACCTATGGCATATCTCAAACTAAGTGTTCCATAAACACTTCAACTCAGCCATGTTCATAACAGAAGTTATTGTCTTTCCCTCAGCCTCTCTCTTCTTCCAAATTTCCCTTTTACTGTTGAGGGCACCACTATGTTCCCAGTCATCCAGGTTCACAGCCTAAGGGTTAACTTTGATACCTCACTCTCCTCCCTGTCTCTTGCCAACTCCTTTTGTTTTCACATCGGGAACATCACTTGTATATGTCAACTTCTCTCTGTTGACACAGCTACCACCCTGTTGCAGGCCCTCATCACTTCATGCCTAAACTATTGCAATAGTTCTTTGGTTGGTTTCTCTGCTTCAAGTCTCTTCCTGCTCTGTTTCATCTTCTACTTAGCTGAAAAAGATCTAAATCAGAGGTCTATAACCACATTATGTCACATCAGAACCATCTGAAGTCCTTCATGGATTGGTCTCTTCCTACCTTTCTAGTCTTCTTACACTTTACTCCTCTCTACATACTCTGATTGAGTAACACTGACCTTTTGGCTGTTCCTATCACCTCTCATCTCTGGCTGCTCCCCATGCCTGGAATAGTCTCCTTTCATGACTCTGCTTCTTTCATGTCTTGTCTAGTATCCTCCCTTCTTTCAGAGGCCTTCGTTGGTCCCCCTCAATACTAGTGTCCTGAGATTGCCTCCAGTTTACTTAGTTTTATCTTGTTTGTACAGGGTTGTTTATATATTGTCACCCTGTTAGGATATGAGCTCCTTGAAGAAAGGCATTATTTTCACCTTTCTGTTTGTGCCTAGTATAATAGGGGACAGATCCTATCAGCTTCCTTAGCTGGTGTCCTTACATGTAAAACACTAGGGAGCTACTTCTTAGAGAAGGGAAATGCCTGGGTTTAGCTGGCACATTGACATGACTTAATCTGACCAAGCTGGAAGACATGGCAAGTTATTGTGCCTGTTATTATGGTACCAGCCTACCTGAACTCATCTCAGAAGGTTAGGTGCAAGATCATAAATTATTTGGCGGCTACAACTCACTTTTTTGATCATTAAATCTTAAAGGAATTTTAATTTTAATTGAATTGAATTTAATTTTAATTTACTTTAATTTAAATTTAATCCATGTTAATGAATAGAGTCTCAATAAAATTTGGTTTTCACAACCCTAACAATACTATTGGAAATGTATTTCACCTTATTTTACATATAAGATACTTAGGTTTAGAGAGGAGAAATGACTTACCCAAAGTTACTCAGCTATTAAATACATGAGCCAGTGCTAGAAGTCAGTTCTTCTGACGCCAAGTTCAGCTCTCTTTCCACTAGTAAAGTGCTTTTTACCTGAATTAACTTGAGAAATCTATAATCAAGTAAAAGTATGTCTATATTTAAACACATGTAGTACTTATTGAGGTAGTTAGGTAGCTCAGTGGATAGAACATTTGGTCTGGAGTCGGGAAGACCAGAGTTTAAATCTGGCCTCAGATACTAGCCACCTGACCCCTGGTAAGTCACTTAACCTCTGTTTGCCTTACCCCACTGGAGAAGGAAATGGCAAACCACCCCAGTATCTTTGCCAAGAAAACCCCATGGACAGTACTGGTGTGCTGTGGTCTGTGAGTCATGAAGAATCAGACACAGCTGAACAAGTTAATTGAACCGTTTTCTAAAAAATAGACTTTTCCATATTTTCATTATAGTGCTAATTTGTAAGCAGCACTTCAATCTTCTTACCATTCTCTAGAGCAGTGGTGACAGACTCAAAGAGAAAGGGGATGTTAAGCTGTACTGAAGGATCCTTGTGAACCACATGTTGACTCAGAAAACCTCAAAGTGTAATTATCTGTGTTCTCTTGTAGTCTCATTTGCTTTGTTAACTATTTCCCAGTTACGTTTGGATATGGTTCCAGCAACACTTTGGCAGCATGTTTGATATCTCTGCTCTAAAGCATAGCGTGTTTAATCCTCTGGGAAAAATGACAATTGTAACATGTTTATTTATTATTGCAACTCAGTATGAATGCTAGTAAACATAGTAACGTTTAGCACATTCTTAATCTGTCAGGAAACATTTACTCAGCACCTACTATGTGCCGGGCACTGTACTAACTCTTCAGGATGGAAAAGGGGCAAAAGAAACGCCTTAAAAAGCTTACCATCTAATGGAGGAAACAATCTGAAAACAAAGGTATACAGAACAAATAGGACATAATTAACAAAGGGAAGAGACTGGAATTAGGAGAGTCTAGAGAAGGTTTCCTGTAGAAGGTGGAATTTCACTTGGGACTTAAAGGAAGCCAAGGAGGTCAGTGGTCAGAGTGGAGGAGGGAGAACATTCCAGGCCTGGGGGATGGCCAGAGGAAGTGCCAGGAATTGAGAAGGTCAATGTCACTGAGCTTGGCTGGGCTGTATTGGCAACGTGAGGGGGTCAGGGCTTCAAGGGAGGAGGACAGTGAAGTTGAATTGTTTACCAAGGGGTCAAGGTGGAGAAAAGAGAGAGAGTGTAGTACAGGGGAGATGGCCTGGGAAGGAAATGAAAGTTCAAGGGGTTGGAGGACACAGTATGGACAAAGAGTAGGGTTTTGTAAAGGAAGGCAGGAGAAGTAAAAAGCCAATAGGTTGTGGTCCTGTAGGGGATTTCACATTTGTAGGTGATAGCAAGACCGAGTGTAACCATTGTTTGTGTAGCTATGGTGGGGTGGAGTAGCTCATGAGAGGTTAGGGTGTTTGAAGGAAAGTTAGTACATATATTGAAGTCCCCTAGTATGAGGGCAAGAGTTGGGGAGGAGAGAAAAATTGTTGGCCATGGAATTTATTGATTAAGGAAGAAGGTCTGCAAACAACATATACCAGGGTTTTGATTGGGCGCTGGATAGAAATAGCATGAACCTCAAAGGAAGAGAATTATTGAGTGACTGAGGTAGGGGGAAAACCTGAAAGTAACAAGAGGGAGCAAGGAGTATTCCAGCCCCCTCACCCCTCGACCAGTAAGCCAAGGAGAACAAATGAAGGTGCAGCCAATACTGGAAAGGGAAGCTGAGTCTCAGGAAGAGCTAGAAGATCAAAGGAGTGGGAAAGGAAAAGATTTAAGATGGAAGGGAAGTTCGTCACCTATGGAACAGTCTTTGCAGAGAGCACTGTAGAAGGTCTGGGTGGTGTTTGGATGAAACTTTGGTTTGAGAGGATTGAATGAGAATGAGGAATGGCTGGGGCGGGGGGAGTGGAGGGGAAGGGTTTTGGATGATGAGCTACAGGGGTCCAAGTCATTGGAATGTGAAGGTTATAACCAGGTCTGGCAATGTTCATCACTAAATGAAACGAGCCACTTTCTAACAAAGGTTGGAGATTGGGGTGGAAACAAGTGCAATATGGGATGATCAAATTGGAGGGAAGACTGGAAATTAGGCAGGAAAGGCGAATGCTTTAATTCATTTATTCAGAGTAATTAGCAAAGACCTTTTTTTTGTTGGTGTTATTACTACATTTGAATTTGCATTCCAAAACCTAACCCTGGAAGAAAAATAGATGCTTTGTTGAATAAAGCAGTGAGAATTGCATTTTAAATGGCTATTAAGGTAGAAAAATTTGTCATCTTAACAGTTTTATATGCTTTAATCCTTTGCACATTGTGTGGAAATAATAATGTAAGTTCACGTTTATGTAGTACATGATTTACTAGATACTTTCCTCACAGCAGCCCTGTGAGGCGAGAAATATATGTGTTAGTGTACCAACTTTACAGAGTATTTTTCCTGTGACCTCATGTAGCATTTTGTTTTGCATCTTTTTAATGCGTGTATTAGATAACATTATGTAGAAGTTATCTTTTGGTATTTTATCATCCCAGTACTCTGTAAGTACCCACAGTGGATGGATCAAGACCTGTCTCAGTTTTCTATCTTCCACAGGGTCTAGCATTGTGCTTTGCATACAGTAGGCACTTTAAAATGTTTGAAGTACAGTTAAACCTGGCTTCTGAGTTGAGGCCCCAAAAGTTGAGTGACTGTAAGTCACTAGCAAATATTTCTAAAACTGTAATGGACATCAGCTTGCAAACAAAGCTAGGCAAAGGCCATCTACTTTCTGTGTGTCTTGTATTTACCTAGTTGTTTACGTGTTATGTCTCTCATTAGAATGTGGACTCCTTGGGGCAAGGATTGGATTTCTTTGCCTTTCTTTGCATCTTTCCTGCTTAACACAGTGCCTAGTATAATAAGCATTTAAATGCTTGATGACCGATTAACCCAAAGATAAGTGTGTACAGTCAGAGTGGTCACTGGATTCCGAGTCAGAGGAACTGGATTCAAATTACTTCTCTTTTACTTATCATTGTCTGTGTGACCTTGACCAAGTCACTGTCCCTTTCTGGACCTCAGCTTCCTCCGTTGAGCAGTCAGGGAGATGGAGTAGGTAAATTCTCATACATCTTCTACTTTAGGATTTTATTTAGGCTTTATCCTAAAACCTGAGTAATGGAGTAGTAATTTGAAACCTAGGCCTTTTGACTCCCGGTTCAAAACCATCCTATCCTTCAGACATGATTTAAATCCTTTGTACTGTTTTTGACTGAGAACAGTTTGTTTTTAATTAATTTTTGATGTGAATCATTTCTATTTAGTTGGCATCTTAAGGCTAAATGGATATAAATACTACAGTATGTATGTCATTCATTATTGATGCATATCTATTTTGTAGAAATGTTTACCTTCAAATGCTCATCTGTGTATTCTCTTGTAAACATTTTATATTTGCTGGTAACTCTGGACTGCTTCTTGCCTACTAATATGTATTTTTAGTCTATGACACAAGCGTTCTGTTAGTACGAGCAGCTGCCGAATGTAGTTCAGATTAGGACAGTTTTAAGAGAAGGCACTGAGCTATAGGACAAAGAACTCTGGATTTTAATTCACAGGGCCAAAGTTTGAACAGCTCCATTATTTATCATTTGTATTATCTTTTACAGCACATATGCCAGTATATAGAACAGTGAAGAGAGTCTGACTGGGGGCTTTTTAAATTTTCCTGCTCTATTTTGGGAAGAGAAAGGAGGGTAGCCTGGTGTTTGTGGTGTTTGCCCAACATTGTTACAGAGTTCTGTAACATCCAAAGTAGTATCCTGGTGCTTTCTATTTTTCTTGGTACCTCCTGCCAAAAAGACAGCGTTATCTATTAATAGTGCTAAACTTATTGGAGCTGTTGGCTGGAGATTTACTGCAATTTAGATTGGACAGACTTTTTGTCCACTTGAAACTGAAAATTGTTAGAAGCTATATTTATAACTTCATACATTGTATCATGATAAATTATGGTAATATTTCTTCCCAGTTAATATCTTTTTCTATTAAAATGGGTTTGATCAACATGGTCAAAAATAAATAGAAATCTAGTATCTTGAACAAGGGAGAGGAAAATGCCACTTTCTTTGTCCTTATTACATGAAATACTATATCTAATTCTAGTCCTCACATTTTATGCAGGGTATTGACAAACCAATGTTGAATCTCCATTTTTAAAAATGCTAAACGTTGTCAGGGAGGTGTACCCCTTGGTTCCCAAAAACCATTAAGGGTAACATAAACTCTAGCATGCCCTACTAACCTACAATTAGGTTTTGAAAACAAACTAGAGCTGGTATGAGGCTGAGCCAAGCCAAGTTCAGACAGTCTTATTGGAACGTTGGCTACTGAGCAATGAATTTTTCAGCCACAGCAACTTACAGAAACCATCTATTAAGACAAAGAGGGGTTATCATCTCCCACTTCATTCACATCAACAAAATTACGAATCTTTAAAGTGTCAACAGTAGGAACATGTCCAGAAGCAGGCAGGTAGGCTAGTAAAAGCAACCCAAATCAAATAATATGAAAAAAAGTCAATCAAAAGAACTAGAACTTTTAAACTCAGAAATCTGGGGGACATGATTAAGTGTCTTCAAAAGTTGAAGAAAACACATGGAAGATTGATTAGACTTACTCTGCTTTACCAG
The DNA here is from genome assembly GCA_028627135.1 of Pseudochirops cupreus. Taxonomy (NCBI): domain Eukaryota; kingdom Metazoa; phylum Chordata; class Mammalia; order Diprotodontia; family Pseudocheiridae; genus Pseudochirops; species Pseudochirops cupreus. Next base: position 336,936,288 of record CM053581.1, on the reverse strand, counting down.
AACGAGTAGGTTCAAGTTAGAGGCAGGTAGATTTTTCTCTCAGTTTAAAGAAGAGCAGTTGTCCTAACTGTCTAGGAACAAAACAGTCTTCTTGGGAAGGGAATAGGTTCCATATATATGGAGAGCTTCAGAATCCGGATGTTGACTTGTCAGGGATGTTGTAAGGGTGCTTTTGTAGAAGGAGATCTTAAATGACTTTTGAAGTCTCTTAGATGTAAGATGCCAAAAATGAAAATGAAAAAGATTCTTTAGTAGGTATAAGTAATTAAACTTGATTCCAAGCAGAGTCAAGATGGCAGCATAGAAATAGCAGAACTCCATGACTCCCCCCATAACCACCTGAAATACCTATAAAATATGACTGAATAAATTTTAGAGCTCCAGAACTCATAAAATGACAGAGAAACAAGGCTCCCGCTGAAGGCAACCCGGCAGACAGACAGAAAGGGCTCATTGCAGCGTGCTGGGAGCAGAGCCCAGCCCCATGCGGTTTTAGCCCCAAGCTGTCCAGGAGAAGCCCTGGCTGGAGCTTTCAGGAAAGTGGATCACCGGCAGCTGTGGCAGTTTCCAGAATTACCAACCCATAAGAGCCAAGGACAAAGGGAAAAGGTCAGTGGAACTCGGCTAAATTTGGGGGAGAGAGTCCAGCCAACTGCCTCCAGAGCTAGAAGCAGGCTGAAGCGGGGGCCCTGCAGCCACCTCCATGTGGCTGCTTCAGAAGCTCTAGGCCTGTAGATTGCAGGGGGGCCAAGTAATCATTCACAGGCTAAGTGAGCCTTGAGCTGCCTGGATCAGGATCGTGGTCTTGGATGGTGGTCCTTAGGTGCGTTTTCAGTGAGCTAAAGCTGGTGGGGGCCTAATATCCTAATAGCTCCTATAGCTGCAAAAACGCCAGCAATTTGGGGCAGAGCTCTCCCCTCTGAAAGCAAGAATTCTACTGAGCCCAGAAGTCAAATAAGTGACTGGCAACATGAGCAGGCAAAGGAAGCAAAGAAAGCTCAGCAGTCCAACTTTAGATTCCTTTTTTGGGGACAAAAAGGATCAAAGCATGGAATGGGAAGAAGACAACACAGTCAGAACTCCCGCACCAAAAGCTTCCAAG
>CM053581.1:336911714-336934686 GCA_028627135.1 Pseudochirops cupreus | reverse complement strand
GAGGAGAAGAATGCCTTAAAAAGTCAAATTTGCCAGATGGAAATAGAATCTCAAAAGCTTTCTGAAGAGAATAATTCCTTCAGAATTAAAGTGGAACAAATGGAAGCAAATGACTTTATGAGAAATCAGGATACTATAAAACAGATCCATATATAAAGAAGAACTTCCTAATGATAAGAACTGTCCAGAATGAACTGCCTCAGGACATAGTAGGTTCTCTGTTTCTGTTAGTCTTGATGTTTACAGAATATATCTGTTGAAAATTAGATTACATGACCTCTGAATTCTCTTCTAACTTTGAAAATCCATGATCAAATTTCCCTGTTCTTTGTATTCAAAGGGTAAAATTTTTATCCCCATAGGGTTTACAAGCTCTAGAACTAATCTTTCCCCAAAAGTCAAAATTCAGATATATGTATATCACAAGAAGCATAAATATCTAACGAAAACCTGTTCCCTTTGGGTCCAAGGACTCTAGGAGACAGGGCTGTATGCCTGCACAGAGCCACAATTAGAGGACAGCGACAATCCGCAGAGCTTCCTGCTTGTATACATTCATAGTACATAATTTGGCCTTTCAGAAAAGCAAGTCTGTCTTTCTTAGATATTAGCCTTACTTGTCCCTTATTTGTTGGGAAACCTTGTGAGGGGATAGGGTGGGATTTGGGGAAACCTTTTGTGACATTTGTTAAAATCCCACAATTGGAAATTACTTCAGAGGTCATCTAGTCCAATCTCTACTCAAAGTATGAATCCTGCATACAACATCACTAACAATCTGTCCTCTAAACAATTCATTGCTGGGGGCAGAGCCAAGATGGTGAAGTAAAAGCAGGAACTTGCTTGAGGTCCTGCTCCAACCACCTCCAATATCTATACATATATGACTCTAAACAAATTACAAATCTCCCACTGAAGGTAGGCTGGCAGGCAAACAGGAAGGGTCTATCACACAGGACTGGGAGCCAAGCACAGTCCTGCGTGAGCTGCGAAGGCCCAGCCCCTGGGCAGACCTGACCAAGGGCACAAGCCAGTTGAAGCAGACTTCAGGGCAGTGAATTACCAGCAGCTGTGGTGGTTTCCAGACTTCTCAACCCATAAACGCCAAAGAGATAGTAAAAGGTCAGTAGGGAACTCTATTGGAACCAAGTGATGGAACAGCGTGGTCTGGCCCCTGCCCCCAGGGCAAGAGGTGGCGGAGTGGCTGCAGCTGTTGCCACATGACTGCTTCCAGAGCGCCTGGCCTGCAGATCATAGGGAGACCAAGTGACCATTCAGAGGGTGGTCACTCTTGCTTTGACCTGCTTGGATCTGGGTCACTGTCTTGGGTGGTGGTCCTAGGGTATGTGGCCAGTGTGCCAGTTTGTGGTGGCTGTAAAGAGGGTTCCCTCCTCATAGCTCTGACAACATTTGCAAAAACCTCAGCAATTTTGGACACAGCTCTCTCCACTCTGGAAGCAGAATTCTACTGTGACAAAGAGCTCCAAAGTCAAATAATTGGTTGACAAGATGAGCAAGCAGAGGAAGTACAATCAGACCATAGAATCCTTTTTGGGGGACAAAAAGGATCAAAACATGGAACCAGAAGAAGACAACACAGTCCAAACTCCTGCATCAGAATCTTCCAAGAAAAATATGAACTGGTTACAGGATATGGAGGAGCTCAAGAACGATTTTGAAAATCAAATAAGAGAAGTGTAGGAAAAATTGGGAAGAGAAATGAGAATGATGCAAGAAAATCATGAAAAGAGAGTCAACAGCTTGCTAAAAGAGACCCAAAAAATACCAAAGAAAATAACACCTTAAAAAATAGACTAACTCAGATGGCAAAAGAGGCCCAAGAAGCCAATGAGGGAAAGAATGCCTTAAAAAGTTGAATTGCCCAGATGGAAAAGGAATTTCAAAAATTCACTGAAGAGAATAATTCCTTCAGAATTGGATTGGAGCAAATGGAAGCTAATGACTTTATGAGAAATCAAGATACTATAAAACAGATCCAAGCAAATGAAAAAATAGAAGGCAATGTGAAATATCTCATTGGAAAAACCACTGACCTGGAAAATAGATCCAGGAGAGGTAATTTAAAAATTACTAGGCTACCTTCAAGCCATGATCAAAAAAAGAGCTAGACACCATCTTTCAAGAAATTATGAAGCAAAATTGCCCTGATATTCTAGAACCAGAGGGTAAAATAGAAATTGAAAGAATTCACCAATCACTTCTTTTAAAAGATCCCAAAAAGAAAACTGCTAGGAATATTCCAGAGTTACCAGGTAAAGGAGAAAATATTACAAGCTGTCAGGAAGAAACAATTTGGGTATCGTGGAAACACAATTAGGATAACACAAGACCTAGCAACTTCTACATTAAGGGATTGAAGGACTTGGAATGTGATATTCTGGAGGTCAAAGGAGCTAGGATTAAAACCAAGAATCACCTACCCAGCAAAACTGAATTTAATGCTTCAGGGGAAAATATGGTCATTCAATGAGGTGGAAGACTTTCAAGTATTCTTGATGAAAAAACCAGAGCTGAACAGAAAATTTGACTTTCAAATACAAGAAGCAAGAGAAGCATGAGAAGGTAAACAGGAAAAAGAAATCATAAGGAACAGTTCATTGCTAACCCAAGTGATTTGGAACTGACTACCTTCTAAGACATTCCATTATTGGGCGACTAATTTATTAGGAAGTTCTTTCTTATAATGAGCCAAAATAGACCTGCCTATAACTTTTCATTCATTGGTCCCAGATCTGCCCGTCATGGCCAGGCAGAATGAATTCTCTTCCATATGACAGCTGCCCAGGTATTTGAAGATAGTTCCTATACCCCCTAAGTCTTTTCTTTTCCAGTCTGAACATCCCTACTTCATTCAGTTGACTCTTATAAGACATTTTTTGAATCTCTTTGCTTGTCTAGCTGCCTTTCTCTGGAGTGATTCTTCCAGCCTTAATTCAGAATTTATTAAGCACCTGTTGTGTACAGAAAACACCTGTTGTGTGCTAAGCACTGGAGGAGATAAAAAATTAGGTGATAGACAGGCCCTTCCCTGTGGAGGACACAGTCAGATCAAATATAGACTCTTTTGTCATTTAAAGCTCATTCCAACCTGGCTCCATCCTGCTTTTCCAACCTTATTTCATATTACTCCCTTCTGTGTGTTAGACAGTCTAGCCATATTTGCCTTCTTGAAGTTATTCACCTATAATCTACATCTCTGCATCTATCATCTCTCTGCTTTTGCATTGGCTATTTCCCTATTCTTAAAAAATACTCTTCTCCTGGGTTTCCCTTTTCCACATTTCCCCTTTGGGCAGCTTTCATTGGCATTGTGTGGCCTGTGGCCTGAGAGCATGCACAATGTAAAATGCTTATGCTTTGTGTTCAGAACTAATGGTTCCAGTGAAGTTCCATGGTGCAACACAGGCAAGCACTGCCAGATTCATGTCACATTTGATTTTGAGTTAATTTTTGGTCATTGCCCATTAAGAATGGGGTTGTGACCCACAGTTTTTTAAGAAGCTTGGATATAGAAAGTGGTATTAGTAATTGAACCTTTTCTTGAAGGAAGAGATGGGTTCTGTAAGGCAGATGTGAGGAGTGAATACATTCTAGGCATTGGAGATAATCATTGCAAAGATATAGAGATGGGATGTGGAATGCCACATGTGAGGAAGAAAGTGAAAGATTGAATGGCAGACAGTGAGAGAGGGGGAGTAAGGTAGGGAAGTAAGGTACAGTGAAATGAGAAAGGTAATTTGGGGCCAGCTGGGCTGTGGGAGACTTTAAATTTTAAATATAGGGGTTTATATTTCATCCTACAGATGAAAGAAGTCGCAAGTTGATTGAGTGGAGAGTTGCATTGTTTAGATCTATGCTTATGGAAAAAAACCCAACATTGGTAGCTATGTGGAGGATGGACTCCAGTAGAGAAGGATTTGAGGAAGGATTAGCTTGCCATTGCAGTAATTGAGGTAAGGGATGATAAGCCTGAACTAAGATAATGACTTTGTAAATAGAAGTTGGAAGAATTCACATTTGAGGGGCATTATGGAGTGGAAAGGGGCAAGATTTGGCAACTGATTAGAAATAGAGGATAAAGAGTCAAGAGTTAAGGACGATGCTAAGATTACAAATCTGGGAGATACAAAGGACAGTTGTACTTTCAGCAGAAATAAGAAAGTTTAGCAGAGGATTTGGGGTTTTTTGAGAGGAAATTTGTCTCTTTTAGATATTAGGTTTGAGATTTCTCTGGGACATTATAGAACTCAAGGTCAGTGAAAAAAGTAAGGCTGGATACATAGCTATATGCCTACATCAATATAGATTACATATTTATAGATATAGATCTGTATGTCATGTGCCTAGTGGTGAGAAATCCATGGAACTGCTGAAGTCACCAAGAGAGAAAGTGTAAAGAGAAGAGGGCACAGGACCTAGACTCAGAAACCCACAGTTAAAGGATGTGATATGGATGGTAAGTGAACAAAGAAGACTGAGAAATGGTCAAATAGGCAGGAGAGATTAGTATTACAGAAACCCCGAGGAGACAGTACCTAGGAAGAGAAGTTTGTCTGCAGTGTCAAATGCAGTAGAGATCAGTGGGACAGATTAAATAGACAATATTCAGAAGCAAACTAGTACAGTAGCCTAGTGTTTGATAAATCCAAAGATCCAAAGTATTGGGGTAAGATTCTCACTATTCATCAAAGCTTCTGGGAAAATTGGGAAGCAGTATTGGACAAACTCAGTATAAATCAACATTTCACAACATATACCCAAAAAAACTCCACTTAAGTACATAACTGAGACATAAAAGGTGATATCATAAACAAATTAGAGAAAAAGGAAGAAATTACCTTTCAGAACTGTTGATTGGGGAAAAGTTCGTGATCAAATGATAGGATCACAGAAGGTAAAATGGAAATTTTTTATTACATAAAATTACAGAGGTTTTACACAAAAGTTATGTAGTTGAAATTAGAAAGAGTAAAAAATATTTCAGCAGGTTTCTCTGATAAAAGTCTCCTTTCTAAGATATATGTTACATATTTGATTAAAATTTCTGATAATAAGAGCCAGTACCCAAATGATAAATGGTTAAAGGATACAAACAGGCAGTTTTCAAAGCAAGAAATACAAGCTATCAATAGCCATATGAACAGATTCTCCAAATATAATTAGAGAAACACAAATTAAAGCAATTCTGAGGTTCCCCTCACACCTGTAAGATTGGCAGAGTTAACAGAAAAGGATAATGACAAAGGTTGGAGGGGCTGTGGGAAAACAGGTACACAATGTATAGTTTGGTGGACCAGTAAATTGGTCTAGTCATTCTGGAAAGCAATTTGGAAATGTGCTCTCTAAGTTATTAAACTGTACATTCTCTGTGAGCCAGATAAATCATTACCAGATCTATACCCCAAAGAGATCAAAGAAAGAAAAAAAGAACCCACATACATAAAAATATTTATAGCAACTTTTCTTCTTTTAGTGGCAAAGAACTGCAAAGGGAGTGACCAAATTATGGCATATGAATATGATGGAATCTATTGTGCTGCAATAAATGTTGAAGGGATTCATTTCAGAGAAAGCTAGAGAGACATGTATGTACTGATGGAAAGGGAAATGAATAGGACCAGAACAGTGTTATAAAATAATGACATCAAAAAAATTTGAAAGACTTAAGAACTCTAAACAATGCAGTGCAATGACATCTTGCCCTACCGGAAAGTCAGAAGGGTGATGGGGGAGGATATAGGAGAGAGCAGATTTGGGGAGGGAGTATACAGTGGGATCGCTATTCTGGGGAAAGACGGGGAGAAAATTTGTAACTCAAAATCTTGTGCAAATGAATGATATAAACTAAAAATAAAAGTTAAAAAATTAAAAATTAAAAAAAATAAAATAAAAAAACAATGTAATGGCCAACCATTATCTTTAATGAAATTAGCTACTGTTTCTATTATTTATTCTTTGATTCAGCTCAAGATTAAATTATTTATTCTTCAGTTAACACTTAATCCTTTTCTTTAACTGCCTTTTGTAGTATTTTAATAGTAGAATGTTTATGATATTGTGGTTAGTAAAAGGTATATTAAATATTTCTCACTACAACATTTCCTGTTGTTGTAGACAAGTCATTAAACTTTTCTAATGCTTCAGTTTTCTCATCTGTAAATGAGGATTAAAAAAACCTAGCTGTACTACCTATGTCAGAGAGTTTTTATGATCAAATAAGACAGGGAACTTAAGAATTGTGTCAACTGTAAAGTGCTGTATGAAACATGAGCTATTATTATGTTATGATTAACTTAATTCTCATTTTTTTGGCTTCAAACAAAAGCAAAAACCATTAGAAAAGCTTTTAATTGACTAAGGAATGCTTGGAACAAATTTTGGTATCTAAATACACTGAGATATTACTGTATCATAAAAAAACATTAGCCAGCTCTGCTGCTAGCTCTGGAATATCTGAAAAGAGCAGAAACATATCTGCCTCACCTCTATCGATTCTCGTGTGAATGAGGACCTATGTGCTAGCATTTAGTTCATGCAGTTAAATACAAACCCCTTGGGTCCTTTTCCTGTGATTAGATGATCTTTTATCTTGGGGGTTCGGGTACCATATTTAAGAAAAGGCTCTTAGGTACTGCTTTAAAATCCTCTGCCCTACTAACCTTCCACTATTCCCAACCTCTGAATCTTCAAACCTAGGTAATATCTACCATTCTGTTTCTCTCTACTTTTGTTGTTCCACAGCTCCTGAGCTTTACTGTAGAAAATCAACAAACTGATTTGCCCAGATCTTCTGACTTAGTCATTGGATTTAGAGAATTTAGAAATCATATAGTCCAGCTCCCAAGCTATACAGATACAGCACACACACTTTATCTGGTATCAGTACATATGTGTATACTTTTGTATACTACCACTTGAATATATCAGTCCAGATGGATAAAGTCAAAGACAGGAAGTGACTTGCCCAAGATTACATAGCTATAAAAAGGTGAAATACTTGATACTTACTAGCTGTGTGACCTTGGACAAGTCACTTAAGTTAGGTCTGAAAACTTCGTTTCTTCATTCATAGTCTAGTGCTCTTTCTACTGTTGTGCTAAGTTCGATCCCTCTTTGTGCTTAGAGGTGAACTGGTGCTTTCCTCCTTTCCCTGAGGTTCTTACCTGTCTATGAATGTGCTACTTAAGTGGGACTTGATGAGGATATAGAAAATCATGTTGATTATTATTGTTATTGTTCCAATTTCTCTAGAACTTTAATTCTTACAAAGTACTTTTCCTCATAGCCCTGAAAAAGATAGGTAAAGCAAGTTATATCCCTATTAAAAAAGATGAAGAAGCAAGTTCATTCAGACTCTATGAAGTAGGAAAAGCAAATATTATTCTATTTTAAATATAAGGAAGAGAAGTTTACTCAGAGAGGCCAAGTGCAAGTTCACACACCAGGCAGAGCTGGAGCTCAGCTGTGAGCTGAGGTCTTCTGATTCCAAAACCAAGGTTCTTTCCACTCTCTCATGTTACTTCCTGTACTGTATATGTCCTTATCTCTCATAACCATATGGCATCTGGTGTTACTGTGTCTACAGTAACAAAATGATTCCATAGTATGACTAGCATTGAAAGTAGAGTTTTTTCCTTCCTGTGGGGAGTAAAAGTTCACATCATAAGCTGAAGAACATTCATTTTAAAAAGAGTAATTGTTACATGTTTGACTTTTTAATACTCATTACTTTCTGTAGGTGCTGTAAAATTAATCAGTTTGTCATGTGGAAACCAGCATGTCTGGGCCTGTGATTCCAGGGGTGGAGTTTACTTCCGAGTAGGAACCCAGCCTCTAAATCCCAGTTTGATGCTTCCAGCATGGATAACCATTGAACCACCTGCACAGGTAAATGCATTTTTTTTTAAAGCTAGTAAGAAAGTTAAGATAATGTGAATATAAATATACTTTTAGAGAAGTTTAAGTATTCTGTTCTAAATAACAACAGATAATTTCTCACATTTCTATAGTCCCTGTAGCTCCTAGCGATTGCCTTATAAGCAGCCCTGTGAAGTACCTAGTTTATGAGTTAATACTTCCATTTTGCAAATGGAGAAACTGAGACTCAGAAGTTAATTGACATGTTCAAGGTCACATACCTGATAAATCTAAGGGGTGGAACTTAAATGTTCTCATTCCAAGCCTAGTCTCTATACCACACAGTTACTTCTTATCCTTGCCTTAAAGGCTTTCAGTGTCATAGTAATAATTTGCCATTTCTAGTTTCTGTTTTTATAGCATTTTTGTAGTACAAAAATACTTTCATGGGCATTGTCTTATTTTATTCTTGAAATAAAAAACAACCTTGTTAATTAGATGAGGCAGAAATTATCTTCCCCATTTTGCAGAAGAGAAAACTGGAGCTCATAGTGGTGAGACAATTTGCCAAAGGTCTCTGTCTAATAAGTATAGACCTGAAATCTGATCCCAGGGTTCCTAACTCCTAGAACAGTGGACTTTCCAGTGTATCACACTGTACCTCTAAAACTATCACTAGGGATATGAAATAGGTTGCAGCATAGTGAAATTTCCTTAATAAAATTTCCTTGATGATTTGTGATGATCAAAGTATTTTAGACCTTGAAAGGAATTTGGAGATAATCTTATGCAAATCCCCTATTTTATTTTATTTTATATTATTACATTGTTGCTTTTTTATATTATCACTTGCCAATATCTTCCTACTCCCACTCCTTCCCCACCACCACTACCATTGACCATCTCTGTATTCCGAGTATCTAGAAGAGAAATATGTTTCGTCATCAGACCCCTTGAAATCAAGGCTAGCCATTACGTTCATCTTAATTCAGATGTAGTGTTATTTTCCTTTATGTTATTATGTCATTTCATTGTATATCTTGTTCTCTTTGTTCTGTGTCAGTTCATAGGAGTATTTTAAAGTTTTTCTTAATTCCTGTAATTGTTGTTTCTTATGGCACAGTAATATTCCATTGCTTTTAGATACCACCATTTATTCAGGCATTTCTCAGTCAATGGGTATCACTTTCTTTCCAGTTCTCTGATACCACAAAAAAAAAATCACTATTTACGAGACCTTTATCTTCTATCTTTGTCCTGCTTGAGGCTATATGCCTACGTCAAAGGATATGAACAATTTAGTCACTTTTCTCCCATAATTATAAATGGTTTTTGAAATTGTTGGACTAGTTCACGACTCCATCAACAATGTATATACCTTTCTTTCTAGAGTACTCCAAACATTTACTATTTCTGAATTTTATGATTGCCAATTTGTTGAATTGAAGTAAAGCCTTGGAGTTGTTTTAATTTTCATTTATCTCATTAGTAATTTGAAATGTTTTTCATATGGATGTTGTTAGTTTTCATCTCTTTTTTTGAAAATTATTTGTGTACTTTGCCTCTGTCTTCTGGGGAATGACATGGTATTAATTATATGTGACATTTCCCCACATATCTAGAATTTCAGACTTTGAAATCTGATGAAAATACTTTTTCCTCAGCTGACAGTTTCCTCTCTTCTCATAGCTGCATTGATTTTGTTTGTGCAAAAAAATTTTTTTTTAATTTTACGCAATCAAAATTGTCTGTTTTATCTTTAATGATCTCTTCTGTCTCTTCTTTGGTTAAGAATGCTCCCTGACCATCATTATGAAAGGTACCTCCTTCCATTATCCTCTAAATTTTTTTTAGGTGACCTCATATTTAATTTGTACCTGTAAGTAAAATATACATAGTATATCATGCTTTTGTAAACCTATTTTTTTGCCAAATTACTAAATTTTTCTACTAGTTCTTGTTGAATAAGGAATCCTTTCTGTAGTTGTTGTTTGCAACAATGTGAGTTTATTTAATGCTGGGCTAATGGATTTGATTGCTTCTCGGTCTTTGTTATCTAGTCTTCCTCTCATCTATTTATTTTTTTAAATTCATATTAAATAGTTTTGATTATTATGGTATTTTGGTAGTTTATCTAATAGTCCTAAATCCCCTTCATTTAAAAAAAAATCTTTGAGATTGTAGACCTTTCAGGCCTATGGATCAATTTTGCAATAATTCTGTCTCATTTTATAAGGTAAACCCTTGGTAGTTTAGCTGTAACACTACTTCTGTAAATTTATGTGGTATACATTTAGTACTATAACTTAATTTAAGTAGTATTGTTATTTTTATTATGTTGACATGATCCAACCATAAACAATGAGTTTCTGTTTCAATCTTCCTTTATGTACCTCCTCCTTATGGTACTTTTATATACCTCATTTTAAGAATGAGGAAACTGCTGTTAAGAGATAAAATTTGTCCAAATTCACATCTGGACCCAGAATCCAGTGCTTCCAATTGCAAATTGATGTCTGTTTATGCTATATTATCTTGACTCCTCTTATTTCCACAGCGCATCTTTATGCCAACAACAAGGTATGCTAAGCAAATTATTAATGTAAACCAGATTGCAAAGTATATTTAAAGTGTTTTAGAAGCCATGGTCTACAGCATTTGTATGCTGTATATACCAATTACAAATCATTCAATTTTAAACATTTATTAATTGTCTATTATATGCAAGGCACTGTCCCTAGGTAGTGAAGATACAAAAAGAAAGATGAAATCATCTCTGCCTTCAAGGATTTTACATTCTACTGGTGAGAAAATACATTACGAACACAAATAATGGGGTGAGGAAGGCAGTTTGAGGAAATAGAGGAAAATTCATTTGTTTAAGCATTATGTAGGAGTCAGGGCACTGTGCTGATTGCTAGGGATAAAATGACAAAAACAAAATAGCCCCTGCTCTCAAGGAGCTTATATTCTGTTAGGAAGAAACGACCTTGACAAAGATTATTTAATTATATGTAATTACTATACATAGCATATAACTATGTATATTTATATGTGTATAGTTACCGGGAGGAAAGGGACAGGGCATTTGCAAGTCTTGTGTAGGAGGTAGTGCTTGAACTGAACCTTGAAGGAAGCTAGAGATTCTGTGAGTCAGCATTGGTAAGGAGGGATTGTAATAAGGCCATGGGGAGATGGAATGTCATGTACATACAAGAAACTATAAATAGGTCAGCTTGACTGAACAGTAAAGTACAGGAATCAATCAACAAACATGAATTGATTAACTGTTTATTATATTTTAGGCACTGGGGACACAAATACAAAGAATGAAACAATTCCTACTCTTAAAGAGCAGAGAAAGAGAACAAGGATGTATACAAATTTATTCAGAATAAGTATAAAGAGAATAAATACTAAATAATTAAATATAAGCTCCAGCACTAGCAATTGGGGAGATCATGAAAGCTTACTGTAGGTGGTATTTGTAGAAAAAGATTCTATGAGATAGACATGAAGACTAAGTGCACTACAGACATTGGAGACAGCCACTGTATTGGCATGAGATGGAAGATGGCATGTCATTTGGGCTGGATCATAGAGTATGGAAGTAATGTACAGTGAAGTTGAAAAGATAGGTTGGGGCTGGATTGTGAAACACTTTGAAAGCTAAAGCAGAGAATTTCTATTTCATCACAGAGAGGGAGCCACATGATTAGAGAGGAGTCACTTTGGCAGCAGAATGGAAGATGGATTGTAGTGTGAAAGGAGTTAAAGAATGGAAACCAAATGAGGATACTTTGCAATAATGTAGGTGACAAGTGAGGGCCTGAACCAATCAAGGTGATAGTTCTATGAGGATGTAGAACACACTGGGTATGAGAGACATTGTGGAGGAGAAGAGGCAGGATGTGGCAATTGATTGAATGGTAGGGTAAAGGAGAGTGAGGAATTCTAGATAACACCAAGGTTACTAACCTGATTGTCTGGAAAAAAAATAGTGGTGCCTTCATCACAATTAAAGAAGTTTGGCAAAGGAGTAGATTTGGGGGAAAAATTAGTTTCTCTTTTGGACATAATGAATTTTGATGTCTCAAGGACATCCACTTTGAAATAAACAATATTTAGTTCTTAATGTGGTATAAAAACTCACATGGAAGATTGGGTCTGGATATATAGAAACCTATGAGTCATCTGCAAAGAGGTGATCTTTATTTTTTTATTTTTTGCTTTTTGGAACAAGGGAATTTTTTGGACAGGGCAATTGGGGTTAAGTGACTTGCCCAAGGTTACACGGCTAGTAAATATTAAGTGTCTGAGGTCGGATTTGAACTCAGGTCCTCCTGATTCCAGGGCCAGTGCTCTCTTCACTGTGCCACCTAGACACCCCAGAGATGATCTTTAGATCATTGGAGCTAATGAGGTCACAGAGAGAGGAAGTGTAGAGAGAGAAAATACAAGGACCCAGGATAGAACCTGAGGAGACACTCACTGTTAGTGAACATGACTGAGGAAAATCTAGCAAAAGAGAATGAGGAGCGGTTGAACAGATAAGAGCAGAACCAGCAGAGAATAACCAGGAGAACAGGGTGGTTAGATGAAGCAGAGAGGTCAAGAAGGATAAGGACGGAGAAGAGACCGTATTTGGCAATCAATGTACCATTGGCAACTCTGGAGAGAGAAATTTCACTTGAGGGATGGAATCAAAGCCAGATTCTAGAAGATCGAGTAGTGAATGAGAAGAGATGAAGCAGTGAATTCAGTCATTTTTTTTTCTAAAAACTTGACTAAGAAAGAGAGCATCAGTATGTTAGGTTAGGTTAGGTTATTGTCCTTTGTTTTCGAAGAGGACCAAAATAACATCACTATGCTAGAGTCAAGTTTCAATGTGTCTGACTGGCCGGTCAGATCAGTAAGAGCTCAGAATATTCTACCACAGGTCAGGCACAGATATTCCATATGAACATTTGGGGTAGATTGTCTAAATTTGCACATCTCACATTTCTTTTGAACTACTTCAATTTTGTTTTGCTCATAGAGCACAGAACCTTCTCTGATGAGGGCACACCAAGCTGGGTAGTCCTGTGCCATTGTCTCCCATGTCACACAATCAGTTCCAGAGTTCTTAAGAGAGACGTTGAGAGTGTCCTTCTGTTGCTTTTTCTGATCACCATGTGAGCCCTTGCCCTGTGTGAGTTCTCCATAAAATAGCCTTTTTAGCAAGTGTACATTTGGCATTTGAACAGCGTGATAAGTCCATTGGAGTTGCGCTTTCTGCAGCAGTGTTTGAATGCTTGGCATTTTAGTTAAAGAAAGGACCTGTGTATACTATGTAAATCCATGTTATCCAATACGAAATGTGCCGCCATTGTATCTTATCCTGATACCAGTGTCTGGTATCATCCTGCCAAGGTGATCCTAAGAATCTTCCTAAGACAATGCAAATGGAAGCGCTTCAGTTTCTGGTGTGGTGCTGATATACTGTCCAGCTTTCACAGGCATATAACATGTGACAAAAGTTTGAGTGGATGGTAGGATCTAGTGAAGCTTTTATTAAGAATGGGGGACATTAACATGCCCTTTGGCATTTTTGAAAGCAGTAAGGAACTCCAGCGGACAAGGAAAGGTTGAAAATAAGAGAGTGGGGATGCTTGAGAAGATAGTTGAGGACAGGATCAAGGGCAAGTGTAAAAGTGTTGGCTTTGGCCAGGAAAAAGGTTATCTCATTGTCAGAAAATAGGAAACAAGACAAGAGTAGGGTGTGATGTCAAAGGATTTTGAGCTCAAGAGAATTGGAGAAGGAACTCGTGATTAATGTTCCAGATTTTATCAGTAAAGTAAGAAGTAAGAGAAAGTTGGGAGAAGGGGAAGTAAGATGTATTGGGAAGCTTGAAAAGAGAAATTTTGGGGAACATGACAAATGAAAATGCTGAGAGTTTCTGGGTAATTAATAATTTATGAATTAGGCTAACCGGCAGTTAATAAATTGATGGTCATTGATTTCTCTCCATAACCAAAGACACCAAGGGTGACCCTGAAATGCTTTAAATTCCTTCTGGAAGGGAACTCCCCTGACAAGTGAAGATCAAACTTGATTGGTAGACATTTAATGAGGAAGTAGTTTAAAAGTCTTCAGCTCTTTCTGCTAAGACCTTGGCTTGATTTTTGAGACTCAGCAACCTTAGGGCAGGGAAAGTCATCTCCATCCAGACCTCTCTAGCTAGTTTTCTACTTCATGGACTGGGTTGGCCTGAATTCTAATGGAGGGGATAAAGGACAGGGTATTCTTCCAGACAAAGGCTTGCCCAGACTGGATTCTATTTAAACTCTAAACAGAAATTATCTAGAACCCCCACAAACTTGCCATCATGAAATTGACGTACAATGCTGATGAACTTCTCTGGGCAACCAAATTAGTTTTCCATAATCCCTCACGACTAACAGTATCAAAGGCCTTGGTCAGATCTACAAATGTTGTGTGCAGACCTCTGTTCTGCTCCTGGCATTTCTTCTGGAGTTGTTGGGCAGCATATACCATGTTGACTGTTCATTGGTCCTTTCTGAAGCCACACTGGCTCTCAGGTACATGACCATCTTCCAGGTAAAGGAGGACTCTGGCAAGGATCTTGCCAGCAATGACTTGAGAGTAACCTTCTTCCCCCCCCCCCCCCGCCCGTGATTGTCAACAGGACAGTCTATTTCCTTTACCTTTATAGAGATGGACACCCTTGAACTCCTGGAGGATAACTTCCTCTTGGTATATAACCTGAAAAATTTCAGTCAGCTTTTGTATGAGCAATGGACCCCCTACCTTTTAAATCTCAGCTGGAATAAAATCATCACCAGGTGCTTTGCCACATGAAAGGAGACTAATGGCATTCAAAACCTCTTCAGTTGGAACTTCAGCTAGGGAGGGATTGACTTCAACCTGACGTAAACGGTCAATGGCCTTAGCATTGATTGGTGATGGTCTGTTGAGAACGCTATGGAAGTGTTCAGCCCATCTCTCTAGAATCATGCCCTTATCACTCATCAATGTGACTCCATCAGCACTCAGTAGTCATGATGCACCATAGGTCTTTGGCCCATAAGTAGCCTTTAGGGCATCATAAAAGTGCTTTGGATTGTTACTATCAATATAAAACTGAATTTCATCTGCCTTCTTATTGAGCCAGGAATCCTTCGTCTCTCATCAATTACTGTAAATGGAGAAGTTTTGAATGCTGTGGATAAGTTCACTTACCTTGGTAGTGTACTTTCCAGGGATATACACATTGATAGAGGTTGACACACACATTGCCAGAGCTAGCTCAGTGTTTGGGAGGCTCTGATATGGTTTGGGAGGAAAGTATGAGAGAAAAGAGGAATTAGACTGACTACCAAACTGAAGGTCTACAGAATCATTGTGCTGACTCCATTGTTGTATGCCTGTGAAACCAGTCTACCAGCACCATGTCAGGAAACTGAATCACTTCCATTTGAATTGTCTTAGGAAGATTCTGAAGATCATCTGGCAGGATAGGGTACTGGACACTGAGGTCCTTACTTGAACTAAACTGCCAAGCCTTCAAACTCTGCTTCAGAGAATGCAACTCCCAGAGGGCTGGCCACATTGTTTAAAAGCAAAACATATGCATGCTGAAAAGACTGTTTTGTGGAGAACTTACATAGGGCAAGCATTCACATGGTGATCAGAAGAAGCGATACAAGGATGCTGTCAAGGTCTCTCTCAAGAATTTTGGAATTAATCGTGTGACACGGGAGACACTGGCACAGGACCACTCAGCATGACGTGCCCATATCAGAGAAAGTGCTGTGCTCTGTGAGCAAAGCAGAATTGCAACAGCTCAAAGGAAACACAGAATGCGCAAATTTGGAGAATCCACCCGAAATGTTCACACAGACTATTTGTGTCCAACATGTGGTAGAACATTCTGAGCTTGTATTGTGCTGATCAGCCACAATCAGGCACGTTGAAACTTTACTTTAGTGTAGTGATGTCATTTTGGTCCTCTTTGAGAATGAAGGACAACAACCAACAGACAGAAACTGGGTCCCCCAGTTGAGTGGGGTCCTGCCCATCTAGTTAATGAGTCATAAGGGTCAGGAGCAAATCTCAGGCCTCAGCCATGCCCTTCAAAGATTGCTTGGCCTTTTCAGGGCTAGGTTTTAACAGAAATAAAAGGAAAAGGGCGGGTCACAAATTAATAATTACTTATTAATATAGTAATATAATATTAATTTTTTCTAGGAATGTAACTAGGAAAGAATAAAAGGATTGCCTTGCATTCAGTGGGGGCCCATTTGACATTGGATAACATGGATTTACATAGTATACACAGTCAGCAGGATTGTGTGACTTCCAACAAGGTTGTGGTCTGTTTTAGCAGCACCTGAGTAATATTGGGTTTGGGCAAGAAATTAATGGTGACAGAACAAGAGAGAAGGGATTTGAGGATTGATAAGACTATGCCAGAGTGGTTAACTACAGAGTTAGTATTGGGAAAGGAAGAAAGTGAAGTCAGAGCAGATAGTTATGGGCAGCTTGCAGAATGTTTTTGATTAAGGAAGTGAAACACTCCAGGGTAATGATGAGATCCAGGGCGTATCGCTATCTCTGTGTGTGACTAAATTGGAGCAAAAGAGTAAGTCATGGGGTTGAAGGAGATTTAGGAATTGGGAGGTTATGGAATTTTAGAGAGCATCAACACCATGAAGGCTATAGTCCCTGGTATATAAGGAGTTGAGAAAAAAAGGAAAACAGTCCCACAGGTGCCAGACTTGTTGAGAATGATCACAGTAAATAGCAGCCAAAATGATCTGAATGGCATGGACTAGAAGAGAACAGTGTGTGACTAGCCTGGGAGGGAAGGCTAGAGCCACATTACAGTTGCCAAGCAGAAGAGCTCCTATTTTACCCTAGAGGTAAAAGGGAGCCCCTGGAGCCTTCTTTAAAGGATTGGCATGCTCAGACCTGTGCTTTAGAAATAAGGGGGGGGGAGTGGCTAGGTGGCACAGTGAATCAGGAGAACCTGAGTTCAAATCCAGCCTCAGACACTTAACACTTACTAGCCATGTGGCCTTGGGCAAGTCACTTAACCCCAATTGCCCTGCCTTCTCCCCTCCAAAAAGCAAAGGAAGGAAGGAAGAAAGAAAGAGGAGGACTTAGGGAAGGCTTCTTAGAGGATGTAGCATCTAAGCTGGCTTGAGGAGGAAGCAAATTCCAGGTATGTGAGCCTTGCCAAAGTAAATTCACGAAGAAAGAATATTAACTTTGGGGAATAGCTCTTAGGTTAGCTTGTCTAGAACATAGAGTATCTGAGGAGATGATTATAAGAAATAAGACTGGAAAGGTGCATTGTAGACAGATTATTGAGGAATTTAAATTGCCTAGTGCTGAGGACTTTGTGTTTTACTTTAGAGGGGATATAGAAAGCCATTTTGATTAGGGGAATGAGATAGTCAGACCTGTGCCTTAGGAGGATGATTTTGGCAGCCATGTGGAAGGAATATTAATAGACAAGAAGACTGGAAGCAGGGTGAAGCAATTAGGAGGCTATTGCTGTGGTACGTTGAAAAGGTATGGAGGGCCTGAACTAAGGCAGTGGCTATGTGAAAGGATAGGAGAGAGATGTGAATAATGTTTTTGAGGTAGAATCAACAGGAACGTGGGGATAAAGGAGGAGTTTAAGAGCGACATCAAATCGGAACAGTTTTATGAGAATGTACCATATGTGAGGGGGAGTAAATATAAATAACCTGTAAAAAAAACCAAACAAACTGGAACCAGAATTCTTTAAGTACCAAACGGTGGAATTTGAATTTTTATCCTGGAGGCACCGAAGACCTTCTTGAGGAAGGCGATGACATAGTCTTGTAGTATCATTATCTATTTGTATAAGTGATTTAGAAATATCAATTTGGCAGCTGTGTGAAGGTTGAATTAGAGAAAATGAGCACTGGATATAAGAAGACCAGTAAGGAGGGCAGCTGGGTGGTGCAGCGAATAGAGCACTGGCCCTGGAGTCAGGAGGACCCGAGTTCAAATCTGGCCTCAGACACAATACTTACGAGCTATGTGACCTTGGGCAAGTCAACTTAACCCCAATTGCCCTGCCTTCTCCCCTCCAAAAAGACCAAAAAAAAGACCAGTAAGGTGTCTATTCCAGTAGTCTAAGGAAAAAGGTGATGAGGGTGGAATTAGAATGATTGTGGTCTGAGTAGAAAAAAGAGGGTGAATGTAAGAAATTTTTAGGAGTTAGAATGTAAAATATTTGGCAGTTGATTAGGTATGGAGGCTGAGTGAGAGTGAGGAATTGGAAATGACCCCTGGGTTTTTGGAAGAATGGTCGTATCCTTTATAAAAATAGGGAAGTTAGGGAGAGGAGTAGGTTTAAGTGGGAACATAAATGAGTTTGGTTTGGTCCCTTTTGAGTTTGAGGTGCCTAGGGGATGTACAAGTTGAGATGTCCAGCAGATAACTGGAAAATTCTGGACTAGAGTTCAAGAAAGAGATGAGGCCTAAATTTGGTAGTCATCTTCAGAGAGATGATAGTTGAATCCATGGGAGCTGGTAAGATCACTGAAAGGGAAGAGAAGAGGGCCCAGGATAATAAGTGGGACATAGATGATGATCCTATGACTGATAATGAGAGGGATCAGCCAGAGATAATCATAACATAGCAGTGCCATGAGGACAAAATATTTAAAAAGAGAGGGTGGCCAATAGTATCAGATGCTGCAGAGAGGTCAAGAAGGATGATGACTAAGAAAAGGCCTTTGGTTCTTAGCAGTGAAGAGGTTATTTGTAACCTTGGAGAGAGCAGTTTTTGTTGAATGAGGTCAGAAATTCTATTGCAAGGGCTTAAGAAGTGAGTGAGAGAAGAGCAAGTAGAGGCAATGAGTGTAGTTAGCTTTCTTCCTGGAGTTTGTCTGTGAAAGAGAGAAGAGATATAAGATGACAGCTTGAGGAGACAGAGAATCAAGTAATACTTTTTTAAAAAGCTGATGGAGACCTGGTCATTGTTGTGACAGGGGAGAAGCCAGTGAATAAGGAAAAATTAAGAACTAGGAATGTGACAGTATTATCAAAGTCCCTGAGAAGGGGTGATAGGATCAAGGCACAATTGAGGGGTTCATCTCAGCGAGGTGGGCCACCTCATCCTCTGAGAATTGAGGGAAGAATGGGGAATGATTTTCAGATGATTCAAAGTGTGGCATTGGGGAGTGGAAGAAGTTCATGACTTTCATCTTTTTTTTTTTTCAGTGAAATACATCAGGCAAGGACCTTTGCTGTAAGTGGTGTGGAGAGGTGATGTGATTGCCTCTAAAAGAGAAGGTTTGGAGTAGTTGCTGTGAATTAATATGATATTTAATCAAGGAAAAATAAAAAGATTTGCTTGCAATAAGGAGAGTCTAGTTGAAATTCTGTAACATTAATTTGTAGTTGTTGTGTCACTTTCTCAAGTGGCATTCTTCAGCATGAAGCATAGAAGGCAGCTAATGGGAGTGATTTGGGGTTGGAATTTGGAAAGAAATTAGTAGTAGTAGGACAGTGGAGCAGAGATCCAAGGGTAAAGAACAGTATAAGGTTGAACTGGTAATTAAGGGAGCAGAGTAAAACCAGAGCAGGGGTAATATGACCTGGAAAAGCAGAAAGGGATAGAAGACTAGAGATTATAATAAGGACAGAAGGTAGATCTGGGAGGGATGAGGGAGCAGGAGAGAGACAGGAAGTTATGATCAAATAGGAATTGTGGAGGTGGAAAAGGACACATGGTTGGTGATGCTGAGATCAGGATCATCATGTGACTGAGACAGAGTGAAAAATAAAGATCAGAGGAGTACAGGGGGCTGAAGAACTGGTGGCTTAGGTTTTTGAGAGTAAATTGAAGTCCTTAAAAATAAAGGCAGGGTTTATGGTAGAAAGAATGACTTTGTAAAAGGGTGAATGCCAGGGGGAAAAGTGGGCAGGAAATAAAGACACCAGGATCTGGATAAGGTGATATATTTGGGTGGAGGTTCAGAGGAAAAGTAGTCATAGGATCATAGAAAGAGGGCTCAGAAAGGTCATTGAGGCTGACCCTTTTATTTTACTTTTTTTTTCTTTTTGGAGGGAGGAAAGCAGGGCAATTTGGGGTTAAGTAACTTGCACAAGGTCACACAGCTAGTAAGTGTTAAGTGTCTGGGGCCAGATTTGAACGCAGGTCCTCCAGACTCCAGGGACAGTGCTCTATTCACTGCACCACCTAGCTGCCCCTAACCCTTTCATTTTAAAGAAGGAGAAATTGAAACTTAGGGAAGCTAAGTGACTTGCCCAAAGCCACACCAAAAGTAAGCATCAGAAATGCAATTCAAACCCAGGTCCTCCAGTTCCAGCATTCTTTCCACAGAACCAGGCTTCAGGGAGGAAAAGTAGGGAAAGATTATGCCAAAGTAGCTAGGTGACTTTTTGGTCTTTCTCAGAAAAGTGGCTGTGTCTTTTTGTGCTCTAAAGTAACTGCATTCCGTATCATCATATGAGAAAGCATGGAGAGAGAGTGTAAGATCTGCAGGGATGGAAGGAGTTACCATATTGGGAAAATAATTAATCCATTGAAGTATTCACTTCATTTCTAAACTTTCAGGACCAACAAAATCCTACAGGAGTTGGGAGCTCCAAGAAACGAATGAGGGGGGATGTTTGAAGATGGAGAGGAGCTCTTTTCTGACCAACTGTGCCTGATCCTAAATGACCCCAAATAGGAGATTTTTCTCTACCTAGAGGGTTTTACACGTGAGCCTCTTAAGAATTAATAATCTAGGAAGATTAGGCTATAATCTTGATTTAAAAGTAAACTACCAACCCAAGTATGATTGATGGAAAATGGAAAGCACTTGATAAGTTTATTTTCATTCAGTGAACAAAAAAGAAAAAAAGAATTTCATAAAAACACAATCTCTTCGTTAAATTTTAGAATTTAAGTCAAAAGAAGAAATTGTTTACCTCAGGGATATATTCAGTTTAGGTGCTTTTTTAAAGAGCAGTCTAAAATAATATGAGTGACAGTAGGTAGAAGGAAGACCTGGAAGTAGTAAGTAGTAAGGAGCAGGAATGCTTGCTTCTTACTCCTGGACTAGTCAACTGATAAGCAATTATTAACACTGACTCTGAGCTAAGCTCTGGGTCTATAAAGAAAGTATGGTTTTTGCCCTTAAGGAGCTCACATTCTAATGGAAGAGAAAACCTGCTAGTAATTATGTACGTACAAGATCTATCCATTGTAAATGGAAGGTAATCTCACAGAGAATCAGTCCCTCAGTATTTGTTAAGTATCTGCTCTGGGCTGGGCATTGTGCTAAACATTAGGGATACACACAGAGGCAAAACACAATCCTTGCCCTAAAGGAACTGACAATCTAAGGCAAACAGATACGTGCAAACATTCTATATGCAGGATAAATAGAAAATAATTAACAGAGGGAAGGCACTAAAATTAAGAGGGATCAGGAAAGGCTTCCTGTGAGAGGTTGGATTTTAGTTGGCACTTAAATGAAGCCAGGGAAGTCAGTAAGCAGAGTTGAGGAGAGAAAGCATTTTAGGCATGGTGGACTGCCAGAGAAAATGCTTGGAGATGGAGCATCTAGTTCATGGAACAAGAAGACCAGTGTCACAGGATCAAAGACAAGGGAGGAAGTTACAAGGGGGCTAGGTTATGTAGAACTTTGAATGCCAGAGAACTTTGCATTTGATCCTGGAGTGTATAGCGAGCCACTGGAGTTCATGGAGGGAGGTCAGGGGGTGATGTGGTCAGACCTGTGTTATAAGAATATCACTTTAGTGACTGAATGGAGGATGGATGGACTGGGGAGAGACTTGAGGCCCGCTATTGCAGTAGTCTGGACATGAGGAGATAGGACCTGCCCCAGAATGGTGGTAGTGTCAGAAGAGAGAATTGGGCCTGTTGGAGAGATATAGCAAAGGTGACAGTGACAGGCCTTGGCAACAGATTAGATTTGAGGGTGAGAGATAGTAAGGAGTCAAAGATGACTCCTAGGTTATGAACCTGAAAGACTGGAAGGATAATGTTGCCCTAGACATTAATAAGAAATGTAGGAGGCAGGGAAAGTTTAGGGGGAAAGATAATTCAGTTTTGGACATGTTGAGTTTAAGATATCTACTGGACATCCAGTTCAAGATATCTGAAAGTCAGTTGGAGATGCAAGATTGGAGGTCAGAGAGTTTGGGACAGGATGGACAGATTTGAGAATCATCGATATAGACAGTAATTAAATCCATGGATTTAATTAGTGAAATAATATAGAGGGAGAAAAGGGGACCCAGGACAGACCCTGAGGAACACCTGCAGTTAGAGGGTCTGATCTTGAGGAAGATCGAGCAAAGGAGACATAGAAGGAGTATTCTGATAGGTAGGAGGAGAGAGTGGTGTCTTGAAAACCTAGAGAGAAGATAGTATCAAGGAGGAGAAAGTGATCAACAATGTCAGAGGCTGCAGAGCCATCAAGGACGGTGAAGACTGAGAAAAGGCCATTGGACATGGCAACTAGGAGATCTTTAGTAACACTGCACAAAATAGTTTCAGTGAAATGATAAGATCAGATGCCAAATTGTAAGGGATTAAGAAGCAAGTGAGAGGAGAGAAAGTAAAGGCACTGGTTGTAGATGGCCTTTTCCAGGAGTTTAGCTACAAAGAGTAGAAGAGCTATAGGACCATATTAGAGAGGATAGTACCATCAATTGAAAGGTTTTTGAGGATGAGGGAGACATGGACATGTTTTTAGATGGTGGGAGTGGAGCCAGTAGACAGAGAGATATTGAAAATAAGTGATAGAGTAGGAACAACCAGAGGGGGTTGGAGAAGATAGGCGGGAATGGGATCACTTGACAAGGAGACAAGGCCGCACATCTTCGTGTGAGATGTGTGAAGAGGGAGAAAGTGTCACAAGGCACTTGAGTGATAAAAAGTTGCCTTATAGATGGAATGTGTTGCTTTGGGTAAGATGGAAGACACCCAGCTCAGCCCCTTTCTGCATTCACTAGTGACATGCTGTGCCCAAGAGGAGATGGAAAAAAAATGGTGTGGTCAGAGGAAGG
>CM053581.1:336845826-336911214 GCA_028627135.1 Pseudochirops cupreus | reverse complement strand
GTGGGGGGAAATACTGGGATGGCTGTTTTGGGGTGGTGGGCGGGGGAAAGACGGGGAGAAAAGATGTAACTCAAAAAAATTTAATAAAGAATCTCATATAAAAAAATAAAATAAAATAAAATCCAGAGCTCCCAAATCAAGGGTAAAATATTGCATGCAGCCAGAAATAAAATTTTCAGTACTGTTATGGCCACAGTCAGAATCATAAGGATTTAGCAGCTACTATTCTAAGGGAATGGAGTGCTTATAATATGATATTCTGGAAGACAAAGAAACTAGGATTATAACCAAGAATAATCTAGCTAGCAAAACAGAGTATAATCCTACAGGGCTGGGGGAAGGGGATGGATATTTAATGAAATAGAGGATTTTCAAGCATCCCTGATGAAAAGACCAGAACTGGATAGAAAATTTGGCAGTTATACACAAAATTCGAGATAACAGATGGTATTCATGTTGACTTAGAGGGGGCTGGGGAGGGAGAGGTGCAGAAGGGAAGTTAGGTACTGTGTCTATCTTTCCTGGATTGTAAGTACGGTCACTCAGAAATCTGATCCTGCTGTTCAGCTTGGGAGTTCTGACCTGTTCTGATTCCAGACTGAATTAGTTCTCCCCTCCTTAGGCAGCCTGGTAATTTCCCAGGGCCCAGGGCTCCCCATATCAATGCTGGACTTGGTACAGGTAATGGATTGGTTTAGCTCTGCTAATTCTCAGATCTCTTGAGCTTAAGTAATATACAAATCTCAGCCTCCCTGGTCCCAAGGAAGTCAGAAGGATCTGAATTCAAATGTGGCCTTAGACACTTGCTAGTTATGTCACCCAGGGTGAGTTATTTTAACCCTGTTTGCCTCAGTTTCCTCATCTGTAAAATGAGCTGGAGAAGGAAACAACAAATCACTTTTGCCAAGGAAACCCTAAATGGGGTCATGAAAAATCAGACATGCCTGAACCACAACTGCTGTGTATATTACTGTAGGTATTGAAGGCTTGCGGATTGCATGATCTGTCTTGTGACATAAGACAAAGTTCCACACTAAATTTTATTTTATTTCTTTAGGAGTCACAGCTTTTTTGTCTTAACCACATTTTAAAAAATCTTCAATACTTCTATATATTTTAAGACTAAGGCTAAATCTTAAACTTTTAAAAAGCTTTGGAAAGGTGATTAGTATAAAGAGAGCTGGAATTAGAGCACAATGTAGTGGAAAGAGCATTGGATTCCAAACCAAAAGACCTGAATTCTTCCACTAAAAGTTCCAAGTCTGCCACTACTTCTGTGAATTTGGTCAAATCTGTTTCTGCTGCACTTATCTATGGCTTCAGTTCTGTGGCTTGTAAAAGGTCACTTTCAGCTTCAGTTTCTGGAATCAGTTGCAGAATTGCAGAGGTGGGAGAGACTTCAGAGACCATTGAATTCAACCCATTCACAAATCTGTCTACAGTGTGCCCACCACCTCCCCTTTAATGTCTACCAAGTCTCCAACAGTTCTTTGAAGCAGGTGCTATTTTTTTTTTTTTAATAAATGAGTCTTGAAAAGGTTACATGATATCCCAGGGTCATACAGAAAATAAGTGGCAGAGGGGACTCAAACCTAGTTCTGCTCACTCCCAATTCACTACTCATTTAACTCTCTAGCTACTCCCTTATCCCATTAACTCACCATTTCCCAAACTTCTCCCAGTTTCCTACCTCTGCATCTTTGCTCAAGCACAATTTCCTTTACCTGAAATGCCCTCATTTTCCTGACTTCACCAATACATACCCCTCCAAAAACCCTCTCTGTTACACTACCATCCAGAAATGATCTCCCTTCTACCAAACTCATAACAAGAATAGTAACAATCACTTACTTTTATAAAATGAGATTTGTTCATATGGTGCTTTTCTCACAATCATGCTGTAAATGAGATTGTTGCTGTTAAGTCATTTTAGTCATGTCCAACTCTTCGTGACCCCATTTTGGGTTTTCTTGGCAAAGGTCCTGGAGTGGTTTGCCATTTCCTTCTCCAAGTCATGAAGAGCTGGACACAGCTGAAAAGACTGAACAATTATCAAACATTCAATTATACAAACAAGGAATTAGTGAAGGATGAGTACAGTGTGAGAAAACTGGAAAGATAGAAAGGGACAAAAGGGCTAAGTAATGAAGAGATTAAAATGACCAACTGAAGAGTTTATGTTTGATCCTGGAGGTAATAGGGAGTCACAAAAGCTCATTGAATAAAGAGATAACACACATCCATGAGATTACATTCATTAAAGTGAATAAAGGGATGGATTAGAGGGGCAAAAGACTAGAAAGATAAGAAAACAAAGAAGAAGACTGTTATGTGTAGGTCATTCCATTAGTTCCTTTCAAAAAGGAAAGTTCCATATCTGGTAAGGGGAAAGGACATTCAGCCGTGATAGCACCATTACAGGCATATGTTAGAATAAGAGTGGCATGTATTATGTTGAAAAATTCCATTCCTAGCTTTGCCAGGGACTTTATGTCATTGCTGCTGGTGTCCATGGTATTTAGAGAGATAACCAGCCAAAACACAGAGTAACAGCTGCAGCTGTGGGTGGAGAACAGGAAAAGCTTAGTGATGGGAGTGTAACATAGGCAGGATGCAGTTAAGCCAGAGCTGTAGCTAAGAATGAATGAGATATGGGTGTCTCAAGTGACTGTTTTGGCACTGTACAACTTAGTATTAATAATGGCAGCCCAGTTTTGCTTCTTAGTATATTGATTTTCTTCTACTCTTAGCAATTTCCTACTCTCCTTTTCTTGCCATAAACCTTTCCCAGAAAACCACAATAAAGATCTTCTCCCAAGTGTGACTGCTGTCGTTGCTCAGATCTCTCCCTCCACCAAAGGCAGTGGTGACCTCGGTTCTTTCCAGTGGAGGTATCTCTTGAGCTGAACCCAGGCTCTGACAGGTTCTTAAAAACATTAATTGCCTGCTGTGTGCAAGATGCTGGGCTACAAAGATAAATACCAAATGCTTCCAGGGCCGACGGCGCATGGAGTCTGCCTGGGGCTGTGAGAGAGGCAGCTTGGCCCAATGGAGAAGGCGCAAGTGCTTAAGTCCGATGGCCGGGGTTTAAATCCCACCTCTGACACATCACTAACTAGTCAGTCTCAGTTTCCTCATCTGTAAAATTAGAGGGTTGGCTCTAAATAGTTGATTGCATGGCCCAGAGTTAAGTTCAGGGTCTTTCATCTGCTTTGTGACCTTGGACAAATGACTTCATGTCTTAGCACTCCCATTCTAAAAACGAGGATGGTAATAGTTGTGCTGTCCATCCCATGGGGATCAACTAAGATAATATAAGCACAGTATGTTGTGAATCATAATATGTTGTATAAGACAAGTCAATAAATAGCTTCCTTCAAGGTTTTACTCAAATGCCACTTCATTTATGTGGCTTTCTCTGATATGGGCGGGCAGAAGGGTGGGTATGTGGGAAATTTTCCCAGTGGCTTCTGCACAGCTCTTGCTGTAGTGACCTAGTAACAAGGTATATAACTGCTGGGACCCCAAGCAGAAGGGTCAAGTTGTTGCTTATTGGAGGGAGAAGAGTGGTGTGGGGAAACAAGCTCCATGATGGGCTACCATGGAGAGATTGGAATACTGCCCGTCTTCCTACCTTTCTGTTGATCACATAGCAAGTAGGTCACCTATTGTGTTCAGGCCATAACTCCTCAAGTGCCCTCTGTTTTGGAGGCCACTAACCCAGGGCACTGAGAAGTTTTAGTGACTTGCCCAAGCTCACACAGCCAATGTTTCAGAAGGTAGGGCTTGAATCCAGGTGTCACTTGCTCTTAGGCTGGCTTGCTCCCTATTGCCACTTCTAGGTTCTCCCCATACCCCCATCACTCAGTAATCTTTCTTCCTTTGAAGTTCTTGCTATTCATAGTTACCATCCAGTGAAAATCATGGTAGCTGTTGTCTATAGACCCCAGGTCATTCTCATTCCTTCTTCAGTGAGTTTGGTACATGGCTCAAGATTTTTCTCTTCTGTCCAACTCCTGCCCTCATACTAGGATACTTAAACATGCATCTTGACTCTCTCTCAAACACTATATAGACTGAGTCTGTACTCAGTTTCTCTACCTACTTACTTCCCATGAGATACTATCTCCACCCAACCTCAGCCACACACAAAAATGGCCATACCCATAATCTTGCCATCACCCACAAATGTACCACCTCCATGTTCAAGAATTCTGAAATCCCCTTATCTGACCACAACCAACTGACTTCCCTTATGAAACCCTACTTTGTCCACAATATGATCTCCTTGATACCTCAGTTCTCCCAGCCCAGACCATCTCCCTTGCACTACCACTTTCTTCTCTTTTCCCTGTCTTGATCCCTTAGTGAACCTTTCCAACTCCACACTATCGTCCTCTCTTACCATATCGGTGATTATGCCCAGCCAAGCCTCAGCCTTGGGTCACTCCCACCATTCATCACCTTTACTCCTACATGCTGCTGCTGAAAGAAGGTGAACTGAGCACATAGTAGGTGCTTAATCAGTGTTTATTAATTGATTGAATGATGTTGATCAATGATGTCACATTACCTCTTGTATATTTTATAAATATGAATCACTGTCATTGTGACAAATTCTAGATTATCATGGTTAACTGAAGCCATGAAAACCAAAAATTGAGATGCACACACAGCTCACTTGACAAGACTACAGCCTCGCTTTTTTAGCTTCTAAGACCTATGCTCTTTCCAGTGTCACTTTAGCTGGCCTTCCCAGCCTTCTTTTGCCAAAGCAGTAATGACAAGTACTTACTAAGCTCCTGCCACACCTAAGGGGCTAGAGGTGCTAAAGAAGCAAAGACAAAGATGAAACAGCCCCAGCTCTCATGAAGCTCACGTTCTGTGGGGAAGATGATATGCATGCATAGAAGTGTGTGCAAAATACATACAAGGTGATTTTAGTGCAGGAGGAGGCTTTAGCAGTTGTGGGGAAAAGAAGAGGCCTCATGTGGCGTTTGAGCTGAGATCTGAATGAAACGGAGGATTCCAAGAGGCAGAGGTAAGGAGCGAGCGCATTCCAGGTGAAGGCATGGAGAGAGGAACATGACTCTGGAATCTGGAATTCGGTCCCAGGCTCCTGATTTTATGTCAAGTTCTTTTTTCTACCATGTGAGGCAGCCTCCTTGTTCTGAAAGAGAGTTGTTCTTGGAAGATTTGCCATTTGAACAGAGCATCTTTCAGTTCACCTCAGCTAACCTTTATTAAAGGCCTGCTTTTTGCAGGTTATTATCTATTTAAGTCAGAAACATGTTGTTAGGAACCCGTTAGTCATATGCATTTCTTTCTTCCTGTTATCTGTAATGAACAGCATTTTGGCCACACATTTCCTTGTCATAAATTATGTGCTGTTGATGTAAGTTTTGATTTTCTTATTGGAGATGCTGGGGCGGGGGCAGGTAGATTTCAATTCATCTTCATTGGGTGATTG
This sequence comes from Pseudochirops cupreus, assembly GCA_028627135.1. NCBI lineage: Eukaryota > Metazoa > Chordata > Mammalia > Diprotodontia > Pseudocheiridae > Pseudochirops > Pseudochirops cupreus. Next base: position 336,905,744 of record CM053581.1, on the reverse strand, counting down.
TGCTGGTCTGAACCAGCAGAGTGCTCGTGTGTCACCTGTGTCAGTCCAGTCACACTAAAGGTTTGAGTCTAGTCAAGGAAGGAGAGAACACATGCAGCAGATCAAAGCTTTTTGTTTTTTTTTTTTTGGCATGGATGCATGAATTCTCATTGCCACTCCTGTTTGCCAGAGGAGTTCCAAACGCTGGAGTACATTTAGAAGTACCTGCTTCTAATGGAAATTAACAGTCTTCTAATAAGTGGCATAACATTCAGGTGGCTGCTGATAGGAAATTCAGAGTTAGAACTTTGCCTGCTGCCACTGGGATTTTCTTCTAGCTTTGACCAAGCTTGAGGACCCACAGTGTTCATGAGGAGGTGGTACAGTGGGCTAACAATGGTTAGATTTTCAGTTTCTAGCAGCATGCCTCAGCAAAAGTTAGTCTGAACAAGTTAGATTTTAGCACTACAAAATAAAGAAAAGAATTACAGTTTTCTAATCATAGGGCCAGCATCATAGAATTCTTAAATAGGGTCTCTAAATGCAGCCATGCTTCTGCATTACAAGCAAACCAGCCAAGGTATAAAGTTATGTTAGTCAGATTACAAAAGTATAGCCTCTCTTAAGGCAGGGTAGGCATTACGTTAAGCACCAGTTGCTGAGGTGTGGAAGGGTCTTATCTGGACCAGATGGAGGGTGTAAGCACAAAAAAGGAACAGTTCCAAGAAGTGTCAAGGGCAGGTACTCATGAATTGGGGCATGATCAGCTATGAAATGGCCTGTTGAAATATGTTTCATAGAACACAAGGGGCCTATAATGACAAAGTTTTCAGGAATATTACAGTGACCTCTTTAGAATCAGAATATAGGAGTTTGAATGAATTAGAGATTACCTACATTTTCATTTTACAGATGAAACAGCCTAGGCCTAAAGAATTAAAGTGATTTGTCCAAGGTCACATAGCTAGTAAGTAGCAGAACTAGAAATCTAACTCATGTCTTCTTAAATCCAGGTCTAGTGTTTTTCTCCCATGTCATGCCATCTTTGGTCAGGGGTTCTTAACCCCCAGAGAATACACTGAGAGATTTCAGGGGGTCTGTGTACTTGGATAGGGAAAAAAAATTACATTTTTATTTTCACTAACTTCTAACTGAAATTTTGAATTTCCTTTAATTGTGAATTTCTCCTAAAAACATTATTCTGAGAAGAATCCTTAGGTTTCACCAGATTGCCAAAGGGAAAGGGCTATGTCACAAAAAAGGTTAAGAATCCAAACTCTAGATCAGCTGCTGAACCCTTTGCATATAAATGATGTCCTTGATAGTATCTTAGCAATTGACAAAGAGCAATCTTGTAAGTCTGAAGAATAAAAGTACATGATTTTTTCCTTTGGGTTTATATCACACTCCTATAGTGGTCTTTTGAGGACATGAGATAGCTTAGTTTCCCCTCCCTTATGAAATTAATATTTAAAGAAAATCTTACACTTTGAAAAGTCCCTTTTATCTCTGAATATAAAATTACTTCATTAATCCCTCATCCCTATGTATTTGGTAGGTGTTCTATACCCTTTACAAGTGTACAGATTGGTACACAGAAGCTTCCTCAAGGTTAGCCAATTTATAATCTATGATTACTATTTAACTTGTCTAATAACAACTTAAGGATCAGAGTTCTTTAAAAATAGAAGGACTAACTCATAAAATACAAAGCTACCCACCCCCTGGAGGTGTATGAAAGACTGAATAACTGTAGCAGGAATGTTGTCAAGAAAAATTCTTGCTTAAAGTAGAGATTGTGGCAGATTACCTCTGAGATGCATTCCAATTTAGAGATTTTTTTGAGTATACAGTCTTTAAAAAAAATTTATAAACCACATTTAAATATCTTAAATACATCAAATATATTTATATATGTGTGTGTGCATATATATATGTACATTCATAAAACATTTTTGTCTTTATCTCTTAAAGATTGTGAGAGACAATAATTAGAATGACATTTCTTTATGTAAACTTTGAGGATTAACAGTTTAATTTTTTTAAAAGGTGATCCTACTGCACAAAGTGCCTTACAGATTACAAAAAGCTTTTCTTACCACAACTCTATGAGATAGGTAATGTAAATATTATCATCCTCATTTTAAAGGTGAAGGAACTTAGGCTGACACAACTAGGTAAGTGTCAGAAAAAGGACTTAAAAATCATCTGACTCCAAGGCCAGTGTTTTTCCCCACTGTACCATTGTGCCCTTGTTTTATTCCACACACAGTGATCCCATTCCATCCTGCCTCCTCCAACAGATTGTTCCCTCTTATTGTCCCCACCCTCTGACTTATTTTCAATCTGCCTCACAGGAAAAACTTCATTTAAAAAAAAATACAGATCGGTAGATAAGGGAGGGATTCTTTGGGGGGGGGAAGTGGCTAAGTAATAGAAGAACAAGGTAGTGGGCAGAAGAAAAGCAATAGGTCAAAGGGGTGTATAAAAAAGGTAGCAGGTAGAAGTAAAATAGAGCAGTTAGGAGAGAGGAAAAAAGAGATGTACAAACAAAAACAAAGATTGGGAGTAGAATCTCTTAGGGGAAAGTATATGTTTTTATATGTTTATATAAAGTATATGTTTTTATATTTATATGCATATATATGTGTATATTTATATATGCATGTATATATCAAGATCTCTCTATATCAAGATTTCCATGCTTAATTGTAGCCTGGGGTGGGGGGAGGAAGTGGAAAAAAGAACAAAGTAAAAAGTATACAGCAGAGAACAAAAGAAAACCTACAAGGAAACAAAGAAAAGATGGACAGCTCTCAACACAATGCAATATTTAATACGTAGGCCTTCTTGAAATGGAAAGTCACTATGTATTCAGAATCCTCTCCTACATTTTGCTGTGCACGTGACTTGTTTTTTTTCTTATTTTATATTTAAGTTTTATTATTTGACTAAAATTTTAAAAAGATTTTAAAAATATATGGATCAGGTATGGGGAAGTAGGTCAAATGCCAGCAGAGCACAAGCTTTGGTAGATCTGCCAAGCTGGAAAGACTTCAAGAATGAGCTTATCAAAGGACTATATATGTTCTTTCTGAGAACCTGCCTAGCTAAGTAAGTATAGACTGACAGATTTTGTAATTGACTCCTGGATGATGAATTTTTCAGCTACAACCACCCATGAAGATCATATAATGAAAAAGAAGGGGTAGAAACTTTGTGGTAGAGGGAGGATCCACACTGACAGAGCCCTGAATCCTTGATGTATTAAAGTAAATGTTGACCTCCACCTTGGTGGACAGTACCTGTTCAGTAGGTATTTGTTGGTTCCTAAACAGATATGCTTTATTAACTCCAAATAGACCCTCAGAAACTTGCTCATTTTATCTGACTGATAACTTTATCTTAACTTTCTATTTCTGTTAAGGGCAGTACTCTTCTCTGCATTTACCTAGATTCATAATTTTGGAGTCATCCTTTACTCCCCACATCTAGATAAACCATGATGGCTCATTGATCATAACCTCCATGGAATCTCTCCCACCTATTACATTCTCTCTGATTGTACATATCCCACCCTCGGTTCAGGCCTTCATTTCTGCTCTCTAGGACTATTGCAATAGCTTCTTTACTGTGCTTCCTATTTCCAGTCTTTCCCTTTTCCCAGCCTTCCTCCATATAGTTGCCAAATTGATATTCTTAGCTATCTACACATGGCTGGATGGTCTGATTCTGTCACTTGCTCGCTCAAGAAACTTCAGAGACTCACTAGCCCTAGGATAGGGGTTTTTAACCATTTTTGTGTCATGAACTCCTTTGGCAGACTGGTGAGGCCCATGGACATCTTGGCAAAATAATGTTTTTAAATGCGTATGATAAAATATGTAGGATAATCAAGGAAACCAATCGGATTGAAATATAGTTATCAAAACATGAAAAACAAGGACTCCAACATACAATTTTCTCTGTTATTTCAAGTCCTTGGAGTTTGGCTCTGATCTACATTTCCATACCTATTTCACATTCCTCTCCAGATACACAGTTCTGTGACCAGAACTGTGGACACTGATGCCTGACCATCTCTGCCCTGCAAGTCACATTCCTCTCCTTCATGTACTCACTCTCCATTCTAGCCAGTCTCCTACTTGCTGTTCCCCAGATGACTTTTTATCTCATGTGCATGAGGGCAGACAGGGGTGGGAAAGAACCAGGAAAGTGAGTGTTCAAAAAGCCTAGAGAGGAGAAAATATCCAGTAGATGATAGTGTCAAAGGCTACAGAGGGGTCAAGAAGGTGGAGGACTGAGGAAAGGCCTTAAATATCAGGGAAGGATTTTCTTTAGGGGAAAACTATCAAAAGAAACAGTTCTGTTCTAGTGTTTAAGATTATTGTCACATACCTTTAGAGGTATGGAAGGGCTCTAAATTATCTAGTCTACCCTTTCCCACTTAGAAATGAGGAAACTGAGGACCAGACAGGGAGAAAACAGTCACATCAGTAGCAAAGTAAGGATTCAAAACTCCATCTTCTGACTTGTGGCCCAGTGCTCTTTCCACTGAATTCAGCTGCTAAAGGTGTGATAGTTTTGAATTTCATGGAATGTTAAAATGGTATGATTCAGAGGTATAAGGAAGTTGGGATAGGGCAGCATTGAGAGGCATTGGGATGTGCCAGTGCTGCTCTCTCTAGCTTTCTTCACAAGAATGTCAAATGCAGAGCTAGAAGAGCCGGTCCAGATCATCGCATCTCCAGTGTTACATGGGCAAGAAGTGGCCTAGCCTGCATTGGAGCCAGGTCTTCTGACTGTAAACCCAGGGCTCTTTCCACTACCCAGAAGGCAGCAGACTCAACTAGCATTTCCAGAAGGGCATATGGGATGGGTGGCTGCCCTCATGCACATGATTTGGTAGAGACAGTGATTAGCTATTATTTGGGAGTGACCATAGCAGAAAAGGATAAAAACAGCTTTGTGAAGAGCTAGTTTTTGGATGGATTTAAAGGAGTGACTTGCAGGGCAGAGATGGTCAGGCATCAGTGTCCACAGTTCTGGTCTTGGGTTATTGTAGTATGTAAAGGAATGTCCATAGGAATCTATGTTGTCACTGAGACTACACACATGACTTAAACAGGGAGCAAGTGACAATGAAGTTGTGGTTTTAGGAGCAGGTAATTAGTGCCTGGCTTTATTGTACCAGTTCTTTATTGTACCCCTCTTCGTGACTCTAGAACAGAGTAGTGGCTCCAACCTTCATAACTTGGGCAGGATGACAAAAAAAGCGATTAGGAATCATCTGACCAGCTCCTATTGTTTTTCAGTTGAATAAACTCATATCTATTCCTTTTCAGGGAGGGAGGTTAAGCTGTTGTAAGTCTCTAACATCAGAACGTTTTCATCCCTGTGTGGTTTTGTATTAGGGCTACTTGATTAAATAGCTCTAATATTTATAATTTGAATAAATTACCTCTAATATGTCAGGTTCCAAGTTCATGAAGTAAACTACTTTTTAATGAAAGCCAAAAATAATGACAGAGAATTCTACTGAAGGTGCTCCTGATACAAACCTCATTATTGCTTACAGTAACAGTAAAAAGAAATAACTTCTGTTTGTATGCTGCTGAATAGCTGTGTTTTGTGCACACTCTCTCAGAAGAGTTAGTAGCCCTGAGACAACAAGGCCCTTGCTGGGTTGTGCAGATTTTTATTAAAGTTGAGTCTGAAGTTGAAAATGTACTGACTTCCGCTATCTATTGAGCGAGCCATTTCCCCCTCTTACACCTGTTTCTACATCTGTAAGATGAGGAGGCCGGACTGTATGTTCTCTGAGGTCCCTCCAGCTCTGACGTTCCATGTTGTGTGGGATCTCTCTTTGTGTGGGACAAAGCCTCGTGTGGTGGAGAGAACATCGGAACTGGGATCAGAAAATTGGAGTTCAAATAGCAACTCTGGCCTTTTGTAGATGTGTAACTTTGGACAAGTTCTCTCAACTTTTTGTGCTTTAACTCCTCATCTTTAAAATGAGGATCACAATGATGTCTGATGTTTAGAAAGCTCTTTATCTCATTTGATTCTCACTACCTTTGGAGGTCATCAGGTAATAATCATGAATTTCCATCTTGAAGGCTCATAAGGGTCATCTTTTCCAAACTCTTCACTTTATAAATGTGGAAACCAAGACCCAGAAAGGTTGTGTTTCTTGTCCAAGGTAATGCAAAGAGTGTTGGACATGGAATAGCAAGATCTGAGTTTGAGTCATAGCTCTGCCACTGACAACCAAGTGACCTTTAGCAAGTCCCTTAAGTTCCCTAGACTTGAGTTTCTTCATCTGCAAAGTGAAGAGGTTAGAGTAATAAGTGACCTGAGTCCCCTTCTAGCCCTAACTGTGATCCTTTGATTTAATATAGGTAGTAAGTAGCATATCTGGGATCTGATTACAAATCCAGCATGCTTTCCACTGTACCCACAGCCACTGGAGATGTTCTCTCTTTTTTATAAAAACCAAAAACAAAAACTGAGACCCAGATAGTAGATTACCACTGGTTACCCAGCAAACCAGTGTCAGAGGTATAATTTGAACCCAAGACTTCCTGATTTTTAAGTCCAGCACTATGTCAAACTATTTCACAGGACTACTTGATGAAAGCATTTTATAAATCTTAAAATTTTGTTGTAAAATGAATTATTATTACTATTCCTTTCTCTTATACTAAAATGTTATGCTGCCTTCTATAACTTGATACTACCTTTTGGGTTGCAGTGGGTTATGGGAGCCTAGTCCTGCTACTCTTCCTTGCCCTAAACTTTTAATAGTCAATGTCTAATTCTTGTTCATGCTTCCAGCCTGTGGGAATCAACTTAGTTAGTGTCCATTCCAGTCCTAATGACCAGATGTTATGGGCAATTGACAACAAGTGGAATGTCTATGTCCGAGTTGGAATCACTGAGGAGATGCCTGTGGGAACTGACTGGGAACATGTGCCAGGTACCATAAATACAAAATGGTTTTTTTTTTTCACTTTGATCAGTTCCTTCCATCTTCCCTTGCCCTCTCCACCTTCCTTCAGTTCCTGACTGGTTCACTGTGGCCCCACCAGCCTGCACCAGTGCCTGACGCCCACCAAAGGTTTCCCCAGGTACACACACTGTACACAATGAAAGTCTTACATGAACTCTGGACACCTCAAAGCTTCTCAAAAAAAGATGCCTCACCTATCTCCCTGCTGTCCCTCCCTCCATCCAAGCTGTGTAATGACAGCAAATGCCCCGGCCTATAGCATAGGCTTAGGGGGTCTGCTCAGTCTCCTGCCTGCTGGCAGCTCCTGAACAAGAACAAAGTGGAGAGAATCCTCAGGGCCATTGTTGAGAGCCACCTTGTCCTGCCTCCAGGATTTTAGCTGCCCTGGCTGTGATAACAGCTAGATTTTCTGGAATCACCTACCAGGTTATTTTTAACACATTATTAACATTTGTAATGTAAGTCCCTGTGTTCTGAATATATTGCTGCTGTCCTTCCTCCTTCCCCCCCCCCATTGTTACTTATAACCTGCCTCTAACAGGTATCTGGAGAAATAGCTGCTTGAGTATCATAGCCTGTCTCCCTAATCAAAACCCAGTTTGTTTTATTTTGGGAATCATACAGTTATATCTATTTACTTTTGTCCCATTTGAAAAATAGTTATTCCTGGTCTTATGTGAATGCTGAAAAACATCATTGCTTCCCAAACTGCCTAGAAAATGTTCTTGATGGTGAAAATTTCTAAATAGTTGAGGATATTAAAGCATCAAAGCATTTCTTACTATTGTTGTTTTAATTAGTTCAACTAGCAGTCATAAATAACAAAAGGATCATAGGATCTAGAGCTAGAAAGGACCCTGAAGATCATCTAGTTCATTTCTTCCACTTTACAGATGAGGAAACTGAGGCATAGAAAGGTAAAGCAAATTACCCAATTTCACACAAGATAATAGCTGAACCAGGATTTTGTAGAGCCAGTCACAGTAGCATACCTGAGGACTGCTGGTGTGAATAATTTCAAGGGTCTAATCCCATGGCATAATGAACTCTCTGTTCATTCAGCAATAAGCTAAAGCATAACATTCACAGTAATATAACATAAAAACTTATTACTAAGGTGGTCACACAGTCTTAAACAAAATGTGTCTGTCAATCTGTCTTACAGCATTCCTCAGAATCCCCACTCTGATATTATTGCATCTAGTAGCATTCCCCAAAATATTTGTTTACACAAGCAGGGGGTCCCAGGCCAGGGTCTTCCCTAGCACAACATGTCATCGTTAAGGGGTGGCGGAAAATACAAACACCATCTACCCCTAGGTCACAATAAGTCACAATTCAATCAATACACAAGTAAAGTCCTTTCTCATCTTGCCTCGAGGCTGACTTCCAAACTCAACAGCTCTTCCTCTGTGGGCTGACCACTTCAGACTCTTGCCGGGATTGATATGTAGGCAACTCTCCACTCCTGCTCCATGTCTCTGCTCAGGGGGACTGCTCCGCTCCAAGCTCCTGCTCAACAGCAGGCTCCAGGGGCTCCTGCCTGCAGCTTTTGTTTCTAGGAAAACAAAGCTTAACAGGGCTACAATATTTATATACATTACCAGAACCTTCATGTCAATTCACTTTAATAGCTCTTAAAAGGGACTTAAGCTAAGCCTCCTTCCCATGGACAGATCTCTGCTCTTCAGCTCAATTGACTCATAAAGATCAACAGACAGGGCTTCCGTCTAAGAAATCAACACAGATCAACAGACAGGGCTTCTGTCTAAGAAATTAACACAGATCAACAGACATCACAAGCATTCTTTCTGTTAGGCCTTTCCACAAACAAGTTCCCCTAACCCACTCACCATCACTTCTCTCTCTCAGTTCTGTTCCTCTGTTTACTCTGTCCTCTCCCTCTAAACAATACAATACATACTGTTTCCAATCAGGGACTCTTGATTCAATTAAAGACTTTTGATACAATCAAAGGCAAGGCTCAAAGGCATTTGATTGGCTAAAACTCAATCCAGAAAAACAACAGAAAATCCTACTTTGCTTATTATTACAGATTTGAACTCAGATCTTTTAAAAAATACATTTGTAATGGCAGAGTGGGCATCACTTTAATTTAATCACTCAGGTTCATAGATTTAGAGCCGGAAAGGACTTTAGAGGCGATCTGGTCCAGCATCCTTGTTTTGCAGATGATGAAGCTGGGGCCCAGAGAGGCTAAGTGACTTGTGCAGTCACACAGGCTGGGATTGGCATGGACCCAGGTCCTTTGACTTCAATCTGGCGCATCTGTCATTCCCCTTGCTGAGTTGAGTGAGGTTTAGAGGGCTGTTTTATCCCCACATTACTGTACTTTCTGTATTTTTGTATTTGCTTTTTACAATTTTTCCGATCTTCTCCCTCAACATTCACTAAATTTCTCCCAGCAGTCAGTATACTTGCCTCTGGCAGCCCCTCCCCCACTCTTAGGTCTGATCTGCTGTGGTCTTAGAAACCAAATAAGCAAGCTGGTCAGAACTCTGATGTCAGAGAAATGTCAGGAGATTCTGAATGAGAACCTAAGGAGCTAGCCTACAAGTCATACATGTGAGCTCTAGTTCAGGGATTTTATTAGCTATTTTAGTTGCAGAGAAGCCTTTTTTTCTCCCTTACTTCAGGATTATTGGCTGGGTTTCAGATAGGTTTTAGATGCTCTAAATGGGCAAGAGTCTTAAATTTTTATGTGGCTGCTTTTCTTTAGTTGTAAATGAAAAGAGAGGGGCTTCTTATGCTCCTTGAGGACAAGGATCATAGCTTTTCCTTCTGATGTATCCCCCATAGCTCCTAGCCTAGTGCTGCACCCATAGTAGATCCTTAATAAGTGTTTGATCAATCTCCTAATATTTGTCCTTACTGGTTTAATCAAAAGGACAATACCTTGAGTCAGGAGCCTTGGGTTATAGGACTAAATTTGCCACTAACAGTATGACTTTGACCAAATGAATTCTCTTCTTTAAGCCTTAGTTTCTTTTTATCTGTCAACTGAGGAGGTTGAAATAGATGAGCATTAACTCTTTCTAGTTCTGATATTTTGTTTTCTGTGATACCAAGGTCCCTTCTGACTCTTAACACATTATGGTTCTGTGATTCAATAAAAGACATGAGAACAGGGGGGTGGCCTAGAAAACCAAAGACATCTTCCTGAATTTTGTGTCAAAGGGAAAACTAGTTCTTATGTATGAGAGGTAGCTCTTGCATTCTCCAGGTAAGATGTTAGAGAAACAAGTTACTGTATGTCATGGAATGTGTCTTCTTTAGGATTACAGGCCTCTCATCTGGCTGTGAGTACAAGGACAGTTTGGGCACACTGTGCAAATGGTGACGTGGCCCGACGATATGGCATCACTGACAAGAACCCTGCAGGAGACTACTGGAAGAAAATCCCTGGGAATATGTCGTGTTTGACAGGCAAGTCATCGTGTATCTGTTCAGCTTTGGGAAGCCTCATTAAAAAAAACAAAACACCTCACATATTGGTAGGCCTTTTTTTCCCCGATGTTACCAGAGCACAAATGAATGGGTATTAAAGACAGAACTGTGGGAAAAGCAGAAGAGAGAAACTCCCATTTGTCTTGACCTTACCAAAGTCATCATACCAAAACAGCATCATTTGGATACCCACAGTTGTGTCCCTCATCTTGCCTCCTATCCCCAGCCTTCCTTCATTGAGTTGAATTTATAAAACTATCACCCTGTCAGGAGCCAATCATCAAAATCTAGATGGGCCTTTGTAGTATAAATAATTAGGTCTGTAGATTCTTAGAGCTGGAAAAACTTTGGGTTCAAATTCTAACTGTATTTGTCGTTATGTGCCTGGCCCTTCTGTACTTCATTTTTCTCATGTTAAAAGTGAGAGGTTGAACTAAATGTTCTCTACAGTCCCTTCTGTCTCTGAATTCTAAAATCCCTCTCCAAACCTTCATTAACCCGTCTGCACAATGAATACCTACCCTGCTGGCTTCACGGGATTGTTGTGAAGAGCCCATTTATATTGTTCTTTAAGATATGCAAAGTACTTTCCTTATAACAAGCTTATGAATTAGGTAGTAGAGGTATCATTGCCCCTGTTTTACAGAGAATTGACTGAGACTCAAGACCTGAAGTGATTTGCCCAGGGTCATACAATTAATAATTGTCAGCCAGGATTCAGCCTTTAGTCTCTACTCTAAATTCTCATGCCTTTTCACCTACTCATTTGAGCTTTGTGAATCCAATAAGTAATGGATGTCAAGCATTTAGTACTTAATGTTTTATAAGTTAATATTATTATTGGGTTCTAAATTACAACTCTCTGTTTTCTTTTCAGTGACCCCTTTAGATGAACTATGGGCTATTGGCCCATTAGGGTATCTTCTCCAGCGTCTTACAAAGACCTTCAGCCGCTCCCACATCTTGCAGAAAACTGGCAGCACTTCAGTCTTACTTCATCCTGATGACTTTGAAGATGAATGGGAAGTAATCTGAAGGGACCTTTGTGAGGGATTTCTCGGGAATTCCTATAATCGGCACAGCTGGTTTCAGTCAGCTCCCTTTTGACATGTGCCCCACTAACATCTGACCATCCATCCCAAGTGAATCTACATGTTTCAGTATTTCTTTGGAAGCCAACAACTGTGGCAAACTGAAATTAAACTCTTAATTGTAGCAGCTCATTCTGAACCATTAACTCAGTTAATCTCATTAGTTGGGACAACAGCTACTCTTCAACCTCATGCACACTAACATCTGTAATATGTAGTATCTTTGTGAGAGGGGCTTCTGTTGTGTTCAGCACATTGTCAGCAAATCCCATTGTTGGATAAAGTGGAATTATCTCAAGTTCCTGTCACTGAAAATTCAGGTTAGGCTGAAACACAGTGTCTGTGTACATTAGAGAAAATTTCTAATCCTCCAGCACCAACAAGAGTTAGTAAATGTAGATAATGAAGTAGAGTTTGTTGTTTTTTGTATTTTCCCCCAAATGATGGATTGGGACCAGCATGATCAGTTTCCTGTTATAAACATGTAATAGCCCCAGAGCTAAATGGAGGATCAGGTTAATGCTCTTCGACCATCACAGCTTGTTCAGATAATGGCTTCAATTACGCTCATAGGAGTTGGTTCTCCTCCTCTCAGGCAGACACTCAGAGCTGTTGCAAAATTGATGACTCAGCTCCAGAAACTCCAGAGGGGGCAGTAGATGGAGATCGAGTGCAGCCTGCAAGGATGGGTGAATGGCCTTACTCACACAAAGACCCGGGACCATGTTCTCCCTGACTGCACTCAGGGCAAAGTAGTGTTCTTCTCATCCCCATAATATAAGGCAATTGAAGTAATAATAATTAAGGCACATAGATGAAAATGAGATATACAAGTGTATGTCAGTACTTAAGATGTGTCTCACAAGCTGAGTTAGTGATGAGATGGGAGATGTTATCACTGCTGGGAGTTATGTTAGCTAAATTTAGCAGTGTCTTTAAAGTTATATTGAACACGTGTTGCCTGTGGGCTAGATGAAAACAGGCAACATCCTCAGTCAATTAATTATTGCCATCCTTTGGGTTTTCCTTTGATCCTCTCTGAGATACCTCATTCTTCAAAAAATCAGAACAAAAGATATAGAACAGAACTTTTAGGTTCAAAAATCATAGTGGACTTTTCCCCTTCTACTTTAGGTTTATCTTGAGTTTGTGCTCCCTTAATCAGCCTGCAAAGGAGCCAGTTTTAAGAAGGGCAAGAGGGAGCTCAGCATTGTGCAGTCAGCCCAAAGAGAAGGGTCTTGTTATCCTCACAACTAGGCCCCTGCCTGGGCAGCAGGCTGTTCCCCATTCAGACTCAGACATCTGCACAGTGAATCTACAGAAATGTTAACAGTCCTTGAGCATGAATCCTTGGGAACTGCTCTCTAGCATCTGCTCACCCCAGCCCGACTGTACAATAGCCTTGTGTCCCATGTAGAGCCAGAGTGTCTGCTCTTCCCTCTCTCTCCACCTTTGACAGTAGCAGTAAACAGCAATTCCAACCAAGTAAGAGGCTTTTTGTTGGTTTGGGTTTGGGGGCCTGGCCTTCAGCCTGTCCTTCCACACCTACTTTATGTAAGTGTGTCAGAGTGTATGGGAATCACAGTCTTGACCGGTGGAAATACAAGCCCAGGGTATACTAGAGAATGACCCATTTAGGGAGAAAAGAGTTTTATGTTAACAATTGAGGAAGAATCTAAACTAGAGGTGCCAAACACATGGCCCAGTACTCCCCAGTGCTTCCAGAACCAGATTTAATTGTGATTGGGAAATATTTAACAAAATAAATAAAAATATAGTAAAACATAGATGATGGTCATTTGTGGTTTTCTCTATCAGTATGCAGCCCATAGGGATCATTTCTATTTGAGTTTGACACCACTGGTCTAAAAGATTCTTTAATGTGGACACTTTTATATAATACTCTGTATTATAGCCCCAGCCCAAGTGCAAGTTCTGTACTATATTATACACTGTGCCTTGCTTGGTTCATAATGGATATGGAAGCCCTTAAGTCATGGAACTTTTAGTGCAATTCAAATTGAGTCTGGTTAATAATTATAAAAGTCCTCTAGTTGTCATTGCTCTGAATAGAATTTTTATTTGGGTTTTAACTTTTGCTTGTGCATTGAGAGTGCAATAAACTAGACTTTTTCAAAATTGTATGTGTCAGATGTTTCAGTTACATGGGTGGAGACCCTCACAGCATACTGCATCAACCTTGGACGGATTGATTTTCCCCAGCATCCTTGGGAATAGACTTCTAGACTTTTCTTGGCTATGAAGGAATATACTGACTATGATGAGAATTTTCAAGGCAGAAGAGCATGGAAGAGTAGAGAGAACACTAGACAAAGGGAAAGAGAATGTGGGTCCTGGTCCTAGCTATGTTATCTTATGATGTGACCTCAGGGAAAACCCTTTTCCTCCTTGGACCTCAGTTTCTTTTTCTGAAAATAAGGGGATTGTTTCTTAGTGTAAGTCCCTTACAGTTCTATTTATTCTGTGATTTTACAATTCTAAGGCCCCTTCTAGACCTCTAACATTCTTTGTTCTCTGATTCTAAGGCCTGCCTGGTATTCTCATCTATGTTAAATGGTTTCTTAAGGGGAAAATAAAGTTCATTGGTTTGCTGAAGGGATGGTACAAGCTTGGTGTTAATACGGGAAAGGTAGTGTCAGAGCATAACTTTTAGTCTGGTGTTTGAACATGCAGAAAATTCACACAGAAGGCAAAACACTGCAGACATTGCAGATAGGCCTAGCTCTGAAAGCATGCCAGGCAGATTCCCTGGAGGTCAGTGCAGTGTACTAATAATAATCAGAATAGCTGACATTTATATGTCAGAGGCAACATGGTATCATGGGAAGAGGGCACAGGACTTGGAGTCTGAAGCCACAGGTTTGTGTTCTGCCTTCCACACTTCCTAGCTCTGTGACTGTACATGAGTCTCTGAACCTCCATAACCTTCCATGTCTTTTTCTATAAAATGGGAATGATAATGCTTTCACTACCTCCCTTACACGTAAGGTTATTGTTATGAAAGCACTTGGTACATCTTAACAGTATCATATAGAGAGACGAATTGTTGTTAAGTACATAGATTCATTTAATTCTCACAACAAACTTTGAGTGCAGGAGTTATCCCCATTATACAGATGAAGAAACTAACTCCAAGAGGAGAGATCATTTGCCAGTAAGTGCAGAGTTGGGGTTATAAACCAGAAGGCATATGTGCAGTTGCCCTCTGATATTATCCACCCTTGCTTTCAACTCTCTTTTTAATGTTTCTGACTCTAATAAGACTACTTATAACTTATGTCTCAGGTTGGGTGTTTTTTTTCTTTTTTTTTTTGCTTTTTGGAGGGGGCGGGCAGGTCAGTGACTTGCCCAGGGTCACATGGCTAATAAGTGTGTCAAGTGTCTGAGGTCACATTTGAACTCAGGTCTTCCTGACTCCAGGGCCGGTGCTCTATTCACTGCGCTACCTAGCCGCCCCTAAATCTCAGTTTCTTCACCCAAAAGATAGGTGTAATAAAATTCTTGCATATAGGGACTACTGTAAGGCTCATAAGGAAAACAAAAAAATTAACTAAAAAAGTGCTAGAGTGGCTAGGAGACTCAGTGGATGGACTCCAGGCCTACAGTCATGAAGACTCATCTTCCCACGTTCAAATCTGGCCTCAGACACCAGCTGTGTGACCCTGGGCAAGTCACTGTTTGCCTCAGTTTCCTCACCTGTAAAATAAGCTGGAGAAGGAAATGACAGACCACTCTAGTATGTTTGCCAAGAAAACCCTAAATAAAGTCATGAAGAGTCAGACCCAAAAACAGCAACCATGTGTTGCAACCCTGGTGAGCACAGGTAGAGGAGATGAGGTACAAAGATTCTGCTCAGTGGTCAGGGTTAAATACTTGGTGATTGGAAATCCAGAATCATACTATTCTTTTTTTTTTTTTTGGAGGAGGGAAGGCAAGGCAAATGGCAAAAGTGACTTGCCCAAGGTCACACAGCTAGTAAGTGTCAAATGTCTAAGGCCGCATTTAAACTTGGGACCATCCTGACTCCAGGGCAGGTACTCTATTCACTGTGCCACCCACCTGCCCCTAGTCTGTTCTTAAATTTGGCTTCAGTTTACCAGTCTCATCCCAAAATGGTACAGCATAAGTCATGTCCAGAGGATAGTCCCTAAAGTACTTTGCTCCTGGTCTTTGACTTCGTGGAACTCAGTATCTCTGGGATTCCTTGGGACATCTCCCTCTTCTCTCCAACGGGTAGATTACATCTGGTTTGGAAACTGTTAGTTCTAGATAGACCAATTTCTTATAGCGTTTTTCTACAGTGCTCCAATTTCCTATAGTGTACTGCCCTGTACACCTCCTTCTGAAAAAAAAATGATTTCTCACCTATTCATTACCTGGTCTTTATATGAATCTTCCTCAGATTGTTCTGACCTTGGCCCCAAAATCTATCTATCTTCAGTTCTGAGAACTAAAGCTTTGATGACCATGAGTGCCCAAGCATAGAAGGATCCAAATGTCTTTGACTACCCAGGCCTTTGGGAGGTGGAAATGGTTAAAACCGGTTTGGCTAGAATGAAGAATTTATGGAAGGGTGTAATGTGAAATGAAACTGGAAAGGTATGTGAGAACCAATTTATGAAGGCCTAATTCCAAGCTGAGGGTTTTATATTTTTTCCTAGAGGAAATAAAGGGCCACTTAAGGTTTTTGAGCAGAGGGAACAGTGGGCACTAATTGGAAGATTATTTTGGCAATTCTGTGAAGGATAAATTTGAGAGGAGATGCTGTTGAAATAGGTTATTTCACTAGGAGGAAGGTAGTAGTAGTGAGATTGGGGGAAGAGAATGGATGAGAGATGTTCTGGAGGTAGCATCTACAGGACCTGGAAGAGTCAAACAAAACTGAGGTTTTGAACCTTGGTGACTAGGAGAATCCAGTGCCGGTAGATAGTACAAGAGATCCAGACCTTGCCAGCCTTTCCGTTACCATGAGTTGTTTGGATGGTCTAGGTCTGAGGGAAACAGAATTTGTTCAGCAGCCCCTGAAGGTGCCTTTCCCTTTGGGGTAAGGGGAAGTCTAATGGCCTATTTAGTTGATTTATGTTTCTGTATTTGTTTGTGGGTTCCTGTGAGTCCTGTCCATCTTAGGCATTTCTTTATGGTAAGTGAAATAAAGGCTGTCTCATACCTAATGTCCATATTGTAAATTGAGTATCTATACACAAGTGGGGACCTTGTTAATCACATTCGGGGAAGTCTAGGTACAAGTCGTACTTAAACTTTGCTTTGGAGAGGATCTTGGATTAACCCCAGATGGGAGCTAAGCCAAAGAGAGAAACTGACCACTCTGGGATCAGCCTGAAGAACTGAACCTGATTCACATGAGCCCAAAGTCCTGAGGTGGAGGTAGGGTGGAGGGAAGAAGAAGGGAGGATGGTTAAACCATGAGTGACTGGGGAGGTGGAATGACTGGTTCACAGTCACACAGATAGTTTGTAAGCTCAGTTTTGAACTCAGATCTCCTGACTCCAAGTCAGTACTCTTAGCATTGTACTCTACTGCCTTTCTCATAATAGTAATAAAAGTTAGCATTTATATAACGCTTTGAGTTTTGCAAAGCAATTTACAAACATCTCATTTGATCTTCAAAATAACTTTCTGAGAAAGATGTTATCAACATTTTACTGATAGGGAAACTGAGGCTGACAGAGGCTAATGGATTTGCCCTTGGTCATGCAGTTACTAGAATATTTGAGGCTATATTTCAGCCCAGGTCTTACGGACACCAGGGCTATCCTGCTCCACCTAGATGGCTCTCAGTAGCTGGGATTTGGACAGGCAAAGGTTAGAGGAGTCATCCAAGCGAGATTGATTAGCTCACGTTCCTGTTTGCCAAGATCCTGAAGGTGGTGGAAGAGATTGGCTCATGTTCCATTGCCAGGATCCTGGAGGTGGCAGGAGAGAGTTGGGTAGGACCAGAAGGGCAGGTTTGCCTCGCCCCAGGAAAAGGAGATGGGTGGTTCCCTTGGGTTGCTGGCTGCCCGCACTGTATTCCTGCCTAGGTTACAGGTGTGTGTAGAAGAGAGGATATAGATGATGAAGAGATAGATACTTTGTCTGCCTGACTCAACTTTAAGGGGTAACCCTGAATCACCATCTGTGCCCTTCTTTGCATACATCACCTAGTCTACAGCTGGCCTGGCATGGTATTGCCACTTGGGGCTAGGCTATGTCAAAGGGCCAGGGGAAAAGGCCTCCTGGCTCAGGTTCCATTGAGGAAATGTGCCCCCCCACTAGGGAAGTGATTCCAAGGTTGAGCCAAATAGAAGCCTCACTCTATATTTGAGGACACTGATGGACCCTCTCCCCACTCCTCTAACCCTGGGAGAGTGAGGTCCACCTCAGGCTCAACAAAACAAATCCTTGGACCCCACTTTAGATGGGGGCAGTAATCAGGGTTTGGCTCAGAAACCTGGGAGTAAAGTTAAGGCTTCCAAAAAGTTGAGACTCCCAGTACGTGTAGGAGGCTAGATGGTTCTTTCCCAGTTACTTAGGCTTCTCAGCCTCGGCCTCCCTCTTGAACACCTTTCTGCAGACTGATGTGGCAACCCTTAATCACAGATAATTAATTAGGTTTGGCTTAAATATGGGGGGGAAAGAATGGAAGGCAAGCATGGGAGGAAGGTGATTGTGAGTTGTTTCAAGTAATAGGGCACCCAAAGAGAGCAGTGTCTCAGAGTGAAATAATCTGCTTCAGAATTAGCCCTCCCCATAGAATTCTGAGTATGCAGACCCTAGCCATACACCAGCACCCAGGCACAGACAGCTTTTTGCCCCTAATCATACACAGACTCCCTGATCCTAATCATAGGTAGAACTCTAATTCTGGTCACAGACTAATTCAGCTCCAGACTGACCATGATCTTGATCATGAGCCCATGACCCTGATCACACTCTGAGCCATAACCCCAACCAGACACTGAACCCCACTCCAGCCAACAATCTCGTAAAATCAAAAGACTTAGAGCCGAGGTGGGTGTGAGGAGCAGATCCCCTGTATCCTTTTCCCTGCCTTTCTTCCCCCCCACCCCAAAAACGAGGTTCAATATTTCTGTCTTTGCCTGACAGTTTCAAAAACATTAAACTTGGTTGGTAAGTAAAATGCACGAAGGGATAACAGAGTGAAATGTAGGCTGGAGCGACTGCTATTCCAATTTCCCTCTGACCCCTACCACCTCTTCTATTTACCATGAGCTTGCCTTGTCTTCCTCATGGCCATCTCTGGTTTTATACCAGAATATCTGTGTCATGCGCCATCTGCCTAATTCACTTTATGACATCAGAATGTTTGCTTCCCAGAGCTAGAAGAGACCTTGGAGCATGGCATGTAGAATGTCAGACCTGGAAGGAACATAGACATTATAAAATGCTAAGAGGTGAAAGGAACCCAGAAATGATCAAGTCAATCCGGCCTTCCTGGCGTGCCCTCTCTCAGAGTATCTGTAGTTTTCTGGTTAGAGGAGCTTTGTGGTATTTCTCTTTGACTTTGTCTAGTGCCCTTTTTCATCTTTACTAGGGATTTTCTTAGAGCAGCTGCAATAGGTGGTGGCCTTTCCTGTCACCATCTTTGGCCAAAGTCTGATCACATCATTTTTCCATTACAGCACTTTCCAATGATCCCACGGCCGACAGTATAAAGTAAAAAATGTATCCTTTAGTCTGGTATCCAAGGTCTTTTATGCTGTGGCTCCAACCTACATTTCCAGGTTTGTTTCACTCTATTATCCCTTCATTTTACTTACCAACCAAACTGGACATTTAGCTAGTCCCTGATTTTGTCCTGCCCCATTCACTTTGAGTACCATATCCTTCCCCCCCATTCCTAAAACACTCTCTACTCACCTCCCCCTCTTGAAATTTTCCCCTTCTTTCAAAACCCAGACCAGACCAGGTACAATATAGTTTCCTGCCAAGTCTCCTCTGATCCCTTCAGTTACAATGATGTTTATTAATCCCTTATCTCTATTAGGTATTTTCTCATAAACATTTTATGTCAGATTTGGAGCTGGGAAGAACTTGAGAATCATAGAACACAGAATGTTAAAATTGGAAGGATTCTTGAAGATGATTTAATCCAACAGCCCTCTCCCCAGACAAGGTCAGAGAGGTGAAGGAGTCAGAGTTGAAATCCAGGACCCTTGACTCCAAATACTGTGTTCTTCTCATCATCCTACATGGTTCCTCTTTTACAGAGGTCTTCTCCACTATTAGATTTTAAATAAGCTTCTTTAGTATATGAACTGGTTTTTCATATTTGTATCCCACACCACACATGCAGTAGATATTTAACAATATTTGTCAAATTAAATTGATTGGGAAGACCAGATCATATTCAGGGTGAGAAGAGTGTACCAGGTGCTCCGTAAGCCTTAGAGTTGGGGTGCCCTACAGGAACAAAGGAGGGGTGAGAGGTCATCTTGCGTTCCATTTCCATAGCTAGAAAGTGGAAAGAAAGGAAATGAGGGACCTCTATGACCCACACACTGGAAAAATACTTCCCCTGGATAATCGAGTCGGCTGTGTGGATCATTGACTATATATACACATATATACATATACATATATGCATGTGTGTAAGTATACATACACACATATATAAATATATATATATATGTACATATGTATGTATAAAACAGGTTGTTGGATTTCCCAGGGCTAGGATACAAAGAGCTAAGTGACTATAAAAGTAGACCAGGGACTCTGAAAAGGACATAAGGGAAGGATACTATATTCGAGTCCAGAATAACTGGGTTTGAATCTCCAACCTACTTTCCAAAACAAAATACTCCCTTCGTCCTGGCTACCACTCCATGGTGTGGTCTCTTGTCTCCCTCTATTAGTATGTAAGCTCCTTGAAAGGAAGGACTACCTTCATTTCTGTATTTTTATTCCCAGTATTTGGTACATCTTATGGCCTTAATAAATGCTTTCTCATTCATTTATTCTCCCATAGCCTCCTCTCCAGCCAGATTTGAAACCAGTTTTGCTCCTGTCCCCAGCATATATACTTTGTGCTTCTCCCACCTCTGCACCTAAGTTCACACTGTTCCTTTAACCAGGATGCCTGCCTTCCTGAATTCTATTTAGTTTTAAATTCTCAGAGTCAAGGTCCTTCTCTTTCAGCAAGACTTCCTCAGGCAATCTATTCTCTGATCTCCCACAGCATTTGACTAGCTATTCCTTTGACTTGGCACTGAGCACATACAGCCTGGGATTGATTACCTTTTTCTGGGTATGAATATTTTCTTCCCCTGACAGTCTGGGAACTCCCAGATAGGAGCTAAGACTCTTCCTTTTTCTGTGTCCCTCATAGAAGACTTAGGAATAGAACAGGCATATGCTGCAAGAAGGATGGGGGGAGGAAGGTTCAATGAAGACATTTTGCTTATCATCAAACACAGAACACATCTGGAAGGTGTCACAGCTGAAAGGAGCCTTAAAACAATATAATCCAAACCCCTCATTTTGTAGCTTATAAAATCCAGACCCAGAAAGGGAAAGGGACTTTTCTCAAGGTGACATAGGAAGTCAGTGGCAGAGAAAGGGCTAGAAGCCAGTCTCCTGACTCCCAACCAAGGGCTCCTTCTGTTGAATCTTGATTATGTCCAGAATGGGTGTCTAGACAGAGTGAGAGGTAGGTGGGACACACAACCAGTAAAACCAGTGATTCAGAGAGCTGTGACTGGGTGGTGCCCACAAAGCTCTTGATGAACTCCTACACGGTCCCCCCTCCATGACTCAGACTTGTGCTTCTTTTTAAGCCTTAATCCTCCTCCTTTCCCAGGCTCCCTTTCTTTCTTCAACCCTTTCCCTACTTATCCCTTCCTTCTCCCTCCCCGCTCTCTCCCTCCCTCTGCCCCTCCTCTCTCTTTTTCCAGATGAGCAGGACCAGGAAGCCTTCAGAGAACAGGCACCACCGATGTAGACTCCCAGTGTTTATTGGCTCCCTGCTACTACAGTAGCAGACTTACAGCCTCAGTTACATTTCAGTCTCCTAACAGCTGGTGTGAATCCCCCCAAAACCTCAGTGACAACTTGTCAGCTGTTTGTTTTTTTAAACAAAATATAGAGTGCATTATAGATGTAGATATAGATCTCCATACATATGTAAAGTGCCAGAGACAACTCTGAAAAAATAGTTTTCATAAAACAAGTGCTTAGTACCTGCCTCTAGCAGAAAGATATCCCATGCATTCCCATTGCACACAGGCACCCACACCCACACACACACACATACACACACACACATCCATTGCAACACTCCAGTAGCAGCTACGATGGCGGGCATCTGTCCACTCGAGCCCCTAACTTTTCAACTTTAAGTCCAAGGGTTGGAGGAATGGTGGGAGAGGCAGTTCATCCAGGGCTTCAGGGAAGCGCCGGGGTGAGATGGACCTCACGAGAGCCTGCATGGCCCGGGCAAATAGGGACGGTGGGGCCAGGCCAGCGAGCCACTGGAACTTTTCCTCCCCAAGAAGGCGTTGCCAGCGGACCCGATCACCCAGCAGCTCCCGCTGCATGGGGGATGCGGAGCCTGGGGGCATGTAGAGGAAGAGCAAGTCAAGCAGGGCCAGAGGATCACCAGCTGTCGGAGCTGTGGCTGTGGTTGTTGAGTCCTGCCCAACCCGCCGAAGCAGCAGGTCCAAGGGAGTGTTGCCAGCACCATCACATAGCCCGGGGGAAGCACCATGGCCCAACAGTAAAAAGAGGCACTCGGGTCGGGCCAGCTCACAGGCAACGTGCAGAGAGGTCTTGCCTTCTTCTACACGGCTACAGCCCCGGCGGTCCAGGTAGTGGGCACGCTCCTCATCTGGGAAGTCACGGATGGTCCGCAAGATGCGGCGTAGGATATGCACACGGTTATATCGGACAGCCAAGGCCAGGTGTGGTGACGAAGACTGACAGCAACTGAAATTGCGGCTAGGTACTGCCAACGCCCCCCGGGGGAACTTGGCCAACAGGTAGTGGGCATAGGGTTGGTGGTCATGTACCAGGGCATAGAGCAGAGCCTCCGAGGGTGAGTAGGTGCTGGCTCGTCCACCTTCTTCCCAATGGAAGGCCTCTGTGGCCCGCATGTCTTCCAGGAACCACACGGGCAATAAGTCCCTCACTGCCTGGTAGAAAGCAAAAGATGATTTCTTGCATTGCTTCTGGGCCCGGGACTGGGATGGTCCATCAAGGCCACCACCTTGTCGCTTGACATCCCAGGGCATGGCTGGGTGCTGGTGTCACAAAGGGAGCCACAGGGCACCCACGGCATGGGGGCTGGGAGAGTGTGGACAGGCCTGATGGAAGGAAAAGACACCTGAGTCAGCTGGGTAGCATTGTAAAAACCATCCTCTCTTCACCCTGAAAATGGTCTTGAAGGGGCGTCTAGGTGGCACAGTGAATAGAACACTGGCCCTGGACTCAGGAGGACCTGAGTTCAAATCAAGCCTAAGACACTAAACATAAAAAACTAGCCATGTGACCTTGGGCAAGTCACTTAACCCCAATTACCCTAACTTTCCCCCTCCAAAAAAATAAGAAAGAAAATGGCCTTGAAGCCCTACCATATCTACCTTCACAACAGGTTTTACCTGTTGTGAAGGCAAAATGGCAAGTATCTATGTGGTAATATTTGAGAAATACAAAGATGAATCCCTGCCCTTCCCTCAAGAAAAAAAAGTCCTTTCTGTGTCTAAAATTTCACCATTAAAGACTTTATTCGTATATAGGTTCAGCCTCATCCCTCCTTGGTTCCTTCTTTAAAAGACAATTACCCAAGGATGGGTGACACATTCAGACCCCTACCACAGTAAGGCAGAGTCTATCACAGGGTGGGGCACTGAGAAGACTTCACAAATTTACAACCATTCTTTCCCTCAAAACTGGCTACTATTGTCAATGGAAATTACATGTCTGGAATTGTCTCCTTCCTACAATTTCCTCTTCGATGGGTCTTTTCTTTCATTAGATTTCATTAGACTGTAAGGGCAGGGACTGTCTTCTGCCTCTTTCTGTCTCCCCAGTGCTTAGTACAGTGGCTCACACAGAGACACTTAATAGATGTTTACTGATTGAAAACAGTTCCCCAAATTCTTCCAAGATGCTGCCCCTCATCAATCCAAGAAGAAGAGCTGTCTTCTCAAGCCTTGTTCAGTCCCATGTTTCTCCCCCCAATAAATACAGACTATAAATTCTCTTGTTGCCTCTTTCTGTTGGTTCAACGTTTCCAGACTGCAGCAAACCCACTCAATTCTGTGCATTCTTCACCCATTTATACATCTTCTGTACACTAGAAGGCCCTCCCAACAATGCCCCCAAATACTGAAGCTGGATATTCCTGGCTCAGGGCATCCCCTGTCATCCCCCATCAGTCATTCCACTGAAAAAGGAAGAGGGAAGGGAATAAGCAAGTATACAGCATCTATTACATACCAGACATTATGCTAAGTGCTTGACTATCTGCCATGTTCTGCATTTAAAACAAGCATCTCAAAGAGCCACCATGGGCCATCTTCCCCCTAACCACCCTCTGACCACCTCATTCCTCTGGTATACAATTGACACTGATTCCCTTAGCCATGTAATCATGAAAAGAGCCCTGGACTGGGAGTCAGGAAGCCTGACTTTTATTTTGTGTGTGACTTTAATGAAGTCCCTTACTCATCCCTGAGCC
The DNA here is from genome assembly GCA_028627135.1 of Pseudochirops cupreus. Classification (NCBI taxonomy): domain Eukaryota; kingdom Metazoa; phylum Chordata; class Mammalia; order Diprotodontia; family Pseudocheiridae; genus Pseudochirops; species Pseudochirops cupreus. The sequence goes on along the minus strand of CM053581.1, from coordinate 336,881,473 downwards.
TGTTTCCAAATATGTAAAATGGGAATAATAATCCCTATGTTCCCACCCTAGTTGCTAGAGGAGGAAGGGAAGGGCAGTATTGTAAGGCTGGAAAGATTTACAGACTGGCCCAAACTGAACAGAGTATGAGTCCAGATGTGAACTGATCAAATAAGACATCGTGTCTCTATGAATACCACCCGAAATCTGAGATCAGGTTAGCTTTCTGGCTGCCATGTCATAGCAGTGACTTCATATGCCTACTAAGACCACACAGACTCTTCTCTTATCTAGCCACACTCCCTAGGATTGTACATAGATTCCAAAAATTACCTGTGTTAAATATATATTTGCCTTTACTGAATTTTCCCTTGCTAGACTAAGCCCATTATTCTCATTGGTTGAGATCTTTGTGGATCCTGAGACATCCACTGTATGAGCCAGCCCCACTAGCTTTCAGTCATGTATCTATAAATCAGATAAGCCCACCAGATATCCACTGATAAAAATTCTGAAGAGCACAGGGCCAAGGAGAGAACACCACGGCATTAGAAAGTTTCCAGCTGATCCTTCCAACTACCCTTTAAATCTGCTCATTCAACTAGTTGTTAATGTACTTAAGTATATATGTGTGTGTGTATATACATATATATATATATACACACTTTCTTCATTAATATACAGCATTGGGGGAGGTGATCTTTCAGGGAGGGGGGTCCCTTTTAGCTCCAGATCTATGATTCTAAGATTACTGAGTATCTCTCAGTTGATGTGTGTGTGTGTGTGTGTAAAAATGCTTGGTTTTTAAAAAATTTTATTTAGATTTATTATTTTTTTTAAAAAGGGAAGCAGGTAGAACTTTTCTACTATAAATCCCGTAAGCTTAATTTTGATTCCTAGAACAACTGTAAAATATATTTAAGAAAAAGTTTGTGAGCGTTTAGAAGGGGACACATGTAGTTACTAGGAGCCAGCATGAGAGCAAGAGAACAGGGTATGCCAGACCAACATTGTTTCATTTAAAAATTTTTTTGACAAGTTAACTAAACTGATAGTATACAAGGCAATATGCTATGAACTGTAGACACAAGGCTAAAAATGCAATAGTTCTTGCCTTCAGTGAACTTACATTCTTCTGGATAGATACAATAAAAACATCCACATTAATAAGTAAAGAGAAGGTATTTTGAGGAGGGAAAGAACATTAACAGCTGGAGGAAAACAGGAACAGTTTCGAGAAAGTAGCTGAGGGAGCCTTGAAGGAAACCTTGAAGGAAAACCAGGGATTCTAGGAAGCAAAGGTGAGAAAGGGGACCCTTGCCATAGACTTAGCCTGTGCAAAGACACAGAGAGGAGGAGGAATGCCGAATCTGGTTAACAGTTAGTTAGACCAGATTGACTGGAATATATTGTGTGTAAAGGGGAGTATGATGAAGTAAGTTTGTAAAAGTAGGTGGGAACCAGATTGTGGAGGAATTTAAACCAAGGTGAGTCAACAGGAAGAACTGACAGGGTTTTTTGTTTTTTTTTAGCAAGAGAATGACATGGTGAGAGACCTGTGCCTCAGGACGATGATTTTGACAGCCATGTGGAGAATGGACTGGAGAGAGGAAAGAAACAGGGAGACCAATCAGGAGACAAGACAAGAGTCCATGTTCAGACCAATATGGGTCTGAACAATGTAGGGACTTTATGAGTTGAGGAAATTAATAAGGACAGAGATTATAAATCTAAGTGTTGTTCTCAGTGAGGCAAATAGGGACATTTGAAGAAGAGCAACGGAAAAAGAAGAACTCTGTTCTGGATACATTGAGTATAAGAATGAACTCTTTAGATTTTGAGAAGGCAAATTACCAAGGAAGCAGGTAAAACTATGCCAAAGATAATTTGGGTCTGGAGCAGGGAAGACCTGAGTTCAAATCCAGTCTCAGATACTTCCTAGCTACGTGACCAGGGCAAGTCACTGAACCTGTTTGGCCTTAGTTTCTTCATGTGTAAAATGGGGGCAATAATAGCACCTACCTCTCAGCGTTGTTGTGAGAACCATGAAAGATAATCATTGTAAAGCACATAACACAGTGCCTGGCACAAGTAGGCATGATATACATGTTAACTATTAGTGTTGTGGTGGTTATCTCCTTCTCTATAAAGAACTCTGACAGAAGGTAGATTTTCCCTGTCAGGGCTGTTTTCATACAGTCACATCCTTCACGTTTTGAAGGATGAAACTACCAGTAAGGCAAATCAAGAACGTGGAATTTGTTCTGATTTGAGCAGAGACTAAATGTCTGGGCAGTTGAATTCATCTTAGTTCCTGGGCTGAGCAGCCTCTAGGGAATCTCCCAGAAGGGACAGCAAATCTGAAATGACTGACATGGACGGGCAAAGCTAGTTCGAGGCTTCTTGGCTTTCACTTTCTTTGTCCTTCCAAATCCATGTCACCTTCTCTAGCACATTCAGAGACAAAGGAATCCAGAAGGCAAGCATGCCTCTACTTCAGCTTCCCCTTGCACTGAGGAGTCTGATAGAAATGCCCAGTCTATGGTCTTTATTAAGTTCCCAACTAAATTTAGTAAGCTAGCATTTAATCAAAAACCACCATCTAACATCACACCTGACTACTGGGTCCTTTCCAAATCCCTCACCAGTCCTTCCCCCCTACCCAAGATCTCTATCCTGTTCCCTGGGGATCCAGCTACCTAGAACATAAAATGTCAGGGCAAGAAAGGGTCTTCAAATCATGTAAGGTTTCATTTTCAAGTTGGAAGAGACCTTCGAACATAGGACAATATAAGAGCATAGAGTTAGAAGGAGTTAGAATCACGGAACCACAGAATGTCAGAGTTAGAAGGGCCTTAGTCCAACCTCCCAAACAGATAAGAATCCTCTCTGGACAAAGAATGATCCAGCCACTATTTGAGGTCTGTCAGCCTTTGGGGATAGGGAGCTCACTATCTCCCTAAGCAACCTATTTTGTCAGAGAGCTCTGATGTCACAAATGTGTAATAAGATTAAATGTACATAAATATCTAGATGTGAAGTGTTTTGTAAACTGCAAAGCCCTCCAAAATATTAGCTGTTATTAAGAGTACTAAATTTTTTTTGTACTGAAACTATGACTTTTCTTGGTGTGGGGAGCTCCATGATGAAACTCTTCTGCCAATAAAGATTTACAGCCTAATAGTCTAGAGACAGGTACGTAGCACAGTGTTTTGACAAAGCACTGGACTTGGAGTCAGGAAGACCCGAGTTCAAATCTAGCCTCAGGCAAACTTAGTAGTTGCATAACTATGGGCAAGTCACTTAAATGGCTTCTGCCTCAGTTTCCCTATCTGTAAAATAAGACTAGGGCAGCTAAGTAGCAAGCAAATAGACAGAGCACTAGGCCTGGAGTCAGGAAGGTATCTTTCTGAGTTCAAATCTGGTCTAAGACACTTACTAGCTGTGTGACCCTGGGCAAGTCACTTAACCCCATTTGCCTCAGTTTCCTCATTGAAAAATGAGGTGGAGAAGGAAATGGCAAACCCCTCCCGTATCTTTGCCAAGAAAACCCCAAATGGGGTCCCAATCATCCAAGACAACAGAAAAGACAAAACAACAAAGTAAGACTAAATAAATGATACTACCGACATCTCAGAGTCACCATCTCAGAGTCACTGGGAAGCATTTTGCAAACCCTTAAAGCTCTACAGAAATGTTAATAAGGTGTCTGGGGCAGAGAGGTGATTTGCCCAAGGTCATAAAGTCAATATGTATCAAGAGGCCAGGCCTGAACCCAAACTGTCTTAACCCTATGGCATGTTGCTTCTTTGGTAGCATTATTATATGGAAATAGAATCTTTAACCTTTATCTTTGAACCATTACTTGTCTTGTGGGGCCAAAACAAGTCTGATCACTCTTGCATGGCAGCCTTTCAAACACTGTTGTTGAGTCCTGCCCCACTCTTCATGACCCCATCTGAGGTTTTCTTGGCAGAGATACTGGAGCATTCTGCCATTTCCTTCTCCAGCTCATTTTACAGATGAGGAAACTGAGGCAAACAGGGTTAAGTGACTTGCCCAGGGTCACACCACTGATAAGTGTTGGAAGACAGATTTGAACTCAGGAAGATGAGTCTTTCTGACTCCAGGCTCAGTGCTCTATCCATTGTGCCGCTTAGTTGCCCTATGCCCCTACAACCCATCCAAGTCTTCTTTTCTTCATTTTCTTCTCATCTAGGTTGATGGTCCACAAAAAAACTCATTCTCTTTCTTACCAATCACTCAGGCTGGAAACCTTGTTGTTATCCTCAAATGAGTCACTCCTCACTTTTACTTACCCAACAAAACCAATACATTGTCAAGTCTTGTTTCTACCTTCAAAACATCTTCCGTATATATCCCCTTCCTTCTACTTACATAGCCACCACACTGGTAAAGGTCCTTATCACTCCACACTTGGACAATTACTACTATTATGGGCCTAATTATTCCTTCTGCCTCAGTTCTTCCCCCTACTCCATTCCATCCTCCACCCAGCTGCCAAAGTGACCTTTCTGGAGCATAACTGTGACCATGTCATCCCCCTACTCAATAAACTGCCATGGCTCCCTACCACCTCTTGGATCAAATACCAAATCTTCTCTTTGGCTTTTAAAGCCCCTTCACAACCTGGCCCCTTCCTACCTTTCCAGTCTTCTACTAACTCCCCTCCTTCATGCTCTCTACAATCCAATTAAAATGACCTACTGGCAGTTCTTCTATCTCCCCCCTCCAAGCCTTTGCATTGACTTTCTTATCTGGTATGTTCTCCCTCCTCACCTAAATCTGGCTCCCCTGGCTCCCTTGAAGATTTGAAACTCAAATCCCACTTTCTGCTGGGGGCCTTTCCCAGTTTCCCTCCCTTACAACGAGAACCTTTTCTTTTGAAGTCATCTGTTATTTATGTGGTATCTTGCATGTGCATAGGTACTGGCATGTTGCCTTCCCCATTAGAATGTGAGCTTTGTGAGGGCAGGAACCACAGTTTTGCCTCTCTTGTATCCTCAGCACTTAACACAATACCAAGGCACATAATAAAAGCCTAATAAATAGTTGCTGACTGACTGGTCCATTTACAATTCCCGTTGCCCTCCCCTGTACATAATATAATCTACCTTGTTAATATCTTTCTTTATGGGGTGGCTAGGTGGTGGAGTGAGTAGAGCGCCAGCCCTGGAGTCAGGAGGACATGAGTTCAAATCCAGCCTCAGACACTTAACACACACACACACACACACACACACACACACACACACACACACACACGCACGCACACACACACACACAAACTAGCTGTGTGACCTTGGGCAAGTCACTTAACCCCAATTGCCCTAGCTTCCCCCTCCAAAAATAAAAAAGGCAAAAAAAAATTAATATCTTTCTTTAAATGTGGTGTACAACTAAAAATAAATAATTTAACAAAAAAAAAATAAAATAAATGTGGTATACAATATCTCAAATATGGTTTAACCAGGGAGGAGGATGTTACTCAGTTCTAGTCAATGGAAACCTGGGAAGAGGGAATTGAAAAGACAGCGGGCATGAGTGGCCTGGTGGAGTGTTGGGCAGGGGAGGGACACAGAAGGTCAGGTGGAGATGGGGATGGAATATCAGGGAAGAATCAGGGTAGGTAATGTTATGTGGAACAGAAAGAAAGTCTTGTTCTTTTATTTATTTAAGTGTCTATCTCTTTAACCAGATTGGGGATTCACTGAGGGCAGGAGGGCCAGGCCTTCCCTAAATTCAGCTTCCCTCTTCCAATCCCTCCCACCCTCCAGCATTACCAGACTTCTTTCCTTAAAACATCATTTAGATAGCAGCACTCCCCTGCTCCAGAATTTTCCAAAATTTCCTATTTCATAACACAGGCAATCCAATGATCGATCATGGAGTTGAAATGGACCTTAGAGAGCATCTTAATTCAATCTTTTGCATTTTAAAAAGAAGGGAAATGAGGCAGAGGAGTTAAACTGACTTGCCCAAGATCATAGTGATACTAAATAAAGCCAGAACTTGAATCCATGACCTGGGAGTCCAAATCCCATGCTTAAAGTGGAATAATATCAGTCTGCCTTTCAAACTGTCTCTAAATCTGAGCCTCCTTTAACCTCCTCAGCCTTCTTTCCTCCTAATGCCCTCACTGCCGGGCTCAAACTTGTACTCCCCATGTTCTTCCTATGTGAAACGGCCCCTTCCTATTAATTGTCGGGTGGGTTCAAGGCCCAGTTCGAGTCCTTCGTTATCCAGGAACCACCCTGACCCACACTGGCTTCTGTTCTCTGCTACATTTAAGAGTTGTTTTTAACCACGTAATCTAGCACTGAATTGGTGTTTAGTCAAGCCCTATCTCCCAGGCCAGACTGAGGGTTCCATGACAGCACAAGCCTGGTTTGCTGCTTCTACTATATCATTAACTCAGCAAACATTTCTGGAGCATCTCCTGTGTGGCAATGTCTTAAGCTTAGCCATAAATCAGCCCCGACTGTCCTTACGCAGTATCTTAACTCTGACAGGTGATTTGGCAGTTGTCTCAGTGAGAGGGCATGGATGGTTCAGTGCTGCCCATCCCCATGACTAGGGACTAGGCTCAGAGGCCAGGTCTAGCAGTGTTGTGTCCAACTGAAAGGAATACGTGTACACATGCTTGTCATGTGATAAATTACAAATGTCTTTGCTGTAGCTATCATTACATACTGATGTGTATACTTTAATTCTTTTTCAAATATTAAATTACATTGGTGTTATGGCATTCCCAGGAAGGAATTGCCCTCTCCCAATGCAGATCAGACATTATTCTGCAACTTATAGTCTTAAAGACAAGGGCACTAAGGGGTTAGGTGATTTGCCCAGGGTCATACAGCCACTATGTTTCTATGACAGACTGAATCTTGTCTTCCTGACATCAAAGTTGGCTTTTTTGTTTCACGTGCCTACAATGTGTGTGCTGTACGATATGAACACTGCATAGATAAGACACTATGTCTCTACGGTATCTTGAGGCAACACTGCAGAGAAAAGGCGACTAGAATGCCATGGGTTCAATCCTGCCTGATGAAGTATGTGTAACTCACAATTTCCCTGAGACTCAGTTTCTCACCTGCAAAATGGGGATAATAATATTTTAACAACCATCTGATCTTAGAGGGCTGTCATGAGTGACCATAGAAATGTGAGTGGTCACGTTTTATGTGTCTTTTACAAAGAGCACTTCTAGAGCCATAGGTTACACACAGCAGATAGATATTACATGGCATTTGTGTTACACACGAGTCAATCAATGATCTCATCCTTCCAGGTCCTCCCTTTAGCAACCTCATGTTATCCTCCAAAAATCGTGGTGGGGGAGGGGAGGTCAACCCGGAGAGCTGGGTGCCCTCTTCTTTGCCACTCCTGGATTCCGGGGGGGCATAATGGCCATATTGCTATCCCTCCGTGACACCCACTTTCTTGGCCAGATGCGGATATGTTAAACAGCGTGCAGGTTATACAGACACTGCATGGTGTGTGTTACTCAGATATCAGTGGGAGAGGGGGAGGGGGAGACGGAGGAGGGTTGAGGGGAAGGGGAAGGGTTCCCGTCATGTCGTTGAATCATTATCCATTTTCCTGGCCAGATGGAGGAGGATGGAGGGCTTTTCTAGCCGAGAGCAACCCTTGCACCCAGGGAAGCGTACGGCTGACAGAGCCAGCAGGCCGGTCTGCGGATTCCTCTTGCAGGGAGCGTGGGGAGAGGGGGGAGGGGAGGGATCGGTTTCGGCTCCGGCTCCAGCCCAGGGCTCCGGGGACAGACGGTCCTCTGACAGGGGCGGGGGGCTGTAGGGTCGTGGGGAAGGACCAGGGCCAGAAAAGGAGCGGACACTGGGCGAGGGCTGTGCCGAGGCTGAGTGTGCCGTAGTGGCGGTCCGGAGGTGTGTCTAGCTGCCCCGGGGAGACGGAGGTGAGCGGTCCAGTGTGCGCCTATGCACATACGTGCCTGCGTGCATGTATGTGGACACACATGTGTTAGCATGCACGGGTGTTACCGTGCACAAGACGCAGGGGAAGAAGGGGAGTTGGCTGGGCTCCGGAGAAGGAAGGCACCGGGCTCCGTACTCACAGTGGATGGTGGAAGCGGCAGTAGCGTCCTCCCTTCCCGGCCCGGCCAGGCCCCTCTCGGCTCCCAGGGATTGCCCCGCAGGGTTCCCTTCGGCGACCCGCGCGTCCCCAGCCGTCTCTGGCCGGGCCCCGGCATGCAGGGAGAGGAGACTCGCCGCTGCCGCCTTTAACGCCCGGCGCACTGCAGCCCCGGAGGGTAGGTCAGGGCCCCGGAACTGTCCAGCGGCCGCTGATTGGTCCTCGCCAGGGACCCCCTCGGCTGCCCATTGGCCGCGGCCCCGGGGACGGGGCCCTGCACCATTATGTGCGTCACAGGGCGCGGGGCGGGGGGTGGGGGAAGAGGAGCGAGGTGGGTGGAACGGAGAGGGAGGAAAAGTTCGGGGAAACTTGTGTGGCCGCCGGGAGGCTGGAACGCGGCCGCCCAGGGATGGGCCGAGGTCCCCCAGCCCTCTGGAGTCCAGCGGAGCTTGTAAGCCGACACTGTGGTTGGGAAAGCTGATCTGCTGAGACGCTTCAGCCTCTCTAGCAGCCAGTAGTCCTGCCCCAGACCCCGCCCCCCCAGCTGGATATTGGGGGTGAGGGAGAGGCCCACAAGTATGCAAGGTCCCCGGACTCCCTGGCTCCCCCCTCCCTGCACGCAGGGGGCTCTCCCAAGCTAACTGGCACGCCAGGGGCTCGGCTTCCCTCAGGCTAGCCCGGCACGCGTAACTGGGATCTCCGAGAACCAGGACGGAGGCTGCTGGCCTCTAGTCCAGCCGCCGGCGCTCTCCAGTTGTTTCTCTCTCTCTCTCTTTCAAAAATACGAAATGCTCTTTTATCGATGGTTTTTTGGCATTTTTGTCCCCAAGGTGTCCATATATCCAGGCCTTGCCCGCAGCGGTGCGGTGAACCAGAAGTCAAGAGACCCGGGCATATCTAGTTCTGGAGCTGCCACCAGCTAATCTGTGACCTTGGCCAAGCCCTTTCTTCTCCGGGTCTCAGATTTCTCTGTAAAAGGAGGGTTTTGAACCAGATGATCTCTTTAAGTTTCTTTACAACATCAGCATACGAGTAAATTCTGGGGATCCTTCCAGGTCTGATACTGCATGGTTCTAAACTTGTCTGGGATTCTTCCCTCTCAGGGTTCGGACTTGAGAAGGGGGGGTGGGGGGTGGGGAGAGTTGAAAAGAGTGGTTGTTTGTCTAGTCACCAAGGAGGGACTAGAAGAAGAGAAGTGATGTCCCCTAGGAAACTCAAACATCACCTGTGCGCAGTGAAATCAATGGGTCATTAAAAAGCCATTAAATACCCTGCTTTCGAAAAGCAAAAAAGAAAGTCCCTGCTCTCTAATGTACACAAATACAACAGGTAATTTGGCAGAGGCACTAGCCACTGAGAGACGGAAAGATCTCAAAGAGCAAAAAAGTGAGAAGATTCAACTGAGGTCGAGGGATGCGCCTGGGTGACAAAAAAGTTAATCTTCTTAAGATGTCTGACTTGCTCCTGGTCCATGTCTCCTCCCCACCCTTCGCCGGCTCTCCCCTACCTCCCCCCCCCCCCCACCTTGTATCCCCAGTAGAATGTCTGAACTTCAAGAAGTCTTAGAATATGGAACATGAAATATCCGCCCAGAGGCAGGACGACGCTTGCCCTCTCCATGCTGCTTTTCTTGAATGAGCGATTGCCATTCTCTCAACTCCCCCACCCCCAACCTTACCAACTCCCGCGGATGTTTTTAGTCTGTGAACATTTCTTATGACACACTCAGCTAGTTACTGGAGAAAGAATAAAGGTGGGATAGAAATAAGGTCGTGTTCTTTAGGAGCTAAACCAAATCCCAAGAAAACCAACATATTTAACCCACTAGTCAAAGTCAACCAGAAAGAGGTGAACCCTGAGGCCCGAGATTTTAAAAATGAAATTCACACTACACTCCCCCTACCCCTATACCTTAATGAGAATTCCCATAATACGAGATCTTAGACCAATCTACCTAATTAAGCCTGATGACCATCATTCAGGAAGCATTCAGGTAAGCCAAACTCTGGTTCCTTAGGGGAAAAAATATCTCAGCAAACCCTGAACATTATCAGCATGGCAGCTCCCATAATTAAAGTGAAGGAGTTCTAGGGCAAAGGCAAAGAATTAAAGGAACCCTAACCAGGGCAGCCTGTCAGAAGATGTGACCAACTCCTACGGGGCTGACTGCCATAGGGGAGGTGGGGAGGAGAGGAGGAGGAGGATGTCTGTGGGGTCTGTGCTGCGGGTCAGTGATATTTCAAAGAGTCCCTACTGTGTTCTAGTAGAATAAGCTCTGAACTTGGCGTCTGACAGTAAACTACTTGATTTGAGGTAAATCTTGTTGCCTCTTTTATTCTGTCTCAGTGTTCCCATCTGTAAAATAGGGGCAATAATTGCACTATCTACCTCACAGGATTGTTGAGAGCTCTGAAACATAGACTCCTACAGAGCAATTTGATTCCATGTGAATTGATCGAGTTTGTGCTGTGTCCCAGGTGCCTCGAAGGGCTGGGTGCTAAAACCAAACCTGTTCCTGCCCTCAAGAAGCTTATATTTTAATGGATCGTAGGATTAGAGTTGGAAGAGATGCTAAACATCATCCAAATCAACCTCTTCATTTTACAAATAAAGATTTTCTTCTTATACATAATTTTTCTTTCTATCCCATTGGTGACTAGATGTTCTCCAAAGGTCTTTGTGTACAAATATCTTTGATCAAGCTAAAGAACACGAAAGGGGAAGGGGAAGGGAAAGGGAAAGACGTTAAGAGCCACGTGTTAACTCATGACAAAATTAATACAAGAGAGACAAGGTGTCGGGTGGGGTGGGAGAATGTCTCCTGCTCTTTGGAAGTCTTCTGCAGTAAAGGATGGGCAAGCTATAGTTCCCTTCCTTCAATAAACATTTGTTGGGGTCTATTGCCTTTAAGGCCCCTGGCCTCCAGTATGTTATATGGTGAACCAGTGTTCCTTAAGAGAGTAAGCTACCTTTCTTTCTTTGATAACTCAGATTCCAGAGTCCACAGTTTCAGATTCTACCTTGGTCCATTTGACTATCTCTTTAAAAACAATCAAAACCACCCTCAGCCCTAAATAGGGTTTGTACTAAACAGCCTTTGGACAACACAAATTCCTAGGCTTTCAAAATCTGTAACTGGGACACAATTGGAGATAGAGGATTTAAAAGAATAAACTCATCAATCATCAGGTATGGTTTACCAAAAAAATCTCAGATTTTGGAGTAAGGAGACCCCGGGACTTGTTCATAATAAGTTTTCAGTTTCACTGGGCAGGCTGGTTGCCCAGCAGATATAGTGTTCCACTGCTAGGCCTGGAGTCAGGAAGATCTGAGTTCAGACACTTATTAGCCATGTGATCTTGGGTAAGTCACACACACACACAAATTTGTTTGCCTCAGTTTCCTCCACTGTAAAATGGCAATAATTTCATCTATCTGCAAGGGTTGTTATGAGGATCAAATGAGATAATATTTGGAAAGTACCTAACATATAGTAGGAGCTATTTAAACAATTATTCCCTTCTCTTACCCTTCACTAAAACTTCCACATCTATTACTCAGTATTTATATGAATCCATGAGTCCTCCATCCTATTCTATCTTTGGGCAGTTGATTTTTTTTTTTAACTCAAAGGTAGGACTTTATGGGGCAGCTAGGTGGTGCAGTGGATAAAGCACTGGGTCTAGAGTCAGGAAGATTCATCTTCCTGAGATCAAATCTGGCCTCAGACACTTACTAGCTGTGTGAGCCTGGGCAAGTCACTTAACCCTGTTTGCCTCAGTTTCCTCATCTGCAAAATGAGCTGGAGAAGGAAATGGCAAACCACTCCAGTATCTTTAACAAGAAAACCTCAAATGGTGTCATGAAGAATTGGACATGATTGAACAACAAAATGGTAAAGTGGGACTTTATATTTATTCTTTTAAAATTTTAGTTTATCAAATTAGGTCCATTATCTTAGCCTAGTAAGATCTTTTTGGATTCTGATCGTCATTCACCCGATATGTTGGTCATCCTTCCTAGATTTGTGGCGTCTGCACATTTGATGATTCTGCCCTCCTGTGCCTTCTTCATTCAGCTCACCTTTAACAGTTTCAAGCAGGGCAAGGAAGAGGCTAGATGCCTGGGACACTTTCCTAGAGACCTCCCAGGTCCAGACCTCCCTAGAACTCTAGGTTGGTTTTTTTTTAATTTAAATTTTATTTTTATTTTCAGTCCCATATTCTGTCCCTCCCTCTAGTTCAGTTTAACAGATATTTATTTTGTATCTACTATGTGCAAAGCATGAGCAACTACAAAGACAAAATCTGGGCTGGGCTGGAGACAGATAAGAACTTAGTATGTTTTTTTAAAATTATTATTATTTTTAAAAATTTTTTTATTTAGCTTTTTGAATGGCCATTGGGGTTAAGTGACTTGCCCAAAGTCACACAGCTAGTGAGTGTGTTAAGTGTCTGAGGCCGCATTTGAACTCAGGTCCTCCTGACTCCAGGGCTGGTGCTCTATTCACTGCCCCACCTAGTCACCCCAGAACTTAGTATGTTTTGATGGAAGTCTCCTAGGAGGGCCCATTCTAGTATTTACCCTAAAGGGCAAGAAATTTAGCCCTGTGTGTCTAACCTCTTTCCCGCCTGCATTTTAAATCATATCTTCCTGCTTCTCTGAGGAACATAGTGTTTCCCCGTGAAAGTTGTTGCCCAGTTATACCTCATTCTCCTAACTTCAGCCCCTCCTGACTTTTCTCAAAGGCTCCCAACTTTGTACGCCATGACCAGAAGGACCCTCCTGAATTCCCTTCACTCTCCTCTTTCTCCTTTCACCTTCATAATCTACTGACCTTTTGCAGTGAGTCAGGGCCAGAACTAACCTGCCTAAGTGTGAGCAACTTAAACATGTCTCACCCCTTGATAGCCATCCTGGGTCTAGTTCTCTGATCCTGGCTTTGAAGTTCCTGGCCCACATGTGCCACCTCCCCCACTCTCCATGGCTTTCTCTAGGTTTGATAATCAACTCCACATTAACCTTTGTTACTGTGAAGGGTACAATGATTATGGCTTTACCCAGAATGCCTGTGATTCTGATTAATAGGAGGCTGGGCCACAGCTCTCTTCTCTGAGGACCACTCCCTGTTCCCTCCTTCAAATCCACATCTGCCCTTTCTCTAATGTCTTAATCTCATTATGTTCCCCATCCTCCCACTGTGACCTCTGGAACCCTGTTATATTGTTAAACTCCTTCACATCAGACCTATGCTCCTCCCCTACCCCCAATTTTACTTATGCTGTAGGGTATCAGGAAACTAGACAAGATAGCAAGTGTTGGTCTTATGTGGCTCTAAGAAGCCCTGCCCTAGGCACTAGAGAGTTAGGGGCTGGGAGGAAAGATGGGATAGGGGGAGAGAAAGGGGGGAAATGAAAAGGAGGAGAAAACACAATCTTCCTTGATGCCAAGAACTTCACAGCTCAGGTGAACAGGCCCCGAAGGGCTAAAAGAGCTGCACCCCACAACCACTCACCAAATGTGGGAGGACTGATTTTGGAGTCAGAGGATGTGAATTGAACCCGAGCTCTGCTATTTACTGCTGTTTCCTATTTGTATGACCTTGGGGACAAGTTAGAGACCATAGAACACAGAGGAAAACCTCCCTTGGCCTCAGCTTTCCTATATAAAACGAGGGGGTGGACAAAGTCTAGAGCCTCTTTCAGTGCTAAATGATTCTATGATTCTTTTTTTTTTCTTTTTGGAGGGAGGAAGGCAGGGCAATCGGGGTTAAGTGACTTGCCTAAGGTCACACAGCTACTCAGTGTTAAGCGTCTGAGGCCATATTTGAACTCAGGTCCTCCTGACTCCAGGGCCAGTGCTCTATTCACTGCACCACCTAGCCATCCCTGATTCTATGATTCTATGTATGTGGGGGCAGCTAGGCAGCTCAGAGGATAGAATGCCAGGCCTGGAGTCAGGAAGACTATCATCCTGAGTGCAATCTGGTCTCAGACATGTATTAGTTGTGTGACCCTGGGCAAGTCACTTAATCTTACACCTCAGTTTCCTCATCTGTAAAATGATCTGGAGAAGAAAATGGCAATCTTTGCTAAGAAAACCCCAAACAGAGTCATGAAGAGTCACAAAGACTAGAAACGGAACAACAACAACATGTGGGCCTGTTATAAGGACTTGGAGGAAAAAAGGTGTCAGCTTGGGGTGAAGTATGTCAGGGAAAGGCTTCCTGGTGGAGATGTTTTGTTGTGGATCTTGAAGTCTCTAGGGTAGAGAATTTCATATACAAAAAGAGAAGATTGGCAAACTCCCCACAGAGTCTCCTCCCTCTCCATCTCTGACTCACTAACTCTGCCTTGTCTCTGTCCAGGCATCAGCATTCCCCTCAAACGCTCTCTGCTCATCAGTAAATTCAGAGACGTAATGGGTATGTAGAAATCTTGGGCTCTGGTTGGCACTCCACAGGCAAACAGAGCCCTGAGCTGGGAGTCAGGAAGTCTGGATCGGCTCCTGGCTCTGCACTCAACTATGTGACCTTGGGCAAGGCAGAAATCATAAAACACAGAAAGCTGGACTTGAAAGGAGCTTTTGAGTAACAGGATTTAGAATATCTGAGTTGGAAGGAGCATTGGAATCAAAGAATGTCAAACTGGAAAGGGCCCTTAGAGATCATCTAATTCTATCCCATCAGTTCAAAGAGATCAGAGATGCAGAGATGCATCTCTTCAAAGCTGAAGTGTGAGAAATGGAAGTGAGGCTGAACCACCTCTTTTTTTTTTTTTTGCGCTTTTTGGAGGGGAGTGGGCAGGGCAATTGGGGTTAAGTGACTTGCCCAAGGTCACACGGCTAGTAAGTGTTAAGTGTCTGAGGGCAGATTTGAACTCAGGTCCTCCTGACTCCAGGGCCGGTGCTCTATTCACTTCACCACCTAACTGCCCCTGAACCACCTCCTTTTACCGCTTTCAAAAGTGTTTTTCCAACCATGCTTTTATCTGATCATAGTTGGGAAGGAGGCAGGGTGAGGCTTATCGGTATCCCTGTTTTAGCAAAACTAAGACCCAAAGAGGAGAATTCTTTTCTTTTAGCTCAGTGAATAAAAGTAAGAAATTCTTAGTAATTTTTCATGTTCCATAGTGGAATGAAGATAGTAAGTTCCCTGTCACTGAAGATTTCAAGTAAAGGCTGCGTAACTGGTTGTTGAGGGGTTTTATGCTCAGGTAGGAAGTTGGACTAGATATCCTCTGAGGTGCCTTCCAACTCTGAGATCATGTGGTTATATGTGAATAATTTGCCCAATGTAGAAAAAAAAATCAATACTTTACATTTTGGGCAGCTAGGTGGCACAATGGATGGAGTGCTGGGCCTGGAGCCAAGAAGACCAGTCTTTCTGAGTTCAAATCTGCCCTCAGATTTGCCCCAAAACTTACCTGCTGTGGGACCGTGGGCAAGTCACTTAACCCTGTTTGCCTCAGTTTCCTCAACTATAAAATGAGCTAGAGAAGGAAATGGCAAACCACTCCAGTGTCTTTGCCAAGAAAATCCCAAATGGGATCATGAAGAGTCAGGCATGACTGAAAGCCAAGTGAACATCCCTATGCAGAGCTGGACATGACTGATCAACAAGAGCACATTTGGGGCATAAGCCTAACAGAGGCAAATTTGTTCATGAAATCATACCAATTCAAGACATCTCTGCTTAGGAAAAAAAATCCAAAGGGACAGAAATTCATCCTATCTTTTAAAATCTATTTGACCCTTTTCTGGATTTCCTGTATCTTCCTTTCTCCTTCTCCCTGCCCCCTACCACATCCAATGACACTGGCCTCCTTGATGCTCTTCAAACAAGACACTCTATCAAACTCTAGGCATTTTCACTGGCTGACCCCCAAACCTGGAGTTTTCTCCTTCCTCATCTCTGCCTCTTGGTTTCCCTCACTTTCTTTTAAATCTCAGCTAAAATTCCATCTTCTGAAAAAAAAAAGTCTTTCAGGTTTCACCTTAATGCTACATATCTTTCCTCTGTGGATTATCTCCAATTTATCCTTCTTGTATCTTGTTTGTACATAATATGTTGTCTCACCCACTAGACTATGACCTCTTTGAGAGCAGGGATCATCTCGGTTTTTCTGTGTATCCCCAGGGATTTGTAAAGTGCCTGGCACATTTGTTGTTGTTGTTTGGTCATCTCAGTCATGTCCCATCTCATTTGGGGTTTCTTGGCAGAGATACTGGAGTGGTTTGCCATTTCCTTCTCCAGCTCATTTTATAGATGAGGAAACTGAGGCAAACAGGGTTAAGTGACTTGCCCAGGATCACACAGCTAATAAGTATCTGAGGTCAGATTTGAACTCAGGAAGAGGAGTCTTCCGGACTCCAGACCCAGGACTCTATCCACCATATCATCTAGCCACTTGACTCTCCCCTCCCCCCTCTCCAATTGCTCTACAACGCCTGCTGCAACTTCTTTCATGGCCATTGAAACAAATTGTTCTCATTCTCCCCATTCCATCAAGGGAAATCTTCGCACACTTGGGGTAGTGGACATCCTCCAACTCACTGATGGGCTTAAGGCTGGTGGTCATCCTGAACCTGGTTTGGCCCAGGGCTTCTTAAACTTTTTCCATGCGTGACCTCTTTTTGCATTTTCAGTAGCAGCATTTGTTGGCGCTGTGTGGCCTGAGGGCATACGCAGTGCAGAGTGGGCATATTTTGTGTTCAGAACCAAGGCTGCAGTGAAGTTGCTCCATATGACCAGGGCAAGCACTGCCAGAAACACCTCAGATTCATTACACATTTGATTTCAAATTAATTTTTGATTGTTGCATGTTCGGAAACCTTTTGCTGTTGCCACATTTTTATTGACCCCATTATGGGGTCGTGACCCATAGTTTAAAAAGCACTGGTTAGCCCATCTATCCAGGTGGTCTAGTGGGGTGTGGCCATTGTGCATGCTACAACTTCTTGGAGCCATAGGTGACTTGGGTGAATCAGGTGGATACCCAAGGGGCACATGAGCAGCCCTAAAAAGGATTGGCAGGCCCTCACACCAGAGGTGCTAATCCTTCTTGAATACTCCTTATACCCTATATAGATGTTTTCTTTTTCTTTTTATGAGGGGGGCAGGCAAGGCAGTTAGGGTTAAGTGATTTGCCCAAGGTCACACAGCTAGTTGTCAAGTGTCTGAGCCTGGATTTGAACTCAGATCCTCCTGACTCCAGGGCCAGTACACTATTCACTGTGCCACCTAGCTACCCTCCAAATTTTTTTATTTATTTTAATTTTTATATAATTTTTTCTTTTCTTTTTAGAGACAGTTGGAGTGAAGTAACTTGTCTAAGATCACATAACTAGTAAGTGTATGAGACCAGATTTGAACTCAGGTCCTCCTGAGTCCAGGGCCAATACACTATCCACTGCACCACCTAACTGCCCCCATGGTATTTTCTAATGCACTGGCCTCCCCCACACCCAGCTCCTCCTATTTTCTCTTCCTTTCTGTATTTAAGTCCCACTTAGTGGCAAGAAGGCTGGGTCTCACAAGATTATAGGAGCCTAAATTTAGAAGAAGAAACTCTTAGTCACCATCTAGCCCCCTCATTTTACAGAGGGGAAAATAGAATTCCAGAAAGGTTGTAAGGTCCATCTACTGGGGGAAGACAGTATCCTGAAGTACGCTCTTCGACTATTCCATGTTCTCTGTATGTGTATACGTGACTCTTGATTGGTTGAGATACTTCTGAGCCAGTGATGATGGATATGGCATGTGGAAAGGAAATATGAGTTCACATAGTTGTAGGACTTCCAAGAGAGGTGTTTGATTTTTAAAATGAATTAATTATATAGTAGAACAAACTAAAATTTGCATGTGAAAACCAAGAAACCTCAACAACACAATCATTTATTAAGAATGTTTGATAGACTTTTACTTTGAGATAGTTTCATTTATGTCTAATTGAGATCTTTAATAGGTAATGAAAATGTTTACCTTTATGTCCTAGACCAGCGGTTCTCAACCTGTGGGTTATGTTCAATTTAAGTACATCCTGCAGATCAGATATTTACATTACAATTCATAACAGTAGCAAAATTACAGTTATGAAGTAGCAACAAAAATAATTTTATGGTTGGGGGTCACCGAAACATGAGGAATGGTATTAAAGGGTCACGGCATTAGGAAGGTTGAGAACCACTGTCCTAGACAATAGACAATAACTGAGGTCACTGTAAAAGGTTAAAGAAAAATGTATTTTAGTGTTTCAGCAGTTGTTTGATGGCAATAAGTTAATGAAGAACAAATATTCTTTCTGTGTGAGTGAGAGAGAGAGAGAGGGAGGGAGGGAGGGAGGAAGGGAGGGAGAGAAAGAGAAAGAGACAGAGACAGAGAGACAGAGACAGAGAGACAGAGATGGAGAGAGAGACAGAGACAGAGAGACAGAGACAGAGAGAGGGAGGGAGGGGGGGGAGAGAGAGAGAAAGAGAGAGAGAGAGAGAGAGAGAGAGAAGTGTGAACTTCAGAACAGGGAATAGGAGATCTCCCTGTAACTACGGATATGTAGGGACATAGTCCCCCAAATGAACTTGATTTGAAGGACTTCCAACCTAGAGAGCCCATATATTCTAAATTATTCTATCGTCTATTATGTATATTTTCTCCAATTTCTCTGTTAACTGTTTCTTTTGATAAAGATGTTAACTAACTATGATAGTCTTGTGTAATCAGAGTTTGGTGAGAGAGAGCTAGGCTTGGTGATAATAAACTCAGCATTACACTCCACTTGAGAGTAATCAAGAAAGAAGCATTTATCCTGAGCCCTAAAACATCATGCCCCTAGAATGCCAATATTTGAGGGGTGAGTTCTAGCCCACTCCCCCTCTTGGAGGTAGGTAAGGCAGGGAGCAATTCCTCAGACATGTCCCTTCTTCAGCCCCCCATGAAATTGTACATTTCAGTCTCTCCAAGGATATAGATGGGCTAAATTTCTCAAATGGGAAGAGAGACAGAATAAACATTTATATGGTGCCTACCATATGTCAGTGCTTTTTACAAATTTTATTTCATTAGATTCTCACAGTTCCACAAGGTAGGTGTTATTATTATCCCCAATCTACAGTTGAGAAAATGAGGCAAATAGGTTAAGTGATTTACCCAGGGTCACACAGCTAAACCATAAATGTCTGAGGCCACTTTTGGCAGGCCCAGAGCTTTGTCTACTTCACCACCAGCTGCCTCAGAAAAGTATCTACGCCACATGTGAGCAGATCCACATCTATATTAGATACTCCACACACATATCTTACCCAAAGTCACACAAGTGGTAAATAACAGAGCCAGATCCTCTGACTTTTCAACACCTTGATTTTGCCACTACATTAAGCTGTTAAGCTAGACCTTTAGAATGCTTGTCAGGGGTACAAGGATACTAAGGTTTTGTTTTCTTTGTCTGGCTGTGGGTCTTGTAGGGCAGGCTTGTGACCACAGGGGAGGAGAGTCTGGCCTTAGGGGAGGAAAAAGCATAAAAAACATCCATGCATTCCTGCCCATTCATCCCTACCTCTGAATTCTCTTTTCCCCTCCCAACTCCTTGGAACAGAAGAGATTCCGGAGACCTGGGAATTCAATCCAACAAATATCTCCCAAGTTCCTAACTCTAAAAGAGTAGGAATAAAACTGGATCTGGCTTAGAGAGACATGAAATAGAATTTTTGATCTTTCTACTTATTATTTGTGTGTCTTTTGGGGAAGTCCTTCAATCTCTCTGAAGCTGTTTCATCATCTATACAAAACGGGTGAGTTGGTATACTGATATCACTACTTCATATAGATGTGAGGAAATAATTTTGTAAACCTTAAGGTTTTATACAAATGAAGGTTAGCATCACTATGCTGGCAGCTAGGTGGTGCAATGGACAGAATACCAGGACTGGAGTCAGAAAAACCTGAGTTCAAATCTGACTTCAGATACTTACTAGCTGGGTGACCCTGGGCAAATCACTTAACCCTGTTTGCCTCAGTTCTCTCATCTGTAAAATGTGCTGGAGAAGGAAATGGCAAAACCACTCCAGTATCTTTGTCAAGAAAACCCCAAATGGGATCATGAAGAGTAGAACACAATTGAAAACCAACTGAAGAAGTGAACATCCCTATGCAGGTGATTCCTAGATCTATAGATCTAACTCTAATCTCTCTCCTGAACTATACCAACATCATCAATTGCTTTTTGGATATCTTGAACTTGATATCATGTAAGCATCTCAAACTCAACATGTCCAGAATAGAATTCACTATCTTTCCTCAACTTTCTCCTCTTCTGACTTTCCTTGGTACTGTCCAAGGTACCGCCAACCTCCCAGTCACTCAAGCTCGAAACTTCAGTGCCACTCCAGGCTCCTCATGCTTTCACTCTACATATCAAATCTGTTGTCAGATCATTTCATTGCTACCTTCACAATGAATCTTCCCTCCACTCACACAATTAACAACCTAATTCAATCCCTCCTCACCTCACATCTGGACTATTGCAATAGCTTTCTGGTTGATCTCCCTACTTCAATCCATCCTCCACTCAGTTACTAAAGTGACTTTCCTAAAATCTGATTATATTCCTCTCTCCCCCCACCTCAACGAACTCTATTAGCTCCCGATCAAATATAAACTCCTATTTTAACATTTAAAGCTCTTCATAACTTGACCCCTTCCTACTTTTCAAGCCTTCTTACTTTCAATGGGGTATTCAGGAGGATTAGCACCTCTGGGGTGAGGGCTTATCAATTCCTTTTCAGGGCTGCTCCTCTACCTTTGGTATTCACCTGATTCACCCAACTCTCACCTGTGGCTCCAAGAAGCTGTAGCATCCACGATGGCCACACCCCAGTAAAACCATTAGGCAGATGGGATAAATCAAGCTGAGGGTAATCAACAGGCCTCAAACCTGTTGATGAATTAGGAGGATGTCTACCCCAAGTATGGAGATTTCCCCTGGTGGTATGGGGGGATGAGAACAATTTGTTCCAATAGCCACCAAGGTGGTTGAAGCAGGTGCTGTAGAACCTTTGGAGCTTGGTCAGACATTAAAGATGTGAAGGTCATCCCCTGGATCCTGGACCATTGCCAGTCACCTTGACTTCCATTACACTACTGGACTTTGCTGACTTAGGAAGAATGAGGCTGATGATTTTGTGCAACTGCCTCACTTAAATTCAATTCATGCGCAAGTCAAGATGTCACCTATGATGTCATCAGTCCTCTTTGAAAATGATGGACAAGAGGGACAGATAGGTGGAACAGTGAATAGAGCACTGACCCTGGAGTCAGAAGGACCTGAGTTCAAATCCCACCTCAGACACTTAACACTTACTAGCTGTGTGAACTTGGGCAAGTCACTTAACCCCAATTGCCTTGTCTTCCTTCCTCCAAAAAGAAAAGAAAAGAAAAGAAAAGAAAATGAAGAATAAGCAATGACAACCACCTTACTCCCCTCTAGGAACTTTATGGTCCAGCTACGCTGGCGGCTGTTCCTCCAATTTGGTTGTTGCCCATCTCTGGAAAACTCTCTGTCCTCGTTAAGCCTCTTTGTTTTCCTAACTTCCTCAAGACTCAGCTCAAAGGTGACCTGCAGGATGTCATTCTCAGTCTTCCCAGGCACTAGTGCCTACCCCAAAATTCTCCTCTACCCAGTATGTACAGTTAAAGAAATAATCCAGTAAGAAGGAACGAGGCCTTTCTGCAGTTGTAAGGAAAAGAGACCAGGAGACCAAAATTTAGAATTCTTTTTCTAAAGAGTAAGTTTCACACAGAGGTTTTTATATATCCACATGGATGTAAAGTATGTCATCAGTTAAAACAATTTACAATTTGTGGAGGATCCAGGAACATTAAAGGTGTGCCTTATTTCCTGAAATTATTTCTCCCTCTTATTATCAATAAAATTCTGTATACTTACAACAAATGGCCTCCCTAGGTTAAAATAAAAGTTTGGGTTCCTGCTTATGGCTCAGTTAAGAATCACGACTTTTACAACTTTATCATTTCCCCCTTCTGAGGATATTTTAAATCCTCACATCTTAATCAAACATACTTGTTCAAATTCTATTTTCTCCTTATGATGGGCTCAACATTTGTTGAACAACAGATTCAGGGATATGAGGGAGCTGGCACCCACTTCTCATAAGGACATTACACAAGTTTAAGTTTTTTAGTAGAAACTTTTACGCCTGAAATCAGCAAATGCTACAAATCAGGACATGATTTGTTTTGTTGGTTTTCTAGACTTAAGAAAGTGATGGAGAAAACATTAGAAACGCAGATTAAACTTCAAAGTGTGTTGTACTTTTTGGGGGGAGGGAGGAGAACTGGTTGTTAAACATTTACCAGCACACCCTGAATAATTCTGGCTTCAGGTCATGAAGGGGAAGGGGGTCATTTAGACAGTGGAGTGTGAAATAATAAAAACATAATCTAATGCACAAATATGGTGGCTTAGTGGATAGAAGACCGGGTGTGGAGTCAGGAAGACCTGAGTTCAAATCCAACTGACACTTACTAGCTGTGTGACCCTGGGCAAGTCACTTGGCTTCTTTTTGCCTTAATCCAGTAGAGAGGGGTGGCTAGGTGGCGCAGGAATAAAGCACCGGCCCTGAAGTCAGGAGGACCTGAGTTCAAATCCAGCCTCAGGCACTTGACACACTTACTAACCATGTGACTTTGGGCAAGTCACTTAATCCCAATTGCTCTCCAAAAAAAAAAGCAAAAAAAAAATCCGGTAGAGAAAGAAATGGCAAACCATTCCAGTATCTTTACCAAGAAAACTCCAAACAGGGTCGTAAAGAGTTAGACAGGATTGAAAAATTACAAAGCAAAAACAACCTGACCATCACTGAGGTCTCTCTGAAAGCTTTTATCTCTTCCTTTCTTCCTAGTTTAACACCTGATGCTAATGTCAATCATTACAAGTGAATAAAATAATCCCTTTCTGTAATTTTATAGAAAAAAAGGAATACATTTCAATGTACTTAACTGTGCTGATATTTTTCTTTTTTTGTCTTTAAAAAATACCATTTGTGGGGCGGCTAGGTGGCGCAGTGAATAGAGCACTGACCCTGGAGTCAGGAGGACCTGAGTTCAAATTTGATCTCAGACACTTGACACACTTACTAGCTGTGTGACCTTGGGCAAGTCACTTAACCCCAATCGCTCTGCCTTCTCCCCTCCAAAAACAAAACAAAATACTATTTTATATGGGATGATTAACTGGGAAGGTGAGAAGGAAGTATACTTGGGAAAACTATGATGTTGTAAAAAACAAAAGACATTAATAAAAACTTTTTAAAAAGAATATATAATAAAGTTGCTCAAAACCAGAGAGGCATTGTTACAGTTACCCTTGGTGACTTACATCAGCCATTAGGGCAGAAGTCTTTTAAACTGTGGTTTATAGATCCAAGATTGAACAGCAATTTTCATGGTTTAGACTAGAGTCTCTGAAGGGATCCTTTCCTCAGCAGATAGGCTTCAGGGCTGGTCTCTTTCCTTGATGGCTTGGAGTGGAAAGAGAAGGCCTGGTAATGAAAGCCTTCATACACGATAGCAAATTCCAAATTCATCAGACACAAAGGTCTGAAAGCAGTCCATTCTTTTATTACCTTGTCATCTTTATATAATGAACAGTCGGGGGAGTAAGAGTCTGTGGGGCATACCAATCAATTTGCAGTTTGCCCAGTTAGCTTCCAGAGTGTATAATTATTTAAGCAATAAAGTGGAAGCAGCTTGATGCCTGGAGTCAGGAAGACCTGAATTCAAATCCAGTCTCATACTTACTAGCTGTGTGACCCTGGGCAAGTCACTTAGCCTCTGCCTGCCTTAGTTTCCTCATCTGTAAAATGGGGATAATAATGGCACCTACCTCCCAGGGTTGTTGGATCAAATGAGATCATATTTGTAAAGAGCTTAGAAAATCTTAGAGCATTATGTAAAGTCTAGCTGCTATTCTTCTTATTATTATTATTAGTTTG
The DNA here is from genome assembly GCA_028627135.1 of Pseudochirops cupreus. Taxonomy (NCBI): domain Eukaryota; kingdom Metazoa; phylum Chordata; class Mammalia; order Diprotodontia; family Pseudocheiridae; genus Pseudochirops; species Pseudochirops cupreus. The sequence continues at coordinate 336,857,356 of CM053581.1, read as the reverse complement.
CCCTACAAATCACTTCTTTACTGTAAAAGTAAGCTTTACAAACTATTCCCTTAATGACTGTCATAGAAATTACAACTTCAGTTTGGCAGGGGGGAGGAGAGAGAGGTGCGTCTCTGGGAGCTGATTTCCTAATTACTTTGGGTTTGGGTTTAGGATTCACAAAGATTTCCCTTGTTTTCATACACATTTCTGTAGCTTCCTCTCTCACAGAGCTCATTGACATAGTTTTAGGTTCTGGCAGGAGATTGACTTTTCTTCAAAGAGTTAAGTAAATTTTCTTATGAAGGCTGGCTGCAACTAAACAGATATCAGTAGGTCCCCAGTTTCCCTGGGAATATCAGAGAGTCAGGGCAGTTCATCTCTGCAGCTGGGCTAGAGGTACCATAGTGAATTTGTAGCATGAAGCATGAACCCAAGAGACTTGCTGGAGGTCATAATTCGGTCCTTTTGTAGTACAGATAATATCACTTAAACTTCTTTGGAGACAAAGCTTGTAAATTGGTTATAGCAATGCAGTCCATATACCTGGAATGAGGTGACTAATTCTGTTGGAGGTAAATCAATGAAGTCTACTTTGTAATGGGAGAAAGGCCAGGTACCCTTGGGTATAGTAGGATAATCATTGCAACAGGGATAGGTTTCCCAAGATTATGTTGCTGACAAATAGTAACACTAAACACTTTCCCTTTTGTGGTGCATGAAACAGTGTGCAGTAACAGCACAGAGAATGAGACTCAATCAGGTGGCCATAGGGCGATTTCCCAAGGCAGTCAGAGTGCAGGTTACTTCCTGCTATTATCCTGAATTATTGCTTCTTGAGATAGAGCATCCTGGAGTAGAGATGAGCGGGAAAGAGAAAGGGATGGAAGAAAGGAGAGAGAGGTGCTATGTGCATTAAGAGAGATGACTAAATCAGCTGTTACATCCACTAGCAGAGCCAGGGCGCCTGAGAGGAGGGAGATTTCCCAGCAACAAGTATTTACTGGAAAAGACCCCTGGATCTCCAGGTCATTTTTAATAACAACAATGGTAATAGCATGTGTACAGCATCTAAAGATTACATGTATTTTACAAATATTATCTTATTTGATCCTCACAACAATCCTGGGAGATAGGTGTTGTTACTTCCATTTACAGATGAGGAGACTAAGGCAGATTGAGGTTAAGTGACTTGCCCAGGGTCACACAGCTAGTTTTTAAATGTCTGAGGCTGGATTTGAACTCAGATCCTCTTGGCTTCAGGAACTGAGGTCCATGCACTGCTGCAGATAGCTGCTCCTGCACTTCGTCTCCTATTTGTTTTCTGGTTGGGGAAAGAGAAGATGTCCACCATGATCTGAATTCTCTCAGTGTTAAGGATTTTTAGTCTCTCAGAAAGAAAATGACCAAGACAGGTAACTATAATTTAGCAGAACCATAATTTGCATTTAGAAGCTTTATGTCTCAAATAGGCAAGATAATGCATGGTTGTTGTTTGCTCTAGGAAGACTAAAATGATATCACGATGTCGGGGTCAATGTACAGTGTCCAACCATGGCTAATCATACCAATATGAACTCAGAAGGCTCTACCAGAGGTCCATATGACCATTTGGGAGGGAGGTTTCTCTAAATTTAGAATCAGGATAATGTTTTAGAGAAATAGAGACTCAGCACAGTTTTCTGATGGACATTAGCAATGAGGATACTGTCTACATACTGCCTCATGCAGACTTCTCAGGATGAGGCATGTAGATCCTGATGCGAGACAGAGAGAGACCCCTAAGGAAATCTGGCCTAGGTCACCTGAGTTGAATCAAACTGGAAAGCAGGTAAATTCTGGGGATAGAGGCAAACAGGGGTAGAAAGGAGAACAAATCAGTGGACTCCAGACACATAAGATATTTTGCAGTTAGAGAAGTCCTGGGAATCACAAAGGTTGGATATGACACAGTTCACTGGGAATAAGTTATTAATGGTGCCCACATTCTGGGCATAAGGATCTGTTTTCTCCAGTTTCACTATTGGCAAAATAGGAGTAATTTCCTGGGTACAAAGATGTCTAGAGCTCCAAGGTCATTGATGACCCATCTAGTGCCTTCCACTGCCCATTGTGAAAGAGAGTGCTGTACAGCAGAGAAAAGGAAAATTCCAGTTTTTGCTCGGGACTTGCATTCTTTCAAAAAGCCTGAATCCATGGGTTCTTTTGACCAGAACAACTGTCTAACCTAACTCAGCAGTTCCTGTGTCTGTGAGAACTAGGTATAGTTGAATACCCAGATTAGTGCAGCCATCAAGGTAGGAACATGAGAATTACTTGGTATCACAGCCTTTGATTTGTACTGGAAGGCCCTTCCCAGTAACATCATACTGGAATTTTCAAAGAGGAAGATACTGACATAAAAGGAGGGGAAAAAAAGCTTCTCTTCGATGTCTATAACCCCCACATTCTTGGCTGTTATGCAGACTTAGTCAGAAATCACAAGAAAGCGTGGAATATTACTCCAGTATCAGTCAAGAAATTTCCCTGTATCCCAGAAACAACAATCCATCCATGGGGATCAAGGAAGGGTTAAGAAAGAGAAGGAAAAAGAGCAAACGGGCCGGCAAGGTCCCATTATTGGATATTTTGACACAGAAAAAGTTAAAACTCAGTTCTATCACAATTTGAAAATCCAAGTTGAAAAGAATTGTATCTGATCTGCTTTTGCCTTACAAATCTAATCCTTTTTTATTATCATCATAACAAAATATAGGAAATAGACTTTTTCTCTTAGTATTTCTACATTATAGTTTTTCTCTCCATGAATTAATAGACCAGGAAAATGTAGACAGACCTGTGATCAGTGATCAATTGAATAATTCAGGGAAGTTTCATTACTGAGAAATTCCTATTACTTACATTCCATTCCATTTTTAAAATGACTCCAATTTAATTAAGTGCTATCTATTTTGTATTGAGCAGGTCTGGGTTTCGACATGTCCCCCAAACACAAAGACAACACTTATGTCATTATTCATTCAACCAAAACAACAAATGAATGCAAATAAAGCATTAAACTAACTACTGGAATCCATTCTCTTCTTCCTCGTTTGTTGCTTCAGCATTCCAGTTTTTACCTGCTGTCTCTACTGGGTTATCTGAACTATTCTTGTTGCAGAAACAGATGACTGGTTTCAACAGATTAGGAAAGGTGTTTTGTCTCATCTTGTTTTGTTTCGTTTTCCGCAACTTTTAGGTTTGCCATTTTTCTCAAGCTCACACGCTGGGAAGAGTACAGTGAACTTTTCTCTGGGAACTAGAATGTTTTTTTTCTACAACAGTTATAGATATCATGTTCACAGAGAGTCAATAGAATTATGGCTGGGTCAAAAAAGATGGCTTGTGAAAACCTTCTCCTGGTTAATTGCCAAAATCTTAAGTTTGCGCTGGATGGATTTTTTTTTGTCCTGGTTTGTTATAAGAATGCTCCATTGCTGTAATGATTCCAGTAAATGAATTTTGCTTCTTATACTATAAAAGGTATTCTGAAAACCCTGGGAGAAACTTTTGGGGGCTAGGGACGAAGCTTTGTAAAAGCATTAGCTGTGATGGATTTTCTGGGTCTGGACTCTGACCGTCTTCTGTAAAGGTTGAAGGGGTGTCCCCTCATTGTCTAGGTTTTTGATTGCAGTCTGTTATCTGGCACCAATCACTTTGAGGAGAGCATAACCTCAATGCCCTTCCATTCCCTGCCTCTCCCCCTCCCCCTGCATTCAGGAGATTTTGGCACATCTTTGAGGTTCTGATTAGTGTGGGGTGTAGTGTTTGGTCATTCTGGAGAAGGACTGCCAGTCGACAAACATTAAGTGCCTTCTAGGTGCCAGGCTCTGTGCTAAGAAAGGCAAAAGACATTCCCTGCACTCAAGGATTTCACAGTCTAATTAGTGAAGATCAAATGCAATCAACTATGTAGAAACAAGATATAGGCAGGATAAATTAGAGCTGTTTACTAGGCAGCAAGCCTGACAGCAGCTGGTTTCTCTCTACCCAGGTGGATTGATACACTGCAAATGTTTGACATAACTTACTTCTGAATTCTCCTAGGCTTTCACACTATTTAGGAAAAATTTCTGACCAGGTGATAATATTAAAAAGCAACCAGTGTACCTGGACAGATAACCACTGTCTCCTTAAAGGCACCTGAATTCTCAAGATGGTTCCTGGCTGAAGGTGGAGCTGAGAGCACCTTGTAGTTTTGCTTGGGGGTCAATTTGTTTTTTCAGAATTAACTTTGAGTAGTTTTCTGGTAATCAGAGTAACAACTGAATACTTCCTTCAGCAGTCAGGCTCATGCCACTGGATCCTTTTGGCTCTGAGCAACAGTGAAGAATTTATTCTTGGAGTCTGGCTGGAGGAGCAGAAGTTGCCCAAAACCAGATGTTCAAAAGAGCTTCACTAAGGGGAAGCAAGACTGGAGGGGAAAATAGAAGAGTTAGGTGCATGGGCCTGCAGGAGGGAGGATCACAACATGACTCGTGTCCATTTCTATTTCTGTTTTTCTTTATCATTACAGAGGCTAGGAATAGTGCCTTGCTGCCTTGGATTTTTCTGACTCTGCCTCCTACAGAACCAATTCCTTTAACTGTTGATGGAAATCCTCCTAATTCTCACAAAAGTGTTCCAGAATTTCGTGATCAAAGGAAAGATCCTTGTGAGACTACAGTTGGTTGCTGTGTTGCTTTCTTTTTCAAAAATTATGTGGAATTGGCCATAATTATTACCCAGAAAAATTCCTCAAGGTCTCCTGCAGAATAAGCAAAAGAAAAGGGACTTAATGGGTAGTGTTATTACTGGGTTGTTCCTAGCATATGCTGGAGCCAATTGGGACTGGTTTAAATTTCCAGTGTGAGCATTTGCATTTCAGAAATAAGCAAAATGATACAAATCAGGGGTTGACTTATTGTTTTCTAGTTGATTGTCTAGACTTAAGAAAGTGATCGAGAAAATGTTGACAATGCAGATTAAACATAGAGTGCCATTTTTCTGGAGATCTGGTTGTTAAACATTTACCAGCATACGCCTGCTTGTTCCAAACAAATCTGATAGTATACTGCAGATGACAATCTCTTCATTTCCCAGCCAACTCCACTTTTCTTGACTTTTCCATTATGCCCCAGTAACCTCTTCATCCTAGAGGAAATTGTATCAGTCTCGGAACTCATACCTCATCAGAACTCTCTGTCCCTGGGGCTCCTCTGATTGGATAGTGGCGAGCTCCTCCCAGAATCTCCACTTTAAGAGGGCACACCAATCAACACGGCACACTGGAAGGCTGCTGCTGTGAATATGTATGTATATCATAAAGGTCAAATCACAAGGTACAATAAGCACTCTATTGATTCAAAACTAAACCTTGAGCCAAGAAACTAAAACATTCACAATTCATGACAACATAACAGCTCATTACCAGGGTGGCCACATAACCTTAAGCAGACACAAAAGTATACAACATAACATAGCACACTCCCCCCACCATACATTCTTGGGTGGGGCCAAAATCTTTGGGGAGTGAGCAAGTAGCTCCTCCTCACTCAGGTACTGGCCCCGAATACTTGTTTGTACAACCAGGGGATCCCTGTCCAGGGTCTTCCCTTAACACAGCACATGCCCAGGGGTAGCAGAGAACACAGCACCTTCCACCCCTAGGTCACAGTGTGTTACAATCCCCTCAATCCAAACAGAGTGTTCAAGTAAAGTTCTTTCAGTGGTATGTTCTCCCGATGCTGCCATTGAAGGCTTCCACCTGACACTCTCGGGTGCACACATGCTCTAATGAGCCAAAGAGTCCAAGTCTTAACACTACTCTAACCCCTGCTTCCAAGTCCTGGGGGGAGACTGAGTGACAAAGCCAACAGAGTAGGTCCCTGGGTGCCCCGGCACTTCCTTCATCCCACCATAGATAACTCTACCCCTGGATCTCAAACCATCCCAGGGGGATGTGGCAGGAAAGCATGCTCACTGCTCCTGCTTTCTTGCAAAGTTTTCATCTTGACCTGGGGCCAAGTCCTGACCCCATGGCTTCTCCTCCTGCAGATCTGTGGGCCGACTGCTCCAGTCTCCTTCCTGGGTCCTGATGCAGGTAACTCTCTGCTCCTGTTCCATGTCTCATCTTATGGGGAAAGGGACTACTTCACTCCAAGCTCTCCCTTCTCCTGTCTGAGTTCAAGCACAGCAGGCTCACTTCTGACACTAAAATCTTAATGAATTAATTCAGTAATAGATAATTATGCTCAGGAACAAGCCATTTACTACCACTGCCCTGAAGAGAGAACAGAAGGCTAAAATTGAGAATTCTCTACCCAAAGAATAAGTTCCACAGAGAAGTTTTTATATATCCACATAATTATAAAAGTGTTAACCATTAAAAACAATTTACAGTTGGCAGAGGAATCAAAAACAGGTTCTAGTGTTGCCTGAAGTGGGTGACCACTAGCTGCCTGAAACTGACCTGGTCCCCCTTCTCAGACCCACAAAATGCCTGAGGGTGACCTCTGACTATTTTTTAAACATCTTAAACTTTCCTCTCCCAAGATTCCTAAGTTTCCTTTATGGACTTTCAGTTGTTCCACAAAACAAGATTGGAATGTCCCCACCTCCTAGCACCTGCAGCCCCGCTCCCTGTGCCCTAATATTTATAAGAACCCTGCACCTAGCTCCCTTCTTGGGCTCCTCAGCACTTGTGGCTGCATGGTACCCCAGTTGCAACTCCTCGCCCCAAATAAAGATTATCATTTTTCTTATATCAGCTGTCTACTCTTTAATTCAGGCTGACACAGGGTCTCTAAAGGAAAGGAACAAGAGAAGGCATACATAGCTATCCTTCCTTCTCAGAGCAGAGGTTCTTAACCTTTCCTGTGTCCTGGATCCCTTCGACAGTTGAGTGAAAACTATGGGAACTTTTTCGGAATAAAATTTTTAAATGCATAAGATAAAATACACAGGATGACGAATGAAACCAGTTATATTGGAATAATGATGAAATGTTTTTTCCCATGCAAGTACAAGGATAACATATAATCTATGGGTCTTTCAACTCTGCACAGGTTAAGTATTCCTGTCTGAAAAGTATATCATATTCATGTTATCAGAAAAGATGTTACATCGTTAGGACAAGGAGCCTGAGGCTTAAAATAAGATTTTAGGTTCCTGAGACTATCTGCTGTCTCTTCAAAGTAAAAATTAGAGCTTTTCCACAACTTTACCAATATCTTGCATATGCTTCATTATTTAAGTGTTCTCTCCCCATTAGAATATGAGCTCCTTGAAGTTAGGGAATTTTCTTTTCTTTATCCCAAGAGCTTAACATGGTACCTGGAATATTTGTTGTTGTTGATCAATCTGTTTAGCTGTGTGTGATTCTTTGTGACTCCATGGACCATAGCATGCCAACACTGTCCATGGGGTTTTTCTTGGCAAAGATACTGAAGTGATTTGCCATTTCCTTCTCTAGCTCATTTTACAGATGAGGAATTTGAGGCAAACAGGGTTAAGTGACTTGCCCAGGGTCACACAGCTAATAAGTGTCTGAGGCTGGATTTGAACTCAGGTCCTCCTGACTCTAGATCAAATGCTCTATTCACTGAACCACGTAGCTGCCTTGCCTGCCATAGTAAGCCCTTAAATCCTTATTGCCTGATGGAATGAGAGCATCCTTTATTTTCTGATGAAGAGGAGACCCATCAAAGCTATATGTACCCTTGTTTCTATTCCCTCATATCTTCACTAGAAAATAGGCCCCACAATTATCCCCTTTAATCTTGAATCTTTCCCTATGTACTGATTCCTTCCCAGATCCAACAGACATGCCCAAATCTCCTCCATTCTGAAAAGAACTTTCACAAGACTCTGACAACCCCTGAAGCTATTGTCCTATATCTCTCCTCCTTTCTCAACCAATCTCTGCAATCTGGCTTCTTGACCTCATCACTCAATTGAAATTCCTCCCTCTAAGGTTGCCAATGATTTCTTGGTTGCCAAATTTAGTGGCCTTTTCTCCGTTATCATTCCTTCTTGACCTCTTTTGTGGCATTTGACCTGGTTGACTATTTTCTTCTCCTGCTATTTTTTTCTTTCTGGGTTTTCATTATGCTGCTCATACCCATAAAGGCTCTGTTCTGGACCCTCTTCTCTTCTTCTACACCCTCTCTTGGTGACCTCATCAGCTCCCATGGGTTAAATTATTATTTCTTTGAAGATGATTCCTCCATCTCTGTCTATGTCTATGTCTATGTCTATGTCTATGTCTATGTCTATGTCTGTCTTTGTCTATGTCTATGTCTTTGTCTACGTTTACGTCTACGTCTACGTCTACGTTTACGTCTATGTCTACGTCTACGTCTATGTCTTTGTCTATGTCTATGTCTATGTCTTTGTCTATTTCTGTATCTATATCTATATCTCCAGCTTCAGTCTCTCTCCTGACTCTAGTCATAAACTTCCAACTTTAGGCATCTGAAACTCATTGTATCCAAAACTGAGCTCATTATCTTTCTCTACAAAACTTGCCTCTCAATCAGTCAACACATATTTATTAAGCATTTACTATATGCCAGACACTATTCTAAGTGTTGGGATATAAAGATAGATCCCTGTCTTCAAGAAGCAAGAATTCTAATGGGGGAGGGGAGACAATATCCAAATAACTATTTACATGCAAGGCAAATACAGAGTATAGACATGATAAAAAAAAATCAGAGAAACTACATTATGCTTAAAGGCAACATAGGTAAAGAATCTGCATTAATACTTACCATATACTACCAAATAGTGTAGCATGTAAATACTTAAAGGCAAAATTAATTAACTTGCTGGGTGAGTTTGTAAAATTATAATAATAAAAGACCTCAATGAATCCCTTTCAGATCTAGACAAGTCTAACCAAAAGATAAATGAAAAAGAAGTTAAGATCTGATAAAAATAGATTTGATAGCTATCTTCTGATTGCTAAATGGGAAGAGAAGCCCACTATAATGAGTTATTATGGTGTCAGGGATGAACACTCAAGACATAAATGTAGAAGAAGAGAATGACTCCAAAAAAATCTACAAGCAATCCTTATTCTTCCAGCCTGCTTCCTGACTTCAGAATTGATATTAGGGCTAGGCTCTACTACACTGCTGGAGGAAAAGTCTGGGTTGGTCCTGTTGCTACTTTCTTGGAGTATTGTGTGTTGTATTATTCCAGGACCTGAGGGAAAGCCTGGGGACTTGTGAATTTGCAGCACTCACAAAGTGGTCTGATCCAGGGCAAAATCTGATTTCTGCCTCCCTGGTCTGAGTTCTACAAGTTCCTGATCTGGGGTCTGAGCAATAGTAGACTGTCGGACTCAGCCTTATCAGCCAATTGAAAAACTCTTGGTTCAGAGTGGCAGAATCATAGGATTCCCTTTGATCTGTGTTTCTCACCCAGGTTATTCCTCTGTAGACTGGAAAATATGCTAGCAATGAGATCCTGCTTTGTGCCTGAGGTCTGTGGCTGTTGGCTTCTGAGCTTCCTCTGTTTGAGGCCTCCCATCTATGACCTGCAACTGGGTAGTAGGTGACAAAGCCACAAGTTGGCTTCTTTCCCCATTGCAGTTGCCCCAGCGTGGGTTTGGGATCCTTCCTTTTGTACTGGTGTACAGCTTTTCCTTGGGCACTGGAGTGCTTGGTAAGTCATGTGCTCTTGCCCTGACCCTGTCCCAAGTGTCTGCAAATCTCTTTATTTATATTCCTATGCTGACCTGGGCGGGACAAAGGACTCAATGTGACTTTTTCTGAATTTCTCCATCATGATTTTGTCTGGTGCATCTATAGATGTGTTTGGAGAAGTTGTGCATAGGGAGCTCGACTACATTGCTTCCTTCCATTATGACTCCAAACAGACCAGTTTTCAAAGGAAGAAATCTATTAGCAACCATATAAAAAAATGCTCCAAAGCACTAAGAATTAGAAACAGATAAATTTTTAAAAACCCTAAGGTTCTACCTCACACCCACAAAATTGGAAAAGTTAATAAAAAAGGAATATGACAAATGTTGACATTGTCATGACAAATAACAAAAATCTATAAGAAAACAGATTTAGCATATATACTTTGGTTGAGCTGTGAAATGGCCCAATTATTCTATTGATTTGTTTTTTTTACTTTTAGGTAAATAATAATTTTTTTCAAATAAACTTGACAAATATCAACAAATAAACCAAGCTGTCTTTCCACAAAGGGAGCTCAGGATCCAGTTTCAGAGACAAGATAAACCAACATGAATAGGAATTGAATGCAATTCAGTTTCCAAAGCAACAAAAGGGTGCAGCTGATCAGAGCAGTAAGTCCTGAGAGGAAAGAGAGATCAGGGAAGAATTCTGGGAGAAGGTAGGGCTTGAGTTGGCCTCTGAAGGACAATGGGGAGTGAAGGCCATAGGATTATAAGACCACAGAAATTGGAAGTTAGTCCTTTTAGATCTAGTAGTGGGACATCATACACTTACAGTGAGTAGCCCCACCTCTGCTACCTTGTCTACAGTCAGGAGAAGTACTTATCTGAGGACTGGTAGCTCCCTGTCTCCTTCCTATTACTTTTCTGGATAAGTTTGACCCGAATTGGGCTAGCCTGTCTTGTATCATGCACAGGAGTGGAAAACAAGCCTTCCCCAGAGGGGAGGATAATAGGGAAGAACAAGAATGAGCCAGCATTGAAAATGGAAGGAAAGGTGTGAGTGTCTGCTCTGCCTCCTCTGGCTCTGGGCTGGATCAGGGAGAGGTTCACACGTACTGACTGATGGAGCAGAATCAACCCCTGCAATTCAGGACAACTTCCTGATGCCTGGAAGAGTTGCTAGAGCTTCTGTGCAAATTTGAGAATCAAAAAAATGGATTTGGACATACTTGTTTGGTGCTAATGTTATCATTCCACAGTTTTGGGGGACAAAGGGGCAACAGGCAGCAAAGCGGGCCATGGAACTGATCTGATTCAGCTGATCTGGGACCTTCTTGTGCTTATCGTATTTGAGTGTCAAACTTTCTTTTCAGTTGTTTTTTTCAGCAAGAATGTTTGAAAGTCCTCCACCTCACTGAATGACCATATTTTCCCCTGGAACATTATACTCAATTTGATTCTTGGTTTTAATCCTAGCTCTCTTGATCTCTGGAATATCATATTTCAGGCCTTTTGATCCCTTAATGTAGAAGCTGCTAGATCTTGGGTTATCCTAATTGTGTTTCCACAGTATTCAAATTGTTTCTTTTTCATAGCTTGTACTATTTTCTCCTTGATCTGGGAACTCTGGAACCTGGCCATAATATTCCTAGGAGTTTTCTTTTGGGGATCTTTTTAAAGAGGTGATTGGTGAATTCTTTCAAGTTCTATTTTGCCCTCTGGTTCTAAAATATCAGGGCAATTTTCCTTGAGAATTTCTTGAAGGATGCTTTCTAAGTTCTTTTTTTGATCATGGCTTTCAGGTAGTCCAATAATTTTTAAATTGTCCCTCCTGGATCTGTTTTCCAGGTCAGTGGTTTTTTCAAGGAGATATTT
>CM053581.1:336821601-336845326 GCA_028627135.1 Pseudochirops cupreus | reverse complement strand
ATCTATTTTTTTAAGGTGTTATTTTCTTCAGTCAGGTTGTTGACTCTCTTTTCATGATTTTCTTGCATCATTCTTATTTCTCTTCCCAATTTTTCCTCCACTTCTCTCATTTGGTTTTCAAAATCCTTTTAAAGCTGATCTATGGCTTTTAGGCAATCTTCATGTTTCTTGGAAGCTTTTGGTGCAGGAGTTCTGACTATGTTGTCTTCCTCCCATTCCCTGCTTTGATCCTTCTTGTCCCCAAAGAAGGAATCTAGAGTTTGGTTGCTGTTCTTACTTTGCTTCCTTTGCCTGCTCATGGTTGGCCAGTCAATGATTTTTTAGCTCTGTGGAACTCTGCTTCCAGAGGGGAAAGCTATGTCCCAAATCACTGAGGTTTTCCCAGCTGCCAGAGCTATTAGGGGGCTGTCGTTTTTTTGCAGCTCCCATCAGCTTTGGCTCATTGAAAACGCATCCCAGGACTACCACCCAAGACCATGATCCGGATCCAGGCCGCTCAATGCAAGAGCACTTGGCCTCTGAATGATCACTTGGCCCCCCTGCAGTCTGCAGGCCAGGAGCTCTGAAGCAGCTACATGGAGGTGGCTGCAGGGCCTCCACTTCTGCCACTTCCTTGACCTGGAGGCAGTTTGGCTGGACCGCTTTTCTTCCCCAATTTTAGCTGAGATCCACTGACCTTTCACTTAGTCCTTTTTTCTTATGGCTTGATAATTCTGGAAACTGCCACAGCTACCACTGATTCACTCTCCTGAAGCTCTAGCTGCACCTCATCCTGGCCACCCCCCAGGGCCATGCTGTGGTTTCAGGCTGGGCTGGTTTCAGCTCCCAGCTCTGAGATGATCTCTTCCTGCCGAGCTGCCTTCAGTGAGAGGTATATTTGTGTAAGTTTTAGAGCCTTAAAATTTGTTCAGAGTCATATTTTATGGGTATTTGAGGTATCTGTGTGGGAGCTGTGGTACCTTGCTGCTCTTATGCCACCATCTTCCCGAGATGCATCTGGTCCAATTATTCTAGAAAGCAATTTGGAACTATGGCCAAAAAGTCACTAAATCGTGCATGCTCTTTCAGCCCAATATGCCACTACTAAGCTATACCCCAAAGAGATTTTTAAAAAAATGAAATGGACCCAGTTGTACAAAAAATTTATAACAGCTCTCTCTCTCTCTCTCTCTGTCTCTCTCTTTCTCTTTCCCTCTCTTTCTATCTGCCCCCATCCCCCGGTAATGGCAAAGAACTGGAAACTAAGAGTCTGCCAATCAGTTGGGGAAAAGCCCAATAAATTATGGTCTGTGAATATAATGGAATATTATTATTCTGTAAGAAACAATGAAAGGGACAGTTTCAGAGAAACCTGGGAACACTTAGATGAACTGATGCAGAATGAAGTCAGCAGATCCAAAATAACTGGTATAAAAACAACAGTGTGATAAACAAAAACAACTTATAAAAATTTAAGAATTCTGATCAATGCATGACCACCCAGGATTCTAAAAAAGTGGTGATAAAGAATGCCATCCACCTCCTGAGAGAGAGATAATAGACTCAACATGCAAGAAAGATAACGTGTATTTTTGAACATGGCCAATGTGGGAATTTGTTTTGCTGAACCATGCATTTTTTATGAAGGTTTTGTTTTCACTTTATTTTAATTCAGTTTTGAGGAGGGAACATAAAAGGGACAGATAATAAATGTATACATAGATAGATAGATCAATTGCAAAAAAAAAAGGGCTAGAATTAGAGTGGGGAGTGATTTGAGGCTGGAAGATCTATTGAAGGCAGAAGACTATTGAAATAATCAGGTATGAAGTGTCTAGGTCTTGACCAGGGGAGTGAGGGGACATCTATGAGAGATATTGTGAAGGCAAAAATGACCAAACTTGCCAACAAATTGGATATGTGGAATGAGTGTTGAGAATGGCACTGAAATTGCAAGCCTGAGTTACTAGAAGGATAATGATGTTCTTAACAATAATAAGAATTAAGCTCAATATAATGATCATCTCCGATTCCAAAACAGTGATAATACAACATGCTGTCCACCCTTTGATAGAAGTGCTAGATTTGGGCTACAGAATGAGATATATGGGCAGCTAAGTGGTACTGTGGATAGAGGGTTGGGCTGGAGTCAGGAAGACTCATCTGCCTGAGTTTAAATCTGGCCTTACTAGCTGTGTGACCCTGGGCAAGTCACTTAACACTGTTCCTTCCTCATCTATAAAATGAGCTGGAGAAGGAAATGGCAAACCACTCCAACATCGTTTCCAAGAAAACCCCAAATGGGGTCACAAAGAGTCAGACACTACTGAAAAACAACCCAGCAACAATACACCCACACTCATACCCATACCCATACCCATATATATATATATATATGCATATGCATATTTTTATATAGCCAGTGAGAGAGTTTGTTCTCATATATGTTATGAGTAATTTGTTTTTCTCTTGTTCTTTTTCTTTCCAGAAGGGTAGAGGATAGGAGGGAGAGAAAATAGATTTCTGTTTATTAAAAACACTTTTTGAAAAAGAGAGGTTGGGGCTTCTACAGATGTGGAATATTGCATTTTCAGAAGTCACTATTTATAGTTTTTCTTTGGTTGTTTTACTTTCTTCACGTGAGCATTCACAGAATGTGTGTGTGTGTGTGTGTGTGTGTGTGTGTGTGTGTGTGTAATGTAAACACAAAACACGTCAATACAACTTTTTTTAGAACCCATTAAGAGGAAGTTTGGAAGGGAAGTGGGCTATAGGAAGAGCGATTTTTGTTTTGGATATGTTGAATTTGGGATGCCTATGAGATATCCCATTATGTATGTCCAAAGGGCAAATGGCAATAATCATTCAATCCAACTCATTTGATCACCAAGCAAAAATTTTATAAAGGAAAAAGAGAGCCCAGGAAAGACACTTGGGACCCACCTGTGTTTAGGGGCATGACCCAGAGAAAGATCCAGCAAAGGAGACTGAGAAGGAAGAGTCAGACAGAACCAAAAGATAAAAACCTTGAGAAGAAGGAGTATCTAGGATGAAATGGTTATCAATAGTATCAAATGTTATAGATGCGTTAAGCATGGATTGGTCACTTGGAAATTTCCCTACTTCTCTTGTACTATTCATCTAGTCAGTGAGATTCAAAAGCTCCTCACTCTCCTTTCTCATCCAAAAAGTTTTCAAATGTTGAAAAGCTTTCTGTATCTGTCTAATCCTATCAACTCATGCTACCATTACCCTACCTCATTCTCTAATTACTTCTTGCTGGACTGCTTCAATACTCTCCTAATTAGCTTCCCTGCCTTATGTCTCTCCACTCTAATCTCTCCTCAACAAAACCACTAAAGTGATTTCTGTAAAGTGTAGACTTGACTATACTCAGTAAACTTCAATGGCTCTCTATATTACCTTTAGAGTCATATAAAAATGTATTTTTGTCTTTTAAAGGCATTTAAAATCTTTCCAACAATGATAACATTTATCATAAAGATATTATTCCCCTGCCTATACTCCAGAGTACATCTGGACTATCCTTCTTACTATTTGTCACACATGACACTCCATAACCTGTCTCTCTGCTGTATCTCATGAGATGAATACTCTCACCTCACCTTCGCTTCTTAGAAACCCTTATTCTCTTTAAAACCCAACTCAAATACTACCTTCTATGTGAAGCCTTTTCTGATCCCTCCAATTGCTTGTTACCTCTTTTCCTAAATTACTTATTGTATTTTCTTTTATATACTTCTGTCACACAAGTGGGTTTCACTGTGGAGGGCACAGCTGGCTGACCTGCAGGAAATCCTTTCTTCTCCCTCCTACTAGCTGAATAGAGACAGAGCTGAATCCTTCCTATACTTTTCTTATTTCCTACGTGGTGGATTAGAGCTGTACATTTAGTGTTTGTCTTTTCACAAATGTTGGCCTTCCCTTCTCCTCTCTTTCAATTTAATCAGCCTCATCCTATTAAAACAAGTAACTTACTTTTTAGCCTAGAGCAAAATAATGACCCTCAGGTTCCTTCTTCTTTATAGAGTTTATATCAGATGAAAAGAAATTAATACAATCACATTAGCTTAGAGCTCTTAGTTAGAAGTCTCCAACATTTAGAGGTTTGGATCTTTGTTTTTTTAGCCAACTTCTGTTTGAGGAAAGAATCAGAATAAAGGATATATTTAGGTTTAAAAAAATCAAGCAGATGGTTTCAGAAAAATCTGGGAAGACTTATATGAACTCACACAAAGTGAAGTGAGCAGAACCAGGAGAACATTGTGCCCAGTAACAGCAACATTGTAAGGATGATCAACTGTGAAACACTTAGCTACTCCAATCAAGACATGATGAAAAATGCCATCTATCTCCAGAGACAGAACTGATGAACCCTGAATGCATGTCAAAGAATACTGTTTTTTAAAAAAAAACAACTATTTTCTTGCTTTTCTTTGTCTCAGTTTTATTTTGTAACATGGCTAATATGGAAATATGTTTTGCATGACCTCACACGTATAATCATATAAAATTGCTTGCCTCTTGAGGGAGAAGGAAGGGTAAGAGGGAGGGAGAGAATTTGGAACACAAAAGTTTAAAAAAAAAGAATACTAATTTTTTACATGTAATTGGGAAATATTTAATAAAAATTAAAAAAAAGAAATCAAGCAGAGTGTGTTACAGTGTCTGTTTCTAGAGAGGCACAGGGAATCCTGGAAGAGGTGAGTACCACCAAGTTTCTATCTGAAACTTTGGAGATGTTTGCAGAACCCTACGGTGCCCCTCAATCTGTCCTCTTTGTCAAGGCTCAGACTTTCTTTCAGTGTCTCCTTTTCAGTCTCCCTTTTTTGGTTGTTGCTCCAGTTCTGCCAATTCTTTCTAGTCTGGAGCTAGGTTCTTCCTCTACCCATTGCTGCTAAAAAGAGAATAGTTCATATCATAAGGAAGAGCCCATTTTGAGTTGACCTCACTATGTAAGTGGAAAAAAAAATAATCAAAAGAGTGAAATTCCACTGGTAGCCTGGAGACACAGTGGGACCCTTCATGGTCCCCTATTCTTTATTTATCTGTGTTTGATTGAACTCAGTGGGTCTCTCTCTGTGCTCCTGGTTGGATGCTTTGTCTCCTACTGGTCACCCAAAGGTAAATCCCCTCTCTGGGGATTCGCCTTCAACTCTGATTTATGATTTGATTGCCTGGCTTCGGCACTGTCCTTCTGTAGAAATCCCTTCAACCATTTAAAAACCCCAGAGGCATGCTTAGCTTGTTTGGCTAGACAATCAGCTATTCTCTGCTTAACTCAATTGGATTTCATACTTCATTAAAAGACCATAAGCCATAAACCACCCTGTTTACACATTTTGAATTTCATCCTGTCCTTACACTGATTACATTACATTAATCAAAGCGGGAATATACAACATCTTGGGCTTTTTACACTTAATGTGTACATACTGTCTTCCCAATAGAATGTAAGATCCATAAGGGGAAGAGTTGTTTCATTTTTGTCTTCATATTCCTAGCACTCAACACCATGCTTAGTGCATGGTAGATGCTTGTTGATTGATTTTTAGGTGCTTACTAAATACCTAATGGTTAATTAATTGATTGCTTGTGTCAACCTGAAAGTTTGGTTAAAATAGGCAAACAGGGGCAGCTAGGTGGCACAGTGAATAGAGCACCGGCCCTGAAGTCAGGAGGACCTGAGTTCAAATCCAGCCTCAGACACTTAACACTCACTAGCTGTGTGACCTTGGGCAAGTCACTTAACCCCAATTGCCCTCCAAAAAGAAAAAAAATTAGGCAAACAAACAGGCTATTTATTCCCTTAAAGCTAGCAGAATACATATTATGTATGGAGCCAGATAAAAACTAACTACCTAACAAAATGAATGAGAAGGCTTAAATACATTTTAGAACAATCCCAGCTCAGAGTCTCTGTCACTCAAATTTATGATCTCCATATGTTTAACCATATTATGAGAAAGGATTTTTCTAAATTGAATAGGTGGTAAATACAATAATATAAGAGAGGTGACAAAGTGTCAATTGAAATTACAGCCCAGGACATCTGTGTTTTCTTTACCATTAACATGACATAACATAGTATATGTCCAAAAAATATTAAGATAAGAAAAAGTCCCATTATTCAAGATAGTGTCTTTGGTTAAGGGTCTCATCCTTAATGGCCATAAACAGTGGAAAAATGCTCTTAAGTCAGCCCCATCTGACCTTGTTGACAGAGGAAGAGGTATTTTCTGAGTTTACTCAGAGAACAAAGAAGCCGTTAGCTCTAGGCTCTTCTCCTGGTTTATTAGTCCCTTATTGAGGTTCAAAAATGATATTAAATGATTATTTCTCGAAACCAGATCCTAGAATCTCAGAGTACTGGGGACTTGAATTCACTACTTCCAAAGGAAGCCCATTGTATTTTGGAGTAGTTTTAATTTTTGTATATCCATAGAATTTCAGAGTACAAAGCAACCTCAGAAGTTATCTATTCTTACCCATTCCCAAGCAGGAATTGAAAACATCTCCCATAGGTTACCATTCAGCTGGTGCTGGCAACCTTCCAATGTTGCAAAACTTACTAGTTCCTGGGTAATTCACTCTATCTTTGGATAGCTCTCCAGTTGTTAGAAGTTTTCCCTTACATTGAGCCAAAATCTACCTCTGCAACTTTCATCCTCTTTATTTTGTTTTCTTCGGGGGCTAAGTAAAAAGAAAAAAAAATTTAACAAACATTCATTAGGCATTTTCTATGTTCAAGGTACTATGCTAGGTGCTGAGGATACAAAAACAAAATTAACAGTCCCTTTCCTGAAGGAGTTTACCTTAACCTGGTTTGGGGCAAGGTGGACAAGGGCAGGACACAACATTTACACAGGTAGATATGATACAAGGTAGGGAGCATTATGGGGAAAAGAAAAGACACAGACCAGGTGCTCTAGTAATATTTATGGGGGAGGGAAAGAAGACTTTTGGGTAGAGGTAACAGAAAAGGCTCTAAGGAACATCTGAGTTGAGCCTTAAAAGAAGATAAGTAAGGCAGAAAGGAAGAGGCTTTGTTTCTAGGCACAAGAGCCAATGCTTGGACACCTGGAGCTAGGAAACGGTGTCGAGTTTGCGGAACTTCGTTTGGCTGGAACATAGAATGTATGTAACCTGGACCTCCTGGCCTAGGGTGCTTTGCATGCTGCTGCGTATATATAAGGTGACTTCTAATTGGACAAAAGAATGGTAAGGTGGTGCTGAGAGTTGGCTTGAGGGAGCTTGTAGGAAGAGATCACTGTCATATCCCCATGCTCTTCTCTCCTCCTGGATAAATATCCCCTGACCAGTTCTAGTACAGCATGGTCTCTGTCCAGTCACCTCTCCATCCTGGTCTCCCTGGAGCAGTAGATAAGAGTACTGGATCTTGAATCAGAAAGAGCTAAATTCAGATATGGCCTTAGAAACTTACTTGCTGTGTGACCTTGGGCAAGTCACATAGCCTTAGTTTCCTCAACTGTAAAATGGGGATAATAATAGCACCTACCTTAATAGGTTGTTGTGAGGATCAAATTTAATAATATTTGTAAAGCACTTAGCACACAGTCCTTGGCATGTAGTAAGTGGTATGTAAATGCTTATTTCACCCCCTTCCTTTGAAACAACTCCAGCTTATCCTAAAATCCAGCCTTCCTAAAATGTGGTGTCCAGCACAGGACACAGTTCTGCAGGATTCTGTGCCTCAAAATCTTTCTAAGATTTTTTTTCTTTTGTGAGAACACTGATTTGACTGGAGCATTCAATCTGTTAAAACCCTCAGATTTATTTCATAAGACTGTCTAGTCATATCTCCTCAGAGAAGGTAGAGGGGCAGGGGGGAAATGGGAAGAAGGAAGAAGTGGTTCGTTATCTCCAGAGGAAAGGCCCCAGTGCACAAGGAGAGGGGTGGATCACCCCATTCACACTGGTAGAGGCGGAAGGAACCTTGTCACACTAACTCTCACTGCTAGAGGGCATCATGTTCCATCTGCTTCTGAAAATTTCCAAGATGACCTTGGCAAATGACCTCCCCTCTTTGGTCCCCAGTGTCCCATTGAAAATAAGGGGCTAGATTAGGCGGTCTCTTGTAGCGCAGGGAAGCACTTATACACACCTTGACTGAGACTGGGAGAGGGAAAGGAGAACGTGGATGTCAGAGCAGGAAGGAACCTTACAGATTATTTAGTCTGCCCACCTTTCTCTTGTGACAAGTAAAAACTCAGCTTTTCCAACTTCCAGATCACCAGGTGAGAGGGAAGAGAGGGTCGAAAGGAGGAGAAGAGGAGGGGGAGAGAACGGAGAGTATGGGGGGAGGGGGGAGGAGGAGAGAAAAGAAAGAGGAGGTAGGAGAAAGGAGGCGTGGGAAAGGAAGGTGAGCGAGGCTTATTCTGGGCATCTGCTCCCCACCCCCTAAACCCTTAGACCCTTTTCAGATCCCAGGCTAAGCCGGGGTTCAGCTCGCAGCAGCCTGGGTCCCACCAGCAAGCACTCGGCTCAGCCCAGACAGATCAGCTGGACCCCACCCAGACCGGACCCTGCGTGCAGGACCACGGTGCAAGGCCCCCACCTTCTGGCCACTGCCGTCCTTGCAACCAGGCGCAGGGACTCCTGAAAAGTAGGGCTTACGGCTGAAGGACAGAGCCGTGGTTCCCTCCCTGTCCTGGTCTGCGCAGTGGAGAGCCACTGGGAGTCCCCATCAGCACAACCCTCAGAGAACCTACTGGGAGCCTCCCACGGCCTCCTCATCTGTAAAATGGGAGGGTTGGGTTCACTGCCTTCTGGAGGTTCCTTCTGGTTTCAAATCTGTGAACCTTTCATTTACCTTTGATTCCTAGATCCCGTAGTCCTAGCCAAAGAAGAGGATGAATCATATAATACTGCTGATTACGAGCCTAAACTGCCACCCGCCTCTCCCTAGCCTTGTGGGTATTTGTCACCTAAAAGTCGTTTTATTTGCGTCTTTCATAGCTCATCCCAGTGTGCCTTTGTGCCACCTCTTTGAAAGTGACTCATTGGGTGGAAAGTCCATTTTATCCTGTGCTCCCGGGTCCACTTTTGGACTTCCTTAGTAGTAAAACAGGAATTCTCTGGGGGTTACCCGGCACACTGGCAAGGCATGGTTGTTTCTTGTGTGGCTAGGTGGCTTGGGAATGCAAAGCCAAAGCCGGAGGAAGTGTGAGTTATCAACCAAAGCCAAGCTCCCCTCCTCCCTTATGGAAGAGGATGGGGCACACAATCTGCCACCAAGTGGCAAATGACCCTGGCTGAATACTTCTGCCACGCCTAGGGCTTGATGCAGATTGTACCCGCTGGCAGCTGGTGAAGTTGGATGCCAAGGTTGAAAGGTCAGATTTGGTTAATGTCATGCTGTGAACTGGAGTCAAGGCACATCCTTCCTCCTTAGCCTCTAAGCCTTCTCTGCCTCACGGGGCCATCATGGAAGAGCAAAGGTGTGCAGACAGCCTCCTGCTTTAGCCTCTCTTCCAGGCTATGTACTGTAAGCCTGTCTGCCTTGTTGTGGCCCTTTTCAGTCGTGGGCTATTTTTAGAGGCTATTAACCTGGGGCACATAAACAGTTAAATGGCAATTCTTCCAGCAAGATCTACCCGGATAGTCCTCCTCCCTGTCTCTTTATGTGTGGTCTTCCACCTCTGAGCTCACCATGCCTTATATCAGTCAGCGATGCTGATAATTATGATCAGTCAGTCTAAATAGGCTCAACTTCCTTGGCATGTTCTTTAATTTAACATGAACTGCTCCAAGCCCAGCCCTTTGGGGCGATTTACCCTCCATCTGGTACCATCAAGCCAGCCATTGGTTGGAGGGTGGCAGCTCTCCATTTCTGAATGTAACCCTTTCCCTCCTGGCTTGCCAATCTGTGTGCTCAAGACTGTTAGTACCTATGGCAACCAAACAGACTTTTACCCAGAAGTCACCGAAACACTCGCCATTTGAACTTGGAGGAGAACTCTGGAAAAGAAAGAAGGGAATCCATCTTGCCACAACCCATATGGAAGTAAACATAGGGCAGTGTGAGGGAGGCACCTCTCCAGCCCCCACTCCACAACACCTGTGCACTGGGACTGACTGTACTTGGTTGTAATTACAGACAATAATGATCAGGATTGAGGGGCTGAGCCAGAAAGATAGCCAAGAGCTGACTCAGAGTACCAAGCCCCAACACCTACTCCATTCCAGATCAAAGAGAAGTCATCCATGTCTGTGCAGAGCATTCATTTCCTAACCGTCCTTCTTTCTAGAGAGAGGGAGTTAAGGAGAGAAATGATTCTGGTTTTTGTTATTCGCTGTAGCTGGGAGACAGCTAGTGAGCCAAACCAACTGTTCCCTGATTATTGCCTTTGTCAACCAATCAGAATTCATTAATTGCCTACTCTGTGCCAGGCACTGGGGATACGCATTGGGGAGCACAAATACAAAACTCAGATAATCTCTACTCTCAAGGAGAGAGAGAAACCATAAATAGAGAGGTGCTAGGAGTTGGACCTGCAGTTTAATTGGTATGGGGGACGAAACTCCTGCTACCAACACAGGTCAGCACCCTTTCTCTGTAGTTTATAGCCTACTGAGTTGCCAGGGTCTCACAGGCAGTATTTTTCTTTTTTCTTTTTTAAATTTTATTTTGGAGGCAATTAGGGTTAAGGGACTTATCCAGGATCACACAGCTAATAAGTGTGGGGCCAAATTTGAACTGAAGTCCTCCTGACTCCAGGACTGGTGCTTTATCTATTGAGCCATTTAGCTGCCCCTGCAGCCAGTACTCTTCAAAGTTGGACTTGAAACTAGACCTTCAGAGAGCCCCTTAATCCACTTCATCATTAATCCTGTATGCATATGTTTGGGATGAAAAATATCCTTCATCCTTAATTTAATGAAAAGAAATAAACACAGAGATCTCTTAGGATAAGAACAGGACTTTATTCTCTTCCCCAGGAGAAGAGGGCGGTCTTCCCCATGACATCATGGAGAAGAGGCAAGTTACAAAAGATAATGCGGGGAATTTATAACTTAACCTAGTCAAGACCCCTCCCCGACTGTTTCCTCTCTCATTGTTGGAGAGGCATACTTCACCAAATTCTTCCCCAACTGGGACAGCAAGGAAAGAGGTGGGGGGGGGGGGTCCCATCAAGGCAGGAAAGCAGACAAAAGAAGATAAAAGTGATTGACAGAAGCAATTTGAAAAGTTAACCACCCCAAATTGAGAAGTTTTCACTTATCCATACACACAGAAGTATATATAGAGGGGCAGCTAGGTGGCTCAGTGAATAGAGCACCGGCCCTGGTGTCAGGAGGACCTGAGTTCAAATTCGACCTCAGTCACTTAACACAAAAACTAGCCGTGTGACCTTGGGCAAGTCACTTAACCCCAACTGCCCTCCAAAAAGCAAAAAAAATAAAATAAATTTAATCTGCATTTAAAAAGAAAGAAGTATACATAGAACTAATATGAAGAGAAGGGTAGCTAGGTGGCGCTGTGGATAGAGTGCTGGGCCTTGAATCAGGAAGACCTAAGTTCAAATTCATCTTTAGACACTTTAGCTGTGTGACCCTGGGCAAGTCACTTAACCATGTTTTCTTTAATTTCTTTGTTTGTTAAATGAGGTAGAGAAGGACTTTGCCAAGAAAATCCCCAATGGGGTCATGAAGAGTCAAATATGATGACTGGTACTGTTTCCCCCCTGGGAGTTCCTACTGTCTCCACGCAAGGCTTTCCTTCTTTGCAGAACCTCTACATCTCAGCCTTATCTCTTATGGCTCAGGTGTCAAACTCTTCAATACTCTTGGGGCAACAAGATTAAAATGTAATTGGGAAATGCTTAACAATATCATTAAAATGCAACATAGATAATGTTAACTTATGGTTTTCTAATTATATATGAGGCTGTAGGGATCCGTTTCTATTTGAGTTTGACTCACTGCCTTATGGCATTCTGGGAAAAGGAATCTTTTTTTATTGGTGCATGAATCTCAAACCTCTAGCTTTAGGAAAAACTTTTCCAAATAGCACATTTCTGTTCTCTCTGTCTGTCTGTATATGTATATGTATTTCTGTATATAATGTGTGTGTGTACACGTATATACATACACATATATGTATACACACACACACCAGTTAACCAGACACTGAAAATTAGACTGGACACCTATGGACAGAATCTCTCAGATTATAATTATATATTTAGTTAGCTTGTCAAATATATATCTACACATAGTACAATAACACAGTAATCACTCATTTGTGCTATGTGTCAGGCACCATGCTAAACACTGGCGCTACAAAAAGAGGCAAAAGACCATCCCTGCCCTCAAGGAGCTCACAGTCTAATGGGGAGACAGTATGTAAATAATTATGTACAAATGTGCTATCATAAGATAAATAGGAAATAACAGAGGAAAGGCGCTAGAATTAAGAGGGCTTGGGAAAAGCTTCCTGTAAAAGATGGGGTTTTAGCTGGAACTTCTTGTTTTCTGTCCATTCTCAAAGAGGACCATGACTTGGTAATGCCGTGACTCACAAGTGAATTGGATTTAAGTGAGGCAGAGCTGTGCAGTCACCAGCCTCAATTTTTCCTCTGGAGCCATCTGGGCACAGGAATAAGATCTAGATCAGGATGATTGAAGATGGCCCCAACTCCAGTGGAAGACCTTGGTCTTTTTAAGCTGAATTCTTTCCCAGGTCTCAGTTTGACTGAAGCAACACTAGGTAAGAAATGAGGCAGAGACTGATCCCTATTACCTAGTTTAAAAAAAAATCAATCTGGGAGGGGAAGAACAGGATAACCACTGGTACAGACAAGGAGAGAGAGAATTCCAGGCGAGGGGGATGGCCAGAGAAAAAGCCCAGATGGAACAACATCCAGGAAGACAATGTCACTGGATTAAAGAGTACACGTTGGGACTAAAGTGTAAGAATCCTGGAAAGGTAGAAGAGAGCTAGGTTTTGAAGGACTTTGAATGCCAAACAGAACATTTTCTATTTGATCCTGGAGGCAACAGGAAGACACTGAAGTTGATTGAGTAGGGGGATGACTTAGTTGGATCTGTACTTTAGGAAAATCACTTTAACGGTTGAATGGAGGGTGGACTGGAATGGGAGAGATTTACAAGTACTCTATCATCTGTGTACTGACATGTCCAAGGAGTTCTCAGCCCTATGGAGAGGAGTATGCTGGTTACTTCTGTACTCTCAACTTCCTCATCCTTTTTAGGCAAGTTGATATTTTCAAGCCTACTAGTCTGCAAGCTCAAACCTGGGTCCACAGATGGCCCAGGTGAAATGCTATGATCCCAAGCTCTTATTATGCCAGGTTCTATCTCTGTTCTCTGTTCCCTCAAGGCTCCTGTGGCTGAAGTGCTGGGTTTCTGAATTCAGTCCCTCTCTCCTATCCAGTTGGAGTCCCCCATCCTCTCCCCACTATTTTCTTTGGTATAACATTGCTGGTACTTACCACGATGCCTGGAAAAGGGTAGATGCTTGACAAGGACCTATTGAATTAAACTGGGATCCCTCCTGTGGCCACATGGGGGCAAATGCTGGCTTCCCCTTCATCTGGGGTTTGACCAAGATTCTCACCATATGGGCTACAATCTGCAGCTCATGGATATGTCCTCTTTGAAGGTCAATTCCTTGAATCTTCTATCTGCCTGTTCATTGGGAGGTCTGATTAATACCCCACTGGGCAAAAGATGGTTGTAAAGCATTGTCTTTGGAATGCTCCAACCATTTTTGGGAGCTCTTTTGTAGACTGACAGATTACCTAGTCTTCCTCCTCTTTGGTATAATATGGTAGAAGTTCTCTAACCATTAACTGTCTTGTCTTTTTCTTGAACACAAGATTTCAAAATCAATCAATAAGCATTTATTAAATGTCTACTGTATGCCAAGTACTCTGCTAGGTGTTGAGGACACAAATAAATAATCCTTGTTCCCTTGGGGGGGCAGCTAGATGGCACTGTGAATAGTGCATTAGCTCTGGAGTCAAGAGGACTTGAGTTCAAATCCAGCCTCAGATACTTAAAACTTACTAGTTGTGTGACCTTGGGCAAGTCACTTAACCCCAATTCCCCTGCCTTCCCCCTTCAAAAAAAAAAGACAAATAATCCTTGTTCCCATGGGGGTAAATTCTGGTGGGTGGGTGTGTGTGTGTGTGTGTGTGTGTGTGTGTGTGTGTGTGTGTGACAATAGGTATACATATTAGTATATATAGCCAGAGAAAATGCTTGGAGCTAAGAGATGGAGTATCTTTTTATGTAACACCAAGGTCAGTGTCCCTGAATTGAAGGGTGTGTGTTAGGGATATACAGAATATGTACAGAATAAACATGAAATAAATAAAAAATTAAGTACAGGGTTGTTAATGTTGTAGAGCCTTCATTTTTAAAGGAGACCAATGACATCAAGGGATGATGTCTTGATTTGCATATGAGTTGGCTTTAAGTGAGGCAGAGTTGCACAAAGTTGTCATCCTTGCTCTCTTTTCCAGAGTCATTGAAGTCTGGTGGCAAGATAAAAGTCAAGATGACTGGAGATAACCCGGGATGCAGTGGATGCCTTTGGCATCTTTAATGTCTGACTAAGTGCTAAGGGCTCCATAGCACCTACTTCAGCTACCTTCATGGCCATTGGAACAGATTGTTCTCATCTGCACATTCTATCAGGGGAAGTCTTCACATGCTTAGGGTAGACATCCCTCTAACTCACCAATGGGCTTAAGACCTGTTGGTTACTCTCAATATGCCCAGATGGTTTTCCTACAACTTCTTAGAGCCATAGGTGAGAGTCAAGTAGCAGGTGGACACCAAAAGGGTCTGGCAGGCCCTCACACCAGTGATGCTAGTCCTCCCTGAACACCCCATATACCCCAAAGACAGAGTAGTTAGTGAGGGAGGATACAAGCAATTATGAGGGTCAGGAGAGGTTTTGTGAAGAGAGTGGGGCTTGAGTTATATCTTTAAGGAAGCGAGGGGTCCTTTAAGGAGGGAGTGCATTCTAATCATGAGCAAAGATATAGAACCTATAATGGCATATTATATATGAGACACAGAGAGAAGGGTAGTTCAGCTACATTGTGGAGTGGGTAAAAGGGAAGAACATGTACCAACAGTGGAAAGACAGGTTGGGGCCAAGTTGTAGAGGGTTTTAAAAGCCAAATAGAGAAGTTGTTATTTGATCCTAGAGATAATAGGGAGCCATGAGAGTTTACTGAGTGTGTATATTGGGGCTAGATTTTTGCTTAAGAAAAAACTTCAGCATCTACTGGAGGATAGATTAGAGCAGGGAAAGATTAGACAAGGAAATCAATTAGGAGGTTAGTACGAAAGTCCAGTCAAGACAGGATGTTTTCTTTTGCTGTTTTTGACAGACTCAGACTCAGACACACACTGCAGACCAGCCTGAGTTCATGCTGAATCTCCTCCTCTGGCTTCTATTTCAACCGAATTCCTCTTTCTCTATCTCTCTGCTGTCTCTGTCTCTGTCTCTGTCTCTGTCTCTCTCTCTCTCTCTCTCTCTCACACACACACACACACACACACACACACAGACTCACTGCCCCCACTTTACACCCACACATATACTCCTAACACTCCTTTACACATAATAAACTGATTGACTTTTATTTAAGCTACTGTTCTCTTTCTTCCTCACACTCATGCTAAAGTTCTCTGCAATGAGACTCGCTTTGACTGCAGAGCTGGCTCTCAATTTGTGTTCCTCCTGAGCCCAGGACTAGTTTATTCTACTGTATCTCTAACATCTGCATCGAAGGTTTGGGGTGCATAGCTTTTCTCCCTTCATTAAGTGCACTCAGACTCTTAACTCCTATAGGGAATGGGGTAAGAAGTACTTAAAGCAGTGAGGCTGAACATGCTGAACAAATGGAGAACAGCAAAAGTTCCAGGGGCATACATCTGCTCACAGCTGGCAGTTATAACCCAGACCTATTGAAGAAGTATTCGAGTTATTTCTAAGAATTATTGAGCAGTTGCAAGGATAGCCATGAATTTGTTATTTGCTTGGTTTCATGATTTTTCTCCATTGACACTAAGCAGGCCTGAGGCAGGAGAGATGCTAGCTAGGGGTTACCTAGGGGTGATTTAGCAAGGTAGAATGTCACATGGTCAAAGCATTCTAGGCTGGTAGGAATACTAAGGCCTAATGTGAAGGCAAGTGAAGCCAGAGTGGAGGGAGTCGGGGAAGAGGGTGAAATGAGCTGTAGATCCAGGTCCCACTGATTGAGAGAGAAAGGGGATTGGTAGGGGAGAGGCTTAGTGTGAATGAGAGAAGAGTAGGTAAGCAGGTATCATGGCCTGGCCACCCTCAAAACCTCACAAAAGCAGAAAAGAACATTACACATACTTGGAATGGAGGAGTGAGAGGCCAAATGTATGGGGTAAAAACAACCTTGACTAGGAGTCAGTGGAAGGAAAGCTCTGGCAAATCTGGATAGCATACTAAAAAGCAGAGATGTCACCTTGCCAACAAGGGGCCAGACAGTCAAAGCTATGGTTTTTCCAGTAGCAAAGCATGGCTGTGAGAGTTGGACTCTAAGGAAAGGTGTGCCTGCAGAATTGACACTTCCCATTTGTGAGGCTGGAGAACGCTTTTGAGAGACCCTTAAATAGCAAGGAGGTCAAAGCAGTCACCACTTAAAGAAATTAATTCAGACTATTCCCTGGAAGATTAAATACTTAAGCTGAAGCTTAAATATTTTGGCCACATACCGAGAAGACAGGACTTATTGGAAAAGCCCCTGATGTTGGGAGAGATTGAAGGCAAAAGGAGAAGGGAACAGCTAAGGACGAGTTAGATAGAGAGCGTCATGGGAACAATGAACATGAATTTGGACAGACTTTGAGAGACAGTGGAGGACAGAAGGGCCTGGTGTGCTCCAGTCCATGGGATGGGATCACAAAGAGTCAGATGTGACTGAACAACAACAAAAACTGGGAGCTTTATAGAAAGTTCCCTCTCTTTGGCTGCCTAGGGAGACTAGAGTGACTTGAAACTGGGGTCAATCACCGAAGGCTTCCCAGAAAGCCAAACTTAGAGCACAGAATCTGAGAACAAAAAATAGAAGATGGGGTCATAGAACTCAGACCAAGGAGACTTTATTTTATTTTATTTATTTTTTGTCTTTTAGGAGGGGGAAGGCAGGACAATTGGGGTTAAGTGACTTGCCCAAGGCCACACAGCTAATAAATGTTAAGTGTGTGAGGCTGGATTTGAACTCAGGTCCTCCTGACTCCAGGGCCAGTGCTCTATTCACTGTGCCACCTAGCTGCCCCCAGGAGATTTCAGAGATCATCTAGTTCAATTGCCCAATTTTGCAGAGGAGGAAACTGAGACCCAGACGGGCTAATGGACTTGGTCATGGTCACACTGGTAATGAGTAGCAGGGAAGACCACTCTTCCCACCACAACATTGGACAGATGGTTAAGAGCTGGCTTGAGGTGGCTGGTAGCTTGTATTTGAGTGATTTATTTTCATAGCACTGTGTCTGAAATAAATTATTCCAGGGATCCCCAAGTCTTGTGGGAAAGCCAGAGAATGTTCTGGTCTGTCAAGTTTGTACCGAGCACCCACTACATACCCAAGGGCATGCTTCCTGGAGGAGAATCCTAAGAAGGTCCCGCCCTCCACCAGCTTGCTGCTGACAGGGAAGCAGTATGGAAGGATCAGAAAAACAATTAAGTTCTCAACTCCAGGATAGTGCTTGTAAATGTAATACAGAGAGAAAGCAACATGGGCTGGGACATTTGGGAAGACCTCCTGGAAGAGGGGGTCCTTTGGAAGAGAAGAAGGCTTGAAGAAAGAGAAGAATTTAGGAAAACAGAGGTTAGGTACTGGGTAGGGATCAGCATCACTGGTCAGGAGGTCAGTCAGTCAACAAGCATTTATTAAGGAGCAGCATTAGGTGGCACAGTGAATAGAGCACCTGCCCTGGGCCTGAGTTCAAATCCACCCTCAGACACTTAACACTTATTAGCCATGTGACCCTGGGCAAGTCACTTAAGCCCAATTGCTCTGCCTTCCCCCCTCCAAAAAACCCCCCAAAAAACATTACAAGCTCAGACAAGTAACTGACTTGCCCAAGGTCATATAGCAAGATAGTGCCTCATGTGACTTCTGAACTTCTGAAATGCCCCTTGTGTATCTTGGGGAAGAATATCAAAGTAATCTTGGAGAAAAATCAAGTATGGTAGCCAGCATACAGCAGGTGTTTAATAAATTAGTTTTTTTGAGGGAGAAAGGCAGGGCAGTTGGGGGTAAGTGACTTGCCCAAGGTCACACGGCTAATAAGTGTCAAGTGTCTGAGGCTGGATTTGAACTCAGGTCCTCCTGACTCCAGGGTGGGTGCTCTATTCACTGTGCAACCGAGCCACCCCACTGAGTCTGTAATGTTAATGGAATAGGAAGATCTTCCTTGTTCCTTAGTAGGCCTATGTGATCACATGGAGCCCATGGTGGGAGGAGCTTCCCAAGTGGGTGGAGAAGGGAGGGGGTGGAGCAGGAAGTCACAGTGAGGCAGAGCTGGGAGGGAGAAGGGGAGGCTTTTTGCCTGGGGGAGCTGGTTTGTGGGGAGGCCTGATGGAGGGAAGGCTTGAGGATATCCTGATTGGTCATGTGTACCAGCTTCCTTGTTACTGTGATTCATTTGGCTTACTGGTATTTGAATAAATGTCTTGGTTTCATCCTCAAGGAAGAGAGTCTGTTATATATTGTGATTCAAACCTGGGAATGTGCCTGCATATTCATGGAAGCTGCTGTGGGTATCGCATTGGCGAAATATTTGGTATCACAAGTAGGATTGCAAAATATAAAACCTCTACCTGGAGATAGGGAGGCTCTAGGGAAGGAAAGGGATATCCTGGGATGGGAGGATTTACATTATTCCTCCCTTGTGAGAGAATGGGCTAAAAGCACAGGACTTTGTGAAAACTGGGAACTGAGGCTACAGAAGGTAGAACCTGGAGATATAGAGAGATGTTTACAAGAAATACCAATAGAGCTGGGAAAGAACTGGAAGGGGTGTGTAGGAGAGGATGGGCCTTGTTAACAAGTCATTGTATGACGTGTCAAAGTAGAGACAAATTGCTGGAGGAAAAGGTTCAGCTGGAAAAGGAGAAAGCTTATTTCCATGAGAAGCATTCAATACCATAGTGTCCGAACTTTCCTTTAGAAGAACCTAGCATGTGCATCATCTTGTCACAGTGACTTCCAGGCCCAGCAGCTGCTGCCTGTCCTCCCATGTGGCCACGAGTTCCATGCCAAGAGCATCCATACATGGCTCAAGGAAAACTGGGCCTGCCCAATCTGCCAGAAAGCAGTAGGCAGGAGGTGCATAGGAGGCCCCCATGGGGGCAGCAGCAGCCCAGTAAGTCTAGGGAGCAGAAATGGGGGGGAGGAGGGAGCACCTCAAAGTACAAGGCTGTATCCCAAGCCCTTCACCAATTCCAAGCCCTTCTCCCCCATTCAGCAGGATATGATTCACATTGTTTAGAAGACTTTTGGTTGGATAGAAAAGAAATAAGGAAAACCTTTACTGGGATATGTATGAGAATCCCTAAAAAATCATTTTGGTTGGATATTACCTAAATCAGGATTAGCAGCTCAAGGAATACATGTATTGGCTGGAGTATTACATTCTAATTATCAAGAAGAAATTATTGTGACATTCCAAAATTGGAACACATACAGTTTTGTAAAAATGATAGAATAGTTCAAGTGATCATTATTCCTTGTTAAACAATACCCCTTGTGAAAACTGACCCTCCTTCTGAAATAACTATCAGAGGAACTGAAGGGTTTGGTTCTACTGATAGAATAAAATTGGGAGCTAAAGTATGGGTAAAGTGGAAGCCAGAAGATGTTCCAAAGGCTGCGGAGATTGTGGCATTACAGGAAAGATAATACTGTATTTGTTGTTTATTCAGGAGAAGATTACCAAGTTGTGCCCTTAACTCATATAGTCTATCATGAGTAAGGCTATGATAGTGGGTTCATAACTTCAGAAGCGCGGCTGATGCTCTATCTACCCTGCTTCTGGTTATCATTTCCTTATTCTTTTTGGCTTTTGTCTGTTCAACTTGTTTGCTAGATTTGTCTCCTGCAGGCTTAGTGCCTGTCCTCCACTTGTGGATGACTGACTGCTTAAGCTGGATGTCACCCTATCCCTGAGATCATGAGACATCAGCCCTGGACCTGGCATAGACCAAGCTCCAGATGCCAGCTAAAGATCTGATCCCTTGAATGGGACCCCTTGAGTCAGGGACAGCTCTATGTCCAATTTCAGCAGGAAGCAGCTATGGAGAAGAGATCTTCATCCCTTACCTCAAGGGATTTTGGGTCCTATTTGTTGGAGGGGGGAATGATGGGGTATTTGTGCTCAAACCTCACCCTAACATATTGTTTTATGTGTTTATTTTGTGTTATCCCTGTTGTATTGTTGCGAACTTATATTTATACCAGTTACCCCTGAAGTACTATTGGCCTATGTAATGGCCATGAAAGATCTTGGGGTTGAATGTAATGTTAATGGAATAGGAAGATCTTCCCTGCCCCTTAGTAGGCCTCTGTGATCAGATGGAGCCCATGGTGGGAGAAGCATGTTGAAGGGTGGGTGGAGCAGGAGGTGAGAGTGAGATAGTTGGGAGGGAGAGGGGGCAGGCAGGCAGGACAGCTACTGTGAGTGAGAGAGAGAGGGTTTTTGCCTGGGGGAACTGGTTTGTGGGGAGGCCTGACTGAGGGAAGGCTTGGAGATGTCTGGATAGGTGATATATACCAACTTCTTTGTTACTATGATGGATTTGGCTTACTAGTGTTTGAATAAATGTCTTGGTTTCATCTTCAAGGAAGAGAGTCTGTTATATCTTGTGATTCAAACCTGGGAATACACTTACGTATTCATGAAAGCTGCCATGGGTATCAGATTGGCGAAATAGAGCCCCAGTCTCCTTCTTTGTAATTTAACAGTATTGGACTACATTATCTCTAATGCCCCTTCCAACCCTGAAGTTCTGAGTTCTATATTTCAGTCTCTCTAGCTCTGACACGATGCTGTGATCTATGAGGGTCCTTTTGGTTCTATGACTTTAAACCCAGGAGGAAAAATAGGAGTCATTAAGAGGCAAAGAATTCCCCAAAGCTATGTCTGTCTGTATATCTGTGTGCCTGGTTGTCTATGTGTTTATTTGTGTGTGCCTGTCCATCTACAGTCTGACCTGTTTATGCAAAGATTCTTCTGGGTAATGAGGCCTGCTCTGCTCAACAACCAACTCACACTTTGCTCTGAAAAGTTTAAATCAGAGCAGATTTGGAGAAAACAGCTTAATCTGAATAACAAGCCAGATGGGGTCCTCCCCCTCCCTTGGGAACCTCCCTCTTCCCCCTGGCCCCACATTCCCCAGCAATTAGCACAGTGACAATTATTGCACAGAATAGAATCTACCAAATTGGTATTTCAGGAAGGCCTTGGCTCTGGGGAAAGCAGGGAGACTATTTGTGGGTTGAGGCCTGTAGACTTAGCACCTGCTAAGAGCTAGCTATACAAACATCTAAAGCAAAGAGTTCCCTTCTGCACAATGTCTGAGGTGAAAGGAGCCTCAGAGCATGGAGTACCAGAAGGTACTCAGAATCACAGAACATAAAAAGATCCAGGCGCCTTATAGTTATAGGACAGACTATGAGAGTTAGAAGTGGCCTTAGGATCCTAGAACATAGAATATCAGAGTTGGAAGGGGCACAAGGGTCCCAGAACATTGATTAGCATAGCTAGAAGGGGTGGTAGGGTCCTGGAACAGGAGACTTTAGGTCCTAGAACATAGAATTTCAGAGCTGGAAGGAGAATTCCAGAATATGGAATGTCAGACTCAGAGTTAATAATGAAATGATTCCAAGTAGTCCTTATAATGTCCCCAGGCATGTGATCCCCTTTGGGGGAACTGAAAGGGGTCATGGCCTCAGTGAGTTTGAAATCTAGTTGGAAAGATGAGGCGAACAACAGAATCATAGAACTCGGATCCACAGAACATAGAATGTCACAGCTAAGAAGGATCCCAGAGACCATTTGGCTTAATTCTCTCCTGTTACAGATGAAACTGAAGCCAACCCTGTTGAGTCAACCGTGTTCACAACCTAGGAGCTAATCAGTTGCCAAATCATGACAATTCTACCTCAACAACTCTCACATCCATCCATTTCTCTCCAACTCACATGAAAATCACCCTAGTTTCAGATCCTCTTGCCTAGATGATCACAATAGCCCTCAAATTAATCTCCCTGAATCTAGTCTGTTCTCTTGCTTATCGATCTTTCAACACAGCTGCCAAATCAATATGCTTAGAATAAGGTCTGAGTAGGTCACTCCCCTGCTTCAGAAGTTTCAGTGGCTCCCCATTGTTTCTAGGATAAAAGACTGAAGCGGTGCTGAGTGGCCTTTGTAGTATTTTTTGGGTGATTTTATAATTTTGAAACATTGTTGTAACTTCAGTCTTGCCTATATACCACCAGTTTGTGAAATCCATTTAACTCTGTCCCTTCCCTCCCCCCTCCAGCTGTAAAGCATTAACTCTGTCCCTTCCCTGCCCCCAGCCTAGAGGTATTTCCTCTGAAACCATTTACTCTATAGCTGTGATAATGAATTCTTTTAAAGGCATTACCTCCTTTTGTTCTAGTAAACAAGACTCATCCATTTGTAAACTGGATGGGTATTTCTCATTTAAATTTGACCTCAAATCTGACCGCTGGTTGACTTTATGATGTTTCAAGACAAAAACCACACCTCCAGCTCAAAACCTCCTGGAGTTTCTCCCAGTGAATTATGGGCAAAGCACATGAGCAGTTGATGTGAAGGGTGCATGTTCCTTTAAGTATTAGTTACTCCTTGGCTCCTCCCAGGTCCCTCCCTAACTCTACCTTTGTACACCTAATTAGACTAATGAACCTATGACTGACAGTTTTGTGTCTTTAAAAACTGCATCTCTATCTCCTGCTCTTTGCAGGCTTTTTCCTATCACATCTCCTGCCCGCTGCAGAGCATCACACTTTGCAGGCCATCTGCCCACTGCAGAGTGTAACACTTAACCCTAATTCCTACACTTTGCAAGTTTTCGCAGGT
Organism: Pseudochirops cupreus; assembly: GCA_028627135.1. NCBI lineage: Eukaryota > Metazoa > Chordata > Mammalia > Diprotodontia > Pseudocheiridae > Pseudochirops > Pseudochirops cupreus. The sequence goes on along the minus strand of CM053581.1, from coordinate 336,822,178 downwards.
TTTCTCTCTGACTCCCCTTCCCCCCCCCCCCCGCCCCCGCTGCTGAAGAGCGTCATACTAACTTGGTAACTCTGCATTTAATATCTATCAGCTTGCAGGTCTCCTTACCCCACCCCTTGCCTCAGTGTAACAATAAACTTTTGTAACTCTGCCAAGCACAGCTGAGTCCAGTAATTCTTTTCTGACAACGAACCTAGAAAGGATTTCAATAGAAATCCCCCCTACTTAAACCTCTTCAGCTCTATTTGATATGACTGTGGTAACTATGGAACAGTCCACCTCTCTGGCAGACTCTGCAGTAGCAGGTAAGGGTGGGATACCCTATGAGGAGAGAAGAAAGAAAAAGAAAGAAAGAAGGCTAAATTTTAATCTCTGAAACTTTTTGTTTGTTTTGGTTTCTTTCTTTTAACCCCCCCCCCCCCCCCCCGTCACTTTGGCCCCGATCAAGACCCCCTTGGTCACTGCTTGGGCCCTTATTGGCTCAGAATGAATGTAAGTAACAATCGTGTCTGTTTTGGCCAAAAACCCTGAGTCTCTTCCTCTTCCAGACCCTTTTTTTTCCTTGAAGAGGCCATTC
>CM053581.1:336796523-336821101 GCA_028627135.1 Pseudochirops cupreus | reverse complement strand
TGAATCTTCCCACTTGATGAGGCATTTGCCTGAGGCCATAAGCCTTTCATTATAGCTAGGCCCAAATCTCTGTTACTCTTAACCTACCCTAGTCTTCCTTGTCCAGCTACTTCCCACCCTTGATCCTATCAAAATATCTATACTCAAATCTGTTACCCTTAAACTAGCCTAGCCCTCCATCATCTGTCATCTCCAGGCAGCCTGGAGCTGCTTCCCACTCTTAATTACATTCCTGGAGTCTGATCTCAGTCCCAGCAAGATCCTCCTTAGACCATTCCTCAAGACCCTCCCCAGACCGCTCCTCTAGACCACCGCCAGATCCCTCCCACAGTCCTTCTGTATATAAGATCCATCTTGCCTCCATAAAGGTGCTGAGATTAAACCAGCACATACTCTGTCAGATTATTCTGGCCTGCTTGTCCAAGCATCACAAATATTTGGGCTCCTTAAGAGTCTACCCATTATAGTAAATCTTTAATAAACTTTGCTTTGCTTTGGCTGAGAGAAGACTTGAGTCGAATTCATTCAGCAGGACCTGGCATGTTGGTGCTTTAGGGTCTCATGCACCCCTAAACCCTCAAACCTCAACAGAACTTTCCTTCCTCCCTTCCTTCCTCCCTCCCTCCCTTCCTCCCTCCCCTTCCTTCCTTCCTTTCTTTCTTCCTTTCTTCCTTCCTTCCTTCTTTCCTCTCTACTGTAGTGCCTGACAATGTGTCATCTGCCTCCCATGAGTCTAGACGAGGCTTGGGAGGATTGCCTCAATCTCCCCCAAATTGACCTCAGGCCTTTGCCCAGCAAAAATATGAGGTGGGTGGATGAGGCTTCAGGGGCTTTCCACAGTTCAAACCACTCATGTGTAGTCGAGCTTGGATCTGAACCCAAGTCTTTTGACTCCAAATCCAGGGCCCCTTCTTCTCCCCCACACTGCAAATGTGAAAACAGACAAACCAACACATGATGTGACTTGCCCAGGGTGAGCAAGGAAGCGGCAGAACCAGGATAATCAGTCTCCAGGTACTTAAAGGGTCTCCCCGCTGGAAGGAGAGATGAGCCATGTTCTTGGCCCTGTGCACAGGACTAAGGGCAGTGGGTAGAACACGTAGAGCGGCAGATTTAAGCTGGGGGTAAGGAAAGGTCATCCCAAAGTGTAAGTGACTGCCTGGGAGCCACTAAGGCTGGGCGACGGCTCACTGAATGTGTTGCAGATACCAGGATTCGTGTTCCGGGACAGGTTGGAGCAGGTGGTTTCTGACATCATCCTTTTCGGTTCTCCCATTCTGGGGTAACCTCCAAACCATGTTGCATCAAGAATGGAGATGTTAATTGGAGACGCAGAATGGGGATTAGTAAAAGCAAGTAAGAGAAAGGAGTAGAGCTGTGGAGTCAGAAGCTAGGCTAGGGGAGGGGACAGACCACAGGGACAGGTGGACTTAGGGTGTAGTGACTTTGGCAGGGTCACTTCTGGGGTCTGGGGTGGGAGGTAAGTATCAGGGGTTGGGGGGAGATGCCATAGATGAGATATCAGGCAAGGCAAAGGGTCAGGGATAACCCATAACCCGCTTCTTAACAGAGGAAGAGCAGTCTCCCTTCTTCGCCCACCTGCTCCCCCCCTCCCTCGTGCTAGTACAGGTTTGTGTCCTGGACTTAATTAGGAGAGTGCTGGAGTCAACTTGACTCGGTTACATTTCCAGCATGAGCATTTACATGTTGGAAGTCAGTGAACACTACAAATCAAGGGTTAATTTATTATTTTGTTGATTGCCTAGACTTAATAAAATGATAGAAAATGTTAGTAATGCAAATTAAATTTGAAAGTCTGTTATGGTTGGGTTTTTTTTTGAGACCTGATTGTTAAATATTTATCAGCACACCTCTGGCTGAACTATCTGATAGTTTCGGGACTGGCTAGAACTGGGGTTCTGAGAGCCTGCTAGCCTATGGTTGACTCTCCAGGACTCCCAGGTGGTGGTGGAAGGACCAAGCCAAGCTCTGGAGTGTTGAACTCATCCTCCCCTCATTCCCTGTTTCTTTTCCACAGCAGCTGTCAGGCAACCTTTTACCCCAAACTCTGCTCTGGGACCCAGAGGCGGCTCCTTAGGGTGTAATTAACAATAGCACAAGTCCAGGAGGGAGGTATATGTGCTGCATTATTTCTGATGAGGAAACAGGATCCCCCTGATTGCCTTGGAGGTGCTGAGCCAGGGGAGAAGAGAGGCTGGGGGCCAGTCCCAGGGAGAAGACTTGGCCCTTAGGAGTTGGGAAATGGGATGATCTAGAAACTAGGTGCCTGAGAGGGGGTGCAAATCTTGAAGAGAGGGACCCGGAGCCAGCTGCTTACCTGGTAAGACTCCTCCATTCCCCAGCAGAGGCCCTCTCATCCTTCTATTAACCTAACTTTGGAGAGCTTCGACTGGGGAGAGCAGAGAGCAGTCTGACCAGTGGGGGAAGTCTGTAGGATCATAGGATTCAGAGCTGGAAGGGTCTTTAGAAATCATCTGGTGCAACCCCCTTCATTGGGGGTAGTGGGTAGAGCTGGACTTGGAATGAGGAAGATGAGTTCAAATGCAGACTCAGATACTAGCTGTGTGACCCTGAGCAAGTCACTTAATCTCTGCCTCAGTTTCCTCATCTGTAAACTGGGGATGATAATAATACTAGCTACTTCCCAGGGTTGTTATTGGATGATATGAGACAGTCATTGTAAAACACTTAGCACAGTGATACATAGTGATACATAGTAAGCCTCATATAAAGATTAGCTCTTATTTGAAAGAATAGGAAACTGAACCCCATAGAAACAGAGTGACTTGCCCAAGGTTATACCCTCAGTCAGTGAATGTCAAGGCGGCCCCAAAGACAGTGGGCCTTGTCTCCAATTTTCCTAAGGAACTATTTCAACAGAAGTTTGGGGTGAGGTAAGGGGGATACTTGGGAATCTCCTTTATTTAAGAGATCAGCAAACTCCAGGGCTAGAGGCAAATTTCACCCGAGGGAAACTGAGGATAGGGAGAAGAGTAGATGGAGAGGATTTATTATTTCTAATCAAGTTGTGGAAAGTAAAGAGTAAAAGTAGCAGGAATTGTGGGTTGGGCTAGATGGGGTCTCCAACAAAAGAAAGGAAGATTGGAAGGTCCTTTTCCCTCTGTAGAATACTTTCCACAATGCAAATTGTTTTTTCATCTGTTCTCTACAATCCTGGGTCATCAGACCTGGTCATCACACATGAGTCTCCATTTCCCACTTCTATGCCTTTGTACTAGCTGTGCCTGGTACCTGGAATGCTCTTTCTTCTCACCTCCACTTTTTGACATCTCTGGTTTCTTTCAAGACTTAATTCAGATGCTACCTTTTAAAGAAGGTTTTCCCAGTCCATCCTTCCCTCTCCTCCTTACCCACTTGAGTTTTCCCCTCTAAGGTTGCTTACTTTCTCCCTCCCTCCTTACTTCTGATGGGGTATAGCTCTAGGAACCCCCTTAAATCTTCCCTCTTGATCTGGCATTCCCCAGAGACCAAAAGCCTTCCATTATCAATATGAGTAAATCTGTTACCCTTAACCTAGTCTAGCCTTCCACTGTCTGTTGTCTTCACGTAGCCTTCAGTTACCTTCCACCCTTGATCCCATCAAAATCCCATTCTCTTGGTTCCTGGAGTCCTACCTCAGTCCCATCAAGAACCTCCCTAGACTCCTCCTCAAGATCCTCTATGGACCCCTCCTCCCATCACCCCAGACTACTAGACCACCCCTAGATCCCTCCTACAGTTTTTCTGTATATAAGACCCATCTTGCCTCCATGAAGGGACTGAGATTCAATCTAGCTCAGACTTTGTGTAAGATTGTTCTGGCTTGCTTGTCAATACAAGGGTCACAAATGCTTTGGTTCATTAAGTCTACCCAATATGGCGAATCTTTAATAAACTTTATTTTACTTTGGCTGAGAGAAGGCTTGAGTTGAATTCATTTGGCAGGACCTGGCGTGTTGGTATTTTGGGGTACCCTTAAACCCCAAGCCTCAACACTTCCTTCCTTCCTCCTTCTCCCCCTCCCTCCTCGCCCTGTATCCACATAGGGTATTATGCCCTTACCTACAGGTGCTCTACCCAAAGGAATATAAATTTTGACCACTGAAATCTCACAAAATATTTTGGGGTTTATGGGCTAGATCTTTTTATAAGGACCATGCCTTAAACCCAAATCCCTCTGGTTCTCTTTGATTGGCCAACAGTAGGTCCCAGCCCAAGCCTTATTTGGTCGTTGTTTGGGCTCTGATTGGCTCAGAGCTAGCGTAAATAGCAATTGTTTCTGTTTTGGCCAGAAACCCTGAGGTTCTTCCCCTCCCGGACTGATTTTTTTTTTTGAGTAGATAAAAGAGGCCAATCTTTGCCTCATTTCTTACCTAACCATAATAACAGAATGAGTGTTGCCTCAGACAAACTGAGACTTGGGAAAGACCTTAGCTTAAAAAGGCCAAGGTCTCCTACTGCATCCAGGGCTTGCCACTTGTACCCAGATGTCTCTGGAGGAAAAAGTGAGGCTGGTGACTTTATACAGCTTTGCCTCACTTAAATCCAATCCACTTGCAGGTCATGATATCCTTCTCAATGTCGTGGTCCTGTTTGAGAATGAATGACAAACTACCACAATACCTACCTTCTATTCTAAATATGGGGCCTCTGGAACATGCCCAGTTCACTTTGTACTTGGAAGTATTCAGTGACCACGTGGTTATGAGTAGCCTAATTTAATTGGCTTCGTCAGACCGATCTCTTTCTTGCTGCATCCAGAGAGTGAAGATCACAGTTCACCTGCCTGGGGGACACTGATCTTCACCAATAAGGAGACAGTCCTATACCAAAAGGTTTTGGTTACATGTATCATATATGTGCCTACTCATTTACATGTTTTCTCTCCTGTTAGTATGTGAACTCCTTGAGGACAGGGAATATTTTTGTGGGTTTCTCTTTCTTTGTATTCCTGTACTTAACATACTGCTTGGCACATACTAAATCAATCTATCAATAAGCATTTATTAAGCGCCTAGTAAGTGACTGGTACTTAGTACCATAATACTTCAGTATAGAGGTAAAAGACAGTCCCTGCCCTCGAGGAGCTTACAATCTACTGGAATAGACAACATGTAAATACACATATACCAGGCAAGCTATAGACAGGATAAATGCTTTATAAATGCTCGAGGGATCAACAAACATTTTAAATCATCAGCTTTGTGCAAAGCAAGCGAAACATTCCTTGCTTTCAAGGAAATTTGCTTTTTACAAAGAAACCCAGATTGCCAGGACTGGAAATGACCTGGGAAAGCATCTGGTCTGACCTCCTCATTCCAAAGGGACTAAAGGTCAAAGGGACAGGAATTCGTTTTGCTTGCTCAAGGTGACAGCTTGCTCTGCCTACAGCAAATGTAGGAGTGGAATCCAAGTGTCCTGATTTCCTTTCAATTACCCTACGGAGCCCAGGGTGGCAGAAACAGGAGAGAGTGTTGGGAAAATGTCAGAAAGGAAATGAGGAGTGTGAAGGAAAGAGACAGAAAGGAAGAGGGAAGAGTGGGGAAGTTGGGAAAAGGAGGGGGAAGAATAGGATCGGGGAGGAGGAGAAGAGAAAAGAAATTCAAGAAAGTTAGCAAAGAGAGAGGGAGAAAAGCAGAAAAAGAAACAATTTTTAGTCGGGGGTGGGGGAGGGGTGGGATGTGGGGTATGGACAGAAGGGGCAGTTTGAAGAGATGAAGATCAAAGGCGGTCACCATATCAGAAAAACAATAGTCAGGGAAAACTTCATGAAGGAGGTGGTACGTGGGTCTGCATTGTTGGGGTGTTTATAGATCATAGAATTAGAGTGAATTATGGAGATCGTCCAAATCCCTCGCTCCTCTGATAGCACCTGGAGAGGGGAAGAGACTTGCCCAAGGTCACACACAACATTAATCTCAGAAAAAAAAAATCTCTTCAGAACTCTCGGGTTCACTCGGGCTCTCTTTCCCTGGCCCCTCCTTCTCCCCGGGGTTTAGGAACATTCCTAGCTCAGTGAATTCATTCCCTGGGAGAGAGCTCTTCTGCAGCTCTAAAAATAGCCTCATTTATACTGCAGCCCCAGGAGGCAGGAAGCAGGCCTAATCCTCATTTGCCAAGAAACTAGAGAGAAAGCAGGAAAAAAAGGGTGCCACCCATTCAGTTCCCACCCCTCCCTTTATTCCCCTCCTGTGCCCGGGGACCCCCTGAAGATTCTACCTCCCCCATCCTCCTGGCCCCCTGAACCCTTCCTCCCTGCCTAGCTTGGAGCTCCCCAAAGGATCCCGCCATTCCACAGAGACCAGGTGACCCCGGAAAAGTTGCTGATGTTGGGAGTTTCCCTCCCTGCCTGTGCCCAGGCACCCAGTACAGTGAGAGTGAATCTCATCTTAAAGGGGCTCCCCCTCCCTGAGGAACTGCCACTTCACAATCTACTCTCCGAGACCCAACCAAATGAGGCTGTAATGCTGGAATTTCAGGCATTGTGACAGGTGGAGATCTCGGATTTCTCCGCCTAGGTTCTTAATCAGGGCTGGGAGGAGCTGAGAGACAAGGGGACATCACAAGCCTAAACATATGCCTCCACAAGAGAAATACACACAGACCAGAAAGGTAGACACAGAAATAAAAAGAGCTCACCTCTTTATCTCTGCCTAAAAGGAAGGCATGGGGTGGGGCATGCTGATCCACAGGGCCGATTATGTGGAGACTCAGATCCAGAGAGGTTTTGTTAACCCTGAACTGGGCAGCTAGGTGGTGCAGGGGCCTGGGCCCTGGAGTCAGGAGGACAAGTTCAAATCCTAGTGGCATCAGATTCTGACTAGCTGTGTGACCCTGGGCAAGTCACCTAACCCTGTTTGCCTCAGTTGCCTCACCTGTAAAATAAGCTGGAGAAGGAAATGGCAAACCACTCTTCTGCCAAGAACACCCCAAAATGGGGTCACAGAAAGTCGGACATGATTGAAACAATTCAACAAAATCATGACCTATTTATTAGCAGCTCTGGACCCAACATCAAATCAACAGACTACTGAGTGGAAGAAGTCAGAGGAACTGGGTTTCAATCCCATCTTTTCCCCTCACTAGGAGTCACTTGGAGTCTGGCTTCTCTGGGCTTTCATTTCCTTTTCTGTGCAAGGAGAGCAGTCAGATTTCATGATATCTAAGGGTCTCTTCAAGATCTTATTTTTCAGTGTTGCTTCCACCTTCTCACTTTAATAGAAACGTGGCTTTCCCTTTAGGATGCCATCTCATGTGTAATATTCTCTAGTGGAGGCCTCTCCTACCCCAGCCCCTGAATCGAAGGGCTAAGGAAGACAGTCGATGATTGCCTGGCTCATTCCAAATCCTTCCTTCATGATCTCCTTCAATAACTTTTCTTCTTTTAAAATCCATTTAATTCCATCGTGTTTGTTGATCATCTGCCAACCTTTCTCTTATTCTTCCAGCTTTTTCAGTACCCCTGGTACACTTGGTTCATGGCCTTCATCTTGTCCTTATCTCCTCAATTATCCTTAAGAACTTCAATGTTAATATCAGGGATTTCTCTAGTAATCCATTTCTCATTCTACCTCATCTCCTAACTTTTTCCATTCCCTATCAGCCCCATACTGGCATGGTGATCACACCTTGAAATTCTCTGTTTCTTAGAATTTGCACATGTCTAAGATCAGAACTTGGAAGATCTCAGCTGAAACCTCCTCACTCTTTGCCTGTCTCTACTTTTTTTTTTTGAGGGAGAAAGGCAGGGCAATTGAGGTTAAGCGACTTGCCCAAGGCCACACAACTAGTAAGTGTTGTGTCTGAGTGCAGATTTGAACTCAGATCCTCCTGACTCCAGGGCTGGTACTCTATTCACTGTGCCACCTAGCTGCCCCCTGTCTCTACTTTTTGACTTTCAGTCCCTTCGTCCACTCTTACTCTCCATTCTTATTTTAAGCCTGCCTGGTGACAAAAGGTGGCACAATGTTGGGAGAATTGGGCTTAGAGTCAGGAAGACCTGAGTTCAAATTTGACCTCGGACCCTTACTAGATATGTGACCCTGGGCAAGTCACTCAACCTCCATTTCCTCATCTGAAAAATAGGGTGATCATAGTAGCACCTGCCTCCCCAGGACTGTTAGGAGTATAAACTGAGATAATATTTGTGAAGTGCTCTGCAAACCTTGAGGTACTATGTAAATCCAGTGACCTTGCAGTGTTTCCATGAGGCTGCTTTCTTTAGATTCTCTTCTACCTCTGACCACTTTTTCCTTTGCTGATTCACAACTTCCTAGTTCCTAAGCTCTCCCCCCCTCCCTTCCCCTCCCCTGCACTCCCCTCCCTTCTCCTCCCCTCCTCTCCCTTCCTCTCCCTTTCCCTCCCTTCCCTTCCCCTCTCCTCCCCTCCTCTCCCTCCCCTCCCCTTCCCTCCCTTCCCCTCCCCTCCCTCTCTTCCCCTCCCCTCCCTTTCTTTTTCTTTCTTCTTTTCTTTCTTTTTTCCCCCTTCCTTCCTTCCTTCCTTCCTTCCTTTCTTCCTTCCCAAAGGCTTTTATTAAAATGGCATTGTAAAAAAAACAGTAACTACAGAATTTTTCCTCCCCACCCCCCATAAACCTGGGGTATATTTATCTACAGATATAGATAATGTCTGTGGGAAGATTGGACACAAAGTTATAGCACCGTTGTAGTGAGGCATACATGCAGGTAACACGTGTGGCTAAGACAACTCCTAACTCTTCTCCAGTTTTGTTTTATACCCTCCTTGGTTCCAACCAACCCAGGCGACTTGCCCTGAACATGACCCGTGCTTTCCTGACTCCATACCCTTGTTCATCCTTGTTCTCTATACTTGGAATGCCCTCCCCATCCCACTTCCCATTTTAAACTCCTACCCATCCTTTAAAACTCAATTCAAATGCCATCTGTTCAAGGGAATATTCCCTGATCCCCATAAGTTATAATCACCCCCATATCCTTACAAAGCATTTTGTTTGCTTCTATCATAAGCACATATGGAGAGTCTGAAAATACCATTTGGGCCCCATAAAGTGGAGAGTTGAGTGTATATGACCTCTTTCACCACCATACCTCAACTCCACAACAGTACACCCTTCTTTCAGAACAGAAGAACAAAGTGGAGGCAGCATTGGGTGGAAGAGAGGAATTCTGCTGTAGCAGAATGGATGCTGACCTGTGTTTGAATCATGCCTCTGACACTAACTAGCTATGTGACCAGAGACAAGTCATATCATTTCTCTGACCTGCGATTTCCTCATCTGTAAAATGGTAAGAATGATCTTTATACCACCCATCTGAGTGGGATAGTTGTGAGGAGAGTGCTTTGTAAGCCTTAAAGTGCTATCTGCATGTGAGCTACCATTATTACACTTTGGGGGATTTCTCACACCTCTGGCTCATCACCTACATGCTAAAGATCTGAGAACTTCATTATATGTCACTCACCCAATGTTTTGGCACTAATTCCCCTTGCAAGCACACAGTTCACAAAGCTCAGAGAGTAAAAGGTTTGTTTGTATATTGAAGAAAACAAGTAGAATTCTTATCAGAGCTCACAGGAAATATCAACACTTGCCATTGTATTGGCGAACCTTCCCCAGGAATCTATATAGGTATAGTTACTTAGAATACATCAATAGAGCTTTCAGTAGGCATCCCATAGCTTCCAGCAGGTGGCACCCATCATACCTCCTGTAGTTCTCTACAACTAGCAGAAAATAGGGCCACTACCCCTTTTTCTTTCCTTTTAAAAATTTTTTAAAATTTTATTTTAGTCTTAAATACTAAAACTTAAACACTATGGAGAAAAGAAAAATAAGCATATTATAAACTTAAATATTGAAACTTAAATGAAAAATAAGAAAATAGGGGAAAAAGCATGTCGTATGCACAGCAGAACATAAGAGGATTCAAAATATATAGCAATAAATTTCCATTTCAGGAAAGCCTATATAATAAATTTTACGCATTGTGTTGAGAGCTGTCCATCTTTTCTTTGCTTCCTTGTAAGTTTCCTTTTGTTCTCTGCTGGGCACTTTTTACTTTGTTCTTTTTTTCCCCTTCTTCCCCTACCCCAAGAAGGCTACAATTAAGCATGGATATATTTATGTGTAGATATATACATACATACATATGCATACATACATAGACTTATACTTTCCCTAACAAATTCTACTCCTGATCTTTGTTTTTATGTTTGTGTGTATCTGATTTCCTATCTTTCTTGACTCCTCTACTTTACTTCTTCTACCCGATTCCTTGCCTGCCTATTACTTAACCTACCACTATCCCTTTTTCTAGAGGAAAAACTCCCTGGACTCAATTCAGCAGAAGATGGTGATGGCACATTTCAGAGGTACTCTGTTGGGAAGTCACTGAAAACACAAATACTAAACCAGATGAAGGTGACTCCTTTAAGCATTGTTATTCCCACCTCTGGCTTCATACAATAGTTCATCCACTAGTCAGGAAGGAAAGCCCACCACAAGCACTTTGAAATGACAATAGACCAGTTTTCTTTCCTTAACACTATGCTGGAGGCAGACTGAACCTCGTTGCCTCCCTGCATCTTGCCTGATGCCTTCTTTCTGCCAGCTCCTGGATGGTGTTTCCCACACCTGCGTCTGAATTCCCCATGAGTCTAGAAACTCAACAAGACACTTCTACTCTTCCCCCATCTTCCCCCACCTCCATTCATTCCTTCGCTCCTAGAGATCACTCTGTGGTCAATTTAGTTGGGATGTTGAAATTAGCCAACGCTGCTTCCCATAACATCTAACATAGGAGGATAGATGAAGAAGTCAGGTGCTCCCCTGATATTACAACATGACAGAAAAAACATTGTAATCCTTGATATAGTATCTTTGAGAATGCAGAAGTCAATCTTAGTAACTAATGTTTCTTGAGGAAGCTAGGTGGAGTAGTGGATAGAGTCCGAGGAAGACTCATCTTCCTGAATTCAAACCTGGCCTCAGACACTTATTAGCTGCATGACCCTGGGCAAGTCACTTAACCCTGCTTGCTTCAGTTTCTTCATTTGTAAAATGAGCTAGAGAAGGTAAGGACAAACCATTCCAATATCTTTGCCAGGAAAACCCCAAATGGGATCATAGAGAATTGGATATGACTGAACAACACAACAAAATGTTTCTTGGGAACAGAAAAGTGCCTAGAAAGTGAAGTCTTATGGGTGGGATGGTATTAATTACATTGTCATGGAGCATGCTCTCAGAAGCATTGTCTGGACTGTCCTGATGCTGACATTCTGCTGGAATCCCCCATCACAGGGGCTCATTGTGACCTAAGGGCAACATCATAGTGGACCCTGTCTCTGGAACAGGAATATTTCCTGTGATGCCGACACATTTGGCTGTAGATCTCTCCTTATTTGCTGACTGTCCACATGCATTTTGGAGAGAGCAGGTGAGAATTTTTTACCAAAAAAAATGGTAGTATTATTATTTTCTCTTCTGAAAAAACAGATACTTGATTTCTATGACATGACAAATCAAGGAGCCTGGTGGGATGTAAAGAAAGTCAGACTTGGTGTCAGAGAACATAAGTTCAAATCCCATTCTGCCATTTACTACCTGTGTGACCTTAGGCAAGTTGTCCAACCTTTGAGGGCCTTTGTTTCCTCAGATCTATAAAATGAAATACTTGGACTAGTGGATCTCTGAGGCTCTCTATATTCTATGCCAGACTGCCTCTCATGATATTAATACTTATTTCAAAAGGCCTGTGATTTTATTAGTATGAGGACTCTCTCAGTGGAAATAAAAAAATCCTCATAGTTTGAGAAAAAACAAAATATTATTTAAAAATAAAATATAAATAAATATAAATGAAGTATATAAAACAAAACATAAAAAATATTATTTTAAAAAATCCTTGATTGCCTTCCCGTACAATTCTTCATAAATTGCTAATGTTAAAAACCAAAACCAAACCCTCTCATTCACTCTGCATTTAGCTAGGCTGTTGGTCCTTGGGTGACATTCATTCATTCATTCAACAAGCATTTATGTGAGTTCGGTTCTGGGGATGCAGATGAAATAAACAGTCCCTGCCCTCAGGGAGTTTTCATTTTGCTCCTTGTGACAGATGCACAGTCTTTCTCCAGGCTCAGACAGGAGACTTTCCAGTTCAGAGGGACCCAGCATAGGCCTACATGCTGAGAAGCTGGAGAGAGGCAATAATGACAATAATGATGGTAATGAGGGAGATGATGGTTATGGGGAGCACACGGTTATTAAACGTTATAACAGAGAAGCAAGCAGATGAAATCAAGGCTTAAGGACATTCTCTTGTTGGTATTTAGGGATCTCCATAGAGAAAGCAACATATAGGTCACAGGACAGATTGGATCAGAGGACTGAAATGTGAACAAACAGGTAAATCAAGTCAAGGCTTATTCTGAAGCCAGGTCTCCCTCAGTTAGAATCCAGACCCAGTTCCACCTTCCACAGGAAGCCTTTTCCCATCTCTCTTCATTCTAGCACTTGCCCATTTATCCTATAGATAGCATGTCTGTCTGTAGTCGTTTGCACCTGGTCTCCCAGATTAGACTGTGAGCTTCCCGACTTTAGGATGGCTTTTATATTTCTTTGTATCTCCAGCACTTAGCCCGGTGCTCAGTACTTAGTAGGTACTTAATAAATGTTTATTGACTGGCCCAGCTGGGGTTGGTGGAAGAGTCACTGGGCTTTAGTTCCCTCCTCTATAAAATGAAGGGGCTGTATTAGAGAATTTCTGTCTAAATTATCTTCCCATCTCTAAATGCAAATCCTACCAAACTTAGGAAATCTAAGCAACAAGGCAGTGTAATTCATTGCAAAGATGAGCTTTGTGCTCTGAGGATATGGTTCAGATCCTGTCTCTGGCATTAGCTCGTTATCTGTGTGACCTCAAGCAGGGCACACAATCTCCCACTCCTCAATTCCTAATCTGTGAAATGAAGAGGTCATTCCAAGTGCCTTCTATCTCTAAAGCTATGATCTAGTGATAAGGCCCTTCCCACTGTGTCACTGCTCTCAAAGGTAAGCTTTAATTAACCTGCTGACTAGCAAGGATAGAAAGTACTTGTGAACTAAATTTTCTTATTAACTCAGAGTAAGTGGGAACGTCCAATGGTTGTAAATATTCCCAAATGTCTGAGTCCTTTTCTGATTTCAGTCACATTATTCATTGGCTCATTCTTTACTGATGGCAGGTCCCGTTAGGCCTCAAGACCTTTCAGCAGTAGATTGGAGCCAGGAGGTCTAGGTTTAAGTCTGGCTGCTTCCTGGTTGTGTAACCTTGGAAAAGTCATCTCTTTTCTGAGAGTTCAGTTTCCTTGTCTGTAAAATAGAAGAGTTTGGACTTGCAAAGGCAGGGCCATACACTGGAAAGTACAAATTTAGAGTCAGAGGATCTGGGTTCAAATCCTAGTCCTATAGCTTATGAGCTGTCACCTTGGACAAGTCATTTATAGGCCTCAGTTTCCAAATCTGTAAAATTAGGGGGGTTGGACCAGATACTTCTGAGGCCCTGTCCAGCACTAAATCTATGAACCTATGATCCTCTACATCAGTCATTCTCAACCTGTGGGTCGTGACCCCTTTAGGTGTCAAATGAAAAGACCCTTTCACAGGGGTCGCCTAAGACCATTGGAAAACACATATTTCCAATGGTCTTAGGAACTGAGACACACCTCCTCTATCTGTCTCCAGACAGGTCTGCCCACATGCAGAGACACCCACATATGAGTATTAAAGGGTCATGGCATTAGGAAGGTTGAGAACCACTGCTCTACATGAAATGTCCTTAACTTGGGGGATCTATGAACTTTAAAAAAAACCCCAACATTTTGGTAACTGTATTTCAATAGGACCAGTTTCCTTTGTTTTCTGCATTTAAAAACATAACTCTGAGAAGTCCATGGGCTTCACCAGACTGCCAAAGGAGTCCACGCCATACAATGGTGAAGGACCTTTGTTCTGCACTCCTGACTTGTCTATGTTTGTGCTGTTTGTATCGCTATTAATAGAGATATTGATGGACAAGCTCAATAGGACATCCACAAAACCGCCTGTCATCATCTGAGTAATAAGAGCACCGGACCTAGGTTCAAATCCCACCTCTGACACTTACTGCCTGTGGGTCCTTGGGCAAATCACTTCATTCTGAACCTCTGTTTCCTCTTCTGTAAAAAGAAGGGGTTGGATTAGATGACCTTTCAGCTTTGCGTCTATGACCCTATGACTCAATCCTCCCTGAGGTTCCTTCCAACCTAGATGTTCTATCATTAAGGTGAAGACAGTAAGCCTTGCCCTCCCTCCTTCCTCAGGTGGTTGTGAGACTCCAGAGAAAGAATGGGTAATAGAGAAATTCACTACAAACTCTAAAGTACTATGTAGACTGAAAAGTGGAATCACATTATTCCTCTCCTGGGCTGCAGATGGAGATGGGAAAGGTAGAGGGAATGGACGAGCCCCTGACTGGAAAACATTTACCTGTTTCCTTCTGTCTAAATGGATATGGGCCTAGACTAGGGAGTTGGAAGAGCTGAGGTTCCCATTTGTGATAACCTCCTAGCTGTGTGACTGTGAGCAAGGCTCTTTAACTCTCAGTCTCAGTTTCCTTATCTGTAAAAAGGAGATAGAAATACCTGTAGAACCTGCCTTACAGGGTTATTGTGTGGCTCAAATGAGATCAAGTATTCATATGTGTGTGCATATGTCTATATATGTATTTCATATATAACATATATAAATGTATATGTTCTATAGTGCATAAAATCTTAACTTTTATTATTAAGGCCAGAGGCCAGAAAGAAGAACAAACAATTGAAGTTGATGGGACTAAAACCCAGTGCAAAGAAGGCTTAAAAATGAGGGCTTGTTCCACCCCTTTGACATGTCTCTGGTCTGGCTGTTTGGGTGTGATGCAGAATGAGATTAAGTTGATTACTTTAAAAATCTATCCCTGACCTAGGTAAGTTTGTTAATGGATGAGTGTGTGTCTAAGTGTTCCTTCATGTGTGTATGTCTCTCCTCTATTACTAACAATGTTAGTACTAAATAGATTGTTCTACAAATTTGGTTCAAGTCAAAATTTATTAAGCACTTACAATAAGGCACTGTGCTAAGTGCTGAGAATAAAAGCATTAAAATATGGCACAGTCCCTACCTTCAGGGAGTTTACAGTCTACTTTGTGAAGGAGTTATGACATGACCTGTACACAGATAAGGTCAATATGAGGTTAGGGATATATATGTGTGAAGGAGAGTCCTAGGTGAAGAGGTTTTGAGAGCTTTGATAAAGGACAGAACACTTAGAGCTGGGGTGATGAGGAAAAGCTTGGTGGTGCCTGAGCTGAGTAAATGAAGAAAAAGTATTTAAATGGGCTGATCAGAATCACAGAATTTTGGAGCTGAAAGGGACCTCAGTGGTCATCTATTCCAACCCATATTCCTAAGGGAATTCTGACCCTAACCTAACAAGTCAGCCAGCCCCTGCTTGAACACCTCCAGTGACAGGAACATACTCTACCTCCTGAGGCCATTCATTACACTTTAGGGCGGCTCTAATAGTTAGGAAATTTTTCCTAAAATCAAGCCTTAAATTTCCTCTTCATAGATTCCAGCTATTGCTACCGGTTCTGTGCTCTGGGGTGGAGTAGAACCAGTCTCCTTTCTCCTGCACATGGCAATGTCTCAGATACTTGAAGAGAGAGATCATTCCCCTTCCCCCACCTCCCCACACTCCTTTCCCCCTTCTCTTCTGTAGCTAAACAGCTCCTTCCATTGATCTTTACATGACGTGGACTCAAGTCCCTTTATGATCCTACTTGCCTTCTTTGGGACATTCTCCAACTTATTAGTGACTTTTCAGAATTATGATGCCCAGAACTGAACACAACACTTAAAATGTGGTGCAACCAGGGAGAGGACAGAGGAACAATTATTCCTTCCCTATTCCTTGAAGTGATGTAGCCCCAGATCTCACAAACTTTTTTTTTTGGCTACTTATACTGAGCTTTGTTGGTATCTCCTTGTGTCTGACTCTTTGTGACCCTATTTTGGAGTTTTCTTGGACAAGATACTGGAGTGTTAGCCATTTCTTCTCCAGCTCATTTTACAGATGAGGAAACTGAGGCAAATAGGGCTAAGTGACTTGCCCAGGGTCACACAGTTAATAAGAGTCTGATGTTAGGATTCGAACTAAGGAAGAAGAGTCTTCCTGACTCCAAGTCAGGTACTCTATCTTCTGGGCCACCTAACTGCCTAGAAAGGGTCAGAATATTTTCTAGATGAACTGTTATCTAGTCATGAGTCCCACCATCTTGTATTTTTAAAACTGTTTTTTTAAAAAATAAATCCAAGTGTAAGACTTCACAAGTTATCTTATTAAATTCAGTCCAATGTTCTAGCCCAGAGGTTACAAACATGAGAGCCACATTGTGCCAGCAACACTCACAAGAGCACCAGATTAAAATGTAATTGAGAAATAGCAGAATAAGTTAAAAAAAATGCAACACAACATAGAATTGTGTTTATATGTGGTTTTTCTAAGTCAGTATGCACCCTTAGGGATCCTTGTATGTGGTTCAATGGCCCAATTTCTATTTGAATTTGACATCACTGGTTTAACCCTTCAAATTCTTCTTAGATCCTGACTCTGCCATTCAGGATTGTAGCTTATGGCTATTCCTCCAAGCTTTGTATACTCAGAAAATGAGAAAACATGCTATCTTTGCCTTTACCCAAGTCAGTGATGAAAATGGACAGATCCCTGTGGTCCTCCACTGGAGACCTCTGCGATGATGACATCAAACCATTAACAAACACTGTTTGAATCTAGTTCAGGATTCATCTTGCTGTATTATTGTCTAGTCCACATCTCTTTATGTTTTCCACAAGAGTAGTGTGAGATATTTTATCAGTTGCTTTAACTGTATTTGCAGCCTGCCTCTGATGGCCCTGTTTAATAATCCTGTCAAGAAAGGACATGGGGTTAGTCTGACGTGACCTATTTTTGCTGAGACCGCCCCTGCAGGCTCTCTGAAATCACAGCTTCCTCTTTTACGTGTTTCCCAGTGATCTTTTTAGTGATCTGCTCTACACTTTCCCCAGGAATCCAGGAATATAGTTGGTAGACTCTATTATCTTTCCTTTTTTGAAAATCAGGACAACATTTGTTCTTTTTCCATCTCTTGATTGTTGTTCAGTCATGTCCAGCTCTTCATGACCCCATTTGGAGTTTTCTTGGCAAAGATATTGGAGTGGTTTTGCCATTTCCTTCTCTACCTCATTGGACAGATGAGGAAACAGAGGGTCACACAGCTAGTAAGTGTTGGAGGCCAAATTTGAATTCAGGTCCTCCTGACTCCAGACCAGGTGCTCTATCCACAGCACTACTTAGCCACCCTATCTCTTGGTACCTCTCCTGTTTTCCTGGATCTTTAAAATACAGATTATTGGCTCCACAATCACAATTGCCAGGATTTATGCCCTGAATTCATCTGACTCGGTGACTTGAATTCATCAAGGGTAGGAAGGCACCCTCTTATTATCTTCTAAGTTATCTGGCATGTTCTTTCACTTTTCCATCATTTCCGATGCAAAAGGAGAGAAGAAAGAAGAAAAAGAATAAGTGTTTGGATTTGTTTTCTTTCTGTTGTCGATGATCATAGGGGAGCGAGTTCCCTCTTTTTGGAGATGATGAAGCCAAGGTCTAGGGAGATTAAGTGACTTCCCACGGGCACACACGTAGTATCAGAGCCAGGATTCCAAATCAGATCTGGGAAGGCCAAGGAATTGGGACTCCAACTTATGCATTCTTTCCACAACACCATGCTGCCTCTGGTTATCCCAGCCATCCCAAGCAGCCCATCTGTTCTTTGATTCTCCTCTTTCTCCCAATATAGCTAAATGTAACAGGTGCAGAGAGAACATATTCCATGTGACCCCTACATGTAACAGACGTGAATGGGGTTCTGAGGCCTAACCACACGTACTTGTAGCCCCCAACCTCAGTCTGCACTTGACTTGCTGCTGTATATTTAATTTATTAATCTTGTGCTCTATAATAATCCAGGGATATAGTGAATAATTTATTTCTCATTAATAAGTCTGTAATCTCTTGTCATTAATTAACTGATTTAGCTTAAGCCTTCATTCCAGTTCATTAAATATTAATTATGCAGTGAATAAGAGAAAACTCCTTTCCCATTAGTAACGATTCTTATTTATATTTAAATAAATATTAAAACAACTAAATATATAATTTATTTTAAAATTGAATAAACAGATTCATGATTTACAATATTTTGACAATGACCAATGTCATTGCTAAAATCACCTCAAAACTTTCATCATCGTCATACCAGGTGCTAAATGCTTTTAAATTATTATCTCGTTTCATTTTCATAACAACCCTGGGAGGTAAATGCTATTATTAGACCCATTTTACAAATGGGGAAACTGAGGCAAACAGGAACTTGCCCAGGATCACACAGCTAGTACCTGTCTGAGGTCACATTTGAACTAAGGTATTCCTGACTCCAGGCCCAATACTCTATACACTGTATCACCTCACTGCCCCTGGATTTATAAAATGCTTTAAGGCTTGCAGAGAGCTTTAGATATGTTTTTCCCTTTTATTCTCACAAGAGCCCTGTGAAGGTAGGTGCTATTATTTTATCCCCATTTACAGATGAGAAAACTGAGGCTGAGAGATTGAGCAACTACAGTTAGTGTCTGAGGGCAAGATTTGAACTCAGCTCTTTCTCACTGCAAATCCAATACTCTAACCATTCTGCCACCTACTTGCCTCAGTATTATCACTCATTTAACTTCCCTTCACATTAAGGATTACTCTTTTACCGTCTCTCAGGATATTAAATAAAGTCTCTGAAATCCTCTTCATAAGAGAAAGGTGAAAACAGCCACTTCGAGAGAGATCTCTTCGTCTATTTCCTTTCTGTCTTCCTCAGTTTCTCTCAAGCTAACATTTTAATAACTTCTCTCACATGACATCTCCCTGTTTCCAGAAGGAGAGTTGACTTCACAGCAAGTCACCTCCAAATGCCAGCCTGACTTTCTCCCAATATTCTATCTGAAATCCTAAAGCCTCAGTAATAATACCTGAGTTCCTATTTGACTCATAGACTCCATAGTCACTGTGACAGAGATTTTTGAAACAAGAGTTATAGTAAAAAAAAGAAAAATAGGACAGTTAGGTGAGCACCAGCCCTGGAATCAGGAGGACCCGAGTTCAAATTCAACCTCAGACACTTACTAGCCGTGTGACCCTGGGCAAGTCACTTAACCTCAATAGCCTCTAAAAACAAAATGCAAAATACCACAATCCTTTTTGTTGTCTCTAGCTTTCGCATTCAACCTCAAGGTTCATTCTGAACTCTAGTATTCTAGACATTCTTACAATAATGTCATACTTTTTTGCATTCATCTTCTGTTACCTGCCCTTCTGAAAATATCTTAAAAATCTAAGTTGGTTAGTGAGTCCCTTGCATATCCACATTGGTCTATTCACGTTATTTACATTTTTCTTCCTCTTAGGAATTCTTTCAATTTGTGTCTTCACAATTTGTTTCTTGAGAGTTTCTCATTCTTTCATGGGATCATTTTCTCTGCAGAATCTTAGTCCATAGAAATCCTATCATATTTAAAATTTTAACACTGGGAAATCTGATTTCCCAAAATCTAGGGTGCATGTCAGACTCTATGCCTGGTTTTCCCCTTTTCCTCTATCACAACCTCTAGGAGGAAGTAAAGTGATTACTTCTCCTCAAGGTTCTCATCTTTTTTTTTTAATTATTGATGTCCTTTCAGTTGCTGAAAATTAGATTCAACACAGAATTTTCCCTTGCTGGTTTCTCTATCTTTTGAAGAAGGAAATTATTGTTATGGCAAGTCAAGAAGTTCCATACTGCTAGTAGCTTTTGACAGAGAGAAACATTAGATTGTCTGGATAACTGAAATCCCCCATCTCTACTATACCATGTTTGTGATTTGTTCCCAGAATTCCTTGCTTGATCCTTTTTTCTGTCCAAGTAGTCTGTATTATACTCCAGTGCCAGGCAGGCTTTGATTTCTTCATTGACATTTGCCCAAATGCTTTCTATCGTTGATGTTCCTTTCTTCTGGTTCCTTGATATTCCTACGTGAGAAGGGAATATGTAAAGAAGCCTGTGCAATATACTTCTTAATATACAATGGTATCCCACACTCTGTTTTACCTAGCTCATTTCATTTGAATACACATTTGAAAGCCATAGTCTAGTTATATTCTAGAGCTACCAAACTGCAGTAATAATTATGAGGTCAACTTTGACTCCTTGTCTCAATTTTGCTTTTTGTCTAAATTTTGGGCATTTGAGTTTAGACATTCAAGACTATGGGAAGAGGAAGAGATGAGGAAAGGGGAGAAAGGAACAGGTGTTTATTAAGAGCTTGTTATGTGCCAGAAAGTGGGTTAAGCATTTTACAAATGCTCCTGGCTTTTACTACTGGCTCTTTTCTTACTTTTTTTGCTTTCTTCAAACTTCTAGGTTTCTTAACTGCTTTTCTTCTTCCCTCACCATAGCTACTTTCTATTGCAACTAATTTGGTATATATAAATGGGCAGTTTTCTCCCTCCCCAATCCTTTTTTAAAAATTTAAAAACCTTTTGATTACATTTGCAAGACATTCTTACCATTCTTTTATAGATGTTCTCTATTTCCTGGTCAGGAATCTGTCACTCCTATATTTTTGGTCATGGTGCAGAAATCCAAATCCCATTTTCAGGGCTCTACCTCCTTAGCCAGCTAGCTGTTTACTTCTCACATCACTTTTTCCCTTCTGAATTCTTTGTGACAGAAATGATTATTTTTCTATTATATTAATAACTAATTATTAATTTAGGATTGAGATTTTTTTTCTATTTCCCTATTCAGGGACCAGCCCTTGTAAGTCATTCAGTCAGTCTCTGAAGGACATTGCTGATGGATGAGATTACTCAAATTCGCTCCTAGATCTCTGGTGGGACTCCACCCAACTAGAAGACCTTACTTCCGTTTGAAGTGTAAACAGAATCCAGTCTACCTGAGTTTTTGCTGCAAGGAAATGAGCCACTGTCTTTGGAACCATCCATTAGAATTTAGGGTGATCCAGCTTATGAAGGAGAAAACCAACCAGAGTGGTCTGGGTACGGATGAATTCCTTTGTCCTGATGTCTGGAGGCAACTGAGTCTTGTGATCAAATCACATCCTCAGCAGAAGGAGCTAGACTTTTAGCCCACCTCCTCATTAGTATGTCCACCCCCTCATTAATTGTTCACCAATTAGGGTTGATTTTCAACTGGCAGGGGCACCTCCTTTTCCTTTTTTTTAAATAATTTTATTTATTAATATTATTATTTGCTTTTTGTAGGGGGAAGGTCAGGGCAATTGGGGTTAGTGACTTGCCCAAGGTCACATGGCTAGTAAGTGTTAAGTGTCTGAGACTGAATTTGAACCCAGGTCCTCCTGACTCCAGGGCTGGTGCTCTGTTCGCTGTGCCACCTAGCTGCCGGCACCTCCTTTTCCAAAGGTATTTAAGCATTCAGGAATCTCCATGGTTTTGTCTTCGGTTGCCGACAAAGGCCACTGACCACAATTTATCAGTCATTTGCCAACCTAATTAATAAATTGATTAATAACTATCCAGAAACTGTCACTTGGGCTTTTCATTTGTCACACTTGTGTGGCTGGAGCAACATCCTCCCCTCCCCCCATGTTAGGCTAGTTTTTCCATAAAAGGTATTTAAAATCATCCTTGAGTCTTGATTGGCTCAGAAAACCAAGCACTCTGTTGATTTCACTTCCTGGTCATCCAAATACAAAACAGCCAGTTACTCACCGATGCTTGGTGCCTGACAGACCACGGCAACTCAGGCAAGCTGCTTCCTTCCTCTGAATCAACTCAGGGTGTCCTCAGTGAGATAGTATGTGTAAAGTACTTATCATAGTGCTTGGCACTAAGTTCCAGGCACTTCATAATGATCTTCCCCTTTCCCTTCACTCTCCTTGTTAAATAACCTTCTCCTGCTACAGCCAAGTAAATCTCCTTTTGTTAATTGCTGAATGATCTACAAGTGTCTCATTTTGTTCCAACATAAAGCATAAACTACCAGGGGGCTGGCTGGCTTGAGTCAAGCCCAGCCCGGAACATCTTCCCTTCAATTAGCTGCATTGAGGAAAGCACAAACTATACCTTTATGTCTTCGGTTTCTTGCCCAACACTTTGTAATATGTGGCAATATTTCTTGGGTTCCTCCTGGCAGTGCTGTTTATGCCCATGTGAATCACCAGAAATAGGGAGTAGTCAAGCATTCAGGTCTTGGGAGGTTCTCTATTATGTTGTGGAAACATGCCCTAGGAAGGCAAAAGTCTTCTCTTAGGCCAGACCAATAGCTGCCTCACTTGCTCCCTTCTTGCTCTGATTCTTAGGATCTTTCCGTCTCTTACCTGGTAAGCTTCCTTGCCTTTCCTTTTTCATTCTTAGGAGGAAAAGCAGCAGCTTCAGCCCCTAACTGTCACATCCAGCCCTCCCCTTTCCAGGAAGAGCCTCAAATTCGTTTTTTTCTTTTATCTCCAAGGTTACAGTTTCCCTTTTCCCTTCCTTCCTCTGCTGTGTAACATTCGATCCTCCAGCCTCCTGGTAAGGGTCAAATTTCCCTTCTGCCACTTCAAAACGCTTTCCCCTCTCCCCCATGTTCCCCAACGGATTTTTTTTTTTTGCTGGTGTTGTTTGTTTTAAAGGACTGCTTCATGTACCTGATAACACAGATTGAGGAGAGCTATTCCTTGAGTCCCATCCTTTCTTTTCTAGGAGGAAGACTAGACCACTGATGATATATAAATAGCAAGTGCCTTGTCTGTCTGCGACAGAAATGCAAAAATGGCACATCCAACTGGCGCTGGAGATTTCTTCCTGCTTTCCTTTTGGAATGAGATTCGCAGCCTTGTGTTGAACTACTCCTGGGTGTTTATACCCCACTTCCGAAGCACCTGTTAAGACCTTTATACCTTTTATCAACTCTTAGCAACATTATAGCCTCGCCCTGCTTCCTTTCCCTTTCTCCCTAACCTATTTATTTAACTATTTTGTTTTCTTTATCCATTTATGTATTTGTAGTACTTTCCTTGCCTTCCCAGCTAACTTCCTTCTCTTTTTCCTTCTCTGCATCTTCTTTAGGCACCGACTTCTTAGTTTTTTTTTCCTTCTTGAGTCCTTTAATTAATTTTAAATTAATTAATCCTTTTTCTTTCAGTTCAGCTTGCCTTCCATATCTTATTCTCAAGTTCTACCAAATTTTTCCAAACTTCTCCAAATTTAACCTCTAGTGTTCTTCAGGAGTCCAAACCTCTCAAAATCACCTGCATGATTTCTTTCTCATTATTCAGCTTTTTTTTT
Source organism: Pseudochirops cupreus (assembly GCA_028627135.1). NCBI lineage: Eukaryota > Metazoa > Chordata > Mammalia > Diprotodontia > Pseudocheiridae > Pseudochirops > Pseudochirops cupreus. Next base: position 336,797,639 of record CM053581.1, on the reverse strand, counting down.
TTGCTCGAGTCTTCTCCTTTCTCCCTCTCTCGCAAGCTTCACCCATGGAAACCAGTAGAATAAGGAGATGGGGAGGGATTCCACTGCACATGGGGGAGGGCTGAGGTTAGGGCACAACTGGTTGTCTAGTTTGCGAAGGCTTCAAAGGCAGATTGGAACCATGATGTAAAGGGTATTAAAATTCAAGGCATTTTTTTGCATTTGTCCATTGGGAAATACAGAATTGCTGAAAGTTTTTGAGCAGGAGACTGATAGATTTGTGTGTTAAGAAGATTATTTTGGCATCTCTCAGAAGGATAGACTAGAGAAGGGAAAGTGTGGAAGCAAAGAGACCAGCCAGGCTAAGAATGTTTCAGTGGTCTACATAGGAAGTGATGAGAGTGATAATAGTATGAATGGAAAAGATAAAATTGGGGAGGTAAAGTCTGAGTAGATGTAAGGGGGCAAAAACAGATGGAGAATCAAAGATGATTCTGAAGCTTCAAAATAGGGTGAGTAGGAGGATGGTGAAGCCATCAGTTAGGGAAACATAATGCATTCAATTTTTGACACTTTAAATTTAAGATTCTGCTAGTGCATGTAGGTGGAAAGGTCCTGCAGGCAGGCAGGTGGGCAACCCTGCCTACCTGCTGGTGGAACTGGACTTTGGCGGAGACATTAGTCTTAAAGATAGAGAGCTTTGGGAACCATCTGTATGGAGAAAATAGTTGACCCCACGAGAGCAGATGAACTTGTCAAGGAAGCATGGAGGAAGAGAAAAGGGTTCAGAAGACACCCATTCTTAGGGGGTGGGAGGAGGAGGGTGAATCAGAAAAGCTGACTAAGAAGGAGTATTCAGCCAAGTAGGAGAGTCAGAAAGGAGTAGTGTCTAGGACTAGTCCTAGAAGGGGAGAGTATTTAGGAAGAAAAGATCACTTATCTGTATATGTATCTGTGAGTATATATCTCTGTGTTTTTTCATTTTTATGCTTATATGAGGATAGGGAGATCTCTATGTGAGTGTAATAATATCTATTTGTCTGTATGTATATTTTTGTATTTGAGTACATTTCTAGGTATTTGCGTATGTTTAGTTATGCCTAGAAGTGTATTTGTAACTGTACATTTCAGTGAGTA
>CM053581.1:336779021-336796023 GCA_028627135.1 Pseudochirops cupreus | reverse complement strand
TATATATATATATATATATATGTATGTATATATCTATATCTATATATCTTTATTCCATGTGTTTATATCACTAATCAGATTGAGATTACACTCATTGTTTTAAAAATCAGTCCCTTATCTGGGTAGGGGAGCAGCCACATTAATCCCCACTCCAGCGAGGGATAAGAGATTGCTTTAAAATGTATTCTGTGAAGGGCAGTTCCTGGGTCTAACAATGCATCTGAATACAAGGATAAGCAAACTTGCATTTTCTCTTGGAACTCAGGACTATGACCTCTGACTGGTGGACGCCAGAGCTCCGTTGGTGGTGGCAGTCTTCTCCTGAGAGGTGATATGGTTCACAGCAGGAAGCATCAGCTGCTGGGGCCCCAGCTCCTATTCAGGAGCTCCTGATTTCTCAGACTCACTAAATTATTGCCAGGGCTCAAGGAAAGAAGCGTCAAACAGAAGAGCTTGAGGGGACTTGAGGTCTACTTTCAGACTTACCTAGGTAACCACATGTTCACAATGCAAATCACCCTCCTGATGTCATTGGTCCTCTAGGAGAACAAAGGATGAAGGACAAACAACAAGGAGCAGGGCTGCTAACAGGCATGGCTACTTCTCTTAGAGAGAGGAAGCTCTTGTCCCTCAGTAAAAGCCAAACCATCCCCAAGGTGCCAGAGCACATGCTCCATGGGACGACCCCACTACACACTTACCTTCTCTAATTTCCAGTTTCATTTATGAAATCGAGTTATTACCTTTCTTACAGAATTTCGGTGACAATCGAATGAGGAAAAATGGGTGGGAAAGCATTTAGTAACCCACCTCACGGATCTGATTCTTTGACTGGTTGATCTGTTTGCATTTTCCGTCCATTAATAGATGGCTACTCACTCACATTTTCTTATCCTGAGTGATGCTTATTCCTGTTTTCCTCTAACTCCTCCAGATACTGTATCCAATGTGCTGGAGGCCTTCCTTTTTACCATTCTGTGAATGCCAATGCAGCATATAGACTAGTCATATGTTCTTTCTTGCCTTTGATATATGGGTTATACACCTTCTGTTCCGGACAAGTAAGTCCTTGTCTTGACGTCTCCAATGCAAGTCGTTGTTGGAAACGTGCTCATATCCTGTTAATCCTCACCATTCCTTTGGGTTTCCATTTCCCTTTGGTCACCTACAGTTCTGATTCTTCTGAGATCATGGGGTTCCATGGCATCACCAGGACAGCATTTGTATTAAAAGGGTGGACTCTTATGAAAGTGAGTCACTTGGGAACACTGAAAGTGCTAATTTCCCAACTGTGATCCAGCCAGCTTGGTTCGGCCTCGTTAATCCTGAGTCTTACTTGTCATTCTGCAGTGCTGAGTACATGTACTTGTACTTGGTACATGTATATACCAAGACACTGACTGGATGGGCTGCCCCCTCCAGTTGTGGCCTGGGTCATCTGCATTTGTTTGCACTTTGGATGGTTAGGGAAAGCAATTTCAAAAAACCATGGACTTCATTAAGGAGGCTTTCTAGTAATCTGGGGCTTAGTGAAGAGACCTCAGAGTCCATCTGGCCTAGCCCCTTCATTTTACAGATGAGGAAATTGAGGCCCAGAGATAAAAAGTAAATTGTTATCCAAGGTCACACAGGTAGGGTGTGGCAAACCTGGGATTCAAACTGAGGCTCTCTGACTCCAAACCCAGAGTTCTCTCCACGGAACCATGTTGCTTCCTATTAAGTAATGATAATTTGGCTGCTCAAGCCTTAGCTTGACATGGTAGATAGAGGGCCAGGCTGGAAGTCAACATTGGTTCAAGGCCTGTCTATGGCATATATTAATTACGTGTCCATGGGCAAGTCAATTAACCTCATCACCTTAGCCTTAATCAGCTCTCTTAAGGCTACAGACTGAAAAGTTGCTAAACTGCATTAATGAAGGGAGTTTCCCAATAGGTAGCTCTCCTACACTAATAATACTAACTAGTATTTATATAATACAAAGCACTTTTACATATGTATTTAAGAATTAGATAACTGGAAAGGCAACACAGGAAGCCAACTAATAGTCAGAAGTTTGGGTAGACTTCTAGTTCCACTTCTGACATGTGACTGACTGAATGATCCTGAACAAGTATGTCATTTAAACTCTCAGTGATCCAGGCAGATCTTCAACGTTATAAATCCCAAAAGAGTTGCAGGTCTGGATTGGTAGAGGGAATTTCTTGCTGGGAGTTCTTTTTGTCAATTAAATTACAGGTCTGGAATGAGAACAATAATAAAAAGAATTGGAAAACTGCCTTGATTTTAAGTGCCTTAAGCTATGGAGCTAGTTAAACTGTACTTTAGAGTCATATTTAGCACCCAAGAGTTATCTCTGCTCTCTCTGTCCCATTGCATGTGACTCAACCTCTATGCTATGAGGAGACTTCAAATTGCAGGGCCCAACAGGAGAGCTGATACTCTCAGGGCTGTCAGGTCAGATGAGGTTCGTGGTTACCCATATGCTAACAGCTTAATAGGATCATCTGCCTTTTCTGGGAAACTGCCCCAACCTTCCAGCGTAGTGTGGGTATGGCATCATCCCCTCCCCCAGTTCTCCTTTCTCTCTAGATTGGAGGCAGGTTTGCTCACTCCACCTGTACTCATCCTGATGGGCTTGGGGTGGAAGGAGGGTTTCCAGAGGGTGGGCCATATTACCACTACTTACTCATTCTCAAAGTCCTAGGGGTAACCCTGATATAGGGAGGCTAACCATCTACTACTCCCAACTATAGCTCTTGAGCCCTAACCATTAGGCTTACCGTTTTAAAAAAGTCAACTGAGAAGACACCATTAGTTCTTAATCATTACGTATTTAACTAAACAGGAAGGCAAGAGTAAGAGCAATCATAACAGAACAGTCCATACATAAAATTGAGTCATATGAGCAGGATGCTCTCAGAAAAACCTGGAAAGACTTACATGAACTGATGCAAAGTGAAATGAGCAAGAACCAGAAGAACATTGTACACAGTAACAGTGATATTGTATGATGATCTACTATGAATAACTTGACTATTCTCAGCAATACAATGATCCAAGACAATTCTGAAGGACTTATGATGAAAGACTAAAGATACTTTTTCTTTATTTTGGGGTTGTTGGTTTTTTTTTTTGGTCTGTGTTTTCTTTCACAGCATGATCTGTTACATCTAAATGTGTTTTGTATGACTACGCATGTATAACCTATGTCAAATTGCTTGCCTTCTCAAGGTATGGGGAGGAAAAGAAGAGAGGGAGAGAATTTGGAACTCAAAATTTGAAAAAAAAAAGAATGTTAAAATTGTTTTTACATGTAATGGGGTGGGGGTGGGGGGAATAAATATTAAATAAAAAAAAAACCTGAATCGTACTCTCCCCTTAATGCACACAGGGTCTGTGGGAGAAGAGTAGACCCAGACAGAGAAATCTAACAAGAAGGCATGTGAATGAGAAAGGAAATCTTGCTTGGGACAGCTCACAACTGTGGAGTGCAGGCCTTATGTCCTTTATCTCCTTAGGGAATAGTCTTTACCAAATGTCACCAGTCTTTTTCTGGACTTCTCCACTCTCTTTCTGGGAGAAACCACTTCTCTGTTGGCTGCTACCCCAAGCTCACTTAACACAGTGTGAAGCTGTTCTAATGAAAGAAGAGACCCTAAGTCTGGAGTCTGCAGAACTATCTACGTCTGTTGGACTCTGAGGCAGCATTAACTTAGCAAAATAATTCCACTTAGTCTGCTGTCTTCCATGTAAGGGCTCTGAGGGCTTATACGACTAGAGCCATAGGTAGCAATTAAGGGCAAAGCAGCCTAGCTTTTTCCTCTTCCCCACCAGATTTTCAGACAAGAAAGGATTCATCCAGTCAAATCAGTTCCTAGCAGCAGGTACAAAATTGGTCTTGGTTGGGCTCAGCTTGAAGCAGCTGCTCCTCTCTTCTGATTCGTCACTCTGCTCGCCTCTTCTGGGCTCAGCTTCTATCTTCATTATCAGTGGTTGTTGACTTACCTTCTTCAGTCACTAATTCTAGCCTCTCACTGATTCCTGCAAGGTCCCCTGGTGTGACGTGACTCACCTGTGCCATGGAATGAAAAAGTCAGAATTTGTATTACTCTTAGATCCAGAACAGATAAGCCATGTTTGATATAGTTACCAAAAAAGTTCTCCATGTCAGGGTTTTTCCCAGTCATTACCCCCAAAGTCCATGTCCAATTCTTCATGACCCCATTTGGGGTTTTCTTGGCAAACATATTGGAGTGATTTGCCATTTCCTTCTCTAGATGAGGAAACTGAGGCAAACAGGGTAAAGTGACTTGACCAGGGTCACACGGCTAGTAAGTGTCTGAGGCCGGATTTGAACTCATGAAGATGAGGCTTCTTGACTTCAGCCCTAGCACTCTATCCACTTCACTACCTGCCTGCCTTCATACAATAGTCATGTGTAAATGAATTGCTGAGGAAACAAGACATGTCAGTCATCTATGTTCTCAGTAAGTTGTTATCCTTCCTTCTCGAAGAGGACCTGACGTCAGGGAGGTGATGCCACATCATGCAAGGGAATTGAACTTAAGTGAGGGAGGGCTGTGCAAAATCTCCAGCCTCACTTTCTTCAGCCAGGTTAGTTAGGCAGTTGGTGGTACCGGGGTTAGGGTACTGAGCCTGAAGTCAGGAAGATTCATCTTTATCTTCCTGAGTTCAAATCTGGCCTCAGATACTTACTAGCTGTGTGACCCTGGGCAAGTCACTTAACCCTATTTGCCTCCATTTCTTAGTAGGTACTTTTTTCTTGAAAGACCTCTTTGTCTCATGTACTACTTTCCTCTGAGAGGCTATTTCCTCTAAGGTCTTCTCAACCGCAGTTGTGTTTCTGCCCAAGTACTGAAAAACTGCTTTTCTTGCTGTCTTTGAAACAAATGCCCTTTCCAGAAATATCCAGAAATATTTCCAGAATATCCGGATAAGAAAGGGCTACCCCCTTAAATCAAGACTAGTGTTGCAGAGCTAAAAGGGACCTGTAAGGAGGGGTCGTCCTGGAGTCTCTCTCTCCTCCATGTATCTATTCAGTTACCAAATCTACCTCCGTGGCATCTTTTCTATCTGTCCCACTCTCCGTTCATACAGTCACAACCCAAGTGCAAGTCAGGTTAACAAACATTAAGTGCCTACTGTGTGCCAGACATTGTGCTAAGCTCTGGGGGTGCAAGGAAAGGCAAAAACAGTCCTGGCTCTCAGGGTACTCATCAGCTAGTGGGGGAGAAAACATGTACACAGAGTATATGCAAACGAGATATGGACAGGACAAATTGGAGATAACCTCAGGCTCTCATCATCACTTGCCTGGACGATTACAATTGACTCCTTTTTTTTTCCTCTCACTTTTTTTTTTGGAGGGGGGGAGGTAGGGCAATTGGGGTTAAGTGACTTGCCCAAGGTCAACACAGCTAGCCTTTTTGTGTTAAGTGTCTGAGGTCAAATTTGAACTCAGGTCCTCCTGACTCCAGGGCCAGCGCTCTATTCACTGCGCCACCTAGCCGCCCCACAATTGACTCCTAATTGGTCTCCCTGACTCAAGTCTTTCCACATTCCAATGTATCCTCCATATCACTGCCAAGGAACTTAATTAAAGTACAAGTCTGACCATATCACCCACCCTCACCTCCCACACCCCAGTAGAGCCCCTGTTATTTCCAGGATGAAATAGAAACCTTTCTTTCTTGACATTTAAAGACCTTCCCAGCCTGGCCCCAACTTACTTTTCCCCAGGTACACTATGTTCCATTCAAACCGGCCTTCTTGCTCAGACATGACCATCCATCTCCTACCTACGTGCCTTTGTCCTGGCTGTCAGCTTATGCTGGCTCTCCCCAATGCCTGCACTGTTCTTTCTCCTCAACCTTGTCCCTCAAGACTCTCTTCAGTTGGCAGCTTTTACAAAGCTTTTCCTGATCATAGTTGCTACTTTCTTTCCCATGAAATCACATGTAAACTTACACAAATACAAATTTAATATATACTTACATGCGATATGTGTCCCTGAATATGTATATATGTGCATTGTGTATATATGTGTATGTGTGTATATACATACACATACATATATATGTATATTCACACACACCCCTATTATTTTGTTCATTTGTTTTCAATCATGTCCAATTCTTCATGACCCCATTTGGGGTTTTCTTGGCAAAGATACTGGAGTGCTCTGCCATTTCCTTCTCCAGCTTATTTTACAGATGAGGAAACTGAGGCAAACAGGGTAAAGTGACTTGCTCTGGGTCACACAGCTACTAAGTGTCTGAAGTCAGATTTGAACTCAGAAAGAAGAGTCTTCTCCTTGACTCTAGGCCTGGCACTCTGTTTCTATATATCTAGGCAAGTAGGTGGTGTAGTAGACAGACCATTGGCCTCTAAGTATGTATGTGTGTGTGTGTGTGTATCTATCCCACAATACACACATATACATATGTGTGTATATATGTATATATATATGCATGTTTATGTACATATGTATATTTCTAAAATTTCCCCCAATAGAATATGAACTTCATGTGATGGGGACTATTTCAGTTTCATATCTCAGGTGCCCAATAAATAGTGCTTGATTGATTAACCTATACCATATGACTTCTCTGTCACACAGTAAAAACTTCTCTAATTTCTGTTTAATGTTTTGCTAGGATAAATGGGTTTACTCACTATTTGCCACCTACGGTGGTCTTTTGTGTAACGAGGCTTTGGTGGGAAGAGGCTAAGCTGTGGAGTTCAGCTAAGGGCTGCCTTCCTCCTGGAGAGAGACCAGACAGAGCGCATTTGTTCTGAAGCCAGACTTGTACTCCTAGATTAGAGATATTTGAGAGGTGGAAGATAGACCTAATATTAACTCAAGGCTCCTCTCGGAGTTTAGAGGGTAGATCACGCAGCCTCTGCTTTCTTGACCCTGCGTTCTCCAACCCCCAGGTATGTTGCTGGTGGATCCTTCTCTGTTCTTTGTGAAGGTCAGGAGGATTCCTGGTCATGCTACCTTTCAGCAGCGTTTCTATGTATTAACACAGCTACCAACTACATCTAATCTTACAGTGATAATAATAAGTACTTAATATACATAACACTTTGTAGCTTTCCTCCTAACAACTCAGAGACAGATAGCTTGATGATTATGACTCTCAGAGTAGCTAGGTGGTGCAGTGGACAGAGCACTGGGCCTAGACTTCAGGATAGACCTGAGTTCTAATGTGACCTCAGTCACTTAGTAGCTGTGTGACCCTGGGCAAGTCACTTAATGCTGTTTGCTTCAGTTTCCTCATCTGCAAAACGAGCTGGAGAAGGAAATGTCCAACTGCTCCACTATCTTTGCCAAGAAAAGCCAGATAGGGTCTGAAGAGTTGGACGTGATTGATCAACAACAAAACATGATTTCTCTTGTTTTACAGATAGAGAAGCTGGGCTTAGAGAGCTAACGTGGGTGACGAGGCCGTGCAGCAGCACTGACTTCAGCTCTTTTGCCCCTGTGACCAGTTCCTCCTTCTCTGCCTCTTGATGAAGTAAGGGAAGTTGAACCAGCCAAGTCTTGATGTTCCTTCTCTCAGTGTCTGAAAGGATGTCTTTCTGTGTTAATCTATAAACCATATATACCAATAATATTAGGATTTCCTTCTGAAGGGTGAAATTACCTCCCAGTTCCATTCTGGGAGGTTGTGTCCAGTAATACATTCCTTCTGTGTCCAACTTGGAAATGGATGTCTGCAGACCTTGAGTTGGCATTTTCCACCACCTTCTGCTTAGAAGGGGACTCTTGGCCCTCTGCCTCCACAACCATTTTATAGATTCAGAGTCTAACCTCAGAGAATCTCTGCTGGTCCCACGAGGGCTGAGGGGCTTCAGCTCTCCCTTCTCTACCCATGGGGCCCCTCTACTCTGGACCTAGATATTTGGTTGGACCAGGTTCAGGTCTGGGGGAGCCTGTTCCTAAACAGAGGCATTAGGCTCCCCCTTCTCAGACTCATCAGCTGGTTAAAACCCTTCCCAGGAACCCTGGGGATAAATTATTTGAAGCTTAGATGTTGGCTCAAGTCCAGGGTTTCCCCAAAAAAGGGGAGAGAAAAAGGTACTCAGGAAATATGAATATCAATCAGGCATGGCACAGGTAATTTATTCCTACACAAAACATACAGGACTCACAGCATGCATTAATAGAAAGAATTACTTAAATGGGATTAAGTAATTTATAACTACTGTTACAATCTGCTGGGAGGCTGATCCTTAAACCTCATCAGAACAAAAAGCAGTTTGTAGGGCTGCTAATTAGGCATTTTACATTTCCCTTCAGCTTTTCACTGTCCAAGTAATTTTCAGGACATGTTTGCTTGTATAACAGCCGGACTCGGGCCAATCCTTTCTGTGTTTTCTTACACAGAAACTACCCTAGCTTCCAACTAGCTCCAGTTCAAAGCGACCCTTAGGGCCTCTGGACCAGAGTGGGGAACCTTCAGACTGGAGGCTACATGTGGCCCTCTAGGTCTTCAGGTGCAGCCCTTTGACTGAACCCAAACTTCATAGAACAAATCTCCTGCTCTAGACCATGCCCACTTTACAAGGTCTTCTCCAAGTCTGAACACATCTGCCCCGAGAATGAATTTCAATCAGCTACTTAGGGGAAAAAAAAACAATACAAAACAGAAAAGGAAGCCTACAGGGCCAGGTTCAAGCTTACTTAATTCAGTACACACTCCTTGTGGAAGTAGTGTTAAGCTGGAGGGAAAGGGTGCCACCCAACACCCCACCTCCCTTCACTGGGGGCCTAGAGATAGTTTACTACCTTCTAAATGGTGGTCAAAGCAAGAGGCCAAGCCAGAAGCTGCCCTTCTTGTAACTGGCTTGGCATGGGGAGAAGCCTAAAGGATTAATCAGGCTTGTTACATCATGCCAAAATGCCACACCTTCCCAGTGCTGGGCCATCACCTAACCAGAAGCAAGCCTCAGAATGCCCACATGGTGGATGGTCTCTGCTAGAATAATGTAATGAGGGTCTGGCATATGGAGAGACTTTATCAGTCTGCTAAGTTGGAGGATGCAAGGGAACACCTTCCAGAGAAACCAGGACGACATGTGAGGAAAGTATATGTGTGGAACCTCTGTAACTAGTTCCAGTTGGCTTAAAATCTTATTCCATTGGCCAAATAGTGTCTTCAAAAGGGCCTGCCACAGCTCTTGCTGTATTTCTTTGCTACATTAGAGTCTGAGGGAGCAAAGTGACTCTCAATCACAGTAGGTGAGACCATGTGGTAAGAAAGGAGAGCCTTCTTGCCTCCTCCCTTCTTGAGGCCATATGGGCTGCCTAGAAATAGGCCTGCCTGGGTTCTCAGCCTTTTTGCTTCTTCTTTTTCTTTCTAGGTAGAGGGAGTGGAGTCTCCTGTGGCATAAGCCACAGGTATCTGGGAATCTAGGAATCCAGGTAGGGTATTGTAGCTAGACCACCATTGTGGCCCAGAGGAGCACAGGTCCAGGACTCCAGCCCAGCCAAAGCTCACACAAATGCTGCCTTTGGATGTGAATTTAGTGTGACCGTTGTTATGTATGTAGACTGAGCTAAATTTTGAGCATAATCTCTCCCCCACCATAAGATTGAGATGTATGTATGGGGGGGAGGGGAGAAGGAAAGTGAGGAAGGGGGTAAGGGGGAAGAGACAGGGAATTATGTCCTCAGGCTTTGAGAGAGATGTCTGTACTTTGATATGTCTTTGAAGTAGATTTCTATCTTAAAAGTTACCTAGTATTAAACGGTTTATTGGAACTGGAGCTCCAGTCACTGGCCACTTACAAATGGATGGAGCACAGCTAAAGCTGAAGAGGGTAGGAAAAGGGAGCCGCCAACCCCCTTGGGATGCTAAAGAACAGGAGAGGTGTGATGTGACAGGCCTGTCCCTGAGAGAGTGAGCCTAGAGCTTCCTAACATGTTACCAGCGTATTCAGAGCCCAAACAGACCTAATTGATCCTACACATTGACCAAAGAATGGCAGAACTAGAAGGAATTTCAGAACATGTATGAGAGCTAAGATAAGACCTGGGTCAGCAGTGGTCAGAGTGCCAAGCCTGGGGTCAGGAAGATCCTAGGCAAGTCACTTAAACCTGTTTCCCTCAGTTTCCTCATCTGTAAAATGAGCTGGAGAAGGAAGTGGCAAACCACCCAAGTATCTTTGTCAAAAAAGCCCTAAATGGGGTCATAAAGAGTGGGATCCAACTGAAAAACAAGGATAAGTCCTAGAACACTGAGTGTCATACCTGGAAGGGATATTAGAATAGGGAATATTAAAAGTAGTAGAAGGGATTTTAGGATCACAGAACAATAGAATGTTAGGGTGAGAAGGGTCTTTAGAGACCCAACCAGCGCTAGTCCAACCCTTCCATTTTATACAGAGGTTGAAGTCCAAAGAAAGGAAGTAGCTTTTCCATCATCAAACATGTGCTAGGTAACAGAGCCTAGATTTGAGCCCAGGCCACTAGATAGATAGACAGACAGATATATAGATAGATAGACAGACAGACAGATACACAGATAGATAGACAGACAGACACACAGATAGATAGACAGACAGATACACAGATGGATAAATAGATAGATAGACAGACAGAAAGATAGACAGACACACAGATAGATAGACAGACAGATACACAGATGGATAAATAGACAGACAGACAGACAGATAGACAGACAGACAGACAGACAGAGAGATAGATAGATTGATTATTCACTAAGGTGTTTACAATGTGCCAGATACTGTGCTAAGTTCTAGGGACATAAAAACAAGCTAAGAAGATAATCCTTATCCTTCAGAAGCTTATGTTCTTTTTTCTTTTAATCATTTATTTAAGGGAAAAAGAAAGTTGGGGATGCTTAATAAATGTTTATTGACTTCATTGTAACTTACATTAGGCATTACATTCTTTAAATTTTTTCTTATTAGAAGCTTATAGTCTAATGGGGAAGGTAACATTTATAAGGGAGCTGGAGAGGCCACTAGGTGGCACAGTGAATAGAGCACCAGCCCTGGAGTCAGGAGGACTTTGAGTTCAAATTTGACCTCAGACACTTAACATTTACTAGCTGTGTGACCTTGGGCAAGTCACTTAACCCCAATTGCTTTGCCTTCTCCTTCCAAATAAAAGCGAAAAAAAAAGGGGGGGAGCTGGAAAGCAGGTGAGGAGGAGAGAAGGGTCCATGTGTAGGATATAGTAGCAGGTGAAAAGGTACAAATGACCAGCCATGAAGTCAGAAGATTGATTATGAATCACATTTCCTGCCCCTTGGCAAAGAAGTGATTGCCTAGCAGGGAACAGTGATTGAGATATGCATTTTATGACACAACCAGTTATGATTTTGCTTTGTGTAACTTATTTGTTACAAGGAAGGGCTTTTAGAGTAGAGTAGAGTAGAGAGGAGAATTGTGGGAAAAGTGAGGGTAGTGATAATGATGCCAAAACAGAAGAAGAGTATCAAGGAAGTCTTTTTAAAATACACAGAACAGAGCAGAAGGAAGTTCAAAAGGTAACACGGACAAGCAGGCAAATATTGGTACTACTGTGACAAATTTCATATTTATTTCTAAAAAATAAGTTATACATAATAGAGATTTCATATACAATCTTCTTTTTCTGCTTTTCTTTGTATGTAGAAATTTTCTTGTTTGTTGGTGTTTGTCAAATCCATAATTTAAAAAAGTTTTTGAGAATATTAGCAAACTGGGAGGCACAGCTAACATGCTGAATGATGGGGTTTGTATCCAAAGAGATCTTGACAGGCTGAGACACTGGGCTAAATAAATCTAATCAGATGAAATTTAATAGGGATAAATGGACAACTCTACACTTGAGTTTAAAAAACCTACTTCACAAGTACAATATAGAGTAATCAAGTTATGTAATATTTTGAAAAAGACCTAGAGGTTCTATTGGAATGCTAACTCAATATGAGTCAATGATGTGATACAGAACTTTTTTAAAAAGCTAATATCCTTTTAAATGAGGCATAGTTGGGGTTGCTAGGTGGCACAGTGAATAGAGCACTGGCCCTGGAGTCAGGAGGACCTGAGTTCAAATCCGGCCTCAGACACTTAATGCAAAAACTAGTAGTGGGACCTTGGGCAAGTCACTTAACCCCAATTGCCCTCTAAAAAAAGCAAAAAAAAAAAAAGTAAATGAGGAATAGTGACCTAGCCTCAGGAAAGGATAGTTCTGTCAAAGATGGTGAAAGGTCTTCAGACATGCTATGTGAAAAATGACTTAAAGAACTGGGGATGGTTCAGTCGAATTGGTGAAGTAGGTGTATAGCGTATTGGGCCTGAAGTCAGGAAGACCCAGGTTCAAATATGGCCTCATATACTTACAAGCTGTGTGATCCTGGGCAAGTCACTTAACCCCTCTCTGGCTCAGTTTCCTCAGCTGTAAAATGGAGATAATCATGGCACCAGCCTTACAGGATTGTTGTGCTGATCAAATGACATCATATTTATAAAGGGATTGGTACAATGTGTGGCACCTGAATGCTTGTTCCCTTCCTCAGAAAGAAGATTTGGGGAGGACATGACAACCATTTTTGAATATTTGAAGGGTTCCATGGAAGAAGGCTCAGACTCGGTCCTTGAGGGCAAAACCAGGAGCCATGGGTAGAAGTTGCCATGAGATGCATTTCACCTCCAATGCAAGGAAAACTGAGAAATTAGATCTATCCCAAAGTGGAATGGGAGACAGTGAGTGGGCCCCATTGGAAGTTTTTAAGCAGATGACTGGTAGATTCATCAGGCCAGGCTGGTCTTAGAGCCTCAGAGGTTGGCCTTCAGCTCCAAGATGCCATAACACAGCACCTCATCATGTCCTAATTTGTCTTACCTGTATCAGGGTGCACCCTACTGATCTGTGACCTACTTGACCATAAAGACATTCTTGTGTGTCTCGTGTGGTTTTGTATCTCCCACATCCATAATAGCACCAGCATAGTATATAATTAGTAACTTCCACAACTGAGCCCCTCGGTGAATCACAAAGTCTTAGGGCCGTAGACTATCAGAGCTGGAAGTGTTCTTAGAGAATAGTCCAACCAACCTGGAAGCGAAGGAGACCCAGGTTCAGGTCTCACCTTGGACATATTCTGTATCTTTCTCTGTATCTGTATCTTTCTCTCAGAATCAAAGCATTTCTTTAAGACTAGAAATTGTAGAGAAGGTGCCAACCTGCTTTGGTAAAGTTTCCTCATCTGGGCATCGCCTCTGTCAATGAAATTTCTGTTCCAATCCCCATCCTTTTTAAGTATGCCAGGCACTATGCTATGCACTGGGGAAACGAAGGCAAAAATGAAGAATGAAATAGACTCTGTGCTCAGGGAGCTTACATTCTACAGGCATACCTTGGAAATATTGTGGGTTTGATTCCAGACCACCACAATAAAGTGAATATTATAATAAAGTGAGTCACATGAATTTTTTTGTTTCCTAGTATATATAAAGGTTATGTCTATAGTCTATTAAGTGTGCAATAGTATTGTATCTTTAAAAAAAAAAGTACATGCCTCAATTAAAAAATTCTTTATTGCTTAAAAAAAAGTTAACCATTATCTGAGCCTCCAGTGAGTCATAATCATTTAGCTGGCGAAAGGTCTTGCTTCAGTGTTGATGGCTACTCATCAATCAGGGTGGGAGTTGCTGAAGGTTGGGGACAATTTCTTAAAATAAGACAACAATGAAATTTGCCCATCAATGGACTCTTCCTTTCATTTGAACACTTAGAGGCCATTATAGGGTTATTAACTGGCCTAATTTAAATATTGTTATGTCTCAGGGAAGACGGAGGCTTGAGGAGAGGGAGAGAGGTAGTAACCGCTGGTTGGTGGAACAATTGGAATACACACAACCTTTATGGATTAAGTTTACCATCTTATACAGGCTCGGTTTTTGGGTGGTGTCCCAGAACAATTAAAACAGTAACATCAAAGATCACTCACTGATCAGAGATCACCATAACAGATAAAATGAAAAGCTTGAAATATTGTGAGGATTACCAAAATTCAACTCAGAGACACAACACGAACATATGCTGTTGGAAAAATGGTGCCCAGAGACTTGCTCAACACAGGGCTGCCGCAAACCCTCAGTCTGTAAAAAAATGTAATGTCTCTGATGGGCAATGAAGTGACGGGCAATAAAACAAGGCATGGCTGCAGAGAGAGATATCCTAGATCAGTCATCCAGTCCAGTCTCCTCGATATACAGAGGCTAGAGAGGGGTAGGGATTGCCTGTTGCCTGAGGAGGACCTGGATTTGAATTGCAGGAGCAGAAGCACAATATGGTAAGGGGCTGGAAAGTTAAATGGAGGATCTTGTGTTTCCAGCACCAGGAGGAAACTCCAGCAAAATCCCTGCCAAAGGGGCCAAGTCTCTGAGAACCTTCCAGCATCACTGACTCAATCCAGAGGGAGGTTTAAGGAAGCCAATTAATGCAGTTCCTTTTATTCAGGATGCCTTTAGGTATGCAACCTAGAAAGTCATAGGTTTTATAGGCAGTTACATATAAGGAGAGGGAGAGAGAGAAAGAAAGAGACAGAGAGAAAGACAAACGCACACAGAGACAGAGAGGAAGGGAGAAAGGCAGAGGTAGAGAGACAGGGCAAGGAAAGAGGGAGAGAGAGGGGGGAGGGAGGAAAGGGTGAGAGTGAAAGGGAAAGAGAGAGAAGAGGAAAGAAAGAAAAAAGGGTAATAGAGGGGTAGAAAAAGGGAAAAAGGGGAGGGAAAAAGGGAAAGAGGGAGAGAAGAGAGAGGGGGAGAGAGGAAAAAAGGGAGAGGAAGAGAGCAGGAGAGAGGGGAGAAAGAGGGAGAGAGAGAGAGAGAAAGGGAAAAAGGAAGGGGAAGAGAAAGAAAAAGAAGAGAAGGAGGAGGAGAGAGAAAGGGGAAGAGAAGGAGAGGAAGGAGATAGAGGGGGAGAGAGAAAAAAGAGGAAGAGAGAAAGAAAGAGGGGAGAGAGAGGAAAAGAGAGGGATAGGGGAAGAGAGCAGGAGAGAGACAGAGAGAAACAGAGAGAGAGAGAGAAAGAGAGAGAGAGAGAGGGAGCCTTTATTCAGCCTGTTTTCCGCAGATTCCTTGTCTCATCGAGTTGCCAAATTCGCCCAGCACTTTAGCAGTGGAGCCAGGACTAACTCAGCTCCTGACTCTCAGGAAAGCGGCCGCATTGGAGAGAGCTGACTACAGTGAGAGGACTTGGGCCTGCTTCCCGGCTTTGCTATTTACCACGTGTCTGACCTTGAGCAAGGCGCTTCTCTGGGCTTCAGTTTTCTCTCGTAAAATGCGGGCTTTAGGCTAGATGGCCCTCGAGATCCCTTCCCCCCCCCCATGTCTTTGATCCTGTGATCCAGCTCAGAATGTCCTGCCCCCAGGCCCACCCATCTTCAAGCTCACAGGGAGCAGGTAATTGTGACTTTCTGGGCATGGTTCAGGCAATGACTCAATGTTTGAGCTCCTGCTTTGAACCTGAGAAAATGAGTTGCTTGTTCCTCAGTGCCTAGGCAGCCGCCCACACACCTGGAGGCCTTGGGAGGGCTTCCTCTGGGGATGTGCTCAGAGGCCAACAACAGGCTTTGGCAGCAAGGAACCCAGGCCAGTGGTTTGGAAACCTAACTTGGCCACACCCAAAGTTTCAGAGCATCCTCTGGGTTTCTGGGCACCAGCATTGCCTTCCTATGAGGAATATATAATGTGGGGGCATTGAGGGTTCATGAATGGAAAAAAAAGAAGGGCCAGCTTCTTCAGCATACTGAACTGTGTCATAGCTTTCCTGAGTGTTAGGGCTTTAAGGGCCCTAAGAATTATAGAACCTAGAATGGCAGAAAGAGGACTGGGAGAGGCCACAGAATGGCAGACTATAAAATGTCAGAGCTGGGGGGTGGGGTGGGGTGGGATGGGGTGGGGCGGCAGAGGCAGAATACAGAATTTTGGTGTTAGAATCATTAGTCTAATGACCTCATTTTACAGATGGGAAAACTGAGGCCCAGGAAAGGCAAAGGGCATACCCACAGTAACAAAGTGGGTTAGTGGCAGGGGTGGTAATTAAATCCAGGTGTCCTGATTCCTAGCCCAGGGCATTTTAATTTGCATTCCCTGAGCTCCTATGAGTCAGATGGTAGGAGATATCTTGGAACTTCTTTCAGAGTGAACTATTTTTCCTCCAGTGAAAATGCTATGAGATCAGTTTGAAAAAGAGATAAAAAATATTGTATAAAAGAGAAGTATCATTATGGCTAAAAATGGGTTGCAGGAAATCCACCTCCAGATAACTGAGAGCTGGGGTATTATTGCAGGGTACTGACTTGGCAGAGCTTGCTGGTGGGTGGTTTGCCCAGGCAGCCGAAAGCCCTTAGGTCATATTAGCTGCAGCAATTGGGAGTGTTCCAGGGAAACAGGCCATCTCTCTCTTTGACCAATTGTTATGATGCTGCTGGGGACCAGCAAGAGGTCCCTCTCTCTCAGAGAGGACTTGTTAGTCATCCCAGCCTGCTCTGGCAATACTGTCCCTGTTAGAACAGCAGATCTGGGATGTGTATGTAGAAGACCACTCATTCAGGGAGAGGATGTAATGGGAGGAGTGTCCAACAGACCCTAGAAAGGGCAGAGCCTGTATCCTCCTTTTCAGTCTTTCCCTAAGCACAGAGCTGGGAAATCTTGCAAGGGTAGTGTCAGTATTATTATTCCCATTATAAAGATGATAAAACCAGATCAGAGACATAGGCCCAATTGCCCAGAGTCACAAAGGAAAGGGGCATCAGAGTTGGGATTCAAACCTGAGTCCCCTGACTTAATGTACCACTCTTTCCTCTATGGTACACAGGAGCAGGAACATAGACATCTAGTTATAGTTGGAGAGAGAGAGAGAGAGAGGAGGAAGAGAGAGAGAGAGAGGAGAGTAAAGAAGAAAAAGGAGGACAGAGAGAGAGAGGAGGGAGAAAGGGAGAGAGAAGAGAAA
>CM053581.1:336754784-336778521 GCA_028627135.1 Pseudochirops cupreus | reverse complement strand
TGTGATTATACAGGTATAACCTATGTTAGATTGCTTGCTCTCTTGGGGAGAGGATAGGGGAGGTAGGGAGGGAGAAGAATTTGGAATTTAGAATCTTATGAAATGAATGTTGAAAACTATCTTTACATGTAATTGGAAAAAAATAAAATACTATTAAGTGTGGAAAAAATAAACCATACCATAGGAAACTCCAAAAAATAAAAAAAATGATTGGTTTGTTGATGGAAAAAAAACAAAGAAATACTAAAGCTCAGAATGAGCTGAGGCTGACTAGGGAAGTTCATGGCAACTAGATGAGATTTTCTAAGCTACATTAGAAGGCAAGAAGAATCAAAGACGGCATAGGATCTTTGCTTGGGTTGGTTGAGACAATGCAACTGATAACAGAGAGAAAGTAAAGCTGCTTGATTCTTTCTTTGTTTCTGCAAAGCAGAACAACCCTTCCCCTGGAAATGACAGAACCAAAATCACTAACCAGGAGTTAGCTACCCAAATAAGGAAATGGCAAAAGAGTACCTGGTTGCTTTTTCATAAAATAAGGCCTCTTGGCCCAGACAAACTACATCGTTGGGGCCTGAAAGAACTGATTTATGCCATTTCTGAGCCACTGCCAGTGATTTTTATGTGTGTGAGTGTGTATACACATATATGTATATGTGAGTATATATACAACTAGTCAGTATATGTATATATATACATGTATACACACATGTGTATGTATTGCATTGTGTATGGGTATACATACGTGTGTGTGCATGTGTGTACACACAGCTAGTGAGTGTCTGAGTCTGGATTTGAATTCAGAGCCAGTGCTCTATCCTCTTCTCCACCTAATTGTCCCACTGCCAGTGATATTTGAAATATCATGGAAAATAGGGGACGTATCACAAGATTGGAGAAGAGTATATGTCTGGGAAAGAGAGTAGAATCTGTAACCTTTAGAAGCATTGAGCTTCATTTCCGTTCCCTGAATTCTAGAAAGATTCTTTAGAGAAACAGTGAAGATCCAGAAAGTGAAGCAGCGCAGATTGTGCCAGACTAAAATTTCCATTTGGATCCAACCACTAAATTAGTAGCTGAGGGAAATGCTGTGGATATAGTTTATCTAGATTTTAGCAGAGCTTTGTATACTAAGGATTGTCATACTATTCTTGTGCAGATGATGGAGAGATATAGATTAGATGATAATCCTGTCAGATGGATCCATAGCAGGTTGTAATGAACCATTGTTAATGGTGCAATGTCAATGTAGCAGGAGTCTCCAGTGGAGCATTAAAATAATAGCTAATATTTATATGAGCACCTACTATGTGCCAGGTACAGTGATAAGTATTTTTTACAAATGTTATCTCATTTGAACATCACGACAACCCTGGGGGGCAGGTACTATTGTTAACCCCATCTTACAATTGAGTAATACAGAGGTTAAATGACTTGCCCAAGGTCATACAGCTAATAGGTATTTGAGGGTGGATTTGGATTCAGGTCTTCCTGTCTCCAGATCTAGAATTCTATCTCCTGTGCCACTTAGCTGCTCAGGGATCTGGGCTTGGCCCTGTGCTCTCATATTTTTATACATTCCTTGGACAAGGGAGTGGAGGGCATGCCTATCAAATTTGCAGATGATACCATGCTGGGAGGAAACCTGAAATACTGAATGACAGAGTCAGGATGCAAAAGAATCTTAAAACTGAAACTAATAAGATGAACTTCATCAGGGATAAATATAATTACTTGTACTTGAGTACCAAAAATCCAAAACAAAACAGAAACAACTTTCACAGGAATAAAACGGGGGAGGCCTGGATAGATAGCTGCTCTGAAAATGATCTGAGGGTTTTAGCTCAAGATGAGCCATTAGTGTGATGCAGCAGCCCCAAAACCGAGTCTTGGGCTACATTCACGGGGATAGAGCTCCCAGGAACAGAGAGGTGAGAGTTCTACTGCTTGCTTCTGTCATTGAAACTCTTCTGGAATCCTATGTTGGCTCACTTCTGGATACCAAGGTTTAAGAAGGACAAGAAGGATAAGCCTGAATGTCTAGAATGAGGCAATCACTTGGTAAAGGATCTTGAATCCGTGCCAGGAGGATCATTTCAAGGAACTTGATATATTTAGCTTAGAGAAAGTGGTGGTAGGTCGGTGGAGGTGAGGGGAAGGTCTGTCATCATGTGTTTGCAGGGTTGTCATGGTGAGGCCCCAGAGGGCAGAACTAGAAGGTGGAGATTAGTGGAGGTAAGAGAAACTTCCTAACAATTTGAGCTGTGCTACAGTGGAATGGGCTGCCTAGAGCCGTGATGGGTTCTCCCCTCCTTAGAAGTCTTCAAGCAGAGGCTGGGAAACCACTTGTCAGTTCTGTTATAGTGAGGTTTTCCTTTTATGTATGGGCTAGTCTAGATGGCTGCTGAGGTCCTTTATAATTCTTAAATTCTATGATTCTGCTTAACTTACTTCCCCTTCCCAGGCCTCAGTTTCCTCATCTGCAAAATGGGGATAATAATACTAATGCTACTTATTTTACAAGATTGTTTTAAGTATCAAATGAAGTGGTAAGATCTGCAAATTTCTATGTAACCATAAAGCATTCTGCAAGTGCCAGATATTACTACCATTGTTGTCCAGGATCATCCCTCCAGCCAGTTTAGTGGGAAAGTAGGGCCCAAGTCTCCTGGCTCTCAGTCCATATTATGTACCATATTGCCACCATATTGTGTAACCCTGGACAGGGTGTCACCCCACCACTTTGTATAACCCTGTTGATTCCCCTTTTAGAAACTCAGTTTTTGACATCTGTAAAATTGAGATGATAAAATTCGCACTACTTTTCCAGCCTTCCTGATATTGCAGCCTTGAGGCCACATGTGGCCTTATAGGTCCATGGGTGTGGCCTTTTGACTGAGTCCAAGTTTTACAGAACAAATCCTTTTGTTAAGAGGATTTGTTCTGTGAAGTTTGGATTTAGTCAAAGGGCTGCACTTGAGGACCTAGAGGGCCACTTGTGGCCTTGAGGCTGCAGGTTTCCCGCCCCTGGTACAGACTATCTCCTCTGCCTGGAATTCACTCCTTCTTCATCTCCACCTCTTAAAAATGCTTAACCTCCTTCAAAACGTAGTTGAAGTACTAGCTCTTACATGAAGCCTTTCCCTCTCCCCAACTGATAATGCCTCCTCCCCAAAACGAGCTTGTATTTATTTTGTATGTGTCTTGTTTATCATTTCTCTAGGCTAATACTCTCCCTTCCTCGCCCCTCCCACTTGTAGGTTAGGCACCTGTGAGGTTAACCTCCCCAAGCTCTAAGTGTTCTGTAAGTACTTGCATAAACCTCACAGATGTCTTTATCTTTCAGTAGGCAGTGAGAGGCCACAATTTAAGCTCAAAGTAAAGGCATTTACTTGAGTAGCATAGTACATATACATTTTCCCATAAATCTAGCATGTACCCTCCCACAAGTACACACAGCTTCAGTGAGAAGAGTGGTCACATAGGAAGGTCAATCAATAATCAATTAGCGTTTTTAATATAATATTTTGTTTTTTCCAATGACATGCTAAAACAATTTTTAACATTTTTATAGTTTTGAGTTCCAAATTCTATCCCTCTCTCCCCTCTCCCTGAGATAGTAAGCAATACAATATAGTTTATACATGCACAATCATATAAAACATTTCCATATTAATCATTTTGTACAAGAAGACTCGAACGGAAAAAAAAGATTAAAGAAAAAAGTGAACAATAGCCTGCTTTAGTCTGCATTTAGACAGTGTCAGTTCTTTTTCTGAGGCAGCTAGCGTGCTTATCATGAGTTCTTTATCATGAGTATTGCCGAGAATAGTTAAGTCATCATCTTTATCACACTATAATATGGCTATTACTGTGTACAACATTCTCCTGGTTCTGCTCACTTCACTTTGCATCAGTTCATGTGGGTCTTTCCAGATTTTTCTGAAATCATCCTGTTTGTCATTTCTTACAGCACAATAATATTCCATCACAATCATATACCACAACAAGTTTAGCTATTCCCCAACTGATGGGCATCCTCTCGATTTCCAATTCTTAGCCACCACAAAAAAAGCTGCTATACATTCAATAAGCATTTATTAAACTCCTGCTGTGTGTCAGGTGCAAAAAGAAGCAAAAGTCAGGCCCTGCCTTCAAAGAGTTTATAATCTAATGGGGAAGAGACAGCATGCAAGCAAATTTGTGTAAAGCAAGCCATAGGAAATAATTAGCAGAAGGCACTAGAATTAAAAGGAGTTGGGGAGCTCAGGCTTCTGATGTTTCAGAGCAGCCGATGTCCCTCGCTGTTCCTGGTGACCTTGCTTTTACATTCTTGGATGGACAGGGCTCTGCTGGCCCTACCAGATGCTGCTTCCCTGAACACTGTTCTGATGTTAGCGGTTGCTGCCAGATCCTGCTCCAATGCAGTGTTCTATGTAGAAAAGGCTTTCTTAGCCTAGACTGAGCAGAGGCCTTCTC
This sequence comes from Pseudochirops cupreus, assembly GCA_028627135.1. Lineage (NCBI taxonomy): Eukaryota > Metazoa > Chordata > Mammalia > Diprotodontia > Pseudocheiridae > Pseudochirops > Pseudochirops cupreus. The sequence continues at coordinate 336,774,042 of CM053581.1, read as the reverse complement.
TCCTGGGGCCTGCTGCTTCTTGGGCCGAAGGTTCTTAACCCTTGGTGCAGCTATCTCTGGAACAAAAAGGACCCACTTCCAAAAGTCTATGAGTGATTGCCCTCAGGCTTATCCACTCTTTTCAACTATCCTGCTTTTTCCATTGTAGTGCAGAGTCCCTGAAACCGGGCCCAAACTTACTTAGGCTCTCCAATCCACTTCCCTAATCAGCATTTTTGCAAGTCGGGCCATAAACTAGAGATGATTGCTTTCCCAATAACCACCAAGGAGCTCCAGGGTTTAGGGCTTCGCTAGATTTAAAGTTTATCCCATTCACCTACATAAATTAGTAGACTGGGAAAAGGGACCGAGGCTATCTATGCCTGGGGGCAAAATCTCTGCTAATTGCTCAGAGTATTCCTGACCTTTAAATATGTAAATATGTCCATTTGGAAGTCTAAAAGGGGCTTTGCTTTACAAGTTTACATCTGTATAGATTTGTTTTGTGTCAACTCTGAAGAGTTCCTGTTGTGTTACCTCTGACAAAAGGCAAGAATTGTATTATAGCGTTTTTTTTCTTTGTGCCCCCCAATACCTAGCCTAGTGCCTGGCACAAAGTAGGGCCTTCCTAAAGGTTTGTGAACTGATTGACTGAAATTGTAAGTAATCCAACAGGCACTGAAGGACCTCCATAGGCTGAAAGGAATTACTCAATCATGAAGTGACCTCAGTTACAAAATCAAGATCACATATGCCTAGAAAGGAGGGGAGCCGGTTTTGCAGCAAGAGTGAAGGATAATAGACAGGCTGAGTGCCACACTCGCATCCATGATATCAATATATAATGAACCTGAGAATTGCAGGGCTTAAGTTATAGAACAGAGTTGGTTCACAGTTCTTACAGGCTTGAGTCAGCAGAATTTTAAAAGGCTCGTTTACTGTCTTGAAGCTTGGGGCCTATTGCTCCACCTGCTTAAACTCTACTCTTTTTACTCCGGGGGACAGAACCTGGAGCTTTGCCCCAGGCTGAAGTTTGCCCAAGGTTATTGTCTACCCCAAAGGTGCATTTAGTACAGGTTTTTGATTGACTGATTGACCAAAGAGTGGGAAATTGACCTCAAGATAGGAAATTTAAAAGGCAGAGGAGGGAATGGGCTCTTATTGAGGGAGCAGATTAAAGGCGGCGTGGGGTGGGATGTGGTGAGGGGAGTGGAGTGGAGCATCAGTTTCTGTTTGCTTAGTTCCTTCCTGGAGACAGAAGAAATCTGTTGTGTGACATCTTCCTCTAGGGAGGGCAGTCTTCTCAGCTGCAGTCTCATGGACATCAGTGGACAAGTGTCCTGAAGTCTCTGCCTCCCCCTCTTCCTCCTCCTCTTCCTCTGAAGATACCTTCTCTGCTGTTTGCCCAAAGTGTTAAAAGTCTTAGTTCTTTTCCTGGCTCTGCAGGAAGAAAGCAGCTGCTGCCACTGGTCCTAATGAGAGCACTAGCCTCTCTCGCATTCCGAGGCTGTTCTGGACCATGCATCTTGAATGAAGGAGGGACAACAGAAACCTTCTGACAGCCCTGGTGAGATGGTCAAAACAACAACACGCCAGAGAAAGATTCTCAGTCTATTAGGGGTACATTCTCTGCAGATTATGTAGAAATGATAGACGAGAACTGCACAGGATGAAACGGTGTGGAAAGGTTGGGATTTCCATTGATGAAGGAGGTACCAAGTCAACATTTCTTCAGAATCCATCCTCTGGAGCATGAATAAGGGACACTCAGCACAGGTCAGTGGCTCCCCACAGCAATCCTACTGTTCACCATAGGTACGGTGTTATCAATCGGCACCCCTTTCAGACTGTTATAGATTTTTTTACAGAAGAGGAAACTTAAAGCCCAGTCCAAGGTCACATAGCTAGTAAGTATCAAAAGTCACAAAGTTTGTTACCTGAAATCCCCAAAATTAAAAAACAAATTTGCGGGAATTTCAAAGACTTTTTAACCCTAAGTCAGATAGAACTTGGCATAGAGATGCTGTTTTATTGTGAGCAATATACTGAAGTTATAAAATAGGCTTAATGCCTGTTGGTCCTATTGAATTAACAGGCTGTTCTGTATTCCAGAACTTGAACACTGGTAAGGGCTGATTGAATTTTGTTTCCACAGAAATCATACAAACATAATTTGTGAAACCTAAGGAGTCATACTTGTTAATGAAAAAGGTAAACTGGTTGCATGCAGAAGAAAGCAGTGGGGGATGTTGGTGGCCTCAATCAGCATATCTAAAGAGCAGACTCCTTTTCTTTGTGCTCTGAGAATGCCTTTTTCCTGTGTATCAAAAAAACCCAAACCTGCCAGACCAGGTATAGATCAACAAGGATGGGGGGCCCATTAACCCAGATGCTGTCTTAGATAATAGGACTCTTCTTATGGGTATCCTGGGATGAATCTTCAATTCACACTTTTTCTCTACTCCTAGCAACCGAGAAAATTCCTTTCTCATGCTATGGAGATCATAAAATCTGAGTGATACAGACAACCGGGAATAAGATTAAAGACACTGATGGCTTGGCATTTCTTTATTAAATAAAGTATAAAATATGAGGATGAAAAGGGGGAGGGAATGGAAATGGGGGAAATGGGAAATGTACACAAAGGGTGGAGACCTCCATGAGGGGGGTTAGGTGTTTTCCGATGGGTTGTGAACCCTGAAATGCTTGGCCAATGGGATAAAGGGGGAAATGCAAATCGAGATAGAAATAATAAAAGGGTTTTGTAATTGTCTTGAAGTCTGCCTGCGCCTGTTACCCTTTTCCATAAGGGAGTGAAGGCCAGGTCACCTATACTAAATGTTGTGAAATAGAAATCTTTTTTTCTAAATTCACTAATGGCCAGGTGGAATTCTTGGTAAGATGATTATTTCTCACACCATTTAGCCAAGAGTCCCCTTGTAGAAAGGAGGAACCTATCATAGCCGTAGCTTTGAGGATGGACAAACTCAGTTTCTGGGTTCTAAGCTGAAAGAGAAATGGCGGAGCTTGTTCTTCTTCCTCTTAAGAAGAATAGTATTATAGTCTAGAGACTTCCTTCTGAGATTGATTACCTGCCCTTTGCAGTGTATCTATCTTGTATAGATGATTTTTTTCCTGCATGTTTTCTCTTGCTTTAGTCTATGAGTTCTTAGGGCAAGATTTGGGGGGGGGGGGCGGGGAGTTGACTTTCTTTATATCTCTAGAGCTTAGCACAGTGCGTGGCAAATTTTAGGCACTTAAAATAAATTTTTGTTGACTTACTGAATGAAAAGACTGCAGCTGAGACTAGAAGCCTAGACCCAGCAGTGACCAACAATGACCATGGGACTGGGAAAGCAAATGAATGTAACAGTCATGGGAAACCAGCCTGCTTTGAAGAAACTGCACACCAAGTCAGCCCAGTGAGGAGCAGTAGGTCCCATGTGAGTAACGCAGTAATATCACCAAAAGATTTGGTGGCCCTGAAGTTTTAGAGGTCCCTCCACACATGCACCTTGGCAACATGCACCTACATGATTGGTATTCCACACATGTGTCCTGGCCACTTATATTTTCTAGGTGCTGTCACTCTTCCTACTGATATGTAAAAAAGAGGAGAATGTGCCTCAGGTTTATGTGGGGATAGGGAGACGAATGTTTAGTAACTACTTTTCTGTTTCATTAAATGATTTTTAAATAATTAATTGATTTAGTAAAAGTAACCCCATAGGTAAGGATTTGTGAGCTGGGGTTTTTAAGTTGATGCAAATCCACAAAGTGGATTTGGACCTAGGGTAGATTTTCTGGAGTCTTTACCTGTATAGAGGAGTTGTGTCCAGGGTGCTACACATATCAATGGGAGGGGGTAACAGAGAGAGCACAAGCTCCACATCCAATGTTCACAACACACCTCATTTCCATCTTTGACTGGCAGAATTCTTAGATTCTTTTAAGGCTTAGCTCAGATCTGAGATAGTAAGGTATAGTAGAAAGATCTCTGGGGTTGGAGTCAGATTAGAATCCTGGCTGAACTATTTATAACTTGCATAACCTTGGGCAAAGGCACTTAAATCCCCAAGGCCTTTGTTACGAGATGAAAGGTTGGATTAAATGACTTCAGAGATCTCTTTGATCTGTAAATCTATGGTCCCTTAATCTCCTGATCAAATGCTCCTCTTCCAGGAAGCCTTACCGCATCCTTCCTCCCTCATTTCATTTCATTGGAATAGGAAACTCCAGGCTGAAGAAACTGTCTCTACCATTGTAGGTCTGCATCTTCTCTGCAATTTATAGTCTTAAAGACTTGTCTAAAGCACTGAGAAGTTATTTATCAAGGGCCACATAGCCCGTTTGACAGCAAGACTTGAACTCATGTCTTCCTGATTTTAAGGCCAGCTCTCTATTACATCAAGCTGCCGTATTATGTTATGGTTATGAATGTAGTTGTTGTTTTGCTTTTTTTGGAGGGGGGAAGGCAGAGCAATTGGGTGACTTGCCCAAGGTTACATGGCTAGTAAGTGTTAAGCGTCTGAGGTAAGATTTGAACTCAGATCCTCCTGACTCCAGGGCCAGTGCTCTATTCACTGTGCCACCTAGCCGCCCCTATGGTTATGAATGTACAACTGTATTCTTGGGAGTAGACTGGAAGATCCCTGGAATGGGACTGTACCTTTTAAGATCTCTATAATTCCAGTGCCTAGAGCAGTAGTTTGCATATAGTAAAAATGGAATTGACTTGATTAAAGGAACTAGTGATGTTCATCCTGAACGAGATCAGAAAGAAAGAATCCAATGAAGCTGCCTAAAAGAAAGCTTGATTCTTTGCCTTATTCATCTTGGTCCCAGACAGCACAACTAAAAACAATGTGGAAGTTTCAGATTTCAGCTTGAATTAGGGGGATCTCCCTGATGATTAGAGACTTTCAACAGCTGGATAGACTTTCTCAGAAGATACTGGTTTCCCCATCACTGGAGATGTTCAAATTCTGGCCCGCCATTTGTTGGATATATCATAGCGGGGATACTAATTCAGGTTTGTATTAGACTAAATAACCTCTGAGATCCTTTCTCATTCAGATATTCTTTGAGTCCATGAAACATCACAATGTAAGGAATCAAATATGGATAGTCGAGATGGATAGTCAACTTGAAGAGGTTCACCCACTTAGAGGGTTAGGGTTACCTGAGACCCCAAAATACCAGTATGCCGCGTCCTGCCCAAAGAATTCAACTCAAGTCTTCTCAGCCAAAGAAAAATAAAATTTATTAATAGTTCACCATATGGGGTAGACTCTCAAGGAGCCATTCTATGCTAGATCATTCTATGACACTTTCATATCACATGGAGGGAAGATGGGATTCTACATACAGAAAAGTTGTAGGAAGAATCTAGGGGTGGTCTAGAGGAGGAGTTTGGGGAGGGTCTTCAGGAGGAGTCAGATGAGGTCAGACTCTAGTAATGAGTGATTAAGGGTGGGAAGTTGCTAGAGGCTACTTGGAGACCATAGTAATGGTGGACCAGGTCAGTTCAAGGGTGGGAACAGGAGAATCAAGGGTGGAAAACTATTGGAACAAAGGAAGGCTAAAGACTTGGGCAGAGCCACAACTTAAGGCCCATGATCTCAGGCAAATGCCTTCCCTGGGAAGATTTACTTCAAAGGGTTTCCCAGGGCCTGTACCTCAAAGATTCAAGGAGAGCTTAAGGGAGCTCCCAGAGCCTACACCTCCTCAAACTTACACTCTTCACCCAGAAGGATGTTTGCTTTTTAAACTAATTTATGCTGCCAGGAAAAGACCTATGCCTTCTAAGCAGAGATCTGTTGATCTAAGCAAAGATCTAAGCCATGATCTGTTGAGTTCAGGCAGAATGACAAGATGTCAGATCCTTATATGACAAAGATTGTACAGGCTGGGAAGGGATGGAGGGATTTTGATCTGCACCAAAGGAGGGAAAACTCACCATAGTAAAAATCACAGATCATTGAAATATTGAAGTAGGCAAGTCTTGTGTGTTAGTTAAAAACCATGGTGTCACTGAATCACTCTGGGTGAAGCTATGTCTTACTTGTTCCAGCCATTCTGGAAAGCAATGTGAAACTTTGCCGCCAAAGATTCTATGCTAGACCTACCCTTTAATATACAAATAGTAGGAATGGGCTGATACTACATGTACCAAAATATTTATGGCAGTTATTTTTGTTATGGTAAAGAACTGGAATCTAAAAAGGGCACTCTTATCTGGGAAACAGCTGAACAAATTATGTTACATGACTATAACAGAATATTATTGTGCCATAAGAAATTATAAAAGGGATGGCTTCAGAGAAACCTAAGAAGACTTATATGAACTGATGAAGAATGAAAATGAACAGAGCCAGGAGAACCATTTATACAGTTATAACAATATTACAAAGAAAAACAACTTTGAAAGACTTAAGAACTGAGATCATTGCAATGACCAAACGTGTTTCCAAAGAACTAGTGATACTACATGCCACTCACTTCCTAACAGAGGTAATGGATTCAAGATTCAGAAGAAGACATGTTTTGGACCTGACCAGCATGAGAATTTGGTTTGCATATTTGTTGCAAGGGGGTTTTTGTTTGTTTTAGATTGGGGAATGTAGAAGGTGAGATGAGCTAGGGACATTGTTGTTCAGTCACTTTTCAGTTATGTCTGACTCTTCATGACCCTATTTGGGATTTTCTTGGCAAAGATCCTGGAGTGGTTTGCTATTTCCTTCTCCAGCTCATTTTACAGATGAGGAAACTGAGGCAAACAGGGTTAAGTGACTTGCCCCAGGTCACACAGGAAGTAAATGTCTTAGGACAGATTTGAACTCATGAAAATTAGTTTTCCTGACTCCAGGCTTGGCACTCTATTCATTAAGCCATTTAGCTGTCAGAGCTAGGGATAGATAGTCAAAAAAAAAAAGGAAAAAAGGGTCCTTGAAGCAAAATGCACAGAGAAGAACAGAATGAGAGCCAGAAAGAACTGCAAACAAGCAGTCTGACTTTGAATTACATATTGAATTTATTACATATTCTATATATTTTAAAAGACAAGCAAGTTGTACATAATAGAAATCTACAGTTTCATGTATAATCCTTTTTCTGTTCTATTCTGCACATGGAAATGCCCGTTTGATTTAAGTGTCCGGTTGAAAGTAACACAGTAGATGAAATCATCAAACCTTACCTAGGGGGCACAAATACCTTCTCTTAGGACTCCCTCACCCCAAGTGGAAATTTCTTCCTTCCTCATATACTTCACCTCCCTACTGGTCACCTAAGAGGTATCTAAAGTTTTCCAGTTTTCTCAGGACTACTTTCTCATGTGAAATTAGCATAATAGGAAATAGAAAATGTGATCTTCTAAGTTTCTCTTCCCTGGCACTGACTGGCTGAGTTGTCAATCGGGCCATTGAGTGGCAGTTAGTAGTGGGAGGGTGCTTGGATTGTGTAGTTTTCCCCTGCCAATGCATTGATCCTGGATATTGCAGGAAGTGCCCTGATATTTGACTTCCCTGACCCATTCTCCTATGTGGAAGTTCACAGGAAGCTAGAGGGAGATTAGAGAAAGGAAGAAGTGCTCACACTTGGCTAGAGGAGTAGAGAGTGTTTCAGACCCCCAGGAAAACTACTGTGTGAGGCCTGAGGTTGTAGAAACCATAGCAAGAGCTAAGGTTTTGGAAATGGAAGGACCCTGGTCTGTAGTGGTATTTTGAAGTATAACACCATATGTCACAAAAAAGACCTCTACTCATCTTTTTAATTTTTTTTTTTAATTTCAGAATCAGATAAGCAAGTTTTTGATGCAAACCGGGAGCAAAGAGTTCAAGGAAAACATATGGTGTGAATTCAAAGTAAGGATGTTGGTACCACTGAGAATGTAGCTACATAAGAGACAAGTGGATGATTTTCTTCTTGAGAAAGGGAGGGAGTTCTGGGTGAGAAGTGAAGGGAGTTCTCAGTCATTGAGCACCATCTCAACTAGCCTTTCATCAGTCAATATACCTGTTGCCATCTTCATTTCCTGCCAACAACACTTCCACTTCTCTGTCTCTTCTTCCCCAGAGAGATGAGGACATATTTTTCAGCCCCCATGGCTATGCTGTTCCCTTCCTTATCAAACACTTGGAAATCCCTCCACCCAGTCTTCATATGTGCCCTAGTCCTTAATCTTGGCTACTGCCTGCAGTATTGGTAGAAAGCATTCTAAGTCTGGCACCTTCATATTAATTATGATCACTTTGGGGTGATCATAAGCCCCCGAGTACTTCAGCATTGGTAAAGTCCTGGCCCAGGCACTGCATCATCTTCCCACACTGGCTGTATGAGATCTTCCCATCCCCTGTTTGGTCAAACAGCAGGAAGGTCTCCTTGAACTCTTCAGTCTGATTCTCTGTGAAGTTACACGTCTTTCAATTCTTTTTCGGCAGTAATCTAAATAAAATCTGTGATCTAACTTCTTCAATGAGGGTCACATCTCTTTTGAAAAGGGAAAGATCAACATCAAAGACTGAGGGGATAAGGGAGGGAATCCAGGGAGTTCCCCATGGAGGGAAGGATGAGATACATTGTAGAATGGGGGGAAGGAGGATTGTCATCTGCTGGGACTTGGAAAGAACTGTAGCTAGAATTACAAGGAGGTGCAACTCTGTACAGTCAACAAATCAGTTAATCAATAAGTATTTATTTTTACTAATTAATTTATTTTTAGTTTTCAATATTCATTTCCACAAGATTTTGAGTTCCAAATTTTCTCCCCATCTCCCCCTTCCTCCCACCCCAAGACACATGCATTCTGATTACCCCATCCCCTAATCTGCCCTCCCGTCTATCACCCCCCCCCCCTTACCCCTTTCCCTTCTATTTTCCTGTAAAGCAAGACAGATTTCTATACACCATTGCCTGTCTATCTTTCAATAAGTATTTATTAAGCCAGATACTGTCCTAAACTCTGGGAATACAAGGAAAAAGCAAAAACATTCTAATGGGGAAAAATCATGTGAATATATAGATACATAAAAGATACAGAGTAAATATGTGCAAAGTAACTCTGGCAAGTTACTTAACCCTGCTTGCCTCAGTTTCCTCATCTGTAAAATGAGCTGGAGAAGAAAATGGATCTGTGCTTGGAAACCCGAAATGGGGTTATGAAGAGTGGAATACATGAAAAAGCCTGAGGCATTGTTAGGTAGGATGAGGGGAATGGCTCCTAGAGTGGCTAGCAATTCCTCAGAATCTTGAAGGAAATCAGATATTCTAAAAGGCAGGGAAAAGGAGAGAACATTCCAGTTAAGGAGACTGCTGGGAAGAGAGCGCCAGTGCAGAGCATGTCACCTATAAGGAACAGCAAGTAAGCAAGTATAGCTGGACTACAGAACTAGAGTGGTAACCTAAGAGTCAATGAATGAATTTAAAAAGCATTTATTATGTGCAAAGAATTGTGCTAAGTGCTAGAGATACAAATAGAAAAGATAATCCCTGCTCTCAAGGAACTCACGTTCTAATGGGAGAGATGACACATTATGGAAAGTTTCCACTTTAAATCAGATGGAAGGGTCCCGTGGTCCTTAGGTTGTAATGGCAAAGTAGATGACAATGCTTCTTATTTAATGTAATTTCCACTAATAAATCAGTTTCTGATTTTCAACCATGTGACAGTGCCAAGAACTTTGGTGGCAAGAATTTTCTTTTCTAGGTCTTCAGTAGCTTTGACTGTAGCATCTGCAGGAACAGTTGCCAGGCTGCACCTCTCTATCTCTCTGTCTCTTTGTCTCTGTCCCTCTTCCTCTACTTCTTTCCCTCTCTCTCCTTTTTCTCTCCCTCTCTGTTTCTGTCTCTCTGTCTGTCTGTCTCCCTCTCTGGCTGCATCTTCATAGGAATTACATCCCAGGATGAGGCTGAGGGCATTGGGCTGGAAGCACAGTCATTCCTAAGGCTCTTGGGTTCAGAGTCCTGGCTGTCTCCATCAGGGAGATGATGGTCAAGCTGATGGTGGTTTGGGTTTCCACACCTGTCTCTTCATTGAGGTGCTTTGCTACTTTAGCTAGGCTGGTTTGCTTGCCCTATAAGACCAAAGATCCAACTCCATATCCATGGGTAGATTTTAGTTCTTTCTCAGCATGGGCATATTTTGCAGCTCCCACCATATTCACCGACTATGTAATTTTCTGGATATTTTTGAAATACTATTTTTAAGTTGCCATATTTCTGACTTGGTTTCATTGTGGTTGTAGAACCCAGCTAGAGGCGGCAGACATAGTAATAGCTCAAGAGACTATGGTGGTGCCTACCCTAAGGAAGGTCAGACAGATGAACTACAAAACAATAGAATCACAAAATTGGGGCCATTTCCTGAGAGCCAAAGAAGAACAATGTGAGAACTCAAGGGAGGACAGGATTTCAGAAGGAGACATGCACAGTAGAGTGTGCACCGTGTGACTGGGAGCTCTATGTAAGACAGGTCTATCTCTGGGGAAGGGTTACTCTCAGCAAGTATTATACTTGTTAGATCCATGAGTTCTAGTCTAGCTTCTTGTCACTTATCAGGAGATGAACCTTTTCTTCATTGTACCTCATGAACCATGTACTTGCAAAGGAAGCTGATGACAACACCTTTTAGGGGATATTCTCAAAATATTTTGGTGGAGACAATAAACCCAAGAAGTGAGAGATCAAATCCCCTGAGATGTACCTGGATTCTTTGTCTCATGTATTGTTGCCCTTCTATGAATGCTCAGCACTTAGTACTGGGCTTGGGACATGAGTGCTTTATAAAGTCTGTTGACTTGACCCGTTGGCTTGAAAGCCTCACTGGCCAACCTGAGAATGATAAAGAGGTAGTGTGGGACAGTGGATAGAGTCTGAGGAACAGAGGTTCTAGAGTGAGAGAACCTGAGTTCAAATTCCACTTCCAATGCTTTCTGCCTATAAGATCTTGGGTCACTCTTGGGTTTCATTTTCTTTATCTGTAATATGAGGAGGTTGGACTAAAAAACCTAACTCCCTTCAAGTTCTTAATGTATGATCTTATGATTGACATCTCAGCCAACCAGGAACAATGAAAGAGAGAAATGCAGGGAGAGAGGGAGTAGTCATGAGCATACAGCATACACACGACACCCAGCAGAACGCTATGAAAGGTCCAAGTTACCTAGTGTCTCCCCAGATTATGAAACTGAAGCCCAGGTTAAGTGACTTCTATTCAACTCAAAGCACTATTATGTTCAAGGTCCTGTTAGGTGTTAGGAATATGACGGCAAAACAAAATGGTTCCTGTATTCAAGGAGCTCATTATACTCTTTAAGAATTAATTTTAATTGATTTTTTAAAAATCATCAGAATTTCTACCAGTATCTCTCCCCTTCCTCCCTCTCAGAGAGCTATCTCGTATAATAAATCATTTTTTTCAGAGAAAAAATAGAAAAGAATCAGGAAAATGAATAACTATATCAATGAAGTCTATAAATATAGGCAATGTTCTATACCTCTGGACCTCCGCCTTCAGCAACAGAATGGAAGTGTGTGTTTTTTTCCCCGTATTTCTTCTTTTGGTCCATATTTGGTGTCTGTCTTTTTAATTTGTGACAATAACTTTCGATCATTTTGGGGTATTTCCATTTATTTTGTTGCAGTCTTTGGCTATGTTGTTTTCTTGGTTCTGCTTACTTCATTCCACATTAATTTATGTGGATTGTTCCATGCTTCTCTATCTTTGTCACATTTGCCATTTCTTATGGCACAATAATATTCCTCATTCATGTCCCATAATTTGCCTTGCTATTCCCTAACCAATTGGCATCAGCTTTGTTTCTAGGTCTTTGCTATCACAAAAAGTGCTGCTACAAATATATTGGTATGAATGGGGTACTCCTTCTTGTCAATGGTCTCCTTGGGGTACATAGAATCTCTGGCTCAAAGAGTCTGGTTATTTTCTTTGCGTAATACCAAATTGCTTTCCATCATGGTTTTACACATATACACATATATACATATACATATATATATATACACACACACACACACACATATATGTACATATATATGTGTGTGTGTGCATATATGTGTATGTATATGTACCCATATAGTCATATATATGGAGATATGCAAGGACCCTATATTTTCATGAGTGATAGAGGAGAGGGGGAGGGAGAGAGAAGATATGTTTACAAAAAAGTTACATAAAATATACACAATGTAAACAGAAGTCATTTAGGAAGGGAGGAGTAGGAAAGATCTTATGGAGGACATGACCCTTGAAGGTTGCTAAGGATTCTAAGAACTGGAGGAGAGAAGGGAAAGCATCCTAGGCATGGCAGACAGACTGCACAAAGCCATAGAGGCAGGGATGTCATGTACAAGGCACACAGCCAGTTTGACTGAAATGCAAAGTGTCTGATAGAGGACTAGTGTGAAATCAGTCTAGAAAGGTAGGTTGGAGCCAGCTTGTGAATGGCTTTGAATGTCAAACAGTAAAGTTTGTGTTTTATCTTAGGAGCAATAGGAGCTTTATGAACTGAGGAATGACGTAGTTAGGGATATGGGTTTTTTTGTGAATTTTTTTTTTATTTTTTGAGGGGGGAAGACAAGGCAATTGGGGTTAAGTGACTTGTCCAAGGTCACACAGCTAGTAAGTGTCAAGCATCTGAGGCCAAATTTGAACCCAAGTTCTCCTGACTCCAGGGCCAGTGCTCTATTCACTGTACCACCTAGCTGCCCCGGGATATGTTTTAAGAATATCAATTTGGCAGCTATGTGAAGAATGAATTGAGAGAGAGACATGAAGGGTTTTTTGTTTTTTTTGCAAGAGTCCAGGTAAGAGCTGATGAAGACCTAAACTAGCATGGTGACTGTGTGAGTAAAGAGAAGTGGAAGAATAAAAGACATGTGGAGGTAGAATCAACAATACTTAGCAAATGACTGGAATGTGGGCTAAGGCAGAGTGAAGAGTCAAGGATGACTCCAAGGTGGAAAGCCTAGTGATTAATCACTAGGATGGTGATTTGTTACAGGAGAAATATCTCTTACCAAGTTCATGTAGTTTACTCCTGCCAAATAAACCTATCACCGTGCAGAAATTATAGAGGTAAAGTTGCATATTTTATTATGCCTGTGCTCAGGTTCAGAAGGAAGAAAAATAACCGTGAAGAAAGACTAGAGTTTCTGATAAGGAAACAGAAAGAAAATAATGGAGAAAATTAGGTCAGAGAGAGAGTGAAATAATTTCTTAACATGTGACAGTCTTTATGGCCTCAGTTCATACAGGTCACACAAGCCTAGTCAAAAAGATTCATTATCTCATGATTCCTTCAATTAAGGTTGAACAAAATAAGCTAGAACAAATTAATAAACAGACTAAGTCATTATACTGAGTTTGCAAAATCTTATGCTTTATAAAACTACAAGGCTGCATTTTAAAGAAGTTACTATGGACTAGTTGGATGGAAGAGATTTACATGCCACAAAAATAACCAAAGGTTGGAGTCAGAGAAATTCATCCACAAATCTTTTGGGAGGTTTTAAAGATTCTGTATTTCCTTCTTCCTCTTCTATGTTTTCTTATCTCAGAAATTTCAAAAATCTTCCCTTGATACTGTCATTCCATGACTCAGGTTTTTAGTCAAGTGAGGTTAATAATAACAGGAGAAGAGGCTTCAGTTAGCCAAATATTTCAGGAGGAATGACATAATAAAACTAAAGAAAAAGAAATTCTAAAATTCCCATAACACCTTCAATGGAAATAGTTAAAAGTTAGAAATTAGAGGAGGAGGTTTGCAGAAAAAGATAATGAGTTCCATTTTGGACACATGGAGTTCCAGATACCCATGGGAATCCAGATGGAGATGTCCAGCAGGCAGTTGGTGAAGTGGGACTAGAGCTTGGAAAAGATGCTATAAGTGGATGTATCCATTTGGATAACATCTGTATAGAAATGAACCCAAGGGAGACGATGAGATCCTCAAGAGAAAGTATAGAGGGAGAAGAGAGGAGAGGAGAGGGAGAGGGTGAGCGAGAGGAGAGGAGGGGAGAGGAGAAGAGAGAAGAGGAAAGGAGAGAAGAGGAAAAGAAAGGAGAGGCTCAGGATTCTTGGTGTATATCCCTACAAAGTCTCTGGGACATGGATGATGATTCAACAAAGGAAACTGAGAAGGAGCAGACAGGAGAACCTAGAAAGGCATCACAAAAATCCAGAGAGAAGAGAGTATCTGGTTGCAATTTTGGGGAGAAGTCAACAGTCAAATTGCTATAGAGAGAGATCAAGAAGAGTAATGAGAAAAGGCCATTACAATGGCAGTTAAGAGGTCATTGGTTACCTAGGAGAGAGCAATTTTATTTGAGCCATGAAGTCATAAGTCAGATTGTAAAATATAGAAGAGAAGCAAGTAGGACGTATTTGCCAGTGAAAGGAAAAGGTCATATAGGACAATACCTTGAGGGGAAGGCAGGGTCAAATGAAGGATTTTTATAGTAGATAAGGACCTGTTTGTAGGCAACCAGAAGCAGTTTGAAAGTGAAAGCTCCAAGAAGGGACTGGAGGGGGTAAGATCAAGAACACAAAAAATGGGGCTTGGTTTTATTAAGAAGGGCTATTATGTCCTCCTAGACTAGAATAAAGGAATAGAGAACTAGGGATAATGTTGAGAGTGTCTGTGACATAAAATTGGAGAGAACTGGAGCTTCTCAATTAGACCAAATGGTTGGTTTAATTGTTCTCTCTGTAGACCTTACCCTAGGCCTGCCAAATTGTGATCATTGCTACAGGGAGTAAGGACACTGGAAGTAAGTAGGGTAGCTAAATAGACTTTATCAAGAAGTCTTAGAAAGTGGCATTTGCAGAACTCTGGGAAAGAGGAAGAGAGTCTATTTATTCCAGTAATGTGGAGGTGGTAGGTAGTCTGGGACAGTGAGTTGGTCCCATCTCTGGCTGCCTTGCTTCCCTTCGCCCTGCTTTGAGATGATCAAGAGTTGCTGTTGTTGACAATTGTGACTGGAAGTTGAGGAGAAACCTCCCCCCACCCCTGCCCTGAACTTCACCTTCTAAGGGCTGATGGAAATGATGAGTGAGACTATAGTAAATAGATGACCCCTTTACCCTGCTACAGGGGTTAGCTCAAAGTCCTGATGCTAAGCTGAAAAATCAGATGATGGCTTCCCCTCCCCAGCCCAGCATGGGAAAAGGAAGGACAGTGACAGGGTCAGGTACAGAGGACCTGTCCCTCCTGACATGCTAGCTGCCAAAATAACTACTTTTTGACTGTAACCTTTTCAATCCTGGTGATATCCTCATTGTTTAATGTAAAAAAAAGATAATCTGGTAGTGACCTAAATCCCAACTGACATGATTTAGTGGATGTAGCTTAGGATGAGATTTGGGAAGAGAGAATTATTACTCTCCCTCTTTTTTTCCCTTTTTTCTTCCCCTGCCCCCCTTTTGGAACAAATGAAAAAAACCTCACTTAATAAGCACACTGCTTAGCAGCTGGGATCCCCAAAAAGTGAGACAGCCCCTGTTCTCAGTGAGCTCACATTCTAATTAGGGGAGACAGCACCTGGAGGAGAGTTGAGCTGCAGGGTGAACTGAAAGTGTGATGGGTGGCCTTTGGCCA
This sequence comes from Pseudochirops cupreus, assembly GCA_028627135.1. Taxonomy (NCBI): domain Eukaryota; kingdom Metazoa; phylum Chordata; class Mammalia; order Diprotodontia; family Pseudocheiridae; genus Pseudochirops; species Pseudochirops cupreus. Next base: position 336,758,449 of record CM053581.1, on the reverse strand, counting down.
GTCACTTCATCTTCCTAAATCTACTTGTCCCTCCCTTGTTAAATGTTGATAATAACACCTGACACTACTTCCTGCTGAGGTTGGGGTGAAGCATCAAGCCAGATAATGTATGCAAGAATGCTTTGCAAAGTATAAAATAGTATATGACTATAATCATAGTTCACATTTATAGACCACTTTACAGTCGGTTACAAAGTACATCATCAACATTATCTCATTTGAGTCTGTGAGGAAGAGAATAATTATAGTTCATGTTTACTTTTCGAGAACTAGGTGGTTTACATCTTCCCATCAGGCGTAACCCTGAGTGGTTGGGGTATTGGCTCAAGCCCCCATTTCAGTGAACACCCCCATACTGTTAGCCATCAGTGATTAGTACCTGAATTTCATTTAACTCATTAACATCAATTACTTTTCACAAAGGGATATATACTTCAAAGCCATAGTGAGCACCTAAGTATAAGTATTCCCTCAGACACTTGGTGGGCACACTCTCTCCTATACAACCTCAGTCTCTGGTTTGTGCAATTTCTCACATAACATTGGTCACCCCACTGCTACTGGACAAGCCCTTGTCTCAGTGTAGTGACCACTGGTAAGGGGATAGCTGGTCACAATGACTGACCGTGGGATATACAGTTCTTCCCAGTTTGGGAAGGAAGGAAACTAACACAAGACCATCCCTTAGATAAGAGGGCAGCGATTTTCACATATGGGCTCTGGTGAGGGTTTGGGGACTCTCCAGGAGAAGGAGGAGAGGTGAAAGAAGAAGTGACAGTCATGCTGTAGTGGCAGTAGCATCAGCCAATGTCTGCCATATCTGCATTTTCCTTCCTCAGCACCATTAGAAATGACTTCTAAATGAACAAGCTGGAAGGTGGGTGTCTATGTTTTTATTCAGAGTACTCGATCCTGGGCATTTCTCACCCTACCCCTGTCTTATTTCTGTTTAGTTGTGTTTCTTTTTTTAAATTAATTTATTTTAAACTTAAATACCCAAACTTAAATACACAATAAGAAAAGAAAAAGAAACATTATAGACTTAAATACTAAAACTTTAAATACAAAATAGGAAAAGAAAAGGAAACATTGCCATGTGCACAGCAGAACATAAGAGAGGATTCAAAATATACAGCAATAAATGTCCACTTTAAGAAAGCCTATATAAGAAGTGCTACACGTTGTGTTCAGAGCTTTTCTTTGCTTTTCTTTGCTTCCTTGTAAGTTTTCTTTTGGGGCACTTTTTACTCTGTTCTTTTTTCTCCCCTTTCTCTCTCCCCCTCCCAAGAAGGCTACAATTGAGCATGGATATATTTGTGTATGTGTGTGTGTACACCCCCCACATATATACACACATACATACACACATATGCATATATACACTTACATACACATACATATACTTAGATATCTATAATCTTACTCATATATATATATATAGATATATATAGATATAGATATATAGATATATTCATATGCATCTGTGCAAGAACCTACTATATTTGCTTGTCCTCTGTTTCTCTGAGGGTGAATAATGTTTTCCTTCATAGGTCCAAGTCTTTACCTATTTTTCTAAGTCCACTAACTCATTGTTTCCTACCCTACAGCAATATTCCAACCTTTCACTGTCTAGTTATCTCAAATGGCCTAAAACTATATTGATTAATTTGGCTGACTTATAGTGTAGTTTTCCTATTTTTTTCTTCTGATTGAATTTATTTTAGCTTTACCTTTGTGTGAGATCGTGATTACTACCCCTGCTTTTTTCCTAATAAATTCTACTCCTGATCTTTATTTTGTGTTTGTGTGTATCTACTATTTCCTATCCCTCCCAATTCCTTTATTTTACTGCTGCCTGCTACCTTGCCCTCCTCTTACTTAACCTACCCCCCCACAAAGATCCCTGCCTTGACCTCTCCCCCTTCCCTATCCCCTAAGCCTTCTGTTTCCTTCTGAATTTAGAAGACTTTTATGCCCTTATAGATATATATATATATTGTTCCCTCTTTAACCCATTCCTGATGAGAGTCGGGTTCCAGAACTACCAGTCTTCCTCCCCCATCTAATTCCTCTGTGTCAGTTCTTCCTCTTGCACCTCATTTGTATAAGATAATTTCTCTTTTTACTTTTTCCTAGACAGTTGACTTCTTAGTATTGCATCATACTCAACTCTACCCCAATCTTTCTTTCTAGCTGCCCAGTTACTAATAACAATCTTCGACATACGACTTACATTTCCTTGTATATAAAGTAGAGTCTGTCCTTATTGAGTCTTTGTAGTTAGTCTTTGATGTTGACTTTATATTTCTCTTTGATCTTGTATGTCTAATTTTCTATTGATTTCAGATCTTTGTGCAACAAAATCCTGATAGTCTGGCAATTCATTGAATGTCCATTTTTTCTTCCAGTTAGGATTATGCTTAGCTTTGCTGGGTATATTTTAAACTGCAACCCCAATTCTTTTGCTCTTTGATATAAAGTGTTCCAAGAACTTCAGTCTTTTAGTGTTGCTGTTGCTAAGTCTTGTGTTTAGTTGTGTTTCTAAAAATTCTGTTAAAGCATACCTTTGCCAGATTTAATATTATTTCTTATAAATATCGGTGGTCGACTCTCTCCTTATGTTGACTGGCATCCCTTTGTTTCTGGCATGAAGGCACAAGGGGAACCACACTGAAGAGTGACTTTTCCTGGAGCAGGGCTGGAAGCTCAGCCTTCAGCTATCAGTAAGAGTTTTCTTCTCTAATTGGGGACATAAGCATGAGTCATTTCATAGCTACATTTCCCAGTAATGCACGTGGATCATATTTCATATATCTGCCCTATAGATACAAAGTAATATTATATTAGCTATTGCTATTGTTGTTGGTCTTTCAAGACAGGTGATGTCTTGACTTGTGCATGAATTGGATATAAGTGAGGCAGAGTTGTACGGTCATTAGCTTTTCTCTTCCAGAGTCATCCAAGTTCACTGGCAAGACAAAAATTGGGGTGACTGGTGATGGCCCAGGATGAAGTGAATGAGCTTGGCATATTTGATATCAACTACTACTGGGCTGAAGGTTGCTTGGTGAAGTTTGCTCCTTGATCCTCTGGGCTATGCTTGACTGGTTGGCTTCAAACTCCAGCACAGACCCCACTTTTAGACTTCCTGGTGACTCATACTCCTGTCATTTTGATACTAACAAAGTCATAGCTTCCCATCTCCTCCACCTAAAACTAAAGAAATGCTGAGGCAAAATATGAAAGCCCAGGTTCACAGGCCACATATACACATAGAATTGGGAGAGCCTGAGGCCCCTCCCCTTGCATCATTGTCTGTCTTCTCTTGTGAGGAATGCAGAAAAGCAGGATCAAGTCCTTCTAAAGTGATGGGAGACACTTTCTTATCAGCATGAGTTAAGATATGAGGCTAGGAAAGAAAGGCCCTGGATCTCCATAGGAGAAGGACAGCTGTAAGGGCCCCTTAGAGCTACCTAGATGTCTGACCTCGGTCAGTGTGCCCTTGCTGACAGGGAAAACCTGAGGTGGGTAAGAGGCATCCAGGTGTGCATTCTGCCTTTAATGACGGCACGTCAAACACGGGGGCATTGAGTATGCACCATCAATGGAGAAGCGCTCCCCACCTATCAGGACCCTGTTTCTGGGACACCTGACAAAGGGGCAGA
>CM053581.1:336735701-336754284 GCA_028627135.1 Pseudochirops cupreus | reverse complement strand
TGCATCATTCTCATTTCTCTTCCCAATTTTCCCTCCACTTCTCTTATTTGGTTTTCAAAATCCTTCTTAAGCTCCTCTATGGCTTGTAATCAGTTCATATTTTTCTTGGAAGCTTTTGGTGCAGGAGTTCTGACTGTGTTGTCTCCCTGCCATTCCATGCTTTGATCCTTTTTGTCCCCAACCTAAAGTTGGATGGCTGTACTTGCTTGGCTTCCTTTGCTTGCTCATGTTGTCAATTAAGTACTTGACTTTTGAGCTCTTTGCCACAGTAGAACTCTGCTTTTAGAGGGGAGAGCTCTGTCCCAAATCGCTGGGGTTTTTGCAGCTGCTGGAGCTATTAGGAGGCCGTGGTCTCTGCAGCCCCCACCAGCTTTGGCTCACTGGTCACGCACCTCAGGACCACCACCCAAGACCACAATCTGCATCCAGTCAGGTTAAGGCAAGAGCACTTAGCCTCTGAATTGTCACTTGGCCCCCCTGCAATGTGCAAGCTGGGAGCTCTGAAGCAGCCATGTGGAGGTGGCTACAGAGCCACCTCTTCTGCTGCTTCTGGCTCTGGGGGCAGAGGGCTGGACCCACTCCTCCATCCTCCCCAAATCCAGCCAATTCCACTGACCTTTTACTTTTTCTTTGGCATTTATGGGTTGATAATTCTGGAAACCACCACAGCTGCTGGTGATCCACTCTCTGGAATGCTCCAGCCGTGTCTGGTCTGGGCCACCTTGGGGCTAAAACTGCGGGTTCATATGGGGCTGGTCTCAGCTTCCAGTGTGCTGCGATGAACCTTTCCTGTCTGCCTGCCAGGCTGTCTTCAGTGGGAGATTTGTTTCTCTCTGTCACTTTGTGGATTCTGGAGCTCTAAAATTTGTTTAGAGTCATATTTTATAGGTATTTGAGGTGGTTACAGGGGGAGCTCATGGAATTATCCTGCTTCTATACCACCATCTTGACTCCGTCCCCAAGGCAAGCTCAGAACTACACTTTCAACCATCCACATTTGCAACCTCAGAGCCATTCTGGACTCTCCTCCCCCTCACCTCACATAACTACCCAGTTGCCAAGTCTTGTCACTTCTCCCTCCATATCTCTCACAACCACCCTCTTCTCTTCCTGCACATGGTCATCGCTCAGGCTCAGGCCTTCATCACTTCTTTCCTAGACTTTAACACCAATAGCTTTTAATGGGTCTCCCTGCCTTGTCTTTCCCCTTTCCAATTCATTCTCCATACAGCTGCCAAAGTGATTTGGGTCCTTTGGTGTCAAAAATTAACTCCTCTGTTTGGCATTTAAAGCCCTTCAAAACCTGCCCCCAATCTACCTTTTCAGTATCAAGGGTGTTGTAAAGGTAGCTCATACTGACTCTGTAGTATTGTTATAGATTTTAAGTTTTCCTCGTGAGTATTTATGCCTCAGAAATCAGCAAATGGCTATGAATTAGGTTTTATTGATTATTTTGTCAATAGTATTAAGTGATCAAGAAATTGACTGAGAGAATATTAATAATGCAGATTAAAATTAAAAGTGTGTCATTTGTATACTTTTCAATAATCAACTCCTGGAAAGATAATTATTAAACATTTATCAGAACATCCCTGAATGTATTTCTCATCTTCCTGCGCTCTAACAAATTGACCTTTCTCTTCCTCACAGAGGGCTCTTCACCTTCCATCTCTATGTCTTTATACTTGATGTTTCTATGGTTTTCCTCCCCTCTGTCCTTTAGAATCACTGGCTTCCTTAAAAACTCAGTCTCAGTCCCACCTTCTTCATGAAGCCTTTCCTGTCCCCCCTGCTGTGTCTTAATTGCCCAAGTGTGCTTAGATTTAATTTTTTATATATTTTACACATATTTATGTAGAGGTGACTAGGTCTCATAGTGGATAGAGTACTGAACTTGGAATCAGGAAGACTTGAATTCAAATCCCATCTTGGACAGTTACTAACTGTGTAACTCTAGGCAAGTCACTTAACCTCATTATACCTTGATTTCCTCATCTGTAAAAGGGTAAAATAGCACTTATTTCAAAGGGTTATTGTGAGGATCAAATGAGATAACATAAGTGTGATATTACCTAGTATTGTCATTATCCTACAGGGTGTCCCAAAAGAATTTGTGCTGTCTTAATAGCTTAAGTTATTAGCTTTAAGCTTTAATAGCTTAAGACTGCATGGAATTTTTAGGACACCCTGTATATATAAATATTGTCTCCACCATTACGATGTAAGTTCCTTGAGGCCAGGATGGTTTCTTTCCTTTTTTTTTTTTTGGCACATTTATTTTGATAAATAAATGCCTGTTGATTGATTGATGGAAGGATTGGAGCTTAGTAAGGAGATGAAGGCTGAATATGTTGATTTGGGAGTCATTTGCATAGTGGGACCTGATTGCTACCCAGGGAACTTTCATTAAGAGTTAAGGAGTTAAGTGTGGAAAGTGCTAAGAGAAAGGAAAAGAGGGCTCAGGATTAGTTCACCTATCAGACAGGAGGATTATTCTTCAAAGGAGACTGAAAAGGAGAACTCAAATGGAAACTGTTCTATTCCCTCCCCTCTTCAAATCCATCCAAAATGACCATGCATATGTTTGACCACATCACTATTCCCATCTTCCTCTAAATCCCAAACTTTCAGTGGCTCCCTATTGTTTATGGTACAAAATATAAAAACCTGAGGTAAGTCTTCCCTAAGCACTCTACATTTCAGCCCAGAAACAGGACTAGGATCTGTTCCCCAATTGTGTCCTGCTTGCCTTTATTTGTCCAGCTCATGCCTCAGGCCTGGGACATCCTTCCTCCACACTTCTGAACTTTTTCTCTCTTTCTTCAGGGCCTGGCTATATGTGACTTACAGTTGAAGGGCTTATAATTGGAGATGAAGAACTTCCTTATTGTCCGGCTAGAAGGACTAATTATTCAGTGGATGTTTAAAAGTGGATTTCAGGGGGGTCTGTGGCCTTAGATGGGAACAAAAATTACAAAAGTTTGAGGAAGATAATTTTGACAGCTGAGTGGAGGATTGACTGAAAAGGAAAGAGTCTTGAGGCAGACAGACCAAGCAGGAAGCTATCGTAATAATCCAAGTGTGAGGTAATGAGGGCCTGCATGAGTAAGGTGGTAGTGTCACAGAAGAAAAGGGGGTATATAAAGATATCATGAAGGCAGAATTGATAGGATTTGGTAACTGATTGGATGTGGACGGTGATGAAGAGTGAGGACTGAGGACAACACCTGGGTTATGAGTTTGGGTGACTGGGGAGGACGGTAGTCACCTTGACAGTGTTAAGGAAGCTCAGAAGAGGGGAAGGCCTAGGAAAAAAGACATTAAGTTAAATTGGGGGTATGTGAAATCGGAGATATTCTGAGCATCTGAGCAACATTCAGTTAGAGATACTAAATAGGGAGTTAGAGGTGCAAGACTGGAAGTCAGGAGTAATAATGTAATTCAGATACATTTATTTGAGTAGGAAGGGAGACTCTGGACAAGGAGACAGAGACCTTTGGTTACCTCAACGCTAATGCAAGGAAGGCCACCACCCAGTGGGGGGTGGGAGGATCAGGGCCCGACTAGGGAGGGGTGTGCCTAATACGTAGCTTTGAGAGTAGGAAATATACCATTTGGTAGTTTCCCAGTTTAACTCATTACTCTTGCTAACTAGATGCTAGGCTCAGTTGTTTCTACATGGCTGAAGGAGGGAAGATGCTGTCAAAATGCAAATGGAAATCTTACAAATTTTGAAAATGCACAATCTTTAAAAAAAATCATTTTAAAATGTTTGCACCTTCTGGAATGTTTTGGCATTCCAGTTGCCCCTTGCCTGTCTCCAGGCTCCAGGCACTGATTTTTGCAATAGCCTCCTAAGTGGTTACCCTGCTTTCAGCCTCTCCCTTTTCTGATCCATCTTCCATAGTTGTCAAAAATAATGTTCCTAAGGTACAGGTCTGACCCTGCCACTCCCCTATTTAAAACCTATAGTGGCTTTGTGTTGCCTCTAGGATAAAACACAAACTTATCATTTAAAGCCCTCCACATTGGGTCCCCACTACCTTTCCAGACTTGGTTCCCTTCATGCATTCTGCATTCCAGCCAAAGTGGCCTACTAGCTTTCCTTGAACTTGATGTTCTATTGATTGTCTCAGCTGCCTTTCCGTGGATTATCCCCCATGCCTGGCGCATCTTTACTCCCACCATGTGGGATCTTTAGCTTTCTTCAAGGCTCAGTTCAGATGCCATCTCCTCCACAAAACCTTTTTTGACCAGAAAAGGCCTCCTAGTGGTTAGTATTCTTTCATTCCTCAAACTACCATTTACTTACATTGTTTACTTATCTTGGTACATGGTGCATCCTGGGCTAGAAAGAGGGCTAGGACATTTTGTTTCTCTTAACTCCTGGCATAGTACCTTAGCAGGTATTTTATTTAATGGAATCGAAATGAAATGAGATCATGAAATGTAAAAGGATTCTGGGAACTATAATAATAAGAGTTTGAATTTACTTAGTGGTTTAAGATTTACGAAGTGATTTTGCCATGAGACTCTATGTTTAGAGCACATGATCTGTCTTCAATTATTTGATGGACTATGTGGAAGGATTAGAACAAGAACAATGAGAGGAAGCTGAACCTTCTACATGAAGACCTTTCTGATCCTTCATGTATTAGTGCCTTACCCCTCAAAATGACCAAAAATTCATCTTGAATATAGCTATATATGTAATTACACACACACAGAGACACACACATATAAAACATCTTAAATCTAACTATGTAACTATACATGTATATGTATATATGTATATATACATAAAACTATACATGAGAAGCATGCATGTCTTCTCTGTTACAATGTAAATTCCTCAGGGGAATGAACTGTTTCTTTTGTCTTTGTATTTCCAGTGCCTAGCATAGTGCTTGGCATGTGGTAGGTGCTTAATAAATTAAAGTGGTTCTCAGCCTTCCTAATGTCATGACCCTTTAATAGTTTCTCATGTTGTGGTGACCCCCAACCATAAAATTATTTTTGTTGCTACTTTATAACTGTAATTTTGCTACTGTTATGAATCGTAATGTAAATATTTGATATGCAGGATGTATTTTCATTTTCAATCAAAACAGAATGACAAAGGAGCAAGAGGGAACTGAATCAAGTATTAAATGCTTTCAGCACCTATTCCCAAATGGCTGACAATTGGGAACCCTAATCAAATCCCTATTTACCTTTCTTTCTTTAACACAGCAGAAGAGAAGCACAGAGTCTCAGTGTGGAAAGATGTTAGGGCCTAGCATCCCCAGCATCCTCTTCTCCCATGCCTTCTCTCCCATCTGGCTGCTGCACCAACCTCCAGAGCGCTTCTTTCTCTAAAGAATGGTGTTTCTCTCCTCTCTGCAGAAATGGGGCCACCAGCGCCTTTTCTAGGCCCTTGGGAACTAGAGGGGAAGCTTCTTGCTTAGTTTCTCCAAATTGCAGATCCTCTGCTCCCATGCCAGCTTACGGATCACATCTCCTTCTTTAAACTGAAGGTACTTGAAGCACACTTACCGGGTAAGAATATGTGAGGATTGTCTGGGAAGAGTAATCCAAAGAGAATTTGCTCCAATGAACAAGATCTCCATATTTAAAGTACTGTGGGAATTGAGGTCCATGAATATATGCTATATACAGGTGAAGTGGCTCTCTTATATCTATCTTCTTAGAGTAGTGGTTCTCAACCTTCCTAAGGCCATGACCCTTTAATACTTGTATGTGGGCGTATCTGAATGTGGGCAGACCCGCCTGGAGACGGATAGAGGAGCGGTGCCTCGGTTCCTAAGACCATCGGAAATACGTGTTTTCTGATGGTCTTAGGCGACCCGTTCACCCCCCAAAGGGATCGTGACCCACAGGTTGAGAACTGCTGTCTTAGAGTAACATTGTGCATGTAGTAGTTAATTTCCAATTGATTTGTTAAATAAAAAAATGAGAGGTAATCTGAGATAAGATGAGGGAAGGGAACAAGTACTGTATTTCACTGCATAATCAGTGCAGATCTTATGCCAAATTTTTGTAAAAAAGTGGGGTGTGACTGTTATGTGAAGCTTTTAAAAATTGTGCTGTTATTACTTAAAAATTGCTTATTACTAAACTGTCTTTGGTACAAGATTAGGATGCATGGAATACTTGTGAATATAAGTTAAAATTGAATACTGACAATGCCCATGTTACTGTGAGTTCTAGGCTCGAGGCTCGCAGTGCACTGGAGATTAAATGGGTATCCATATGCTACTGGGGAAAACATTGCTGTTCCGTCTGCCTTTTAAGCCATATGAAGAACAGAAGTATACCATGTGACAATTACTTGATTAAAGGTTATAAGCCAGTTTTGAGACTGAAAAAACAAACCAGGGCACAACTTATGCACTGAAATACCATTTTTACTGAGCACTTACTATGTTCTAGCTAGTTTACAAATCTTATCTCATTTGATGCTCACAACAACCCTAGGAGGTAGGTGCTATTATTATCTCCATTTCATAGTTGAGGGAAATTGAGGCAGATTAAGAGTTTTGCCCAGGGTCACAGAGCTAATAAATTTGGGACCAACTTTGAACCCAAGCAGCTAGGTGGCAAAGTGAATAGAGTTGAATTGAATTGGAATGGGACCTCAGATACTAGCTGTGTGACCCCAGGAAAGTCACTTAACATTTTGCCTCAGTTTCCTCATCTGTAATTTGGAGAAGGAAATGGCAAACCACTCCAGTACCTTTGCCAAGAAAACTTCAGATGAGCTTGTGAAGAGCTGGACTCATGACTGAATCAATGACAAAACAACAAAAATTTTAAATGAACATACTTATTTCTGTTGCAATAGGCCCATATCGGAGGCCCTTCTTTCATGGTCCAACCTGTCAGAGCTTGTGGAACTCTGGCAGAGCCTTCAAAAATCTCTGTATCAGGATGAGACAAGCAGGGTAGGATTTTTTTTGGAAGTGAATATAAACATTTAAAAAATAAATTGCAAATGACTTGCAGTTTATAATTTTACACCTAACCCTTTTTTTTATTTGCTCATTTACAGGAGAGTTTTTGTTAGAATTTTAAAAGTTAGAAATGTGAGCTTATGGCATCATGATCATTCTCCTCTGTAGCCCCACAGTGCATAAGTACAGGACCTTACACATAGAACAGTGAGAATCAGTTGGCAATGATTACTTCATTTCTACCCCTGTTTTCCTTTTTGGAGAGTGGCCCTTTAAGCATCTCTTCCGGGGTGGATAGAAGAGACCAGAACACTGAAAATTTAAGTCAAAGCATTCTGGTTACTTAAAAGAACAGGCCTAGTAGAAAGGTAGATGAAGGAAGAAAGGAAACAAGAATTAATTAAGCCCTCACTATAGGACATGCACTGTACTAAGCATTTAATAAATATGATCTCATTTAATCCTCTCATCAGCCCTGGGAAGCATGTGCTGTTATCATGCCCACCTTAAAGTTGAGGAAACTGAATGGAACAGAGAGATTTAAGTGACTTGCCCAGGTCACACAGCTAGTAAGTGTCTAAGGCTAAATTTGAACTCAGGTCTTCCTTATTCCAGAGTCAGGGCTGTGACACTTATCTGATCAACATGGAACTATAGGCTTAGATAACATTTTGTATTATCTGCTGTGGGAACCAGTTATATATCACATACTTCTACTATATACCAGTTACTTGTATAATATTACATATATGTTATTGTTTAGGTATTTTTTCAGTTGTATCGGACCCCATTGGGGGTTTTCTTGGCAAAGATACTGGAGTGGTTTGCCATTTCCTTCTCCAACTCATTTTACAGATGAGGAAACTGAGGAAAACAGGGTTTAGTGACTTGCCCAGGGTCACAGAGCTAGTAAGTATCTGAGGCAGGATTTAAACTCAGGAAAAGAAATCTTCTTGACTCAAGGCCCAGTACTCTATTCATTGCTCCACGTAACTACCCCATTACATATATACATATATAAAAATCTTCTTTTCATAGGAGGTAAAGATTGACTTGGCTATAATGAGCACTACTGTTCCACAAAAAGTACCTAAACCTTAACTCCAAGATAATAAAGGATCATTGGCACAATTCTATTTTTAAAAGACCCCAGTAATTGGGAAGGAACGAGTCAGAATTACTGAATTTTTTAAAAGGCAAGCTGTTTTTATTACTTTTACATACATCTGATACAAGCATGCTTTTATTTACTCCATATGTGAAATCAATGCAATTCAACATTTATTGACTATCTACTTTGTGCTGGGAGAAGTTCTGAATGTGTGGTGGGGAAGGTGGGGGAAGATTATGAAGAGAAAGATACAATAGCCCGAGTATTATTTTTTATAATATATTATTCATAATATAATAATATGTTATATTATATTTTATATAATACTATATTTTACTAAGGAGGGAAAGATTGGAGAATGCAAAGTGTACTCAAATACTCAGATACTCAAATGTTATCTCATTATGTAGGTATTCCCTTCAACAATGCAGATTGCAGTTCAACTAGCCCCACCCATCTTGCTTTGACTCTAGTGCTAACCAGTTCATAAATCGGCCCTGTGGGTTTGATGGTCCTCCTAAAATACTGGAGGCCTCTACATACCAGTGCGGCATATGATCTGTTCATTGGTCATGCCTGGCTCTTCTCTCATAACCAGTTTATCCTCATTTTCTGTCATAACTTTCTTTAATGACATCCTTTCCAACAGGTGCACGTTAACCAATATGTGGTCAAATGAATCCTTTAAGAAATGTACAAAGGAGCATTTTCAACTACAAAGTATATCCAATATCCTTAAAAATTCACAGATCAAATTTTTGTAACCTGAATTAGATTTTGTATCAACAAGTAGAGATTCCATTAAAAGAAATTTTATAGTAAAGTCTTTTTCAAAGTAATCAGTTGAGTGGCACAGTGAACAGATCACCGGCCCTGGAGTCAGGAGGACCTGAGTTCAAATGTGACCTCAGATACTTAACGCTTATTAGCTATGTGATCTTGGGCAAGTCACTTAACCCCAATTGCCCTGTCTTCCTCCCTCAAAAAAAGTAGTTGATCTTTTTGTAAGGCATAATAATCAGAATTCTAATCTAGCCTTTTTGTAAGTGTGGATTTGCACACATTGGGTTTGCTTAAGAGAGGATTGACCTGTATTTTGAATTTATGATGGTGAAGGGAGGCACACCTGATCCAGGCCTAATAAAATAATCAATAAATGTTTACTGAATGACCGTCATTTACAATTAGCATTTAAAACATGAATAATTTATAATTTTTTTTATGCACTAAATGTGATTTCACTAATATAGGGAACTCATGTTGAAGACATTCCTCCCATTAATGCAAATCAACTATTGTTTGACATTAGAGCCTTAGGAAGTTGCCCAGGAGATGGAGACAATGAATGTCCTGCCCAGGGCCCAACAGCTAGTATGTGATAAAGGTGGGATTTAGACCTATCTTCCTGACTGCAAGGCTTGATCTCTTTCTATTCTCCCCACTGTCTCTCTCGGATAAAATCAGAGATATGGGGCCTATCAGAGCTGGAAGATTAGTAAGAGCCAATATTTATGTAGCTCTTTAAGATTTGCACAGTGCTTGGCAAATATTATCTCGTCTGATTCTTACAACCACTCTAGAAAGCAGATGCTGTTATTATTCCCATTTTACAGATGAGGTAACTGAGATTAAGTCACTATCCCAGAGTCACAAAACTCTTAAGTGTCTGAAGCCAGATTTGGATTTAGATGTCTGAGACTCTGATCACTGCATCACCTAGTTGCCTCCAGCTAGCAAGAGTCTTAGTGATGTTAGAGTCCAAAAGATTTATTTTACAGATGAGGAAGCTGCAACCCAGAGAGTGAAAGAGACTTGCTTAATTCCTTAGTGACAGAAGTGGTGATTCCAACCCAGGTGTCCTGAATCCCAGGTCAGTACAGTGTTGGTAATAAGAACCCAAGCAAGAATGGAAGTGAAATGGATTTGAGGAAAATTGGGGAGGTAAAGTCATCAGGATTTAGTTATGGATTAGAGCTGAGGGATGAGAGAGAAGAAAAAAACAGACTCCAGGTTGAAACTGACTTAATTTCCTCTGGGTGTTTGTGCCATTGGCAACTTGGTAAATCTTGGTAGGAAAAGGCTCAACTTTGAAAGGGAAGCTGTGGTGTTTGGTTTGGGACTAGAGCTCTCAGTCCTTGCTCCTTTTCCCTGGAGGCCCTCAGTGCATTCATTCCCTCAGTGTCCAGCTGTTGTCTATCCCTTGGGAAGTATCAGGCTGTGACCCTATAATGTCAGGCTGACCTGACCCAGTATTTAACAATTGGTACTGTACTGCCTATGTGTATCAACATATGTCACCATAGGGTATGTCCTTTACCTTCTGGGAAATGTCAACTCAGCTGATGTTTGGGGAGGGTGGGTAGGCAGGAGAAGGAGTAGAGTTTTGTAACAGACAGGATTTAACTGGATAAACTCTCAAGTCCCTTCCAGCTCTGACATTTCGTGAATCTATGATTCTAAGAGTTCTTATGGGTCAGATATTGTCTAGTTCTGCTTCTATGTTTTATGGATCTATGGGGCAGCTAGGTGACTTGGTGGATAAAGTGCCAGCCCTGTGATGTGGGAGTCAAGAAGACTCATCTTCTTGAGTTCAAATCCTGCCTCAGACCCTTACTGTCTGTGTGACCCTGGGCAAGTCACTTAACTCTGTTTGCCTCAGGTCATCCTCTGTAAAATGAGTTGGAGAAGGAAATGACAAACCACTCCAGTATTTCTGCCAAGAAACCCTCAAATGGGGTCATGAAGAGTCAGACATGACTGAAAGGACTGAACAACAAAAATGCATATAAAACTCAGAAATTGTCAGTTGGAAGAGTTTTTAGAATTGGAGAACATGGAATATCAGAGCCGGTAGATTATTAAGGACTTTGGGACTCGAACTGAAAATAATTGAGGTTTTCCCTAATGGTGAGAGGGTTGTTGGGGGATGGGACAGGGAAGAGGGTTTTTAGAGATTCAGCTGCCTCCTGGTCAAGTGCCAGCAACTAGGAGATTGGAATAGATCGTTATTATACCGAAGATGACGACCAGCTGTTCTCTCTTTCCCGGAGGACAAAACAAGGAGAAATGGGCTTAAGGAGCACATGGAGCTCATAGAGTGGCCTATGAGGTTTCGTTTGGAGACAGGGATAGCAGCTGGACCAGTGCTTTCATTGGTATAGGAAATTCGGATGAGAAAACTCTACCAATGTAGGGCACCACCTGGCACTTTCTTGGCTATTTAGTCTGAGAGAGTTGCTTAGAACACAGAATTAAGTGACTTGACCAAGGTCCACCGTGTCATCCATCCTACTTCCTTTGAGGGCCTGAGAGAAATAACAGGGTCAGAATTCAGCAGAGGTGAGCGTCCTTATGCACAGGTAGACAGTATCGGCAGGAGCTGAGAAGGTAGAGAGAAGCATCATTTCTGTTCTTAACAATAATCTCTGACATCATATAGGATACCCCTCAGATTATATCAAAGACTGTAAGTCTAGAAAATGGTTTCGTGCCATAATTTCATGTGAATCTTACTCTAAGCACACAACACTGCTCCTCCCAACTGCATGCCTTTTCCTTGGCTGTCCTCCATGCCCTCCTTCTTTCACCTCTGTCCACTGGTTTCTTTTAAAACTCAGTTCAATTTCTACCTTCTGCAGAAGACTTCTCCTGGTTCTCTCCCATAGCTAGTACCTTCCTTCTGAGATTACCTTCCATTTACTCTCTTTTTATATATATGGGCAGCTTGGTATCATTATAGAAAGAGTGCAGGGCCTGGAGTGTGGAAGACCCAAGTTCAAATGCAACCTCAGGCACTTATTAACTGTGTGATCCTGGGCAAGTCACTTAATCCTCTTAGTCTCAGTTTCCTCATCTATAAAATGATCTGGAGAAGGAAATAGCAAGAAAACCCCAAATGAGATCATAAAGAGTGGGACCTGACTAAATTTGTTGACTGACAGAGTGCCTACGAGGGAGACAGTGTGATGTAGTTGAAAGGACACTTGATGTGGAGTCAAAGAATCTGAGTTCAAATCCCACCTCTGTCATTTACTTGTATGACTTAGGCTCTTCTTAATGTTTCTTGGGCTCAATTTCCTCATCTGTAGAATTAGTGGGGCTAGCTCTAAATCTATGCTCCTATAAGCTAGGCAGGGCAGGAGTTCTATGCCCATTTCACAGATAAGGGAACTGAGGTGCAATATTAGAAGGAGGTGAGGAAATTTGGCACTCATACATCATTCAAGAGTTAACAAAAGGAAATTTATTTAGCCATATTGAGGGAAAGACATTTAGTGAAGATATTCAGTGAGGACATCTATACTGCTTCAGTTGAGCACAGCTTCCCGGATTCAGTCATTCTGTCATGGTCACAGAGAGGGAACTCCTGGTGGCCTTGTATTCAAGTGATCAGGAAGCTACATCAACAGCCTGAGCCAGATGTCCCCTGAATCAATCAGCTCTCCAAGGAGAATTTCAGTACCTCTTTAGAGAAAGAATTGGCCTAAAGTACGTGGAGTACCATTTGTTTTACCAAGGCACCTACAGGACCATTGGATCATCCTGCCAGATTTGTAGCTGAAATTCCTTGCACAAGTTGACATCCTCCATTAGAAGGGGAGTTTTTTTGAAGGCACGTCTGATTTTGCTTCTTTTGTTTTTATCTCTTGGGTGGTTAACACAATGCTTCCTACCTAGATGCCATTTATATACTTTCATTTATTCATTCATTCATTCATTCCATCCCCACTCTGCCACTCTCTCCTTTTCCTGTATTTCACTCTCTTTCTGCAACTGTTTCCTCTTTTCCTCCTTCTTCCCCTCCGGTTTCTTTTATCTTCTACTCCCCCATTCTCTTCTCCCTTTCACACTCTTCTTGCTTGGATAATGTCACATTTACATGCAAAACTACAAGCTTTTAAATCTTTATTTTTACTTTGCAGATAAATTTGGAAGTAGACCAATCTGCTTCTCGTCTTAGGGCTCTCTGCTCCTTCCAAAACTGGTCTCTCCAATCCTAGCCTTGTTACAAAATGCTCCCCACTCTGAAATACACACAAAGGGGAAGTGGCTTGTCCATGGTAGCAAGCAGCAGAACTGGGATTCAAACCCAGGTTTTCTAATTCAGAATTCTCCTACACTAGACTGACTTAAAAAAAATTTCATTTCTAAGTCCTCACTCAAGGCTTTACAATACACAGTTATCTGAGTAGGTGTGATAATTAAATCATAGAAGCTGGTGAGGTCACTAAAAGAGAAAGTGTAGAGAGGGAAAAAAGGGGGGCCCAGGATAGAGCCTTGGAAGCACTCACAGTTAAGGGGCTTCATATGGGTGATGATTCAGCAAAAGAGACAAAGAAATAGGAGGAGAGAATAGTATCAGAAAAATCCAGATAGGGGGGCATATACAGGAGGGAAGGGTGGTCAACAGTGTCATATGCTGAAGAGAGGTCAAAAAGAATGAAGACTGAGAAAAGACCATCAGTTTACTAAGAAAACATTGAGGAGGCAGCTAGGGGGCATAGTGGATAGAGCTCTGGCCCCAGAGTCAGGAGGACCTGAGTTTTAACGTGGTCTCGGATATGTACTAGCTGTGTGACCCTGGGCAAATCACTTAACCCTGATTACTTCCAAAACAAAAAAAAGAAAAGGAAACGTTAATAACATGGGAGAGAGCAGTCTTAGCTGAGTGATAACAACAGGGAAGACAGATTACAATGGGTTGAGGAGTGAGGGAGAAGAGAGGGAGAGAAGACTGTGAGTGCAGACAGTTTTTTCTAGGCAATTTGCATATTATATTTTCAAGACAATTTCTAAGGAAAATCAAAACTCTTCCCCGCCCACCCCCCACCCCGCTTCACATCTATCAAATAGCAACTTCAAATTACTGAGGGCAAGCTGTAAGAACACTGGCATTCTGAAGATCTGTAGAATCACAGAGTCAGAGAACATAGAATGTCAGAGGCAAAAGGGACCTTAGAAATCATGAAAACAAGCTTTCTTGTATAACAGATGGAGAAGCTGATGCTCCAGAAGTGATTTGTCCAAGGATAAACAGAGTTAATGGCAGACTTGCAACTAGAACTCGTCTCCTGTGTCTTTCTCCCATGCTTGTTGGATTGTGCTAGGGTTTTCTCTCGTTTCTTCCATACATAGACATTCTTGTATTTGTGCAATTCCTTTTTGCACCAAGAACGGGTCACAGTTGCAACACTGTGTGGTTTTCAAATGTCATTGCTAAATATTCACATCATTTTGGGCATCTCATGTAGCATCAGTGGACTGAAAAAAGTCATGATCAGAGGATTTTAAATTATTAGCCTCCTCAGTAAGAAAGCACTACAAGATATTTTGTTATATGGATAAAAATAGAAATATTAATGTGACATTACCTAAGCACTGTAATCTGAGAAGTGAGCTTTTACTTTATCTTGCCAGGATCCAAACCTTCACCTCATTTCCTGACCATCTCCAAACCTTGACTGTTCTCCAGTCATCATTCTCATCTCCTTCTTACGTCACTGAAAATGAGGGTGTCTGTTCCTAGATCCACCCTGGATTCCAATAGGTGTGTTTTCACTTTGCTTTGCTAGATTCAGATCTCTTCTGGCTCTCTGCAGACCGTGCAGCCTTTTCACCATCTTTATCTCCCCTTTCCATACTCTTTAATTTTTTTTTATTTAATTTTTTTTGCCTTTTTTTTTTGGAGGGCAATTGGGGTTAAGTGACTTGCCCAAAGTCACATGGCTAGTAAGTGTGTCAAGTGTCTGAGATCAGATTTGAACTCAGGTCCTCCTGACCCAGGGCCAGTGCTCTATTCACTGCTCCACCTAGCCGCCCCCCTTTCCCTTACTCTTAATGTGTTGTCTTAATGTGTTATAATGTAATTTTGACATAATAGAAACTCCTTGTGGGCAGGGATTATTTTCCTTGCTAGTGTTTGTTCCCCTAGTACTTAGCACAGTGCCTGCCTTATATTAAATGCTTAATAAATGCTCTATCAATGATGAAAGAAGTTTCAGGGAACCCTAGGAGGACTTGTATGAACTGATTCAGAGGGAGGTGAGCAGAACCAGGAGAACAACTTATACGATGGCAACAATATTGTAAAAATAAGCAACTTTGAAAGAATTGGGAACTCTGACCAACATAATGATCTACCATAATTCCAGAGGATACATTATGAAACATGCTGACAAGATGCAGATGGAGACATATTTTTCTGGACATGGCCAATGCAGGAATTCGTTTTGCTTGATAATACATGTTTGTAACAGGAAATTTATTTTTCTTTTTCTCACTCTGTGGGGAGGGAGGTGAGAGGGATAGGAAGTGATCTTCCTTTGAAAATAATAAACAAACAAATGAGCTTTCTGCCTTCCTCTCTCCAGCCATCCATCTGCTGAATCTTCTAGGCACCATCTCTATCATGTTGCAGAGATATACATTCTACTTTCGTGGAACCTGGGATCTTACCGTAGTACTAGTTGGTGCTTCAGGGCTCCCTAGGATTGAGGAGACAATGTGGTAGCCCAGACCCTGCCTTGGACCATGAGTGTGAAGAACTGGGTTCTAGTTCTGTGACCTTACACAAGTCATCTTTCTATTTCTGGGCTTCAGTTTCTTCATCTGTCAAATCAGATGAAGACAACAATGGTTCATCTTCATATAGCACCTTACTCTCTACAAAGCACTTATTTCACAACAAAACTGCAAGGTCAGTACAGGCATTACCGTCACCATCATTTTGCCGAAGAGGAAACTGAGGCCCAGAGAGGTAAAGCAATTTGCTTTGTGATCACATAACCAGCAAATTCTGGAGCAAGCTCTAGAACCCAAGCTCCTTCCTCTGGGCCATAAACCTCCTTGACTCCATGTTCCTTTGCCTAGAGTACAGCCTTGGAATACTATAATTCAGCAATCAAACACCCTGGACTATATCCAGGATTAGATTATCACAAGAAAGTGGTGAATTCCCACGATAATATTATCATTATCAAAAGGAGGCAATATGATTTAGTGGAAAGAGTGCTTATAAGGGAGTTTAGAGACTTGTGTTCTTGTTCTAGGTTATAATGACTAGAGTCTCTGGATACAATCACTGAGCCCCAGCCCCTTGTCTGCATGCCAATTCAGCTTATTCATGACTGATAAATTTGAAAGGCTTTATGGTCTCTCCTGCCCCCAGATTGGTGCATTTACAGAAGGTTCCAACACCTCTAGTCTTCCTGAGCAAAAGACAGTGAAACCCTGCATGTTTAGGAACCTCTCAGGTCAATCTGTCTTTCTGACATCTGACCAACTCCTAAATGGACTGCTTTGAGCATGTTGCAGATCAGAGCTAAAGGTATCCTGTGTATCTATTTCACCAGCTGGTGTATGTTCTTGCTGCATCCTTTCTTTGTTTATTCCTGGGACTACATCTGTGATTTTGTCAATGTGGGGAATCCCTGATGTGGAAATGCACTCCATCAACATGAATCAGGACCTACACTCTAACATTTAGGGTTAAAAATGTTTTTTTTAAATAAAATAAATGTTTATTTTTTATACCACAAAAATCTCCCAGTATCCCTAGCCTTTCCTTCCTCAAAGACAGCAATCTCATATAACAAAGAATTTTTTAAAAGAAAAAAAAAAGCAGGGGTGGCTAGGTGGCACAGTGAATAGAGCACCGGCCCTGGAGTCAGGAGGACCTGAGTTCAAATGTGGCCTCAGACACTTAACACAAAAACTAGCTGTGTGACCTTGGGCAAGTCACTTAACTCCAACTGCCCTCCAAAAAGCAAAAAAAAAGAAAAAAAGCAGCAAAACTGATTAATACATAAAAGTCTGAAAATAATGAAATTAACCTCACCTCTGGACCTCTGTCACAATGGATAAAGCTCTGGAGTCAGGAAGACCTGTGTTCAAATCTGGCCTCAGACACTAACTAGCTCTGACCTTGAGCAAGTCACTTAACCATGTTTGCCTCAGATGTAAAATGGGGATAACGATAGTACCTACCTCATAGTGTTGTTGTGAAGATCAAATGAGATAACATTTTTAAAAATTGCTTGGTCCAGTGCCTAGCACAGTAAGTACTATATAAATGAATATTTTTTTCTTCTTACCTCCTACCTCTGCAAAAGAGTAGGGTGGAGGTATCTCCTTATATCTTTTTTATGAGGCCATATTTATTCTTCACAATTTTGCAAACATTCACTTTTGATTTTGTCATTTTTTGTGGTTCTTTCCATCTACATTGCTGTATTGCTTTCTTGGCTCTGCTTATTTCTCTTTATATCAGATCATATAAATGTTTTTCTGCTTCTCTATTTTCATCATGTTCATCATTTCTTGTAGGATTTGTTTAGCACAATTTGTTTAGCCTTTCCCCAAATGATAGGCACTCACTTTATTTACATTTTTTTTTGTTTCCACAAAAAAGAGTTGCTGTAAATCGTGTTGTTGGTCCTTCGTACTTGAAGAGGACCAAAATGACATCATGATATTGCGATCAACGTATGGTGTGTCCAGCTGTGTCTGATGAAGCCAATACGGTCTTGGAAGGCTCTACCACAGGTTGGACCCAAATAGTCTGTGTAACCATTTGGAAGGGAGATGTCTCTAAATCTGCGCATCTCACATTTCTTTTCAACCTACTGCAGTTTTGCTTTATTCATAGGACATAGCACCTTCTTTGATGTGGGCACTCCATGCTGGATGGTCTGTGTCAGTGTCTCCTGTGACTCACAATCAGTACCAAAATTCTTCAGGGAGACCCTAAGAGTGTCCTTGCATGGCTTCTTCTTACCACTATGTAAGCACTTGCCTTGTATGAGTTTTCTGTAAAGTCATATTTTGGTGTTTCAGGCATGGCCCTAATGCTTTAACTCCTTTTGATTCAGGATTGATGTTGGGACAAAATGAATTGCTTGCAATGAACTGAACATGTAACAAAGGAGGTTTACTTTCCATAAAACAGCAAGAATATGCACCAAGAACACAGTGGCGGGGGGTGGAGCCAAGATGGCGGCGTTGCAGCAGCAACACATTGCAGCTCTCACATAGCCACCCCAAAATACCCATAAAATAGGACTCTAAACCAATCCTAGAACTCCAAAATGCACACAAAGATACTTCCCACTAAAGTCAGCTTGGCTATGAGGAACCATATCAGCACTGCGAACCGAAACCAGCCTGGCCTGAAGCAGAGGCTGTGCCCCGGTGGCGGCTGGACGGGAGGAGCTGAGGAGCTTCAGGTGAGCGGATTAGCGGCAGCTGTGAATGGTTTTTGTGAAAGGGGGAGAGAAGCAGTCTGGCCAGAAGGCCTCCAGAGCAGAAAAGCGAAAGGCAGAGGTTTGGCACCCGCCTAGGCCGTTGCAGCTTCCCGCCCGCAGCCTGCAGGCAGCAGGGGGACTGAGCGATTGTTCTCGGCCAGAGCTCTCGCGTTGAGCAGCCTGGACGGATCGCCATCTTGGGCCTCGTTCTTGGAGTCCTCGCTATCCAGACAGCTGGAAGTATATAGGAAGAGTTCCCAGCCTCTCGCTAAGAGCTA
>CM053581.1:336684748-336735201 GCA_028627135.1 Pseudochirops cupreus | reverse complement strand
TACCAAGAGCAGCACCTTCCTCTATAGCAGTCTACACTAGCAAGAACAGCACCTTCCTCTATAGCACAGTCTACACTAGCAAGAGCAGCACCTTCCTCTATAGCACAGTCTACACTAGCAAGAGCAGTACCTTCCTCTATAGCACAGTCTACACTACCAAGAGCAGCACCTTCCTCTATAGCAGTCTACACTAGCAAGAGCAGCACCTTCCTCTATAGCACAGCCTGCACTAGACTGCTCTCATAGTGAAATAAATAGAAGAATAAACACTAAGCTGGTGATGCTGACTCTATCATTAGTGCATGTCTTGTACAGCTGCTCTTGCTGTTTTTATTTCCTCATCCAGCATATTTGGGACTCATATTAGACCAAATGGTCTACCTACGGTTACTGATGGAGAAAAGTTATAAATCTTTATACATCTTTTAAATTATTTTAAAATTTTTTAAAATTTTTTTTGCAAGGGAGGAAGGCAGGGCAATTGGGGTTAAGTGACTTGCTCAAGGTCATGCAGCCAGAAAGTGTTAAGTGTCTGAGGTCGGATTTTAACTCAGGTCCTCCTGACTCCAGGGTCTAATTCACTGCACCACCTAGCCACCCCTTCACACATCTCTTAAGCAAAAGTTCATACTTATTACTTCTCATTAGTAAAATATCTATAAATTTATATTTTCAATGTCATCTGTATCATGTTCTGTTCCATCCGTGAATAAGTAAAAAAATAATTTCAAAGCAAAAGACCTCCTAAATTTATCTTTTCACTACCATTTCATTATTATTTCTCATTATTTTTTTTTAAAAGATCATATCTAGTTTCAAATGAATTTTTCTACAGTACACAAATACTGGAGTTCAAAAAAAGAAAAGAATGAACAGCATTACAGGAAACAGAGAGAATCCAATATTGTTCTATTTTATTTCTCTTTTTCTATCCTAGACTTAACAGGGTGGGGAACCTATGGCTTCAAAGTCACATATGGCCTTCTAGGTCCTTTGGTGAGACCCTCTGACTGAGTCCAAATTTTACAGAACAAATATTTACTAAGGGGATTTGCTCTGTGAAGTTTGGATTCAGTCAAAGGGCTGCACATGAGGACCTAGAGGATCACATGTGGGCTCCAGACACAGGTTCCCCACCCCAGTAGGCTTTAAAGGGAGATACATTAGCTTTTGTTGCAAGTGGGAACAAGTCAGTGAATAAACATTTATTAAGCGCTTACTTTGAGAGTCAGGCACTGTGCTAAGGCCTGATGATACAAAAAGAAGCAAAGAACAATCTTTGTTCTCAAGGACTGCAGAGTCTAATGGGAGAGAAAAGCAAACAACTTACGTAACAGGCTTCTGAAAGCATAAGGACCAAAAATTAATTAAAAAATCAAATGGGCACTAATTCCGAGGTGTTTCTGGCAGTGTTGCCTGTGCTGAATTAAACAACTTCACTACAGCCTTGATTCCAAACACAAAGCACGCACACTTTGGACTGTGCAATGCCAAGTAACCACTGCTAAAAGTGAACCAAGGAAAAAGGGTCTCTAGTGGAGAAAATTTAAGAAGCCATGTACTATATCTTATTGAGCAGGAGGGGTAGGATGATATGGTCAGACTTAGGCTTTATGAAAATCACTTTGGTGGCTGAATGGGAGCATGGGCTGGACTGGGAAGAGACTTGGGGTGGAGGAGACCCACTAACTGGTGGTAGGTAGCATTCCTCTGAGCAATTCTGTTTCACTAAGCTTGCTATGGGATTATGGTGAAGCACTAAACTTTTTAGGAAAGATTTGCTTTCACATTCTATACCCTACCCTGACATTTAATAATAAACAAATGGCCTGATTTTTAAGGACCTTACAATTTTCTCATTAGTAAGAAGATAAAAACTACAGTACCTCACAGGGATTATAAGGTTCAAGTTAGATGATGTTTATAAAGCACTTCACAAAGTTTAAAGCATTTTAACTGTAAATTATTATTAAAAATAAAGGTACAGCATTAAACCATTATTCATATTGTTATTAATCAATAAAATTCTTAATTACATGTTACATAAAAGGGAAATAAAAAATAATTAAAGCAAAAGACCTCCTAAATCTATCCCTTCACTACCATTTCACTATGTCAGTGATACCAGGTTTTACTGACGCCCATTTGGAAATACTTTCTCATTAATTTTTTTTAAAAGATCATATCTAATTTCAAGAACATTTTTCTATTGTACACAAATAATTTAAAGGTCTGGTTCTACTTGGTCATGTTAATCTGATCACATACAAGTGAATTGTTATTATAGCATGACTACATTGTTTGCTATAAAGGAAAACCTATCCCCTAACCATCAGCATCTCATTCACCTAAAAAAGAAATGAAGTAAAAATTCCATCAACAAAAATAAAACAGCAAATGACCACTAGCAAGGTCCTTATCTTAAAAATTCAGGATCACTGCAAATTGCAAATAAGTTATTTTGGTTTCTTGTTTCTCTTACTTGACTATATTCTCTACCTTGACCTTAACAACGTTGACTATACTTCCCCAAGACTACTTCGCTTCTTTCCTACTATACTCCATTGAAATACTGAAGTATAAATAGTAGTAATGATGATAGCTGGCAGTACATCAAACTTTGAGGGTTACAAAACACATTACCTTTTTTGACCCACAACAACCATAAGGGTAGGAACTATACAGTATCATATATATATATATATATATACATATATATATATATATATATATATATATATATATCACTATACAGTGATTATCCCCATTTTAGAGATGAAAAAAGACCCACTGAAGTTAAGCACTTTGCCCATCATCACACAATAGGTCTTAAATGTAAAATATCTATAATTTGATTTGAACACAGGCCTTCTCATTGTCAAGACAAACATTCTGTCAACTCTATCCATTTAAAGATCAATCTCTGTGTTGAATGGAGTTTGTTTTTAATCTCTACTCATCTTCTCCTACCAGTGAAGACTGATGAGACACACAACTGAGCCAGATCACCCTAAAAAGCATTTAAGGGTGAAACTGGAGAAGGACAATTAGCAGATGAAAAAATGTGTAAAAAATTTGTTAACGTTTCTCCACCAGTGACAGCAAGTAAGGTGGCCACTGTTTGGTCTAATACCAGCTCCAATATGCTGAATGAAGAAATAAAAGCAGCAAGAGCAGCTGTACAAGACATGTGCTGATCTCTAGTAATTTTCATAACTAATAAAATATCATAAATATTCCCTTGCCAGCTTTACCTCCTACTTAACTAAAATCACCCCCGCCCCTCCCCTCCAAATCCCTTGATTTTCTTGCCTTTACTAACACTATGTCTTACTCCCAGAATATCTTTAAGCTTATCTCCAACTATCAAAAGCCTATCCGGCCTTCAAGGCTCATTTCAAAGCAATCTCTATCTTCTACGAATTTTCAAAATGTTTTACACCTCAGAATAACTTTCACATGCTGACATGTCTGTGTGTATGAAACATTTATAATTAGTTCAAATATAGACTGCTCCAAAAAGGTTACACTATACCCCAAGAGATCAAAGAGGAAAAGTTCCATAAGTACAAAAAATATTTTTAGCAACTCTTTGTAGTGGCAAAGAATTGATTTCCCTGGCATATGAATGTAATAGAATATTTTGTGCCATAAGAAATTATGAAGATGGTTTCAGAGAAACCTAGGAAGACTTGTGTAAAGTAAGCAAAAAAGATATTTCCACAGTGGTAATAACAATGTTAAAAACAACTTTGAAAATCACAAGAACTCTGAACATTGCAATGACCAACTATGATTACAGAAGACCAATGACGAAGCAAGTTACCCACCTCTTGAGAGATGATGATTCAGGGTACAGAATGAAACATTTATTTTTTGGATAAAACAAATGTGCTCATTTATTTTGTTTAACTATACATTATCTGTTACAAGAGTTTTCTTTTTCTTTTTTCTTTCAATGTTGAGGATAAGAGAGAAACAGATCTTTGTGCACTGAAAAAAATAATTTAAAAGATTTATGTGAATGAGAAAAAATATATATGGCATGAAAAAATGACACTAGGTTACACTTCAGTTTTCTACAAGCCAATTTTAGTGGGGAAGGACAGCTTGCATTCAGACTAACGAGGTATGTGTATTTGTGTCCACGCACAATTCTACTACCAAACTGTAAATTCCTTGAAGCCAGAACTTTTAGCTATGTCTTGGGAAGTAGCAAGGTCCTGTGGAAAAAGTACTGTTTCTAGAGTCAGAGGAACTGGGTTCAAGTCATTAAATTCCCTGGACCTCAATTTCCTCATCTCTAATGAGAGGAGCTAGACTAGACTGTCTACAAGGTCTCTTCCCCCTTAAATCTATGCTCCCTGAACCCTATAGATACTTGGTAAATTATTTATAAGTTGGATGGATGTAGAGGGGAGGCTGCAAAAACTATGATTATAACTTCATAACAAAAGAATTCATTTCATTAAGCAGTTATTAAGCACAATAAAAGAATTGAAGAAACAAAGACCACTGGAAATAATCCCAGCCCTAAAAGAATTTACATTGTATTGGAGAAAAAAAATGTATGCATAAGTAAATATAAAACATACAAGGTAAGAAGTAAAACTGGGAGAAAGACTAATAAATGAGGAAAGGTTATTTTGTAAAAGGAAGCACTTGAACTCAATTTTGAAGTCAGCAAGAGATTTCAAAAGGCAGAAGCAAAAAACATCCAGGCATGAGGGACAGTCTGCAAAGTCACAGAGGTAGGAACTGGAATGCCAAGTAGAGGAAATTGCAAGTAATCCAGTTTGGCTACAATACAGTACTTGAGGGTGAGTGTGCATAAGGTCAACTGACTAAAGTCAAAACAGCCTGCTTGCAATATTTTCTCCTTGACCTGGAAACTTAGGAATTTGGCTATAATATTCCTGGCAGTTTTCCTTTTGAGATCTCTTTCAGAAGGTGATCAGTAGATTCTTTCAATTTCTATTTTGCCTTTTGGTTCTAGAATATCAGGGCAATTATCCTTAATAGGCTTTTTTTTTTTGATCCTGTCCTGGACCTATTTAGTTGTTTTTCCAATGTGATATTTCATGTTGTCTTCTATTTTTTTCAGTTCTGTTTTATAATTTCTTGATTTCTCATAGAGTCATTAGCTTCCATTTGCTCCATTCTAATTTTTAAGTAGTTATTTTCTTAAGTGAGTTTTTGGATCTCCTTTTCCATTTGGCCAATTCTATTTTTTAAGGCATTCTTCTCCTCATTAGCTTTTTGCACCTGTTTTACCATTTGGTTTGGTCTATTTTTCAAGGTGTTGTTTTCTTCAGTATTTTGAGTCTCCTTTACCAAGCTGTTGACTTATTATTCATGATTTTCTTGCATCACTCTCATTTCTCTTCCCAATTTTTCCTCTGCTGCCTGAAACCAATTCACATTTTTCTTGGAGGCTTTAGATGTAAGAGCTTTGACTTGGGTATCTTCTTCTGATTGGATAATTTGATCTTCCTTGTCACCAAAGTAAGATTCTATAGTCTGAGCTTTGTTGCACTGTTTGCTCATTTTCCCAGCCAATTACTTGACTTTTTAGCACTTTGTTAAAGTAGGGCTCTGCTTCCAGTGTGGAGGGCATGCTGTCCCAAGTTTCAGAAGTTCTGTGTAGCTGTTTTCAGAGACACTTCTAGGGACTAGTAAGTTTTCAGTTCTTCCAAGGTGGTATGATCTAAGGAGAGATGTTTACTCCTCTCTTGGCCTATGCTCTGGTCACTGAGTGACCACAAGCACTCTTTTCTGCCCTGGAACTGTGAGGAGTATTCCCCCTCCACTGCTGCCACTAGCTGTGCTATGCCAGTGCTCCTCCTTGCCTCAGGACTGCCACCACCCAGGACTGCCTTCCAGATCCAAGTATGGACAAAGCAACAGAATCCTGCCTCAATGCCATCAAAGAGATCCCTGTAATCTCCTTCTGATCGGTTGCTCAATCCCTTTACCATCTGTGGACTGAGAGCTCTAGAAGCAGCTGCTGCCACTGCTGCCATCGCCCCAAGCTGATCCTCACTTCTTTCTTACCCAGGTCCAAAAGACCTTTCCCACTGACCTTCTAAGTTGTCTTTGGCATTTGTAGGTTCAGAAGTCTGGAAACCACCACAGCTGCCTGTGATTCAGTCACTGGAGGCCTGCTCCAGGTTTGCTGGAGCCTGATCTGCGGCAGCACTACCTGCGCTGGACTGTGCTCCTCTCCCAGCCCCTAGCCTGCTGCAATAGACCTTTCCCATCGACCATCCAGGTTGTCCTGGACTGGAAATTTGTTTCACTCTGTCTTTTTATGCGTTCTGCTACTCTAGAATTTAGGTATAGAGTCAATTTTTACAAATATTTGGAGAACTTTGGAGAGGAGCTTAAGCGAGTCCCAGTTTTACTCTCCCACCTTGGCTCCACCCCTAAAAACAGCCTGGAAATAAAGGCTGGAGGAAAATTGCAAAGAACCTAAAGGCAACAGGGAGCTTTTGAGAATTCTTGACCAAGGAATAACAGACTCAAATTTTGAGTTCATAGAATTACTACAGAATCATGGATTTAGAGCTAGAAGAGATTTCAGAGATCATTAAGTTCAACCTCTCATTTCTACTCATGAGGAAACTAACACAGTCACACAGCTACTCCATGTCTGAGGTGGGATTTGAACCCAGGTCTTTCTGGCCTAAATCCAGCACTCCCTCCACTATTCTACATTGCTTCAATTTAGTGGCATTGGGGCAGCCAGCTAGAAGAGTGGAAAGAGTGCTAAGATTTAAGTCAAAAAGACTCATCTTCCTGAGTTCAAATCTGGCCTCAGACACTTACTAGCTATGTGACCCTGGGCAAGTCACTTACCCTACTTGCCTTAGTGTTTTCTTCTGCAAAATGAGCTGGAAAAGAAAAAATGGCAAACCCCTTCAGTATCTTTGCCAAGAAAATCCCAAGTGGGGTCACAAAGAATCAAACACAACTGAAAAATGACTGAACTGAAGCAGCTTTATGGAAGAGGGAACAGAGGGTGAGAAACCTTGAGACAGAGAAATCAATAAATAAATTATTACAATAGTCCAGATCAAAGATTGCTCTAGTTTTCATGCATATTTATCAATAGCAGTAGAATACTAGAAATAAAGGAAATTCAGTATATCCAAACTGCAAAACCTGGGCAAAATCACTCCCCACCTAAGTACAGAAGAAATGATACCATGTGTTCTTGAAAAGTCACTTCAGCTGGAGTTGTTTAGATTTCTAAGATCCCTTCCAGCTCTAAACCTGATCCTATCATTTTAAATGTCAGAGATTTCCATCTATATTTTTAAGTAGAAAAGGTTATGTCTCCCAGAGATTCTAGAAGAAAAGGTTTCCCTCTCATTTGCTGATTTGAAGAATATCGGTCTAACTTCAGAAACTAGATAAACTCTTCCCAATCCAATAACTCCTTCCATGGTACTCCTGCTCCTCTACTAAGCTAAGCCATCTATAAGTCCACCTCAAAGTTTTTTTCCCCATGCTGCCCATTCCAAGATAACTCAATTTTCCAATCACCTCCAATTTAAAAGACACTTCCTCATAAGCACATGGGGGTGTGTGTGTGTGTTGGGGGCGGAGGGAGAAGAAGAGATGATATCTACAAGTACAAAGAGATTGTAAGGGCAGCAGGTGCAATGTTAGATAGGTCACTTAGTCTCTCTGGATCTGTTTCTTCTTTAGGGAAAAAGAAACTAAGGCTACCCAAGTGATCTGATCACCTATTTCTAGCTTGAGTTATCTGTGAGGCCCTTACAACAAAAGACAGAAAATTCAGTAAATGGCAAAGTTCTCTGTTCCCCTATTATCTAAAATGAACAGTGAAGATATAGGGTTATGGGACTGGAGTAGAAGAGGGTGGCACAGTGGAAAGAGGCCCTGGGCATTATTGCTCCACACTGCACATCAAGAACAATGAAACCAGGATACAAGCTAAGATACCTCCATACACCCTGTTTAAAATTTCAATACTCCTTACAGTACAGGAAAAACAGATCTGGGAAATGAGGAGCCTCTCAGTGTTGTTGGAGGCTCTTGTTTCTTCTATCACCATTTCAGGAGGGGTAAGATTTCCCTGTTGATTCCTTCAATAAGACTGCATGATCTTCGCACATTACAGTGAGAGAAAATGTTTTGCGTCATCCATTTCCCTTACTTCCCCCTGAAACTCACTAAAGAAATTACGAAGTCTGTGATTCTGTGAATTGAGATTCCTTTATCTCCAACCTGTCTTTAGTTTCCACTACTAATCAGTATTATTACTGTAAAGCGGATATCCCCAACCTCACGAGTTAAGTAGCACTATACTCCTGGTATAAGTAGGGAGGAAAACTGGGACAGAGAAGTTTGCCCTCGCAGTCGTCCTCATCCTCTCTACCTGCCATTTTGTTTGAAGTGTCAACAAGTCCAAGTGTAAGCAGCATGTCAGTTCCCTGTGACAGGGAGCATTTAAAGCAACAGTGACGAACATGTTGCCCCTATCCTGAACACAAGAGCTTGCTGGGGATAGGAGAGACACACTGGCCACCCTCTTAGAAGAAGCAGTGTCAGCGATACATGGAGAGCTGAACTGGGAGTCAGAGGACATGCTCAGGTTTTGTTTCTACCTCTTACTACCTATATCACCATTCTACCTTTTGGAGCCTTGGTTTACTCCTGTGTAAAATGAACAAAACATTTGTTGTGAGGAAAACATTTTATACATTTTTGTAAAATTCTACGTAAATCAGTTATCAATCCAGCTAAACTAGATTCTTTAGTACAGAAAATCCTATACTAAAAAACATTCTCAGGAAGACCCCTCAAATTTCTTTTTTTTAACTTCTTAAAAAGCAGCAAAAAGTTGTGGAGAAAGGTACAATACAGTTAGATATTACGTGGCATGAGATGGAAGACTGGATATATCAAATAACTATCTGAAATTTAATTTGAATCTTTCCTTTATAGAAGACTCTTCAGCCTTGTCCAAAGGCTTAAATCTAACTGGTACTTTTGGTTTGGGAGGCAGTATTATAACCAGAAGTTTCTAAGAACTACAATTAAAGAGTATCACCAAAAAACCTCAGAAGGGCAATCTCAAATAAGCACATGTATTTTCATCCATGCCTTCAATTAAATCTCCCAGAAATAACAAGGAAAATAAACACTGAGGAATTTCTCCAGGATGAATAAAGCTTAAATTTACTTGAACTTTCCCTGTCAGCTGCTCACTATTGTCCCTCTATCTCGTTCCTTTTTCTGACTGTTATCTTGCTGCTCTCTTTCTTAAACTTCAGTAATCTAACGTCCAACCTCATCATCCAACTGAAACTGCCCTTTCCAAAATTAGAAATTACTCAATTGCCAAAAATTTTTATTGTCAAGGTCTTTTATCAAGACTTCACCCTTGGTGACCTGTCTGGGTCATTCTCCTCTCTAGATTTTCATAATACTGCTCTCTCCTGGTTACTCTCCTACCCCTTGCAGTCTCTTTTGCTGCATAATCATCTAGGTCATGTCCTACACATGAGTGTCCCCTACAGCTTTGTTCTGCTGTCTTCTCTCTTCTCTCTATATACTTCTCACTGGGGCGGCTAGATGGAGCAGTAAATAGAGCACCAGCCCTGGAGTCAGGAGGACCTGAGTTCAAATCTGCCCTTAGATACTTAACACTTACTAGCCATGTGACCTTGGGCAAGTCACTTAACCCCAACTGCTCTGCCTTCCCCCTTCCAAAAAAAAAGGCAATAAACAAATAAATATATACTTCTCACTGAGTGATTTCTTCAGTTCCCATGGCTTCAATTATCATCCCTATGCAAATGATTCCCAGATGTATATAACCATCTCTCGTCTCCTTCCTGAACTCCAGTCTCCTATCACCAACCGTCTTTTGGATACCTCCATCTGGATGACCCATAGGCATATCTTAAAAATCAGCTGTCCAACTGTACACAGTAACAGTCACATTGTGCAATGACTGACTTTGATAGACTTGGCTCTTCTCAGCAATGCAAGGATCTAAGACAATTCCAAAAAGCTCATGATGGAAAATGTCATCCACATCCAGAGAAGGAACTACGGAGCCTGAATGCAGATGGAAACATACTATTTGCTCTCCATTTCTTTTGTTGTTTTGTTTCTTCCTTTTTGTGGTTCCTCTCATTAGTTCTAATTCTTCTTTACATCATGACTAATGTGAAAATGTTGAATATGAATGTATAAGCAGAGCCTATATCAGACTGCAGACCATCTTGGGGAGGAGAGAGAAGAGAGAAGGAGTGGGAATTCAAAACTCAAAATTTTATGAAGTTAATGTTGAAAACTAAAAATAAATTATTTTTTTTAAAAAATCAGCTGTCCCAAACAGAACTTCTCCCTCCATTATCACTCCAAGGGATAAACCTACCTATTCCTACAAGTGTATGTGAGTTCTAAGTGTTTATCATTTAGTAATTGTAGAGTTTGTATTAAATGGGGAGGGGGGATTAGGAAGGAGGATTAAATAGGTGGTAATAGTATACAGTGAGGCAGCTAGATGGCTCAGAGGATACAGCACTGGGAATGGAGTCAGGAAGACCTGAGTTCACATCTGGCCTCAAACACGTACTAATTCTGTGACTGTGAGCAAGTCACTTATCCTCTGTTTGCCTTAGTCCACTGGAGAAGGAAATGGCAGACCACCCAGTACCATTACCAAGAAAACCCCAAACAGGGTCACTGAAAAGTCATGGAGCACACCACAAGAAAGATAGTCTGTCCGGACCTGAGAACTTGTTGCTGATGTTCCAATGGAATCCCCTATTACATAGGATGACATAACTGAACAACGTAAGTTGTAAGTAAGGTGAATCATATTATTCGTATCTGAGAACCAAAGACAAGAAAAAGCTTTAAGCATTGAAAAGAGGTACAAATGGGAAAATATTTGCCCAAACTTTAGTTCAGGGCAGCAGCACGAGTAGATTCCCTAAATGTTAAGTACAAATTATATATATAGAACAGTATTCCAGCATCAGTCTCTAAGGACAAATGCTGTTGTTAATGAAAGCAATATCCTAACAAAAAAGCCAAGTGACACAGATCAAAAAATACCGTTACCGTAAAGAAAAAAAACTAGCTTTCTACTCCAAAGAGCCTTTTGTGTGTGGTTTGAGAGATGTCATCAGATTCCCCAGCTCTCCCCACTCTGTTACCCTGGGCAAGTCACTCTTAAAATGAAGACTTTTCCTTAAGGGCAAAGACTCCTTTTCTCCGCGCTCACAGTCTGACTGAGCCCACAAGACCTACATATGGTGCACTCTTGATAAATACTTGATTTCTATGAATTGCAAAGTAATTTTCAATCTGGATTGATAAAAGGAAGTTTCCTCACCAGAGGGCTCCCTATACTAATAAAATCAAATGTCCAGACCAAATATATATATGGGATAGTAGAGAGAAAAAGAAAGAGAAGAGGGTGAAAGAGAGAGGGAGAAAGACAGAAAGACTTCCATTTCAGCTTATTCTGTCAGTTTACTGCATTTCTCAATGGAATCACTATTTAGCTTACGTGTTCAGTGTGAAAGCTACCTGACTTTAAGCCTGCTATACTGCTGTGGTTAAGTAAACAACATATTCCAGTGAATTTGACATAAGGTTCCTCCATTTTTTTTGGTTTTACTTTATAACAAAAACATACTATTGCCATAAAAGCAATCCAGACACTTTACAAATTGCATGGTTCATACACTGTCTAGGTGGCAAAGTGGACACAGCCCTAGACCTGAATGAAGTCCTTGAATTAAATCATAAATACATGAGTTCAAATCCTACCCTAATACACTCACTAGCTATATGATCCTTGTCAAGTAAGTCACCTCACCTTGATCTACCTCAGTTTTCTCATCTATAAAATGGTAACAGTAATTATAG
The DNA here is from genome assembly GCA_028627135.1 of Pseudochirops cupreus. Classification (NCBI taxonomy): domain Eukaryota; kingdom Metazoa; phylum Chordata; class Mammalia; order Diprotodontia; family Pseudocheiridae; genus Pseudochirops; species Pseudochirops cupreus. The sequence continues at coordinate 336,723,279 of CM053581.1, read as the reverse complement.
CTCCTACCTCCCAGGGTTGTTGGGAGAAATCCAAAAACTAGCTATTTATTAGCATTATTATTAAAATTTCTCAAATCTGAGGTTCTACAGTCTCTCCCTCCTTAAATATCTAACAAAACTTACAGTCAGAAGCATTTTAACACATTCCAGGTCATATTCTTGATTTTGGCTTCTACCTAGTGAACCTAAGGTGTGTAGGATATCCAAAATGAAATATTTCATTTTCCTTATTTCCCACCCTCCCCAACCATCCCCCACCTCTAAGATGCAGGTTGTCATCAGTCTTGACCACAAACCTCCACTTAGCAATAGGTCAGTATGATGAAGAAACGAGATAATTATGTTCTACAGAGCAATATTAGTTCTTCCAACTAGTCACAGAAACTAAAAAACCCATTCAATGTTCTGCAATAAACTCCAGACTTTGGGAAAAAATAAAGCATAATGAGTGGACAGAGCATGAAAACCAAAGACCTAGCCATCCTGAAAACAGGCTCTTCCTCATTTCACCCGGTAAGTGACCAAATTTAAACTCTCTGGGACTTAGTCTAATCATCTATAAAATGGACAGGTAAGTGGCATAGCACATTAAGTGCCAGGATTAGAATCAGGAAGATTCAGCTTCCTGAATTCCAATCTGGCCTCAGACACTTACTAGCTGTGTGACCCTCAGCAAGTCACTTAACCTGTTTGCCTCAGTTTCCTCATCTATAAAATGAGCTGGAAATGGAAATGGCAAACCATTCCAGTATCTTTGCCAAGAAAACCCCAAATGGGGTCATGAAGAGTCAAACTCACTGAAAATGATTGAAAAACAAAAATGAGATATTTGGCCCAAAGAGACCATCTCTAAGGTCTCCTTAATGCTTCAATTAAGTTCCCATTAAGAAAAAAATTCAGTAGGTCTTACTTACAAATTAGTACCCATATATAATAGTGGGTAGAAATGTAGGCCCTAACTCAAGCCCTTAGTCAAGTCAATAAATATTTATTAAGTGCCTACTATATGGCATGCATTGTGTTAAGCACTAGGGATCCAAAAGAAGGTTTAAGAAAAAAAAGGTTTGTGCTTTCAAAAAGTATACAGTTTAATGGGGGAGGCAACACACAACAACTACATACAAGATATAGACAGGATAAATTGTAAATAACCAACAGATGGAAGGGAACCTGAAGGGCTTCCTGCCAGTGAGACTTTAGTGGAGACTCAAAGGAAGCCAGGAGATAGAACAAAAATAAAGAGTTTGAAGCATGGATAATAGCAAGTGAAGAAACTCCCAGAGTCAAGAGATGGATTGTCTGTGGGAGGAGCCGCAAGGAGGCCGGTAGCACCGAACTTCAGGCTAAGTGGAGGAGTAGTACAGTGTAACTTGGCTGGAAAGGCAGGAAGGGTGCCCAGCGGGGTTCTGAAGGGCTTTGAAAACCAGAGTGTTTTATATTTGATCCTGGAGGTAATAGGAAATCACTGCAGCTTATCAAATATCAGGGTGACATGGTCAGATGTGAGTCTTAGATCAGTTTAACAGCTGAGAGGAGGATAGACTAGAGTGGGGAAAGACTTGAGGCAGGAAGATCAACCAGAAAGCTACTGCAATAAGTCAGGCATGAAGTGCTAAAGACATGCGCCAGGACCGCGGCAGGGTCAGAAGAAAAAAGAGGGGATATATGAGAGATATTATGAAGGTAGAACCAACAAGTTTGACAACTGATTGGAAGTGGGGTGTGGGGTGGCGAGAGAACACCTTTAGATGAAGGAGGTGCCTTCAACGGCAATATGAAAGTTAGGAAGGGGGCGAGCTAGGGGGAAAGATAAGTATTTCCATTTTAGACAAGCCGCATTGAGATATGTTGAATACCTACAGAACCATCCAGTGAGAATTATCCAGTAAGTAGTTAGCGATGCCAGGGTGGAGGGTCAGGAGTAAGGAGTAATTAAAATAAATTCATTTCAGCAAGAGGGCAGACTCTGGGACAACACTGTATGGTTAGGGAGACAGACTGAATACCTAAAGGCTAATTCAGAGAAGGCCTCCTCCCAGTGGGAGTTGTGGGGGAGGCAGCAGAGCAAAGTGCACCTGAGGAGAGGTTTGGCTATATGGAGCCACAGGAGGAGGAAGTATAACTTGGTACCTGAAACTGGAAAGTCACCAATGACTTACTCAACAAATCCAAGGACCTGACTTCCTTAGTGCTCATTTTCCCTTAACTTCTTTTACCCCTGGCTTCAGAAAGTAAAGACTGACGGAGAGCAAGAGCTGTTAATCCCAGGCCTGTGAACTTTTTTTTTTCAATATTTTCATTACTGTACTTCAACATAATTAACTGGTTCCCTTTGTATTCCTGTATATTTTGTGTATTTAAAAACTTCTGAGTGGTCCAGAGGCTTGACCAGACTGTCAAAACTGTCACAAAAAAAGGAATAGGAACCCCTTACATTGAGTGCTATATTATGACTGTTCTAGGGCTCTCACCACTCACTCCTGTCTCCTTCACCATCTCTTCAATCACCTCTTGCCCCTTAAATGCAGGCACACCCCAAAATTCAATACTAACCCTCTACTCTTCTCTTTGTAAAATCCCTTATGGATTTTATCCACTTTTCAAAAAAAAAAACTTTAATTCCCTTTTGGCACTTATCACCTTTAAACAGATGACATCCGATGTCATCTTACTTCCATCTCACAGAAGCCCCAGGTTGTTTTTTTTAAACATAACTCAGTTGCCATCTTTTACATAAGGTCTTTCCCAATCTCTCCCACCCCATTAGTGTTCTTTCTCTTGAAATCAAATTACACATAGTTGGTGTTCACTTACTTCTACAGGTTGTATACCTCCAGTCTACTGCAAGTTCCTTTCAGGAAAGAGAAGGAATTTTTTTTGTTTTTATGCCCCAAGTCGCTTGTAGGTACTTGATAAACCTTTAAATTAATTTGTAGAATATGCTCTATAGTTCCCTGAAATGCCATCTACCTTCCTACAGAAATTCTATCCCATCCTTCAGCATCCATTTACAAATCCACTTTCTCCCCAAAGGTTCCCTAACTACCAAAACTTGCAGTGATCTTTCACTCCTACTGAAGTTTGTGTAATTAATTTGAAAATCATGGGATATTTCTTCAACTGTTGTAATGACCCCATATTGCCCAGCATCCTTGCTATACTAGGTAGATAAACTGATTATAAACTGTGATGAGATATACAGGGAATAGGACTTTGTATTAACTTTTCAATTTTAATATGGGGTTAGCACATACTGATGAGTGGGACAGAAATCTAACAAGCATTTATAAAGTTTCTAGAAAATGCAGTCCAAATTCTAAAATACAACCTGTTGGAAAATTAAGGACTGCTAGGATGTAAAATCAGAAAAAACAGGTGAGAAAAAAATGATGAGCCATAACTTGGTTTAAGTGATCTTTGATCATTTTACAATCTATTCAACAAAGCAGTACAGTATAGTAGAAATATTTCTGTACCACAAATCAAAAATGTCTACTTGTATCTACTACAACTAATTTTAGGACCTTACTCCAACCTATTTATAGGAAAAAAAACAAAACTCTAAGATCAGGAAGTGAAATGACTTGCCCAAGGTGACACAGCTATTAACTAGATGAAAGCTTCAAACCTAGAATTTTTTAGCCCTACTTCAGTGTTCAGTATACCACATCATATTGCCCTACCAAACTCCTGGAAGACAGCATTGCCTTGATCTTTGCATCCCTGAGGATCTAGCCTGGTGCCTTGTATATTACAGGTGTTTTATAAATTGTCAATAAAGCCAATATATTATGGCTCACATGTAAATTTCATATTACAAAGTACTGACAAATTGTCAAGTTCACAAGTCAATTAGTACTTTTAAAAATCAGGGAACAAAAAGAAAAGCATGACAATGAACAACCCTGTATGATTATCAACAGATACATTTTTAAAGCAGCAAGGTACGGTTCTATACACTGGGGATTCAAGTACAAAGAATGAAATAATCTCTATTCATAAGGAATTTACATTCTAATGAGGGAGACAAATACACACATATACATTTGTGTATATGTAGAATAAATGTAAAGTAAATAACCACGCAAAGGAGGACAGAGTCCAGCTTCGTTGGATTGCAGGAATATAATGTCCAATGAGGCTGGAAAGACAAGCTGGGCTCAGGTTTTATAGGGCTTTAAAAGCTTAAATGTGTTTGTGGTTGTTTTTTAAATTCTAGAACAAGAGGAAGCCACTAGAGTTGACTGAATAGGGAAGTTACAGGTTGGGATCTGTGCTTAAGGAAAATTAGTAATGCCACTAGAGCAAGAAAAAAAGTGGTTGGTTCAGAGACATGCCTGTGCTTTACAGGGTAGAATATAAACACAAACTTCCTAAAGATACAATACTCATGCCTTTCCAAAGGACCCTTCCAACTTCCAGGCCCAGATTTCAGTCACATTGTCCTATAAACATTAGAGAGAGATGGATCCACATGAAACATACAAGCTTTCCTCAAGTTCCCAAAGAATCAAGATAGGTTCAGCTATACAAAAACCTGTTCCTGTTGCCTGTACTGTATGTACCATTTAGTTCTCCGTACTCCTAGCAACTGACCTGCAGGGTTCACTCACAATGTGGGATCTGAACATTTGGTAACTACACACATTCAGAGATAAGTATAACACACATACTATAAAATAATAGGCTCATAGACACAGAGCTGGAGGGGACCTCAAAAGTCCTCAGTCCTGCTCCCCTCACTTTACAGATGAGGAACCTGAGATTGAAGGGAATCAAGCACTTTGCCCCACATCACACAGGCAATGAAAATAACTAATAATGTAAGCATAAGCAAGAACCTCTGAAAAGATCACTTCGTACCCTACCATCCCAAAGACCAGGAAGGATCCATTAACATCATTCGGTAATAGATTAAAATACTTCAGTAGTCTAATCATATCAGGCTTCATTGTACCTATTTCATACTCCTCCCTTTTATGTACTCTATATTCCTGCAAAACCAAACTACTAGTCCTTCCCTGAATTCATTCTGCCCTCCTCCCTACCTCAGTGCCACCTGTATACACCCTTTCCAGACTCAAAAATGAACCTTGCTCTGATCTCACCTGCTGAAATCCTTTTCTGGCTTCAAGACTCAGCTTGGGAGCTACTTCTGTTACGAAGCTTTCCAAGATTCCCTTGATTAGAACTGAACTCTCTCTCCACCAATCTCTTGTCATCCTTTAAGTCCTCCTATGTACTTAATCACATTCTAACATAAAATGTAAAGTTGCAATGCCCCCCCTTCAAAATACCTTGTATCTTTCCACACCTTCGCCTTTGCTCACAACTTCTTATGTCTTCCCCACAAATTACCTTGTATCTATTTTGCACATACATATATGTATATATGTTGTCTCCTCCAGCTAGATTGTAAACTATGTGAGGACAAGGATTATTTCATTTTTATCTTTGTATCCCCAGTGTCCAGTACACAGTAAGCACTTGAAAAATGCTAGGTATTTTACTGAGATTCTGCCATCTCCCTGTAAGAACTGCAACTGCCGACATAGTTTTTCCCATCCCTCAAACCCCCAGCCACTAACCACATATGGTGAATGCTTAATCAGTGTTTGACCTAAAATGAGCCAGTTCATACACTGACCAAAAGAAACAAAAGAGATTCAGGTGGTTCTTGGCTTCAGGAGAGACTAAGTGGATCAGATATCTAGAGCTTGAAAGGATGAGGGGCTAGGTTTCAGGGAACACCACTGGTAATTTACTGGTAATTTAATTCTACTCAGCGTCAGACTTCAATTAACATGCTCATCCAATCCCTCCTACTCTGACATTGCATACAATTTCACAAATGCAATTTGGAATCTACCCCATTTTAAAAAATTCATACCCAAGGAAAAGTTAGTTATCTGCCCCCACAAAACAATTTTTAAAAAAGAATCCAAACACTTTTTTAATGAGAAGACTTTAATACATATATTGAGCAAGATCTGCCTAGCAACAAGTTATAAACTCATGTCATCCTACTTATGTTCCCATGGCTACTGTCATGAACAGTACTGTGGCAGCTGTATAAATTGAGAAAAGGATCCCGAGAGAATCATATTTATGACTAAGCTAGAAAATAATACTAAAACAATAGGAATGCTTGTCTGGCACAATTTCCATTAAAGTCCATCTCTCCATCCCTTAATAACCCCCTAACCACCTTCATTAGAGACTTCCCACAAATCTCTAAAGAAATGCCTGCCAATACAGGTGTCAGTAGAATATTGTGTATCACCTGAAAACACCTTTCTATGTGCCTTTTTCCAGATTAGTATCCAATCTCCTGCTCTTTCAGATGGAGAAGCTGTCAAGTTGATTTGAAAATAAGGTGGAAGACAAGTCCACATTTCAAAGTGGTCGGGGAAGGACTAAATCTTTTTGTTTGTTTTTATTACAAACCAAATCTAATGATTTTTGGTATTGACATTTGTACAGAAAAACCGAAGTGCGTATTCCAAAAACATGACAAATAAGTGTTTTTAAATAAATATTGTACTTCAGAGCTTAATTTGCCACAACTATAAAGAAGAAAAATTGGTGAGATTCTTAACCAGAGAAGATGAGCAAAGTTTCTTCCATCATATTCCCTTTATCCAAATAAGACCACTATTTCCTTGCTCAAATTTCTCTAATAGTAAAAATATAACGAAAAGGAAAGCTGGCAAAAGCTTCATGTCATGGGTTATCTTCAGGCAATAAATGTCAGCTTTCTATGTTATATGTAACTATAACATACACAACATATCTGGTTAGTATCAGCCTTGAAAATCATTCCCCCAAAAGGTCCTAATTACGGGCCTCACGTGACAGACACTTAAAATGCTAGACTGCATATCCTTCTTAGGCATCCAGGTGGTGCAGTGAGTAGCATGGGCCTGGAATCTGGAAGACCCCAGTTCAAAACCAGCCTCAGACATGTCCCAGCTGTGTTATCCTATGCAAGTCACTTAACTTCTGTTTGCCTCAGTTTTCACATAAAATCCCAGGGATGCTGTGAGGATCAAATGAGACAAGAATGGTAGAGTGTTCAGCACGGTGGTACCTGGCACATGGTGAGCACGATATATAAATGTTAACTGCTGTTATCATTATTACTGTTGTTCTTTTTATTGTTATTTTGCCTTGACAACCCAGTCAGCTAAGTTATCTGCAGTACACCGGTTCCACTGATCACTGTGTAGAAGTTTCATTGTAAAAAAAATCTAGCCATGTGGCCTTGGGCAAGTCACTTAACCCCAACTGCCCTGCCTCCCCTCTCCAAAAAAAAAAAGAAGTTTCATTGTAGTTAAGTAACCTAAAGCATTTGTCATTCAAGGGGATCAGTCAGATAAGAAAATATGATGGGAAGAAGACAACTCATAGGAAGTAATATGTTAAAAAAAATTATTTTAAATTTAACAGTCAACAAATACAAACATTTCAATATACAAAGAACAAAAGTGATGATTATCTACAAACCAATAAACTTGTTCATTTAAGTGTATATTATTTAATATAGCAGTAAGAAAACTATATCCCCTTTTGAACTGTTTTTCAATGTTATTAAATATTTAATGGAACAGAATAATTTCAAGCATTTCTAATGAAATGGTTTGAGTTCAGTGGAAAATTTGAAATTCAAATAACAGTAGTCAAGAGAAACCTAGAAAGGTAAGTGCATTTAAGCAAATGGAAGGGAGCCAGGGTTGATAAAGGACTCATATTCTAATGAGGGGAAAGAAATCAAGTGTCCCTTGAAAAAATTAATGTCTTCCTAATGCACTGTTGGAGTTGTGAACTAATCCAGCCAATTCTAGAGAGCAATTCGGAACTATGCCCAAAGGGCTATCGAACTGGGTATACTCCTTGATCTAGCAATACCACTACTAGTATCCCAAAAAGGTAAAAATTAAAAAATGGAAATGGAACAACTTATACAAAAATATTTACAGCAGCTCTTTTTGTGGTGGCAAGAATTGGGAAATTGAGGGGATGTCCAACAATTGGGGATTGACTAAACAAGTTGTGGAATAAGACTGTAATGGAATACTATGGTATAGTAAGAAATGACAAGGATGATTTCAGAAAAACCTGGAGAAACTTACATGAGCTGATGCAAAGTGAAGTGAGAAGAACAAGAAGAACATCGTACATAGAAAAAGCAATATGGTAAGGATAATCAACTGTGAATGACTTCACTATTACCAGCAATACAATGACCCAAGATAATTCCAAAGAACTCATCATGAAAAATGCTATCCACTTACAGAGAAAGAATTGATGGAGTCTGAATGCAGATCAAAGCATACTATTTTTCACTTTATTCTTTTTCATATTCTTTTTGGGGGGTTGCTTTTCTTTCACAATATGACTAATATGGAAATATATTTTGCAGGATTGCACATGGATACATGAAGGAGAGAAAGAGAAGAAAGGATCGGAAACTAAAATTTTTTTTAATGAATGTTAAAAATTTTTTTACATGTAACTGGGAAAAAATAAAATATTTATTCAAAAAATAAAAATAAAATTATCCTCACTCCAAAAAAACATTCATGTCTTCAAAGGTCATAGAGCAGTGGTTCTCAACCTTCCTAATGCTACCACCTTTTAATATGTGGGAGTATCTGCATGTGGGTGGACCCACCTGGAGACGGATAGAGGAGCGGTGTCTTGGTTCCTAAGACCAACAGAAATATGTGTTTTCTGATGGTCATAGGCGACCCCGTTCGACCCCCAAAGGGGTTGTGACCCACAGGTTGAGAACCGCTGTCATAGAGGCAGTAAAATAAGATAAGCAGAGGATGTGGATGTTGGTGAGTATGATATGTTTTGATGGTCAAAAGAGTAGAAAGAAAAGAGAGGGGAGAAAAGAAATTCACTAAGTAAAATGAGACCAGGTTGGTATAGAAATAAATTAAATTGAACAGAGAGATGACAAGGAGAGGAGGGAGTTAATGAAAAGTATGGAAAAGGAAACAAAACAAACTTCAATTTCACTGAAAGGATCCTGGTAAGGAGGAGGACTAAAATGGAGGAGGGAGGAAGGCAAGAATTAGTGATCAGGAAAGGAGAAAGGAAGAGAATAGGGACAGTGGGAATGGAGGCAGAATTAAAGATCACTTCATGACATAATTTACTTCACCACTGCCTTCTTTGTAAAAGGGAGCAAGCAGAATAATAACAGGGCAGGAAATGGGGAAAATTTACAAATAACAATCATAATCATAACAGTGAAGGCAAATGGGATAAACTCATTCATAAAAAGAGAATCAGACAGAAAGGGTTAGAGATGCTGCTTAGAAGAAACAAACTTAAAACAAAGATTCAGAGAGTTAAAATGAGAATGAAGCATGGGGGTGGTTAGGGGCACAGTGAATAGAGCACTGACCCTAGAGTCAGGAGGACCTGAGTTCAAATGTGACCTCAGAAACTTAACACAAAAACTAGCCATGTGACCTTGGGCAAGTCACTTAACCCCAATTGCCCTACCTTCCCCCCTCCAAAAAGAAAAAAAAAGCTAAAAAATGAGAATGAAGCAAAATTTATTATGCCTCAGATAAACTCACAAAAGAATAGTAATCACCATCTTAGACAAGGCAACAGAAGAAAAAAAAGGCAAGGTCAAGAGATAAACATGGAAACATTATCATCCTTAAAAATCACCTTTTGTTGTTGTTTGTACAACTCTTCCTTGATCCTTTTTGGGATTTCCTTGGCAAAGATACTGGAGTGGTTTGCCATTTCCTTCTCCATAAAAGCACCATAGACAATGAAATTATATCAATACTAATGTAATATAGAGAGACTGAATGCCATAAATAAAGGAAAAGTTAATTGAAGGGGGAAATAGAAAGCTAAACTATATATATTATGTGTGGACTTCAATGTACTTCTTTCAGACCCAGCCACAGCTAACAAAAAGATTAACAACAATCTTCCCAACTTTTTCCAAACCATCCCCTTCACAATATTACTCCATCACATTCATATACCAAAACTTGTTCAGTGATTCCCCAACTGATGGCATCCTCTCCATTTCCAATTCTTTGCTACCATAAAAACAGCTGCTATAAATATTTTTGTACATGAGTCCTTTTTCTTTTTGATCTCCTTGGAGTATAGACCTAGTAGCAGTACTGTTGGGTCAAAGGGTATGCAGTTTGTGTATACAGGTGTGTAGGCATGAGTCTGTGTGCATGTGCATGTACACATGTGTATGTACTGTGCATGTATGTACATTATACCACCTCACTCCTCTTCAGGCATAGTTCCAAATTGATCTCCCAAATGTTTAGATTAGTTCACAGCCCCACCAACAGTGCATTGGTGTATCTCTTTCCCAGCATCCCCCTTCCAGCATTAGTCATTTTCCTTTTCTGTCATCCCAGAGTTATCTTAATTTGTATTTTTCTATTAGTGATTTAGTACATTTTTTTATATGACAGATAGCTTTGATTTCTGCCTCTAAAAACTGCCAATTCATATCTTTTCAGCATGTATTGATTGGGGAATGGCTCCTATTTTTATAAATTTGGCTCAGTTCTCTTTTTTAGAAATAAGACTTTTAGCAGAGAAATTTGCTATAAAATTTCCCCCAGTTTCCTACTCTTCTTCTAATTTTGGCAATATTGGGGTTTTTTGTGCAAAAACTTTTAAATTTTATGACTGAAGTTCTCTTTCTCTTATTTAGTCATGAACTCTTTCTCAAGTCATAGATCTGATAAGTAATTTCTTCTATGCTCCACTAATTTACTGATATCATTTTTTATGTCTAAATCATGTACCCATTTTGAGCTTATCTTGGTATACACTGAGAAATGCTGATCTGCAACTAATTTCTGCTAGACTACCTTCCTTGTTTCTGAACAGTTTTTGTCAAATATTAAGTTCTTTGCCCAATAACTAGGATATTTGGGTTTATGAAATACTAGGCTTCTGTGCTCATTTGCTTCTCTATATTGTACGCCTAATCTATTCCATTGATCAACCACTCAATTTCCTATGTAGCATCAAATTATTTTGATCCAGTATCAAATTCTTTTGCATGATTATTGCTTTGTAGTATAGTCTGAGATCTGGTACTATTAAACAACTTTCACATTTTTCTCACCCATTTCACTGATAGTCTTGACCTTCAGGGGTTTTTTCTAGCTTTTTAAAGTAACTCTTAGGAAGTCTGACTGGTATAGCACTGAATTAATAAATTAATTTAGGCAGTGTTGTCACTTTCATTATATCCATTTGGTCTCCCCATAAGCAATTAATATTTCTCCAATTATTTGGATCTGTCTTTTTTGTGTGAAAAGTGTTTTGTAATTGTGTTTGTATAGTTAGTATAGATGCCTTGGCAAGTAGTTTTAAGTCCCAAAAGGAATCTCTCAAAACTTTACTTACTCAAAAAATATGCTCCCTGCATATATCTTGCAAACATTGTACCACTATCATTTTGCAAAGCATTTAGGCATTATCATGCAAAACCCAGGTGGAAAGGGTATTAAATTTGGAGTCAAAATACCTGAGTTGGAATCCCAGCTCTGTCACTTAATAAACATAATAACCTAACCCCAATAAAAGAAATTGACATTTTACTTAGTGCTTTAAAATTTTCAAAGTGTTGTTTTATATACATTGAATCATTTGAATCTCACCCTATGAGGTATTACCTTCATTTTACAAATGAAGAAACTGAGATATGAAGAGAATAAGTGATTTACTTCTTGTCATACAGTGAATAAGGCAAATCTGATCCTATGATCTTCTTTATCCAAACCCAGAATTCTACCCACCTTGCCATGCTGCTTACAGAAAGATTTTGTTTTTAGCTAGGAACTAGCAGTGGCCAAGTTTAAATAGATTCTTCCAAGAACCATGACAGAAATTGAGCCCAGAGAAGCACTAAACAATTATGTATTTGGGATGAGGGTAAGCAGAAAGGTGACCCAGTTCTGATTTTTGAGGTCCTTTCCAGCTCTAAGTATTATGATCCGATAAGAATGCAATAACAAAAGTAGTGATTGTGTATGTGCATGCATGGTGGGGGAGAGAAAGGGGGAAGAGAGGGAGGGAGGGAGAGAGGGAAGGAAGGAGGGAAGGAGGGAGGGAGAAAGAGAGAGGAAGGGAGAGGGAGGGAGGAGGAGGGGAGAGGGAGGGAGGAGGAGGGAGGAGGGAGGGTGAGGAAAGGAGGGAGAGAGAGAGAGAGAGACGAAGGGAGATGAAGGGAAAGAGAGGGAGGAGGAGGGGGAGGGAGGAGGGAGGAGGGGAGGGAGGAGGGGGAGGGAGGAAGGGAGAATGAGAACATTTATATAGCATTTATTATGTGCCAGGGTCTATGCTAAACAGTTTTTACAAATACTGTCTCATTTGATCCTCACAACAATCCTGTAATATGAGTGCTATTATTATCCCCATTTTACAGAGGAGGAAACTGAAGATGACAGAGGTTATGCGACTTGCCCAAGGTCATACAGCTAGTGAGTGTCTGAGGCTGGATATACTTGTGCCAATAGGTGACAGAATATAAGAGTAACATCTAATCAACAAAGATTAGGATACAATCATGATTTAGAAGTAGACCACAAATGTATATTAATTGTGATTCATGGAAAATGAAAAGTACTTGGACAAATGTTTTAAATAAAGGTACAAAAATAATTATGAAAACATAATTACTTCCAACTGATTTTAAGTTCAACAATTTAAATTAAAAGCAGAAAATATTTACCCCAAAAGGTATGCATAACTCAAATGCTTTTGCAGAAGCAACTTATAATGATTCCCCTTATTATCTATCTAAACATGAAACACTACTTATACAAGAAAAATAGAGAGCCATGAGAATAGGGAAGAGACATTTAGGTACCATGTTAGCATTCTGATCTAATTATTTGTAGACTAAACTGGTATCCTAACTAATACTAAACTATAGACTAGTGAACAAATGTTTGAAAACATGAATATAATCTGCAATCAAATAATCATCCAAGTTTTCAATGAGTAGAATACCCCCCCTCTGAAAGTAAATCTGAGCCCACAAAAAACAAAATATCAGGGCAACTAGATGGCACAGTGGATAGAGCGTTGGCCCTGGAATCAGGAGGACCTGAGTTCAAATCCAGCTTCAGTTACTTACTAGCTGTGTGACCCTGGGCAAGTCACTTAACCCTCACTACAAAAAGAAAAAAAACTCAACCAAACCAAAAATATGTATTTATATATCATCTGAATGATGAATAACCCTGCCAACAAAATGAAAGTGAATAGAAATTAACAAAATTCTAGAAAGACCCTAAGTTACCACAGGAAATGTTTAATACTCCCTCTCCCCCACGCACACACACGAAGACCTTCTACCTACAACACTGATTTTAGGTAGTACATTCTCTTCTCAAAAATGAACTTAAAACACCATACTCACTTCATAATCATTCATTATGTTCATACATTCATCAATTCAACCATTCATGTATTAAGGCCAACTATGTCCTGTAATATATACCAGGTACAGAGGAAGACACAAGGTTTACTTTCATATTTAGGAATATCCATTATATTCATATCCATTGCCACTGACAAGAATTCATCTTGGCTGCAGTGACAAATTAGAAATAATGATCAAAATAATCATGTGAATTTTTAATATAGGATCTTTATAAAACCATATGCACTTTGAGAATCTTAAACTCAGGTTGCAAATGTTAAAGAACTCTACATAGGCACGATAGAAACCATCCAGTAAACATAATTTAGAAACATTTCTTAAAGTTTAGGACAACTCCATTACAATAGTATACAATGTATTCTTATCCTGTAACAAATTTTTTAGAAAAAGATGAATTGCAGTGCATGAAGAACAGAATTAAAGTTCTTTATCCACCTGAAAAGAAAATTCCCTGTTGACCACCACAAAGACACACTGCACAGAAATTCAGATATAATGGTACCGATTAAATTTTGTCCATCTAATAACACTGAGTCCTTTGGAGGATTATAAGATTAAAGCCATAAGTTCGGTTAGTTAAGAGGCAATAAGTGGAAAGAACACTGTACCTGAAGTTAAAAAAAATTTTGGTCAAATGCCAATTCTGCCCCTAACTAGCTCTGTGACCCTGGGTAAGTCCAACTTTGCTATGCTTCAATTTTTTCAATATCACCAGTACTATCTATTTCACAGGGTTGTAAGCAAAGTGCTTTGTAGTAAAATAACAGATAAATGAGAACTATTTTTGAGTTACAGATCTGGATATAGAACTGGATAATGGTATGATCATTCCTCTTAAGAGCTGGAAGGGACTTAACCTTTGGGGCATCTAGTCCAAACACTGACAGATGAAACTGGGAACCAAATAAGTTAATTTACCTAACATAGGTAACTGAGTGGCAGAACTGGGATTTGAACCCAGGTCCTCTAACTACAAATCTAGTCCTCTTTCGACTGCATCATGATAATACAGGTAGTAGTTATGTAGAAATGTACAAGTGTACACTCCAAGTTACCCTAAAAACTTTTATTTACACTCTTACCTACCACAAATTATTTCTACCATATCTAGCAACCTAAATTTTAAGCCTCATAAAAGTTATAAGGAAATCACTTTGTAAAGTGCTACATAAAGCTTAAAGCATTATATAAAAATGAAATATTTAAAAAATTTATACATACATTATACTGTAGAACTTAAAATAACTATTTTCAGTGAGAAAGTTCAACCTTCATATTACTAAATTAAGTCCTATATTTAGTATCATTAAAGTCAACCACCTTAATAATTTTGTTGTTTCACTACTAAATGGCCAAAAAAAAAAAAACCAGATATGAGGAAAGAAGTTAAGGTTAAGGATATATTCAGATGCTATATCTGTACTTTCAAACTGTTTCCTATGGGCTTTTTTGATGGACATCCTATTATATATTGATGCTAAACACCTTGAAAAATGTCTACGTTAGGAAAATGTGCACACATAATAACCTCTGATCAATTACAAGAAACACTTTGAAAATACTGCATACCAAGGGACAAGGGCCCACTCTAAAAAAAAAAAACACACACACACACACACATGATACATAAAGCATAATTCCAGAGCTAATTAAAAAGAATATCAAAAAGTGGACTTTCAATTAAGCCCAGCTCCCCTGGACAATTCACAAAATAAAATACAATGTATTTTAAAGGAAAGATTTGAATAAAAAACTCAAGCTTTCAGAGATAACTGTAGAAATTTTCCTTCTGGATTATTGTAGATCATTAACTCAGGAAGGCAAAACAAATACATAAGTTTTTAACTACTTAAGCTATTCAGGTGTTTTGGTTTGGTTTTTTTTAATAATCACAATTACAAACATTAATTACAAAAGTTCATAAAGATTTCCCCATTCAAGGCAAATTAGGAAGGCCAAAAATGTTTGGATGCTTAAAGAAAATATGTTCTAAAAGTTAGAACCATTAAGGCTTCTCTCTCACCATTCATGGGCTATCATCTCCTGCTTTCTTCAGGGACCTGAAAATTAAATTACTTTCTGGAATATATTCAAATACCATAAGGTCATGATTTCTCTGTTTCCATTCTCTTCAATCCCACTCAGTAAGACTGAAAGATGCTCAATCAGGCTATGTGTGTTAAAGGTACAGTCACTTCTTCCCATAACTTGTGTACACTGCTTTTAAAGCTGAACTTTAGGCTTAGGTTGAGAGGAGAATTCTCCATCAGGCAGGGTTAGGAGGAGCAGAGTTGGAACTGGATATAAGTCAGTGATGACAAGTTTCTACAGGATTATTTGACTTACTGAGTTACAATCAAGTGACCATACCAGAACTCAGTTCAATAAAAAGCAAGCAAAATTAGGTGTATGCTCATGAGTTTAGGCATATCTGAGAGTATTTCTAAAGACTTGAGCCCATCAACCCATCTACAACATTACTCTCTTGGCTGTTATATGAACTTCCAGGAGAAGATATATCGTGGGCTGCTCAGTGTCCAGCACTAAGCCTGATTGGAGATGTGAATAAGAAAAGACTAGGTCATGTGGATAGTTCAAGGAAGAACCATGAACTCTGTTTATTGATTCTTTGAACAAGGTTTTTAAAGATCCAAAAGGCAAAGATTCAAGTATTCTTATCCTAATCACATTCTGGAATTTTATTATCAACATAATAGTCTGCCTTGCCCTGGAAGTAGCTTGGATAAGATAAGGCTTGTTATCAAGGACCCAGAAAGTCATGGGGAAAGTCAGTTGTCTCTTATCCAAGTGTATCTACAGAACAAAGGATGCTCCCCAAGAGCAGGCCCCAATCTGAAAGACATCTGCAGAGAAACTGATCCCCAAGAGTCAAGTATTTTGACTTACTATAGTATTAGGAACATGTTCTTTTAGGTGCCTGAAGTCTGGGGGCAAAGGCTTTAATGTCAGGATATCAAACAAAAGTCCTTTTAAGTGTATCCCTGGGGAATCTTTCCGGGAGCCAGCCTTTACAAGCTGTGTCACCTCGAGGGGTATTGGGATACACTATCAAGATCTTTATCTGAGTCCTGCATCAGGCCTCCTTGGCTCCCCACAAAGATATGATTAACCAGACTTCCAAGAGCAAAGCATAGAGGTTCCCCACAGATTCCTGAAATAAGTCCAAAATCATGCCTCAGTTCACAAATCAGACAACTCAATACCAAATTCAAAAAAGTTAATACTCATCCACCTCAACCAGAACAAAGACACCTTCATGAACAGCTGCTTTTTATTTTTATTTTTAAGTTATTTATTTTATTTATTTAAATTATTATTTTTAAAGCCTCTAAGTCTTTGAATTGCAGGTCAAAGAACACCCCTAGAAACACTTACGGAAGTATGAATGAAATGGAGAAGGGAAAAAGAGAAAAGAATACTTTGTATCATTGGGAAAAGCATAATCTCTTGGACATTTTAGCTCATCTTGCTGTCTTACAAAATTTTTCATCATTACAGACCCTGTATCTTAAGGAGGATGAGACACCAGATGACTAGCCTATAGGTGAATGATACAATGGCATCCATGAAATTAAAAGGGTAAAAAATAGTTACTATGTCAGCTTCAACGAACTAGGTTGTTTTTTTTTTTATTCCTTGTTATAAGGAATGGCTCTCAGGGAGGAGGAAAATATAGGGGGTATGAAAACAAAGGATAACTTTTTTTTAAAGAAAAGAAGAAGCCACCAGCTTGTTGGGTAAATTTTCAGTGAAAGATTTATAGAAAAATATAGACAAGATTTGCACAGAATAAGAAATCATGGTGGGGCTGCAACTTATACTGGTGAATCAATTACCTGAACTGATGAATTACAGATTCAAAAGCTTAATCAGGAGATTAAATCAGGCCCCTCAATGTTATTATTTTATGACACTATGTTGACCAGACTCTATTAGCTGGACCCAAGATGGCAAAGTAGCAGCCAAACTCTCCCCAATACAACTACCCCACAAAGATCTAGAAAATGTACTACGTCCTGATCAAGAAATCCAAAAAAAAACCAAGGTGAATCATACTTCCAGCCCAGGTCAGCATGTGGACATAGGCTGAGAGGTCTATGGACACTGGAAACTGGATCTTGCCACAGACACAGTTCAAAGAGTATTCCAGCATGCAGAAACTGAAAGACAGCCAAGACTATGAGAGCAAGAGGAGTCAGATTCACATATGGGAACCCTGACTTAGTACAGGGTACAAAGCATTTAGGATACACTGAAAAGGGGACCAAGCACCTAGAATCTCAAGACAAATAGCGGAGGAGAAAATGGGAAGAGAGAGGTCCTAGCAATACCAGATCTCAAACTCTACAATGAAGCAGTAATCATCAAAACAATTTAACACTAAATAAGAAAATGAAAGGTGGACCAGTAGAATAGATTAGGTATACAATATATAGAAGTAAATGAGCCCTGTTGGACTCATCCAAAGATACATACTATTAGAGAAAGAGTTCACTATTCAACAAAAACTATTGGGAGAACTAGAAAGGACTATGGCAGAAACTAGATCTAGACAAACATCTCACACTATATATACTAAGATGCACTCCAAATAGTTATGTGATTTAGAGATCAAGGGTGTTATCATGAACAAATTGGAGGAGCAAGGAAGAAATTATCTATCCAATCCATGGATAAAGAGTTCGTGACCAAACAAAAAGTCACAGAAAATAAAAATGAACAATTTTGATTATATAAAATTTAAAAGGCTTCTGCACAAACAAAAGCAATCCAGCTAAAATGAGAAGCAAAGTGGGCAGATGGGGGAAATTTTTTGCACCAAGTTTTTCTGAAAAAGTCTATCTCATGTCTAAGATATACAAAGAACTGATTCAAATTCCAAGAATAAGAGTCAAGTGATAGTCAAGGAATATATACAAACAGACAATTTTCAGGAAAAGAAATCCAAGCTATCATTAACCATATCTAAATCACTAATAATTAGAGAAATGCACATTAAAAACACCTCTAAGATACCATATCATGCCCCTTAGCTTGGCAGAAAAGTGACAATGCTAGAAAAGCTATGGTGAAACAGGTACATTGATGATACTGTTCATGGAGTTGTGAGCTGGTCTGACCATACTGGAAAGTAATTTGGAACTATGCCTAAAAAACTATTAAAATGTGTCTGCTTTAACCTAGCATTACAACTACTAGGTCTATACCCCCAAAAGGAAAAAAAAAAAGAGGAAAAGGACCAATATGCACAAAAACATTTATAATAGCTCAATGTGCAGTGGCAAAGAACTGAAAACTGAAGAGGGTGACCAAAAATTGGAAAATAGCTGAACAAATCATAGTATGTTAATATGACAGTATTCTATTTTGCTGAAGAAAATGACGAAGGAGATGGTTTCAGAAAAAAACCTGGAAATACTTGTAAGAACTGATGCAGAGTAAAATAAGAACCAGGAGAATAACTTCTACAACAGCATTATGAAGACAATTAACTATAACAAACTTAGGAACTCTGATCATCACAATGAATAACCATGATTCCCAAGAATTCATCATGAAACAGATTACTTACCTCCTGAATAGAGGGAGTGATGAACTCAAGAGTACAAACTGAGAGGGGCTGGGAAGGGGAGAAGGAAGGGGGATTTGGACATGAACCACTGTTAGAATTTATTTTACTTGACTCTCCATTTTTGTATCCAGGATTTTTCTTGCTTGCCCAAACTTTCCCAGTTGGGGAATGGAGGAGGTGGGAAGGAGAGAAGGCAAGTCTTAACTTGAGAAAAAAAACAAGAAAAGAAAGAAAGAAAAAGAACCTTAAACAAATGGACCCCTTTTTAGAAGCAGGGATCAAACAACATAAAGGTTTCTTCCTGAATATGCATATTCAAAATAATTTTGCTCACTCATGTAACTACAGTAATTAATACTCTCAAGTAAATGCACCCAAAGAACCTAGAAGATTCCAGTCCTTATGAAACTAGTTCATGATCACAAATACTTGAATTTCGTTTTTTTAAAAAATGTGTATCAAAGCAGTACTCTTGATCCTGCCTGGAAAAAGGATTAGCTCCATCTTATTTTTGGCAACCTAGAGTCAGACAATATCATACTTAACCAGAAGAGGGAGATGATTCACCTCAGGACCTTTTAGTCCAAAACCAAGCTGTGGGTATTGACCATTTCAATTTAGCACATAACAGGAAAGCGAGTCTTGGTTGTAAGGATGAACTCCTTTTGTTATATTCCTCCTTTCCTGCTAGTGAAAGGACAAATGAAGGTGGCCACAGAGCAATTTCTGCCAACCCTAGAACTCTACCTACTAATATTACACTTAGAGCCATATGGACACAAATGATATAGATAAGCAAAAAGAATGGTATACTACACACTGTTTTCCTCAGTCTTTTTGTTTGGCTCTTTCCAAACTATGCAGGATTGACAAATAAGGAGGGGAAAATGTGTTGTCCTCAGAAGATTACAATGTTATTGAATCAGCATATCCTTCACTCTGTGAAGTCTTTCTGGTAGTAATAACCATTGGCTCTTGTTCAAGTCTACCTTAAATTAATGGCACAAAATAGCAAAGTGACTTATAAGTCAGGCCTGTAGTCATTAAGTTTCCTGTCTGCAAGACAGACCAAACCTATGACCCTGGTTTCATCAGCATTCTACTCTAAAGAAAATATTCTAACAAAAATTTCTTATTTTGCTTTGCTTTCAATTAACAAAAACTGATTTCCTCTTCTTCCTTCCTACTCATTCCAACCCGGGGGGGGGGGGGGGGGGAGAAGAGGTCAAATGAGGATGAGAAGAAGGGTCTTGCAACAAATATAGTCAAGCAAAACAAATTCCAAAATTCTGACTACATACAAAAACTACGTTTCATTCTGCATTCTGAATCTATTGCCTGTCAGGAAGTACAGTAACATGCTCCATCATTAGTCTTATGGATTCACAGTGGGTGATCAGAGTTCTCAAATCTTTGAAAGTTGTTTGTTTTTATTACATTGTCATTATTTAAAATGTTCTTGTTCTGCTCAGTTCATTCTGCATTATCTCATACAAGTCTTTGCAGGTTTCACTGAAACTATCCCTTGCATATTACAATTACATTCTGATGAAGGCTCAGAATAAATTGGCAAGGGGCATCTGAGTCACTAATTTGCAAAGCCATTTATATAGTTAAGTCCATACTTTTGAATTATCCATATTCAAAACTAACACCAAAAAAAAAAGGAAAAAAAAAGAAATATGTCTATACTAATGATAATCATCATTGTAGGGAAGCAGCAGAACAAAATGCCACTAGCTTTAGAAAGAAGAACTCATACTCTATTCTCTCCTTCTCAAATCAAAAAGCCCTTTTTAAAAAACTTCTCCAAGGAGAAGAAGTTAAGGAACACACAAGTTCCTGGTAAATGAGGAAATATGTATTTGCAGGAAATAAAACTCCTCTCCAAAAAAAAAAATCACATTTTAAAACAAAAATTCAAAGCTTTTGATTTTTCTCTATTAATGTTAAGTAGTCTTCCCTCTAAGGAATTCCAATTGCAAAGAAAAATCTTTTCTTTAAACTTCCTCTCAAGATATGAAATTACAAAATTTTTATTAGCCAAATCCTAGTAACTAACTAGAACACTCAGATAACAAATTTTTTTTTAAAAAATCTCATCAGGATTTTAACTAAAAACAAAATCAACAACCTTCCAGGGTGGTAAATAATTACCCTGATCCTCTATCACTACAACACTGGACACAGAGTGATAATATATGTAACAAACACTAGAGTCAAGAAACCTGGTTTTGGTGCCAACTTTTCTAATAACTCACAATATGACCTTGATCCAAGTCTCTGTGAATGAGCCTCAGAGGTCTCATCTGTAAAACATAGGGAGAGGAACTGAAATAAGCGCTTACCGTGGATACCAACTATCATCATGAAGTACTCTTGGTGAAGAAACTGAGAGTTTAGACTACTATGGACTAAGCCTATGACATACCCAAGAAACTAGACAGGGCAACAACAGTGCTATTGTCATTGGTCAACAGAAGTAACTTGGCCCTAAGAGCCAGAAGACCTGAATGCAAAAGTCCTAGCTTTAAAATGTACTAGCTGTGTTTGCATAATTTTGGTTAAGTCATTTTGCCTCTGATACATAGCTTCCTCATCTGGAAAATTATCTGTAAGACGCTTTCAATCCCACTACCTGTAGGGTAGGTAATACGTTTTTAAAAACTATCAATTTACAAGCTACCTTTAAGTAAGTATGATAAGTAACAGGGATGTGTGATTTCAGTGGCATAAAAGATAGCTGGTCTTGGAGACAAGGAAACCCAGGTTCAAGCCCCACCTCTGAAAAGTCACTTAATCTCTTACTGCTCTCAGAAGCAGAGAAGTTGCAGAGAAGTAAATATGATAAAAGCTTGAAAATAAAGGTCTGAAGATGAGTGAGAATTCACTATCCTGGTACCAAAATTTGATTACATTCCACAGAAAAAAATAAGACAAGAACAGAAAACAAAACATTTTAATTTTTCAACAAATGTTGAAGCATATAATTTCCCTAACTAACCCTCTACCCAGGATTTGGCACCAGAAGCCCAAGGTTCACTCCAGCCCTGGTGACACTGTCTTCCTATGAGACTAGGGACAAGGCACTTGACCTCTCTCAGCATCCCACAGTAGATAGCCTCTGACCAGGTGATCAAGAGTAGCTGTTCAGCACAATGCCAAGGTCCACAGCAATGCCTAACCTCACTCTGAAAGACCCAGGTTAGCTGGGGTCTTAGAGTACATTCTTTAATAAGAGTCTTTCTCTTTAATAAGATGCTTTAGCTAAAGTATTATCACTCTAGACCAACTCTCCAGTATTCCTCTCTTTAAGTCAAAAGCAGTCAACAAACACAGACTCAGAAATTAGCAGACCTATACAGTCATTCATGGGCCAGAATACTTCCAACCCCAGAGAAAGAAATACAATAGCAAAATTCCTCCCCACAACTCAAACATTTATCAAGCTCCCACCACTTAAAAGCCGCTGCACAAGGTGCCAGGGAAACAAAACCATGTCATGCCTTCAAGGAGCTTCAGTCCACTGGAGGGATACAACATATCCACAAACAAATACAAAGTATGTGTAAATTAATACAGTTATTTCCAAAGGCAGAGAATACTAATGATGGGGGGAAGGGAGAGAAGGGGACAAGAAAAGGCTTCAGATTGGCATCTGAGCTGTGTTTGTTTTTAAAGGCAACTGGGAATTCTGTGAGGAAGAAATAAAAGAAGCACATTCTAAGCATGGAAGACCGCTCCTACAAAGTTAGAAGACATGTTGTTGTGCTTGGTAAAGAGCTAGTGACTGGTTTAACTAGAAGAGACAATGAATGCATGGAAAGGGTCAAAGTATCTTTCACAATTGCTGTTGTTCTGTTTCAGTCTGTCCAACTCTCATGACCCCATTTGGGGTTTTCTTGGAAAGGATACTGTAGTGTTTTGCCATTTCTTTCAGTCATTTTACAGATGAGAAAATGGAAGCAAACAGGATTAAGTGACTTGTCCAGCGTCACCAGAGTAGTAAAATGTCTGAGGCTAGATTTGAACTCAAGTCCTCCTGACTCCAGATCCCACACTCTATCCACTGAGTCTCCTAGCTGCCCAATCCATAACTGTTGCTGAAGACGTAAAAAGTGTCAACATAATCCCCTCAAGATCAATTCCCCTGAGGACCCAGCTCTTGTGCTATGCATACTGGTCTCTAGAAGGCTATTACATGGTATTATTGACAAGAAGGGAAAAGGTACAAAGAACAACCTTCTAACTACTACTTCCTGAAACAGACTTCAGGTTCTCAGGTGACAGATTTATAAATACCCTCTTTATAAACTCTTTAACCAAAGCTCACAGTTTTCTAGTAAAGGTATCAGTATACACAAGAAAGTCTAGTAGTATGAAATAAGACAACAAAGAGGTGTAAATGGAACTGGTATGGGAAAAAAACTTTCCTATACTTTTATTGGGGTCCAACTTTTTTCAAAATTAAACAAAAACTTAATTTAAAGTCACCTTAAAATTTCCTAAATTTGCACTGTTCTGAAAAAGTTTATTCACAGCAATTCTCTCAACAAACTTCCTAATTCCTCCAATTTGAAAAAAATTATGGATTTGGAGTCAGGGATCCTGGATGCAGATGCTGGTTCTACCACTTAAGCAAGTCACTTAAGCTCTCTGGGACTGCTTCCTCATCTTTAAAATGAGGGGGTATCTATTAAGGTCCCTTCAAATTCTGGATCTATGAATTCTATAATATGGCTTTCATCAGCTCAGAGGAGAAATACTCAAATAAAGACCTCTGATACTCAAATATAAAATACTCAAACCTTAAGGACCACAGAGTATAAAACCTTATTAATTTAGACACCATACTACCTAGGAATTCCTATGGTCCATGACTAGATTTAAGGTATTTGGGAGTTTACTTATTTTTTTATAGACCTTTTCTGTTTTTGTCACTATTAGTTAGGTAAGAAAAAAAGGATCACTTAAGTAAATTCAAAATATACTTATCCATACAGCAAAACAGACCTTTAATATAACATGTCTATATCAGAGATTTTTGTGTATGGTTATACATATCAGAAAGTAGCAAAATCATCACTTCACTAGACTTACTCATCTGAATTAATCAGTGAGGTTTTACACTAATTTTAATTATTCTTCTAGGAAGGGTATTTTATTTTTTGGTGAACCAGAACTCATTGCCAAAGACTATTAAATCTAGTATTTTAGAATAGTTATTTTCTGCAAGCTTTTCTCTTTTGAAAACTAGATCATAAAGCATATTATTTTGTACTAAGAAATCAACTACCCCCAGAAACTGGAAGCAAAGGAAAGTTCTAAAGCTGCCAGTTCACAGGGGCCATGCTTGGCAGCATCTGGTACAGGCTACACATAGAGGGGAGCAGTGCATGGCAGAGACAGCAGATCCAAGAGAACGGCCGGTGGAAGATGCAACATGTCCAGTAGACCAGTGTCCAGTAGAGACAGCAAATACAGGAAGGTCAATATGGCTAAGGAAGGTACCAGTAGGAAGCCAGAGGAGTTTGACAATATGACAAGAAGACATTTCCAGGCCTGCAGAACTGCAGGTGTATGCTGAGCCTCCAAGGATATACCCTACCTAGCTAGGTTGTGTTCCCCTCTCCTTCCCCCATGGATGCAGTAAGTATATTCGTGGGAGAAAATGTTCTAGGTCTAAGGAAGAAATATTGTTTTGCAACTTTTCTTACTGTGCCATTTCATTAAATATCTTTGCTTTGAGCTAAAAAAAAAATCAACTAAATTTACTTGGGCACATAGTAAATGTATACGGAATTCATCTGTACAACATATTTAAATTAAATTTCTCTCCAGTGGGAGAAAAAAGACACAATGCTCAACTCTAAATCTATGATCTCTTTGGCAAAAATTGAATAGGGAGGGATAAAGGTACACCTGTGTGTTTAAAAAAAAAAAGAACAAAATTAACTTGGTAAACATAAAATAGGGACGATATGGCTAGGCATGCCCTGTGAAAAAGAACTGAGAATTTTAGTTGATTGCAAGGTCAAAGATGAGTCAATAGTGTCAACTCTAAGGCAAAAAACTAATGCTGTTATAGGCTGTATTGAGAGGTATAGTGTCCAGTACCAGGTAACTAACATTTGGATTACATTCACCTTGGTCAGACTATATAACTAATCCATTTGATTCTGGGCATCACATTTGGAAAAGATAAACTGAAGTATGTCCAAAATAGGGTGACCAGAAGGGTGAGAAAACCAGAGAACAACCCGTAATTCAAAGTAAGGAATTTTAGGTCTATAAAAGAAGACTCCACTATGGCAGAGAACCTGATTGTGACATTAAAATGTCTGAAGATGTCTCCTGTGGAAAAGGAATTAGACTCATTCTGCTTTTCCCCAGAAAGCAGAATCTGAAATAATGAAGCTAGAGAGAAGCAGACCTACACTCAAATTTAAAAGCAAATTTTCTAACCAAAACATTCCAAAAATGGAAAAGGCTGTCTCAGGAGGTAATGGATTTCCTCTTACTGGAGCTCTCAAGCAGAAGACCAACTACTTGTTAGGAATGAAGGGATTCTTGGTCAGGTACAAGTTAGATTACCTGGACATATGACCTCTTCCGGCTCTTAAGAGTCCATGTAAAGCCTCAATTTTACTAAAAAGTGACTAGTAGGTCTGAAAAAAAAAACTGACATAAAAAACACCACCAGCCAGGAGGCAAAGCACTAAAGTCAACCTTCAATTCAGTTCTTTCCCAGGCCATTACCCCTACACTGCACATATTCTACTACCTTCCCAATCTCAACTCTTCAATGTACCAATTCAAGTCTACACTAACTCTGCCCTGCAATCATTTCCCCCTCATTATCATCAATCTTTGACAAGCCCCAACCCTGGAGTGCCTCCACCATCCCCCTCTCCTTTACTCCTATATACTCTTACTGAACAGAGCTACAAAAAAATGATGGACCTACTACAAATCTGTTATCCAATATCAACTAGGCCCTCACTGAAGCAAAAGAAACATTTTATTTCTCCCTAATTGATTCACTATCCACTCTCTGAACATTCATCTCTCTCCCTCCTGCTGCACTTCCTCCCCCCTACACGGGCTAGAATTTCACCTTAAACAATTTTTTCCAACTATTCCCCAAGAATTCTCTCCTCTTCCAGACTCATTTTCTCCAACTATCTCCTCCTTCACTCCAGTCTCAGATGAAGAGGTGGCCTTGTTGCCATGGCAAACTACTTTAGATGTACCTTTGATCCCATTCTGCCCCAAACTCTCCAGCAAATTGTTCCTACTCTTACTATCCTTCCCACACTTATTTTCAATGTCTATCAGTTCCTTTACCGGTGCCTACAAAGATGCCTAGGTCTCCCTCATCCTTAAAAAAAACCCTCACTTAGTCCTAACAACCAGGCTAGCTATCATCCACTTATCTTTCCTTCTCTTCAAGGCAAAACTGGAGAAAGCCATCCATAACAGGTGTTTCTACTCCTCTCTTCTCCATCTCGTCTAAATTCTCTACAATCTGGTTTCTACCATCTCTTAAATTGCTAGTGATCTCTTAACTGTCAAATTTAATTACCTTTTATCAATTCTGATCCTTCTTGAATTCTCTGCAGTATAAGACACTATTGATCACCTTCTGAATACTCTATCTTTTCTAGGTTTTCATGGCATGATTCTCTCACCTGTCCAACTGATTTCTCAGTCTCTCTTACTCTTCATCGTTGTCACACCTATAGCCCCTTAAGGCTCTATCCTGGGCCCTCTTCTCTCTTTATTCTCTCCTTTCATCTCCCAAGGGTTCAATTATCATCTCTATGTAGATAATGACCAGATCTACATAGGTATCACAAATCTATCTCCTGAGCTAAAAACTAAGCATCTCCAACTACCACTTCAACATTTTGAATACGATGTCCTGTAGGCATCCCAAACTCAGCACCCAAAATCAGCACATCCAAAACAGATTTATCTTTCCTCTTAACCTCTCCCTCTTCCAAACTTTCCTATCACTGTGTAGCAGGAGCTAAATGGCATGGTGGATAGAGTCCAGGAGCTGGAATCATTAAGAGCTGAATGTGATCTACCTATGTGATCCTGGGGAAAGTCATCTTGTTGTTCAGTCATTTTCAGTTGTAACAGACTCTCCATGACCCCATTTGGAGTTTTCTTGGCAAAGATACTGCAAAGGTTTGCCATTTCCTTCTCCAGCTCATTTTACAGATGAGGAAACCAAGGCCAGCAGAGTTAAGTGACTTGCCCAGGATCATACAGTTAGCTAGTAAGTCTGAAATCGGATTTGAACTTGGGAAAATGAGTCTTCCTGACTCCAGGCCCAGCCCTCTACCCACTATACCACCTAAATGTCCCTGGGAAAAGTCACTTAACCTCTATGTGCCTCAATTTCCTCATTTGTAAAATCTCCCAGGTTTATGATGAAGATAAAATGAGACAATATTTTTAAAATACTTAGCACAGTACTGGAAGATAGTGGATGCCTAAAATTTAAAAATTAACTATCACAACTGAGAGTACCATACCATCATCCCCCCCCATCATTCTGGCTCAAAAGTTCGGCGGTGGTCTCACTCACTCCACATATCCAATGTGCTGTCAAATCTTGTTTTAAATTTCACAACATCTCTCATACAGTCCACTTCTATTCATTCATACAACCACAACTCTAGTTCAGGATATCATCACTTCTTACCTGAAATACCAAGGAGCCTGGGCTCCTGGCTTCAAATCTCTTCCCACTCCAACCCAGACTGCACTTAGCCGCTAAGATGATTTTTCATGTGCAATAGGTCTGACCATGTCATTCTAGCTACACAAATCCCAGCAGCCCCCTATCACCAAATTTTTAAAATGCTGTTTGGTTTTTAAAACTCTCCATAACCTGGCCCAGTCTTGAGCATTACTCCCCTCCATACACTCTACAACTACACTGACCTACTTTCAAGTCTTTCTCTCTCCCAACTCCATCTCTGATCTCCATCTCCTTACCTATATACTGGTTGTCCCCTAGTCAGCCAATAAACATTAAACACCTACTATATTCCAGGCACTGCACTAATCATGGGGATACAAAAAAAGGCAATTTGACAGCCCTGCTCTCAAGCTCACAGTTTAATACAAGAGACAACATGAAAACAACTAGGTACAAAAAAGTTATATACAGGATATATTGGAAACAACAGAAGGAAGGTACTAGGGAGTCAGGAAAAGCTTCCTATAAATGTGAACTTTAGCAAAAACTTAAAGGAAACCAGGGAAGCAAGGAGGCAAAAATGAGGAGAGAAAGCATTCCAGGTATGAGAGACAGTCAGTGAAAATGCACAGGAGCAGGGAGACAGAACATCTTTCTTTTTAGATTAGATGAACAGTAAAAAGGCTAATGTCACTGGATTAAAGAGTAAAGGAGAAAGGAAATGTAGGGTGTTAAGAAGACTGGTGGAAGCGCAGGTTACTAAAGGCTTTGAATGACAAGCAGATATATAAAATATACTTTGTAATATAAATATACTTTATATTTTATTCTGGAGGTGTTAGGGAGTCTCTGCAGTTTATTGAGTAAGGCAATAACATGATCAGACCTGCTTTTTGGGAAGACTACTTTGACTACTAAGAAGAAGGGAATGCTCTTCTTTCTCAACTCTGCTTCTTGATTTCCTTCAAGACAGATCTCAAATTCCTCAAGACAGATCTCAAATCCCACCTTTTACACAAAGTACTTCCCTAGCCTCTCTTTTTGGGTTACCTTCCACCTACTCTCTATATAACCAGCTCTAGTAAACTAGGAACACTATAACACTTGTCAGTGTTGCCTTCCACATTCCTTCAAAGTATGGACAGTTTTTTGCCATTCTTTGCATCCCCACACTGCCTGGCACATAGCAAAGACTTAAAATGCTTGCTGACTAACACCACTGAAATACATACAACTGGAATACAAAAAAAGAGAATATGGTAGCCTTACTGGATTATAGGATAATTAAGATCACTATAAAGTATACTAATAAAATTATAAGAATTTTCACATTTACAAAGGAGAACACACATTAACTATTTCAAAATAATATCCATGACTTGGGAACATAGGAGAACTGTAGACTAATAAGTAGAACTGAGATAATTTTCTTTGTGATAGCTGACATATATCTAAGGAGAGCAAAGTCAAAGGTAAAGATTTAATGAAACTCAGAAAAAACAGCCTAGAAAACATCACTGAGGTCCATATGATCCAAGTTCTGAGGAAAACCACTTTCTTCAAAGAACAGTTTATTCTAAGTGAAAGGTTCATTTCTCTGCATTACACTTTCAACTTTCATGTTTTTTATTCTGAGTGCTACTAAAACCTTCCTCTCCCAATGTAAACAGACAGTAATTAAGATGACTTTATTACTGATTTTTTCAAGTAGTACTCCATTGATCTAGCTTGGCTCTTAATTAAATTGTAAGAACTGAATCAACATTGTTATTCATAAATTTCATGACCAAATGATTGTATATCCCAATTGGTCTATAAAAGGGGGGAGGGGTTAATATTATCCCAACTTTATAATAAGTTGTATAGTACCATTAAATAAACTTAAATGGAAGAATATATTGCAGATAATAACAATAAGACTCTAAAAATTACTGTTTAGCCAGTCATCTCTTCATTCTTTACTACCCTCTCCCCAAATACTTTACTTTAAAAAAGTAACACTTGTTAAATCTAATTTTCACTTTTTCTTCACTGATATCTGGTAGAAAAGCTAAAGAAAAGTAACAGCCAAAAAGTAGGCAGAAAAAGCAGTAAGGGACCAGAATAATCTTAAAATGAAGAAACTTCCCTAAAGAGTGATTTTCCATTATTATACTTAGCTAGTCTAAAAAGAAAGAAAATAAAAAAGAATGATTCCCAAAAATTAATGTCTCTCCTTCTCCTCTACCCCAATTATTTGGAGTTTTTTAATTTTTTTAATTTCTGTAAGTATAGATCACTAAACAAGAGAGCCATTAGTTGTGAAATTACAGTAAGGCCAAAAACACAACCTTTAATCAAGCTTTAACCTAGAACCAACACCAACTTTCTGATATATTCACCATTTCAGACTGGTATTGTTTGAAATTTATTATTACAGTTCAAATTTTTCATTTTTGTTCAAAAATTAAAAAGCATTCAGAAATGTTTACCAGAAAAATATCTACGATGTTTTACTTTTTACAGTAAGGGGCTTCCAATAAGCCCGTAACTGGTAAATGTTTCCTCAAAAAGTGTTAGACAGTTAAAATATAAGCTGTTACAATATTCTTCCATGGGAGAATAAACAGGTCAAATCCTAAAATTGCTAATGATGCCATCAAATATTAAATTACAACCTCAAACCAGCTATATTCAGCTAAAAAGCCAACTTTTAAAATCTTTTTTAGTTCCCAATCTGCCACCTTTTCTTGTCACCCATTCAAAACATTTAAGTAAAAGGTTTCAAAATAAATGTAACCAAAATATATCAACTTAAGCCAAGATAGTTGCAACTTGTTAAAACTAGAAGATTTGAAAGAATGATTGAAAAAATACACAATATTTTGTGGATACTTGGTGACAAGTTCTCTTTTAAATATGCAAAAGAAATGATGAGCTTGACCTACAAACTGAGGAAAGGGTCAACTGTAACCAAAAAACAATATGCTTCCCCTGGTGGCTGACTAAGGAATGGAGGAGTCATGTAGGAGGGGGGAAGGGGGGGGCAGCCTAGCTTCCTAAGTCTGCTCACTCTGTCATTCAAACAAATGAGAAGTGACTATAAAAATGGGAGGGGCACTCTTCAAATTCAGGTAATAAAAATTATTACAAAGTAACATGGAGGGTTTTTTTTTTAAGCACAACCCTTTATGTATTGACATTCTATCTACACAGTTTAAAAAATTTGTTTCACTTAAAATAGACATTATCAAAATTACAAGGAAAAAAGTACATGTCCAAAGTACAGGGGAACAAGACAAAAGTCATCTCCACTTAATGACTTCAAATATCAAACTACAATAGATACCTAAAACTTTCACTAATAGAGTAAGAGATGTACCTATTTCAATGACTGGTCCTATCCTATTAATTTTCTGTTTGTATACCATGGAAAAGAGATAACACATTATTCAAAGAAGTTTGAACCATAAAAATGAAGCAATTCCAGGTCTAAAACCCTCAGCCAGTAAGAGTGTTTGACTAAGGGACGAGTTTTAAAATGTTTTTTTTTTCCAAATAAAACTTCTTCCTTATAAGAATTCTATACACCAACCAACATGTCAAGTAAACTGACAAGGTGAGATCCCAAGCATTAAAATCTAACTAAAATTCTTTTGTCTGCATGCAGATTTCTTCCTATACCACTTTAAATTATCTTGGACAGAAGAGCAAGAAGGATATGGTTTCAAAAATGTTCTGTTCTTGTTTCTAGGAGATGAATTTGGGGCTGGTTGGGTTTTTTTTTATTAATCTATTCTTTAAGTTGAAACTTCTGATTATTTTAATTTCATAACCTGTCCTCCACCCCTACCACTACCACAACCACTACACCCAAAGGCAAAAAAATTTACAAAGAAGTCTCCAAAAAAGAAAAAGCAAACTGCCACATGAGAGTCTCTCCTTGGCAAAATAAGCTTTTCTTCTGCTTTTTTTCCTGCAAAGCGCCCTCTGGAACCCACTTCTCTTATAAACTGAAACAATATGTATTTTGTCCTTATTCCATCCATCCTTGACATTTCAAAATCAGGGATAGAAGGGAAGCAATGGCTCAGGATGACAGAAAGGAAACAAGGGAATCTTAGTAATAATTGATTGGATAGGGATGTCTATCCTACGTGGTCAGTGAAATTTCATTAAGTCCATTTAGCTTCCTAGATGCTACTTCACTACCGTAATCACTGTGAATGTGAAACTAACCACACCTGCGCCAGAATGGAGTCAATACAATTGCTTCCACTACTACGTCCCCGCTATCAATACATTCTCAGCTCTCCAGAGGATAGATATCAAATCCTAAGTTACAATGATATTTCGTGAAGAAGAAATCATCTTTTTTTATAAGTCTGGAGGCACGTTGGCAGAACACGTTCTCCCTCTCCCTCCCCCCCCCCTTGCTGTTCTTCCCTTGGACAGCAGGGCGAACACACACAAAAAGAAAGTTGTTGATTTGATCTCCACTCCCTACCCAAATCCCCTCCACACTCCTTAAAATCCACATGATCCTAATTTCCCATAAGATTTTCTCCCCAAGAAATGACAAGGGTGGAGTGACTGTCCCTCAAATATAACCCACCTGAAAGACTCGTGTGCAACAACCAAGGACATACATACACACCAGCAAAGTGGCCCAGCACCGTCTCTAACCAGTTTGAGGCTACTACCCTACACCATCCGTCTCAGATTCTAAATATCCTCCTCTTTCACCCCAAGCAGGGGCAGCTGCCACCCAAGGTCTGGAGGACCATCCCCCACCCCCAAGGGTGCCAAACTCACCAGGATCAAAATCGGGAACCACTGCCTGGTACTGGGGTCCGACTCTCATGCCACCTCCTCCTGCGAATAAAGGGGAGAGCGGGAGGGAAGTGAGCGAGGGTTCCGGGCAGAGTTTGGGAGCTGGGCAGGAGGGGACGACGGGGACGCCAGGGCGGAAGGGGGAAGGGGGCACGGGGGGGGGTGGAGACAGGTTAGCCTCGGCTCGAGTTTGAGGCTATCACCTACCATGCTCTTCATCACTCGAGGAGCCCGAGGTCGCTTCCTCCCAGGAGTTGGTGCTATTTCCATTGGGCGCCGCGGCGGCGGCCGCTGCCAAACTTTTATTATGGCCATTATTGGTGGAGCCGGCGGCGGCCGAGGCGGAGGTTGCAGCAGAGGAGGCAGAGGCAGCCGAGGCCGAGGCGGAGGCTGAGGCGGAGGCGGCGGCAGCAGCGGCTGCGGAGGAAGAGGAGGAGGAGGAGGAGGCAGTAGTGGTGGCGGCGGCGGCGTTGGCGGCGGCGGCCGAGGAGGCAGCGGCATTATTCCTCCCCCTCCTCTTCCCCAACACCTCCGGGCCCTTCTCCACCATGGCTGGCATCGAAGGGGACGGCGGGGCGCGGGGAGGAGGGAGCAAAGTGAGACTGAGGGGCGAGGCGGAGGGGAGGCTCGCCGCGAGGGCGCAGGGAGGGGGACGCGCCCGCCGCCCTCCGAGGGGACCGGGGGCCCGGGGCTCCGGGGGGCGACAGTTGGAACCGGGGCTGCCCGAAGGGAGAGAGGGTTGAGGGAGAGACTTGTGACGGCAGCCGGGTACGCGGAGCCGCTTCAACGCCCCAGCTCGAAGCCAAGCGCAACTTTCGCTCTCATCGCCGCCCGCCCGCACTTCACTGGCTCAACTACTCTGGGAGCAGGGAGTAGGGGGGAGGGGGGAGGAGAGGGCAGGGAAGGGGGGAGGAGCAGAGAGGGAGCTCAGCCGAACCCAGCCCGCCTGAGGGAGGCCCCGCCCCCCTCCCGGCCTCTCATTGGGCCCTCCGGGATTTTGGAAGAGCCACCGTCACGTCGGTTGGCTGAGACACCCCGTCTGTCAGAAGGAAACTGGGTGCGGAAGGGAGGGGGAAGGAGGAGGGGGCGGGCCCGGCGCTTCCGTTGCTCGAGTTCGGTTGACGCGTATAGCCCGCTGTACGTGGTTGGGGGTTTGCAATCTCTCTACGCCCCATGATCCCTCTCTCTAGTCTAGGCAATGGAGAGGACTTGGGCTATCTCCCCCCAACCGCCCTTCACGATAACACCCGCCAACCAACACCTTCATCTGGCTTCCTCCGAGGATACCACCGAAGGGCTAAACAAAATTTTTTTTTAAATATGTAAAAATAAAAAAAGGTGTTAAAGCCGGACTACTTTTTCTCCTCCCCCTTTCAGCGGAAGGTTACATCACAGTTTGAATGGAGTCCATACAAAGAAGAGAAACTAATTGGAAGAAACTAATTGCGCCAATCTCCCTCCCTCCACCCCTATGTCTTCTCCAAAGATTGAGGAGGTGGAGAACCAGAGGGAGCAGTTTTTTTGAGGTTGGGTCTATTCCCAATGCAGTATACAAAGTGCCCCCTTTAGGTGAAAAAAAAGGAAAGTGGGAGTTGGGGGGGGTAGTCATCTGAATTGCTGGAGTTGCCCAAATTATTGTGTGTGCTGCGGTCAGAGGGGAGGAGGAGGAGGAGGAGCTTCCTGCTGCGGAGGGCCATCTCCTCTCTTCCTATTCTCCCTCTGGGCCGAACCCCGCCTCCAAAGGGAGCAGGCGAGGTCCCAGCCACTTTGCGATGTTCGACCTTAGACAGCTGGAAGATTTTTATTCCCTGTTTGAACAACAGTAGCTCCATGAGGGGATAATAATGTATACATCTTTCTCACACATTCATCCTCCCGGGTCTGGAGTTGCAGAGTTTGCAGTCAAATTGCCTCTTTGTAGCTAGATGCTGCTGGTCAGTGTCATGATACTGTAAATTCCGCTGGGACTGCACCTTATCACAGATTGCATCCTTCCAAACTGTCCTTCAGTCTCTGCGTGCACTCCCTCTGTCTCTAGCTCCCTATCTGCTAGGGCAGGGTAAGGGATGGAAGAGGAGTGCTGCTGATAAAAAGTGGTAGTGGTGCTGGGTTTGGGACTTGAATCTTCCTCCTTACTTGTCCCCTTCCCCCCCCCCCCCACTGGTTCTCAGATATTTAATTTCTCGACTGTAACTGGCAGACAAATGAAGTCCACCGAATGCTCTGAGAGAGTTGCACTTAATGAAAATGGCCGGGATGTTGGAGAAAAGGATAAAGAGAAAAACATTGACACCCAAATCCCTTTGTTATGTGGGTCAACTTCCTCCAAAGACAAAGTCCACTTTTCAGTACTGAAAGCACCTCAACCTTCTAAAGAAATTAGTCCACTAATTTCCAAACCCTTGGATCTCCTAGGAAGAACTTGCCTTTTCAAATACCTGGACTTAGTTTTTCGTTGCTTTTGCTTTATCTCCTCTGGCTCAAATCTAGAGCTGAAGAAATTCGTGTGAATGGCTGAACAGTGATGTGAGAAATTCACAAGTTCAAAGACTTAAAGGGACAAAACCCACCCGGGCTATTTTGAGGTCTGATGATACAGTAGATGACTATATAGAAAATATTGTTTGGTCAAAAATCAAATGTTTTCCAAATAAAATATCGTTAATGGATAATTGAGGAGGATCTTCATTAATTGATTTTTTTTTAAACCATCAGAAAAATAACAACCTTTCAAACTAAAGCTTAATATGTATAGGATTTATACCAGTTCAGGGATATAAATAACGACAGAAAACTGTTGAATTTCGTGGTTTTAAAGACTAAATAAACAATCAGATATTTAAATTCAGTTTTGAATACTACATGAACATTCTTTATTAACTTTGTTGAATTAACCACATTCACTTCTGCTTAAATGATCTTACATTGGCATAAGTGGCATTCAGTGCTACATGAATTTCACATTCATTGTTAATAGAGTAAGAATTAGACAATTGTTTTCTTATAGACTGTTGTAAACTATTTGGATCAGAGAACTGTTTTCATGTAGGTCATCAAATATTTACAGTATTTAAATACTTTTCAAACTACAAAATATCTCCTTTTTTCTGTTATTTTTTACAGAGGTACTTACAGTGATAGAGGAAATGCTGGATTTGGAGTCAGAGGACCTAAATTTCCATTCTAGTTCTGGTTTCTGTGGTTTTCAGTGTTCTCATTACCCAAAATGAAGAAGTTGGACTAGAGAGTCTTTTAGGTCTTTTCCAGCTCTAAATCCTATGATCCTAAGTGACTTTATTGTAAAAATGACCTTTCTGTTTACTTTTCTGTAACTTATCTGTAAAGTGAATACTTTATGTAGGGATATGCTTATAAAGCATTTTGCACTTACTCTTTTTTCTCATTATTAATTTATCAGCTTTCAAAAAAAAACAATCAAATCTGGGGGTGGAGCATTGATTAGATCAACTCACATCATATTTCATGAGTTTTCCAGGAGGCGAACTTTTGACTGATTTTACCTCCCCCTAGATTAAGGTCTGGCTGGATATGGCCATTGGCTCTTTAAGAAGACAAAAAACAAACAAAACCCATTTAAGGCTTTACATTAGGCTGCCCTAAAAAAGCATTTATTTGGAGTCACTGTCCTACAGGATGGACTTTCAGTAACTAAAAGCTGCCCCCAAGATGAACAGGTTAATTCAGAATCAGAAAGACAGATTCTTGTTGGATAAACCAACCCATTTCCATTGGTTTGTAAAAGATTTCTTTTTTTTTTTTTAAGGATTCTGGGTTTTTTCACCTTTCTTCAGGAGAGACTGTAGGAGTGCTTACAGTGACTGCCTCAAAGATACACATGGGAGTTGTGTTCACCACCTAAGACCACATTGTAGGAAAGGAGAGTTCCTGCTTGCCTTTTGCCTTTTTTCCTTTCTGAGCACAAGTTTGAAACCAAAGACTTGACCATGGATTTCTCTGGACCAAATGATGGAAAGAGCCAGGGAAGTGGTGGAGTATCATAGAAACACAGATATGTGATTGCCCACATGCCTTGAGAGGGGACTTTAGGACTCTGATCAATGCAATGATCAATCACTTTTCCTGAAGACAGATGATGAAGCATGGTACTACTAACCACCTGATAGAGGTAATGGACTCAAAGTATACATTTTAGACAAGAGCATTTTGCCTTGTTGGGGTCTTTTTTTTTTCCAATGTGAGTGTTGAGAGCAGGGGAGATGGGAAGATAAAGGGAAGAATGGTGATAGGAATGCTAAAAACAAAAAAGAGGATGATTGGAGATGTTTTTCTGAATGATAAGCAAAGGCTTGCAAAACACTTTACATAGGTTAACTCATCTGATCCCAACATTAATCCTTCGAGGTAGGCACCATTATTATTCTCACTTTACAGAATAGAACAGAAGGGAGGACAAAGGGGAACACGGACAAGCAGGACAGCTTTGAAGGTTATAAGTTGAATTTGTTGTATGCTTAAAAGAAAAAAGACAAGTAATATATAATACATTCTCATTTTCATGTAGAATACCCTTTTTATTATCTACTTTGTACATAGAAATGATCCTTTAGTCTGGTGCTTTAATTCAGAATAAAAAAAAGAAACTTAAAAACAAGAAAAGGGAGTTCAAGGACGTTTTCATTCCCAAACATTTGCCTCCAAGTAGAGAAAGGACAGCAATGGAGGGGAATGCCAGCCTTGGCAATGGCTTTGCAAATAATCCCAAATTTGATAGTTTAGCTTCTAGCCAAGGAAGGGGAATTACCTGAGTAGTGTGCCTCTAAGAGAAAGAAGAGGATTGTCCATATGGCTCCCAAAGATGAAGAAGCAGCCAAAGTTCAAAATTATGGCAGAAAGGATCCCAATAGTCCTTGACTTTGTTCTCTACTATGACCTTGAATTATTCAGAGAGAGAGAGAGAGAGAGGGAGAGAGCAAATCCACTAGGAAAGGGATTACCAGTCTAGCAGCCCCTAAGTATGTTTCCTTTATAGGGGAGAAAAGTCTTCAGAAGAAGGTCTCTGAGGAATATAAAAGACTGGACTCAATGGAGAACTTAGAGAATTGTATTGATTGCTTAGAGGCTCCTTCAGTCTTCTGCCTTTTACGCATTTGTTTATGGAGGTGAAATCAATGTTGTCCTGTACCTGATATCATTGAAACCTTGAACCATGGGTCTATTATTCCATGTTTGTAGAGATCTAGATTCAAGTATTTAATGATTTTCCCAGATTAAGCTCTGGGTATGGGTATAACAAGCCAAAGAGAGTCACATTTTAGGGTCATCAAGACTGAACCCAGTCCCTGTAAACTCAGATGATAGGTTTAGAGGTTATTATTTCACATACAAATCAAGGCAAATTATTCTCCCAAACTCTTAGCCTAAATTTAACTAGGCAGAATCAAAGGAATTAATTAGTAAAGAAAATGTTTTTGTTCTTATGCCTCATCTTTTGACTAAGAAATTTAGACTTCTCATACTTAAAAAAAAAAAGAACTAAGTAGGGTGATTTGGCAACTAGGTGACAGTGGATAGAGTGCTAGGCCTGAAATCTGGAAGACCTGAGTTCAAGTCCAACCTCAGACATTTACTAGCTGTGTGACCCTGGGCAAATCATTTACCCTCTGTTTGCCTTAATCCACTGGAGAAGGAAATGACAAACTATTCCAGTATGTTTGCCAAGAAAACCTGATGGACAGTACTGTCCATGGGGTCATGAAGAATTGGACACAACTGAACAACAAGAAAAAAGGAGGAGGAAGAAGAGGAGGAGAAGAAGAAGGAAGAGGAGGAGGAAGAGGAGGAGGAAGAGGAGGAGGAGGAGGAGGAAGAGGAGGAGGAGGAGGAGGAGAAGGAGAAAGAGAAGGAGAAGAAGGAGAAGAAGGAGGAGAAGAAGAAGAAGAAGAAGAAGAAGAAGAAGAAGA